>CM077665.1:383617030-384817030 GCA_039707655.1 Elymus sibiricus | reverse complement strand
GAATCTCGGGCAAGTAACATACCGAAGAACAAAGGGAACAATATACGGGATTAACTGAATCCTTGACATAGAGGTTCAACCGATGAAGATCTTCGTAGAATATGTAGGAACCAATATGGGCATCCAGGTCCCGCTATTGGTTATTGGCCGTAGAGGTGTCTTGGTCATGTCTGCATAGTTCTCGAACCCGCAGGGTCTACACACTTAACGTTTGGTGGCGATATAAGTATAGTTGAGTTGTTATGTTGGTGACCGAAGGTTGTTCGGAGTCCCGGATGAGATCCCGGACATGATGAGGATCTCCGGAATAGTCCGGAGGTAAAGATTGATATATTGGATAATAGTGTTTGGTCTCCGGAAGGGTTCCGGAATTCACCGAAAAGGGGTTCCGGATGTTTCCTGAAATGTTCGGGTACGAGAACACTTTATTTGGGCCAAGGGGTAAAGCCCACGAGGCTTAGGCAAGGTGCAAAAGGAAGTTTTTCTGGCGTCTGGGGTGGTACTACCGCTTATCGTAAGCGGTACTACCGCTACAGGCGGTACTACCGCTTATCGTAAGCGGTACTACCGCTACAGGCGGTACTACCGCTTATCGTAGGCGGTACTACCGCTTGTACGCTGTATTGCTGGAATCCGAGTTGGACTCTTTCCGTGCGGGCCAAACCGACCTTGTGCGGGCAAAACCGACCTTGTGGAGGCTTTCTCTCCAAGTTTAGACCCCAGGGCTCAACATATAAATAGAGGGGCAGGGCTAGCACACGGGATAGATCAAGATTTCCCAAGCCGTGCGCCGGCAACCCTAACCCTCTAGTTCCTCCCGTCACAATCTCCGTAGTGCTTGGCGAAGCCCTGCAGAGATTGTTCCTCACCACCATCACCACGCCGTCGTGCTGCCGGAACTCATCCACTACTTCACCATCGCTCGCTGGATTGAGGAGGTGAAGGCGTCATCAAGCCGTACGTGTGTTGAACGCGGAGGTGCCGTCTGTTCGCCGCTAGATCATGTTTGGATCGAGGGACGACTTGCGATTTGGATCACGAAGACGTTCGACTACATCAACCGCGTTTCTTAACGCTTCCGCTTAGCGATCTACAAGGGTATGTAGATTCACTCTCCCTCTCGTAGATGCTCATCACCATGGATAGATCTTGCGTGTGCGTAGGAAAATTTTTGTTTCCCATGCGACGTTCTCCAACACTCGGGAATCCTGAACACCCTGGACGAACACGAGGCACATCAGGCTCCGTTCTGTGGGTGCATGGGTTTCCCGACATCACTGGTTATAGAAGAAGACAGAGAAAGAAGAAAAAGGAAGCAAGCGAAATGCAGAAGATCAATGAAAGATTAGCGAAACTAGAGGCACTTGAGAGCCAGCGAGCTATCGGCCCACCATCTCAGCGGCACGAAGATCCTTCATTGGATACTACCCACGATGCTACCCCACCATCTCAACGGAGAAGCAGCGTGGCTTCCACGGAGCTCGTTCAGCCTGATAGCACGGCTCCTCGCTACCCCGTGGATAGTATCACGGATAATGAACATTGTGTGCTAATGGCGAAATGCCATAACCTGACCTTGAAGGCGGCGGTCGACTATGTCTTACGTCCTCGACCTGGTGCAACTTTCCATTTCACTCCGGTTCCAGCTGGCTTTGCTATTGTCGGGGTGGATGAACTAATGGGTGGATTTGAGGGGCTGGAGCTTGAGTACGCTACAGGTGAAGGGGAGACTCTTCTTTAAAATGCCTTAAGGACTACCTGTCTATGGAGAAAGGAGAACATCCTGCGTCCAAACTGGACGCCGCCTTAGCAGACTCAGCCGGAGGAGGCCCCGGTGCCTGAGTCGTCTCCGGTGCGTCAGCCGTCTCTGGTGCGTCAACCGTCTCTGGTGTGTCATATGTCTCCGCTGCCTGAGTCGTCTCCGGCGCGTCAACCGTCTCCGGTGCGTCAGCCATCTCCGGTGCGTCAACCGTCTCCGGTGCGTCAGTCGTCTCCGCTGCCTGAGTCGTCTCCGGTGCGTCAACCGACTCCGTCGCCTCAGCGGACACCGTCGCGTCAGCGGACTCCTGTGACACCCTGGATTTTTGCTACAGTAAGGATTGTAATTAAGCACAGTGATGAACATGATCAGTGCCTAATCATTTTGCTAACCAAGATATGATCAAGTTGAAAATTCACATCTCATTTCAAATTCCATTAAAAAGGGCATTGAATTTTATGGTGATAAAATAAGTTAGCAAACAGCAAAGGAAAAATGTTGCACACTTGTGATAAATCACAAAACAATTGGTGTGAAGGGAACAACCTCACCAAACATATGGTGTGGCCCCCACCTTCAATAACAGCACCATTTTGCATTTTAAAGTGCTCTTAAAATCATTTGGATAAATCAAACATTTTCCAAAAATGCCCACAGTGTATGTGACCATGTAGAATATTGCAATATATTTATTGGACCATGTCACACATTTTTGCTGAAAAGAATTATTGCAAGAAAATAAATGAGACTGAAAATAAAAACAGAAAACAAATAAAAAGAAAAGGCCCCCCTGCCCTGGGCCTTAGGCCACAGTACCAGGCCCAGGCCGGCCCAGCGGCCCCCCGGTCGTCCCCAACCTCGCTGCAGGACGTGGCGGCCAAGGCGCGCACGCGACCGGGCGCGTCCCCGCCGGACCAGCTCGCCGGCGATGGCCCGGTGGGTATAAGGCCGCCCCTGCGCCCCCTCTGGCAAACCCTAGCCGCCCAGTTCCCCCTTGCCTTTCCCCCTTCCGCCTCGCGCCGCCGCTCTCCTTCCTCGCCCGCATCCGAGCGCCGCCGTCGCCATGACCGCCCCTGTCCGCGCGCTCTGATGTTTTTGGTCGCCGGCGGCCAAACGCCCGGAGCTGACCTGGCCCGGCTGGGGCCACCCCCCAGTGACCCTGCCAGTGGTCCCGGGGGCCCAGTTGACCAGTTGACTCGGTCAACTGTGCTGACTGGGCACCGCCCGGTCACTGCCAGTGGGCCAGCCCCCCCTGTGTGTATGACATGTGGGCCTGGCCCCACTTTAGTTAATTAGGTTAATTTAATTAATCATGTTAATTAGTTAAAACTAATGTGACACTGACATGTGGGGCCCCTAGCTAATTAATCAGTAGTTAGTTTAATTTAACTCTGTTTAGACCCTGAGTCTATGGTAGGTGGGGCCCACTGGTCAGGTTTGACCAGTCAGCCCCACTGTTGACTGCTGACGTCATCCTGATGTCATGCTGACGTCATAAATGCTTTTTCGAATTAAATTAAATCTGTTAATTTCAGAATATTTATAAAACTTTAAAAATTAATATAAAATAATCCGTAACTCGGATGAAAAAGTTTTATACATGAAAGTTGATCAGAAAAATCCCACGAATCCGAATACGATGTCCGTTCATCTGTCACATGCTCCTAGCATGATGAACATGGACATTTAGCATTAGGATCATCTGTCCGGTAGTAGCCAGAGACCCGGGAAATATCATCAGATATTCTCCCGCTCCGTCTGCGACGTGTATTACTGCGTTAGTGCATGCCTAGCCCTGCATATTGCCATGTCATGCATCGTGTTGCATCTGTGCTTTATATTTATTGTTTCTTCCCCCCTCTTCTCTCCAGTAGACCCAGAGACTGACGGTGCTGCCGGGTACGACTACGCCGTTGACGATCAGGCCTTTGCAGCAGAGCAGCAAGGCAAGCAACCCCCCTTGAGCATTCCAATATCTCCCATTCCTTTCCCTCTCACTCTTGCATTAGATTTTGCTACTGTACTAGCTAGCTCCTATTTCTAATGCGTAGCCTGTTTTTGATAAACTGCTACCATACCTGCAATCATATCAACTGCTTAGAATAGGTTGATCAATGAATCCCCAGTGACCCCTTAGTCCCAGTTACCCCTGCTTTTTCATCAACGACTCGACGACCCGAAGATTCGAATACTCGGTCAACCGACCGATGAGCCAGGCCCCTCACATCACCGCACACCCCTTAGTTGTACGACTCTGCAGAGCTACTATCGAGTACCGAGGGTGACACCTCGTGAAGTACTCATGATGCTAACTCTGTAGTGCAGCTAGTCGGTCGTGGTTATCGAGGGTGATTCCTCCTTCACCACTCCCGACGATGACTCTGTCGTGCAATCCCCTCAAGTGTGGGACCCTCAAGGGTGATTCCTCTAAGTCCACCTTGACGGTTTCATCGAGCGGGACCCTTTGAGGGTGATTCCTCAGGTTCCGTCTTGATGTTTTATACACACAGTTACTATGACCTGGTTACAGAAACATGTTGGTGATGGGTCGGCCCTGAGGGGTACCCACGGTTTGATGATGATGAGGCGTGGACGGGCAGGAGAGGCCCTTGCCACACATCCTCGAGACGGGGCGACGGGACCGCACTTCATGGGTCGCGCTTGCCCCGCATTAATAAAATGCTAATGGGTTGGGTATTTGATCTGAGTTGGTCGTTTGGCCTATTACGCACTAACCTTCACGTGGGGAAGTTATGGGTACTCAGCGTCGTTGTATCAGCCGAAGCTCTTCGGACGTCAGCAATGGAGCGGCGCGCGCCCGAGTGGTCTGCAACGGCACTGCGCTTGTTATAAGGGGTGCTAGGACTGACCTCGGCCGCGTTCGCATCGTGCAGGAGTGCAAAGGACGATTGGCCCATGACCCCTACGCTCTTAGGATTTAGACCGGCGGGCTGGCCTCTTCGTTGAGCCTAGGTAGGGCTACGATGTGTTGATGTCCCGAGGCCGGGCATGACCCAGGAAAGTGTGTCCGGCCAGAGGTATCAAGCTTGTTGGGTAATGTGCTGCACCCCTGCAGGGAAGAATTTATCTATTCGAATAGCCGTGTCCGCGGTAACAGGACGACTTGGAGTTGTACCTTGACTTGATATAACTAAAACTGTGATTTACATTGAAATGAATGTGGCTCCGAGATTGCTTCCTCGCAGGGAGTCGAGGAAGAATCTCTGGGCGTGGTTAATTAATAAAATTGCTACAATAATATGACTTTATATGTGATACCAGTCTACTCTCTTCTAATGCTGCAAGATGCTGAAGATGCTAGTCTTCGATAGGACTAGGCCTTCTCCCTATTCTTGCTTTCTGCAGTCAGTCCAGATATAACCCCTCCCCTTGATACTGATGCATACTTAGCATAGTTCTGATGTCAGTCTTGCGAGTACTTTGGATGAGTACTCACCGCTGCTTTGCTTCCTCTTTCCCCCTCGATACGATTCTGCGTTCAGACGATGGAGCCCAGGAGATGGAGTACGCCGGAGATGACTACTACACCACTGCTGGAGCCTACTACTACGTGGAGAGTGCCGACGCTCAGGAGTAGTTAGGTTGGCTCCCAGGCAGGAGGCCTCGCCTCTTCCGATCCGCTGCTTATGTTTGTGCAAGCCTTCTTAAGGCAAAACTTGTTTAACTTATGTATGTACTCAGACATTATTTGCTTCCGCTGACTCGTGCTTGTCGAGCTTTGTATTCGAGCCCTCGAGGCCCCTGGCTTGTAATATGAAGCTGTATGACTTTAATTTCTGTCTAGTGTTGTGTTGTGATATCAATGAGTGAGTCCTGAATCTTGGTCGTATGCATTGCATGTTTGTTTAGCGTACGGTCGAAATCGGGGGCGTCACAAGTTGGTATCAGAGCCGACTGCCTGTAGGTAGCCCCCTTTCCAACTCCTTGGTCGAACTTGAGTCTAGTCATTGAAAAACTTTTACTAACATAGTTGTGTGGCTTACGGGCCCACATCTCAATCGGGTGGTATTAGGATCTTTTATTCCTATACTCTGGGTTCTCATCTCTCTTCTCTTTCGGGTTAAAGATTTTATTAACTCTAACTCTAGGTTCTCGTAACCACTCCTCCCGGAGAGCCCCTCATTTCAGACGATGGCTCGATTCATCCGAAGACTTCGAAGATACTCTCCGAAGATACCCTTCCACCGTCAACCCCTATGGATGACTACATGCAATTGTCGCTCATACTTTCATATCCAGTTGCTCTTGTTATTACAAGGTACATCGAATTATCTTACCGGAGATTCGTTCTTCCTCGGTTGATCATGTGTTTCACAGAATTCTTTGAAACGCTATTCAATCTTCTGTAATCCTCGGTAGCCTTTTGGTCTTGACCTTTCTCACCTGCTTGCATTATGGTTAATTCCATATGTCTAGCAATATTAAGTAAATCCTTTGTGGTTTTCATTTGATTTTATTGATTCAACCTGTGTGTGAATGCACACAGTCATCAGTTGTTTATCATAAATTATCCATCCGTCTCAGACGTCTTTCCAAACATGAGTTGGTTCTCGATAATTCAACTTTGATTGATTGTCCATCTAAGTCCATTCAACTTACTTGTATTTGATCAGAGCATCTGATTCTGATACACCAATTGGGAAGTCTTAATTCCTTTGGTTATTTAAGCATCGAATTATTTCGTTGTTCTATAATCTGATGCCTTGCATTCTTTCTCCCTCTGATTGAGTACCGATACTCACATCAGCTCTGTTGTGGACCGCCAGACCCATTGTTGGGTTATTATCCGACAGTGTCCTTCACATTCAAATTTTCGTGAGTTCTTCCCCTGATAGATAATGCCTTTGGTAATTTGTGTCTTCTCCCCCTGATAAGCTGTATCCTATGCTTTTGTCAGCCATGCTTTGTTGTCAAGCATGTGTTAATTACTCTTGAAGCTTGCGGTATATGTGGCTATGATGCCCCGATGGGTTGAACCTATGCCTTCTTTACTCCGTGTGAACCCGAGAGTTTTCACGAGTTACTATGACCTGGTTACAGAAACATGTTGGTGATGGGTCGGCCCTGAGGGGTACCCACGGTTTGATGATGATGAGGCATGGACGGGCAGGAGAGGCCCTTGCCACACATCCTCGAGACGGGGCGATGGGACCGCACTTCATGGGTCGCGCTTGCCCCGCATTAATAAAATGCTAATGGGTTGGGTATTTGATCTGAGTTGGTCGTTTGGCCTATTACACACTAACCTTCACGTGGGGAAGTTATGGGTACTCAGCGTCCTTGTATCAGCCGAAGCTCTTCGGACGTCAGCAACGGAGCGGCGCGCGCCCGAGTGGTCTACAACGGCACTGCGCTTGTTATAAGGGGTGCTAGGACTGACCTCGGCCGCGTTCGCATCTGCAGGAGTGCAAAGGGCGATTGGCCCATGACCCCTGCGCGCTTAGGATTTAGACCGGCGGGCTGGCCTCTTCGTTGAGCCTAGGTAGGGCTACGACGTGTTGATGTCCCGAGGCCGGGCATGACCCAGGAAAGTGTGTCCGGCCAGAGGTATCAAGCGTGTTGGGGAATGTGGTGCACCCCTGCAGGGAAGAATTTATCTATTCGAATAGCCGTGTCCATGGTAACAGGACGACTTGGAGTTGTACCTTGACCTGATATAACTAAAACTGTGATTTACATTGAAATGAATGTGGCTCCGAGATTGCTTCCTCGCAGGGAGTCGAGGAATAATCTCTGGGCGTGGTTAATTAATAAAATTGCTACAATAATATGACTTTATATGAGATACCACTCTACTCTCTTCTAATGTTGCAAGATGCTGAAGATGCTAGTCTTCGATAGGACTAGGCCTTTTCCCTATTCTTGCTTTCTGCATTCAGTCCAGATATAACCCCTCCCCTTGATACTGATGCATACTTAGCATAGTTCTGATGTCAGTCTTGCGAGTACTTTGGATGAGTACTCACCGCTGCTTTGCTTTCTCTTTCCCCCTCGATACGATTCTGCGTTCAGACGATGGAGCCCAGGAGATGGAGTACGTCGGAGACGACTACTACACCACCGCTGGAGCCTACTACTACGTGGAGAGTGCCGACGCTCAGGAGTAGTTAGGTTGGCTCCCAGGCAGGAGGCCTCGCCTCTTCCGATCCGCTGCTTATGTTTGTGCAAGCCTTCTTAAGACAAAACTTGTTTAACTTATGTCTGTACTCAGACATTATTTGCTTCCGCTGACTCATGCTTGTCGAGCTTTGTATTCGAGCCCTCGAGGCCCCTGGCTTGTAATATGAAGCTGTATGACTTTAATTTGTGTCTAGTGTTGTGTTGTGATATCAATCAGTGAGTCCTGAATCTTGGTCGTACGCATTGCGTGTTTGTTTAGCGTACGGTCGAAATCGGGGGCGTCACAAGTTGGTATCAGAGCCGACTGCCTGTAGGTAGCCCCCTTTCCAACTCCTTGGCCGATGTTGAGTCTAGTCATTGAAAAACTTTTACTAACATAATTGTGTGGCTTACGGGCCCACATCTCAATCGGGTGGTATTAGGATCTTTTATTCCTCGTCTATACTCTGGGTTCTGATCTCTCTTCTCTTTCTGGTTAAAGATTTTATTAACTCTAACTCTAGGTTCTCGTAACCACTCCTCCCGGAGAGCCCCTCATTTCAGACGATGGCTCGATTCATCAGAAGACTTCGAAGATACTCTCGGATGTTCTCCCGAGAACTTGTGCTCATCGCTTTTGCGATTCCCTTCCACCGTCAACCCCTATGGATGACTACATGCAATTGTCGCTCATACTTTCATATCTAGTTATATTAGTGTGTCTTTTAGCCTTTTGTATTCTAGTCTCTTGGCATCCTTTTCCACACACACACACACACACACACACACACACACACACACACACACACACACACACACACACATATATATATATATATTGGCTTTGGCCTCCTAATGATATTAAGTTGCTATTCTCAACATGGTATTAGAGCTCTAGGTATTTTTTTCGCACGCGCAACCCGTGTTGCTCCCGATCCAATCTCCTACACGATCGTCGTTGCTTTCTTCTCTGCCGCCCCGTGATTCTGTTGTTGCCTGCGTTCATCTCCATCTACAGGAGATTCCCATCTAGCCGCTATGTGGAATCCACAGATTCAGTGCTGTTTGTTGGATCCTATCGGACTTGGTCCCGGTCGATCGAGTCACTCGCTCCTCGTCTTCCTCCAAGGTCGCCTTCGGTTTCTCTCCCCATCCGTGCCGCTACTACCTTCGGTGCTGCTCTTTCGGCCGCCTGACGCCCCTCCATTGGCAGCCGTCCGCCGTCCCTCATGCTGCCAGCCACCGCCGGCCCCTTTCACTCGTCGCTGCTGACGGCCCGTCCTGCCCCGCTCGTGGCCTCCCTCCGAGCCAGTGGTCCTAACGCTGGTCGTCGTCTCCACCCGCCTGTCGCGATTTCCGGCTGATCAAGGTCCCTGCTCGGGTTCGGCCTCTGCTATGGGCCTTTTTGTCTCCCACGTCGGGTCGCTGCCACTGCTTCAGTCTGATTGACTTGTTTGTCTGCGTGGATTAAAAAAGAAAAAGAGAGAAAGAGAGGAAAAAATATAGAAGAGGAGCATCATGTCTTTGACGTCATTGGGCTATGTCGCCATTCCACGCTGTCCGGTGATATTTGATGGTGCTAACTATGCCTTCGTTTATGGGGAGTTCTTTCTGGCGAGGTTCCCTATCCTTAGTGCCTAGTTCCTCCTGTGGTTCCTATCCCACCGCCGCCTCCACCGGCTCTTGGCGCAGATGCTTCTGATGATGATAGGGTTGCATCCCGAGTTGCTGTCGATGATGCGGTCGCTGCTTCCAGCAGGTCGTGGTTTATTCGGATGCTCTTTCCATTTATCGTGATGATTTGACAGCTTAGACTCAGTGGTGTGATGATGATGCTCGTGATGTGGCTGTCCTCACTTCTAGTGTTTTACCATAGTTTGCTTCTGAGTTTATGTGCCTCAGTACTGTATTTGAGATGTGGACTCATCTTCGTCAGCGCTATCATCCCTCTGGTGATGCTCTCTACTTGTTTGTCGTACATCACGAGCATACTCTTCAGCAGGGAGACTCCACTATTGATGAGTTTTACACTCAAAGTTCTGCTATCTGGCACCAACTTGACTCCCTTTGCACTGTTGTTTGTGGCACTTGCGTGTGTTGCCAGACTGTGAGGTCCGACTTGGAGTTTCAGTGTGTCTATGAGTTTCTATCATGGCTCCGTGGGGAGTTTGAGCCTCGACGTGATCAGTTGTTTACACGTGGTCGGGTTCCTATTTCTGAGGTGCTTTCCAAGCTTCATGCTAAGGAGACTCACCTCTGTGGTGCTGGTTTCCTTCAGGTTCCCTCTGTGTTTGCTGCTCGAACTGCTCCACTAGTGCTTTCTCGCTCTAGTGCTCCACTGCTACTATGCATTCCTGGTAGTGAGGGCCGCTCTCATGATGGTCGCTCTTGTCCTCGTACTCATTGCGGCTACTGTAGGAGGGATGGTCACCCCAAGTCTGACTGCTTCAAGTAGAAGCGTGATACGCATAACAGGGAGCGCAATTCTTCTTCTGGGACTCGTGCTTCTTCATCAACGCATGTACTATCGCCTTGACTGAGCAGGATATTGTGAAGCTTAAGCGTCTACTTGCTGCTTCAGGTTCTTCAACGGGTACTACAGGCTCTGTGACTGATACTTCTAGTGCTGAGCGATCACCGTCTACACATTCAGGTACATCACAATGGGTTCTGGATTCTGGAGCTTCATTTCACATGTCTTCCGATTCTTCTATCTCGTCCTCTCCTAGATCTCTCGATCCTCCTATATTAATGTTCTTACAACAGATGGTATTTTTCTTCATGTGGCTAGTCGAGGCACTCTTTCCACTTCTTCCTTTTATGTCCCATATGTTTCTAATGTTCCTCGCCTTACCATGAATCTATTTTGCATGAGTTAGCTTACTGATTTTGGTTGTTGTGTCATTCTTGACATTGATTCTTGCACAATCCAGGAACGTCACACGAAGGCTCTCGTTGGAGATGGCCCTCGACGCCGTGATTCTCAGTGACTTTGGGAGTTAGACTGGCTTCATGTTCCTTCCGCTGCCACCACACCCGCAAGTCCATCTACCTGCGCTGCATCAGCTATCAGCTCCTTCCAGCAGTGGCATCATCGACATGGTCACCTTTGTGGTTCTCGACTATTGTCTTTAGTTCATCCTGGTCTTCTGGGGCCTGTCTTAGAAGATTTCTCCTTACACTGCCAGACTTGTAGGCTGGGTAAATAGGTTCAGTTACCTTATCCTACTAGTGAGTTAGTGTCTCCATGCCCTTTTGATTTCATACATTCCGATGTATGGGGTATGGCTCCCTTCGTTTCCAAAGGAGGTCATCGATACTATATTATTTTTATAGATGATTTCTCTCGCTACACTTGGCTTTACTTTATGTCTTCTCGTAGTGACGTTCTCTCTATTTATTGTTTTGCTCCCATGCTTCACACTCAGTTCTCTACACATATCCATTTGTTCCGTGCTGATTCTATTGGTGAGTATATCTCTAAAATGTTGCATGGTTTTCTTGCCGAGCAAGGTACTATGCTCAGTTCTTCTGTCCTGGTGCTCACGCCCAGAATGGCGTGGCTGAGCACAAGCATCACCACCTTCTTGAGACAGCTCATGCAATGATGATTGCCGCCTGTCTTGTGCCTCATTTTTGGGCTGAGGCTATCTCTACTGCCGCATATCTCATAAACATTCAACCCTCATCTGCTCAGCAGGGTGGTAATCGTTTAGAGCGTCTTTCTGATCGTTCTCCTGATTATTAGGCGCTTAGGTTGTTTGGTTGTGTTTGCTATGTTCTCCTTTCCCCCCCCCCCCCCGTCCACCCCGAGAATGCACCAAACTGACCGCTTAGTCTGTCAAGTATTTTTCTAGGCTACAGTGATGGGTATAAGGGTTATTGCTGTTGGGATCCAGTTGGTCATCGGATGCATATTTCTCGGGACATGACTTTTGGTGAGTCTCATCCATTCTACCCGCGACCATCCTCCTCGACTTTTTCAGTAGAGGATATCTCTCTTCTCGCATTTCCTGATACACATCCCTCTCTGCCTTGTATTCCTACTCCTCCTTCTCGTCCCACCATTGCAAGTATGACGCCTTCTTCTCCTATGCTTTCTTATCCTTCCTTGTTACTCTCCACCTTCATCACCGATGTCTTCTTCATCTCCATCACCTTCGATTATTACTTCTCGTCCCACTTTTCCTTTTCATTATACCCATCGTCCATGTATTGTGGATGCATCTGCTGATGTGAACCTGCTATGGTGCGCCATCTTCCTCGTTCCAGTCGACTTATGGTCTTAGGACTAGGCCTTGTCCTCATCCTGACCGCTATTCTCTTTCTCAATATGGTCTTTCGGCTGTTCTAGAGCCTATCTCTTATCACGATGTTGTTGTTCATCCTGAATGGCAGTTTGCGATGGCAGAGGAGCTTTCTACTCTTGAGCGCACTGTCATGTATGATCGGGTTTCTCTTCCTCCCCATGTTCGTCCCATCACTTATAAGTGGGTTTATATGATTAAGACTCGCTCTGATGGTTCTCTTGAGCATTATAAAGCTCGTATTGTGGCTCGTGGCTTTCAACAGGAGGAATGTCGTGATTACGACAAGACATTTGCTCCTGTGGCTCATATGACCACTATCTACACACTTCTCGCCGTGGCTTCTGCTCGCCACTGGTCTATGTCTCAACTTGATGTTAAGAATGCCTTTCTTAATGGTGAGTTGCGTGAGGAGGTTTATATGCAGCCACCACCTGGGCATTCGGTTCCTGATAGCATGGTTTGCCGTCTTCGTTGCTCTCTCTATGGCCTTAAGCAAGCCCCTCGTGCTTGGTTTGAGCGTTTTGCCTCTGTGGTCACTGCCGCTGATTTTCTCCCAGTGATCATGATCCAGCGTTGTTTGTCCACATTTCTGCTCGTGGCCACACTCTTCTTCTTCTCTATGTTGATGACATGATCATCACCGGTCACGATTCTGAGTACATTGCCTTTGTCAAGGCCCATCTTAATGAGCAGTTTCTTATGTCTGATCTTGGTCCTCTTCGTTACTTTCTTGGGATTGAGGTTTCCTCCACCTCTGATGTCTTTTTTATTTCTCAAGAAAACTATATCCAGGATCTTCTTGCTCGTGTGGCTCTTAGTGATGCGCACATTGTTGAGACTCCTATGTGTCGGTGTGAAAATCGGCAGACCTCGGGGGAGGGGGTCCCGACCTGTGGATCTCGGACGGATGGTAACAGGAATAGGGAGACGATGTTTACCCAGGTTCGGGCCCTCTTGATGGAGGTAATACCCTACGTCCTGCTCTTGTTTATATTAAAGGAGTAGTATCGAGTTGATCTACCTCGAGATCGTTAGATGTGTTCTAACTCTAGGGCTAGGAGAATGATGTTGTGTTGACACTACTGCAGGAATGCCTAGTAGTGGCAGGCGCTAAATGGCCAGCAGTGGCAGGCGAGGCACCCAGGGGGCGCCCGCCACTAACCATCTCCCACTGCTATAATGCCAGCAGTGGCTGGCGGGCGCCCGCCATTGTTAGAGCTTATCTAGTGGCGGGCACGACTACCTGCCCGCCATTGGTGTTTGTCAATAGTTGTGGCGAGCTGGACCTGACACCCGCCACACCTAGCTCTTCAGCCTGAAGCCATACCAGCACCTGATATGCATTACATGATACAAATAACCACATTACAACATACAACTAACATAAGCGATCATACGCATTACATTTAACATAGCAATAATCTAAACTTCATACAAATAGATGTACGCATTGCTGTACAACAACTCATGTCGCATCATTACTACGTACACATGCATACAAGACCTCATGATAACAACAATACCATAATGACAATGAGCAGGATAAAGATAATCAAATTCTTTACTCGTCCACTTGTACACACGGTCTTGCATACTTCATAGTTGATTTTCTCTTTGCGGACGTAATTGACATAATGACCCTCAGCTTCTGTGCGGATGTAGTTGGCATAATGACCCTCAGTATAAATCTATGGACGTAGTTGGCATAATAACCATCAGCTTCTTTTTTAGTCTTATATCCTTTGTAGCAGCTGTTTTTGTAACCATCCACTTGCTCCTTGCATATCTCCCATAAATCATAAATTCCAGGATTCCTCCCGGTGTACACCACATACCAGTTCCACTTCATCTACGTAAATAAATAAAGAAGCCAACAAGTCAATTACATAGTTATCCAATCACATAGAGCAAAGTCACATCATAATCTGCATAGCATCATAGACGATACAAGTCACCACGTTGCACAGTTCATTAGTAGTTCGGAAGCACAAGTTTAGCTCCATCATAGCAACTTAGAAATTTAGTTCACAATCATGAAAGCAGTGCACTAGTTGTTTAGTTCCATCGCAGCTTCGATGGCTGCTCGCGCACTCTCCGCAGCTGCTCTAGCACTCTCTACGGCTGCAATAGCGCTCACAGCGGCTTCTCTAGCGCTTGCAGCGACTGCTCTAGTGCTCACAGAATATGACTGGGCACTCTCGGTGGCTGCTCGATCAACCTTGACATAGGCGAGCATGATCTCGGTAGTAGGAATTCCTTCTATGGCTGTAGGAGTCCTAACAAGGCGTCTTGGCTTCTTCATCTAAATCGCATTAAACAATTTGACATTTAGATATAACATTTAGAAAAAAATGAACTTTGATAGAAATTGGACATATTGAGTGCCAGAAATTAAGCGAAACGGAACTTAATCCACGCTTCGCAAAAACATTGGCACTCACTATGAATACACCTGCATCATGAAAAAACTAATGTACCATATGCTCATCCATATTTTAAGGCATTCACTTATGAAGATTTAATGTTACATTTAATCTAGACTAATAAAATATTGTATGAATATTTCTATCCATATGCACTTATATACATTCACTTGTAGACATTGGCACTCACAACAAATTTTAGCAGAGAGAAGGGAGGTGTGCTTACCAGGCCGGAGTCAGACGGCAGGATGGACAAGGCGCAGGTCGATGGCGGAGGCGTCAACGGACGGCGGGTTCAATGGAGACAAGGACTACGTTGGATGCGGAGGAAGGCACAAGCGACGGTCACAAGGAAGTAGTTCGAGGGAAGCGTTGCACGGCGATGCCAACGAAGTTCGAGGCAGTGACAGATGGCGCGGGCGACAAGGAAGAATAGGTCCTCTACGTCGTTCGAGGCAGCAAACAGCGACCTTGTCGGTGGCGATGGACAACGCCACGATGCTGGCGGCAGCGAGAGAGGAGGGAGAAAGAGTGGGAGTTCAGAATCATATCCAACTACCACGGGGGTAAGTAAGGTGTTGTTTAGCAGTGACGAGCGACTGGCAGAACCCACCACCCGCTGCATGAAAATATTTGAAATTTTTTGGCGCATGGGTGCCCAAATATGTTGTGGCGGGTCCTGAGCATCGCCCGCCACAGGTGTGGAAGAGAACTATGGTGGGCGGCGATTTGCACCCGCCACAGTAGCTTGTCAGCCGGGCACGAATTGGAAAAATCATAGCTGTGATGGGTCATTGTGGTTGCCCGCCACAGCTACTTGTGTAGCACTGGCGGCCAAGTTTTAGCGCTCGCCCCTGCTGGCTTTCAAAATTAGTAGTGGCGGGTGACACGTATCGCCCGCCACTAACGGGGGTTCACCTATAAGCCCTTTACCAGTAGTGTGATGTCCCCTATATAAGTTAAACCCTACGGCTTATATGCATGCCAGGTAGGATATCTAGGGTTACAAGGTCGGTATCTTGGCGTGGATGTGGTAGGAGAAGTCTTGGAGTATACGTCAAGCCTTTGGCAGATGCAGTCCCGATCACGCCCCATCGTGCAGCTTCCGGAGTCTACCTTGAGAAGGAGGAGGGCCCATCGGCCCAATCCGAGTAGCCTGGGCCGACTAGGCTAGGGCCCCCCTATTCCAAGACACTGTCAGTAGTCCCCTGAACTGGTCTTTTATGCTGAGGATGATGCCCTCGGCATTCGGCTTCCGTAGTCTTTGGCTCGATAGGCGAGTTCCCTTGATTCCTCCAGCTCGGTTTCAAAAAGTCTTCGGCTAGATTAGTAGCTCTACCCGGCAAGCCCAACACCGCTACACGTGGCATCTAATTACTGACCTTTGTAACCACTTCTTATGGGGAATCAGACCACTTTATGGAGAAACGTCGAAGCGTCAGCCCTTTCCCCTTTTTATTGGCAAGCCATGGGTGCAAATTTACCATGCACCCCCAACTCCCTTCAAGCAAATCGCACAAGCGCTCCCCTTCTCCCAAGTCCACCCTCGAGAGCCCTTCATGGCGAGCGACCCTTTCTTCGAGGTGCCCTCACGGCACCGTTAGAGGTGACTGGGGCAGCTGTGCCGTCTCGGGCCTTCAGCTGGAGCTCTTGGCCAAGCAAGGATATTTGCCAGATTCATATTTGACAGCGACCTGCTCCGGCTTGACATACGTGAATGGGCAACTGCATGCAGAGAGTCACCCTTCTCCTCAAGAGGGTGAGAGGGTATGCTTCGTTTCCTTTTTATTCCGCGGCTTAGGGTTTCCCATTCAACCCTTTCTTCTGGGCCTGCTGGAGTTCTATGGACTGCAGCTTCACCACTTCACCCCCAACTCTATTCTACACATCGCGGGATTCATTTCCCTTTGCGAGATGCACCTCGGATGCGAGGCACACTTTGGGCTATTGAGAAAGTATTTCTGCGTAATGCCCTGTTCTTCAGCCGAGAAGTTGTACGAGGTCGGGGCAGCCGACGTTTGTCGGTCGAGGGGACCGGGTATCCATCAGGCACACCTCGGGAGGACACCAATGTCTGGCCAACCGAGTGGTTCTACGTCGATGACGTTTCTCTCCTCGACCCAGTCCGACCCAGACTCCCTTCATTCTCCATGGAGCCCCCGAGGAAGCATTATAGCTGGAGGCCGCAGGGCCCCTCTTAAGAGGAAAATGCTGAGGTTACCATGCTGGCAGCTCGGGTGAAGCAATTCATGAGCACCGGTCTTACTATAATAGACGTAATGGCCACGACGATGACCCGAAGAGTCCAGCCACTTTGACAGCATCCTCGTCTACTGTGCGCATTCAATGGGACCGAACATGCCTCACGAACAATCCAGAAGGACTTCTTTGACCAAGCAGCCTTTGGATCGGCACTAGCTGGTATTTATCAGGGACGGCGGAGGACTTCGCCAAGCGGTGATTTTAGGACGGTCTGTCCTACTACAATCCCGCTGACATAATGAGTTTTCCTTCCCTCGTCCATCCAAAGTATTCGATAATTAATCTAACCAATCATGCACTGGTTTTGAACAGAGATGGAGGCGTTGGATTGAGGTAATAAGCAGCCTGGCGCCCGAGCTAGAGTCGCACCGCCGAGCTGAGGATCGTCTTTTTAACAAAGATGAGGACCTAGCCCTTATCTATGAAAGGCGGAAGTTTTTCTTGGAGAGCCTTGATGGCTCAAGGGTGGCCAGTGCCCCCGACTTTGGTGGGACAAGGCCAGATTCATTGGTAACACTTCCTCCTTCTAATAGAAAGCGAGATGCTCGCTCTCCAGCCCCTAGCCACCTGACTCCTCCTCCAAAGGCACGGCGTTCCAAACGTCAATGCGAAGAGGCGTCTTTACAACAGAGGGCCCCGCGGGATGTGCTAGACACACGGGCCAAGGTCATGGGGACTGGCGAAAGTGCCCCCTCGGCTACCAGGTAACTTTCTCAATTACTGTATGTGTTAAAGGTACTGTATCAGGTCCTGATCCTTTTAATTTTTCGCAGGCAACCCTTGCCTTCTTGTATGGCAGCCAGGGTCGAGCGAACGGCAACCTCGCATAGGGAAGCAGAGGCACGCCCTACTGCGGGAGTTACTCCCGAGGTTCCCCAGCCCAAGGACTCGTCGACCAGTTCGGCAACTCCTTTCAAGATCCAATGAGCCATTAATTATCGACAGCGAAAGGCTTCCCTAAGGAATTTGGCCTACTCGGATCAGGATTTCAATGCCCTCAGTATGGTGGATGCATATCTTGGGGCGACCCGAGGTGCCTTTGACCAGTCGTTGGACGTCTTGTCCGAAGGCTTACAGGTGAGGCTTCACCCAAATTCATGTTCCTTCGAGTTCTTCGTGTATTTATTTATTTATTTGCTTTACGGCAAACAAGACTAGCGAGTATGGTAGTAGCCCATAAGGCCTTAATTATATGGGTGAAATGAGGCCGTAGCAAGGCTTGCATATCTATTAGCACATGCCATCCTTTGACAGGAAGCTCGGGCAAGGAATGGTTAACTGACCGAGGTGCTCACCCAAACGAAGGCGAAGTTAGATGCCGCCTTGTCCGAGGTGGAGCAGATGAAGAAGTTTATAAGTGCTTGTCTGGCCTACATTATTAGCACCATTGAGTGTTTAGGAGATGGACTGAGGACCTAATTCCATGTAGCAACAGATGCCCTAGGTCATCTTGAGAGGGATCTTAAGCAGACCCGCAAGGATTTGATGTACACGGAGTTGCAGCGCCAAGCAAACCAGCATGCGGTGACCCAGAAGGCAGACGACGTCAATGCGCTAAGGCCCGAAAACGCCGGGCAAGCCCAGGAGATTGAGAGCTTAAAGGCTCAACTGGCTGCTTCTAAATGGAAGAATCGTCGAACGGATGATATGATTTTTGGTAAATTGTGATTTTTGAAAATCCATTATGAGGTTTTAACCGATGTAATTAGCAGGCTGATGCTTTCTCCTTTGGCAGCTTCTCTGTCCGGCCTGCCCCCTGACTCCTGAGGTCCGATGCCTGAAGACATGATGGCTCATCTGTCCGTGGTGCATGAAAGTGCACAGAAATCGATGCAACATGTTTTCCAAGCTTTATGGCCTGAAGTGGTATAGGTGCCCGAAGACATGGCTTTCCTAGCCGAACAGCTAAAAAGAGCTCGGCACCGGATCCAGGCTTGGAAGGTGTCTGCCTGTCGGCAAGGAGCGAGGGAGGCCTGGGCCATGGTGAAGACCCAGTATACAAGTCTTGATATGACGGATGTAGCCAAGGTAGGACCTATGGGGCCGGACGGTGAAGAGATACTCACCAGTCTCATGTACAAGAGTGTTATGTCTGTTGCTCGGTTTTCACAGAAAGACTGCGCTCTAGACACCTTAATAGATGGACTATACTGGTTGTAATAAATATGTATGACTTTATGTATCGAAGTACTTGATGTCAAGTACGCAACTTTATTCTTGTAGACTTGTGTTGGGCCTCCAAGCACAGAGTTTTGTAGGACAGTAGCAATTTTCCCTCATGTGGATGACCTAAGGTTTATCAATCCATGGGAGGTGTAGGATGAACATGGTCTCTCTGAAGAAACCCTGCAATCAAATACAAGAAATCTCTTGTGTCCCCAACACACCCAACACAATGGCAAATTGTATAGGTGCACTAGTTCGGCGAAGAGATGGTGATACAGGTGCAATATGAATGATAGATATAGGTTTTTGTAATTTCAAAATATAAAAACAGCAAGGTAGCAAGTGTAAAACAGCGAGCAAAATGATGTATAAATGCTTCGAAATAATGCCTAGGGTTCATACTTTCGCTAGTGCAATGTCCCAACAATGCTAACATAGTTGAATCATATGATCATCCCTCAACATGCAACAAAGAATCACTCCAAAGTTCCTATCTAGCGGAGAACAATAAGATGAAATTGGTGTAGGTAGTAGAACCACCTCAAAGTTATTCCTTCCGATCAAGGCTATTCCTATAAGTGTCACAAACAGCCCTAGAGTTCCTACTAGAATAACACCAATGATACATATCAATCAACCCTAATGTCACCTAGATACTCCAATGTCACCTCAAGTATCTGTTGGTAAATTATGCGACATGCATCAAACATTTTCAGATCTATCATATTCAATCCAACACAAAGAACTTCAAGGAGCACCCCAAGATTTCTATCGGAGAACGTGGTATGAAAACGTGCAATAAACCCCTATGCATAGATCCCCTAGGTCACCGGAATCCGCAAGTTGATGCCTCAACATATATCAAGTGAATCAATAGAATACCCCAATGTCACTACGGGTATCCCACGCAAGACGTACATCAAGTGTTCTCAAACCATAATATTCAATCCAACATAACGAGATCTCAATGGTAAAGATTCAATTCATCACAACAAGGTAGCAAGGGAATAACATCATATGATCCGACTATACTAGCAAAGCCCGTGATACATCAAGATCGTGCCATCTCAAGAACACGAGAGAGAGAGATATTGAACACATAGCTACTGGTACAAACCTTCAGCTCCGAGGGTGGACTACTCCCTCCTCGTCATGGCCTCCGCCGGGATGATGAAGATGGCCACCGGAGATTATCTAACCTCTCCGGCAGGGTACTGGAATGCCTTCAGATTGATTTTTCGTCGATAGAGAGAGTTGCGGCGGCGGAACGAGGAGTCTCACTTTATTTCTGGGGTTTCTGGTATTTATGGGATTTTCAGCGTTGGAATCACGCCAAACGGAGCTACGAGGGCCCCACAAGCCATCTGGCCTCGCCCCTAGGGGGCACAGCCGGTTGCATGGTGGCCTTCTGGTCCACCCCCTCCGGTGATTGTTCGCTCCAATATTTCTTATTTGGTCCAGAAAAAATCACCAAAAAGTTTCGGGCGATTCCGAGAACTTTCATTTTCTGCACAAAAACAACACCACAGTAATTCTGCTGAAAACAGCGTTAGTCCGGGTTAGTTCTAAATAAATCATATAAAGTGCATCAAAACCATATAAAAGTATTGTAAACATAGGTGAATATGTCATGAATACTCCAGTAAATTATCTATACGTTGGAGACGTGTCAGTACTTTATGTCATTCATTCAAACCATGCTTCTGAACTCAGTCAGCTAGCCATCGGCTTCCACCTCCCCGGCCAATGGCCGAGGAGTGTCCCATACTACTGGTCGAAGTAATCAGACCAGGTGCTTCAGGTGACATGGCAATCTGGCTATATGGCTCGAAATGCAAGAGGGAGGTGGAGAGTTATGTTATATTAGTTTTTAACGTAAGAAACATCTTCCGAGAAAAATAGTTCTTCCAACAGTTCCTTTCCTCGGGTGATTGTGCCGAGAACATATGTCCGAAGACGGGTGACCTCAGGGGTAAGCCCCTGGTCGAGGTTTGAAAGACCCTTTCCACATTAACCCTATGTCATGGCCGACCGATTTGTATGTTAAGAGTGCTAGCTTTCGGCTTTGTCCGTCTGAGGTACTGCAATGGATGACCCGGGAGTAACAATCACAGCGGTGCTCCCTTTGCCCCTTAGCCGATCAGAAATGTAAGGGACAAGCATAGGAGCCGGGCAACCCAGGTTGGCCAAATCTTAAATCAAATCGATGCATATTATGTCTTGAAAGACAATAGTGTATAAGAGGTGAAACAATGCGTGTTTTGAAAAGAACAAGCTATATTATCTCTCGAAGTCATTCAAAACATGATTCGAGGTTTAGAAAAAAGAAAAGAAATAAAAAAGGGAGGTGAGTTATATATATATATATAGTGCTCGGGGGTGTCAACCGTAGAAGCGTCGGAGCACCACCGCGTTCCAAGGATTGGGCTCTAGACGACCGTCCGTTGGATCCCGAATTCGGTAAACTCCTTCGATTAGTACTTGGTCAATAATGAATGGCCTGTCCCATCTAGGTGATATCTTGTGCTTCTGCTTCTCTGGATGTAGCCTCATGACGAGGTCCCCGACGTTGAAGTCCTTAGCACGAACCTCCCTGTTGTGGTAGTGACGGGCTTGCTGTTGGTAGATAGCAGTTCATGCCAGAGTGACATTGCTCTCTTCCTCGAGAGCATCCAAGGCTTCCTACCGATCAAGATCGGTTTCTCGCTCTTCATACATGTGTACCCGAGGTGCGTTATGTATGATGTCGCAAGGGATTACTGCCTCGACGTTGTACACCATAAAGAACAGGGTGTATCCGGTGGATCTGTTCGGTGTGGTGCACAAACCCCATAAAATGGAATCAAGTTCCTCGACCCATTTGCAGTCAGCTTTTTTAGGGAGCGTACAAGCCTTGTCTTGATGCCACTAAGGATTAGTCCGTTAGCCCGTTCCAGTTGCCCGTTTTACTGCGGGTGGTATACGGACGCGTAATCGAGCTTGATGCCCATTTTTGCGCACCAATCTTTGACCGATTTAGCCATGAAGTTTGACCCGTTGTCTGTAATTAGACTGTGTGGGATACCATAATGGTGTACTACCCCCGAGATGAACTCAATTGCATGGGTAGCATCAGCCGAGGTGACTGGCTTTGCTTCAATCCACTCAATGAATTTGTCAACCATGACCAGCAAGTATTTGTTTTTTCTTGATACGCCCTTGAGTGGGCCGACCATATCTATCCCCCAGACCACAAAAGGCCATGTGATGAGGATAGTGCGGCGAACCGCGGGAGGAATGTGGCTTTGTTTGGTGAATACTTGACAGCCCGGGCAACGCCGTACTAACGTCGAGGCGTCGATGCCCGTAGATGGCCAATAGAAACCAACTCGGAAAGCCTTGCTAAACAAAGTCCGAGCAGCCGCGTGATGTCCGTTCATGCCGGAGTGTATCCCCTGAAGTAATTTTCTTCCTTCCTCTTCGGATATGCATCGCTGGAGGGCGCCCGTGGTACTCATTTTATAGAGCTCTCCTTCATGAACCTTGTAGGCTTTAGATTGCCGTAGGATTCGTCGTGCGTCGGTTTAGTCATCGGGGAGCTCTTTATAGAGCAGGTATGCGAGGAGTGGCTCTGTCCATAGTGCAATGACTGCCACGACTTCATGTGCGGAAGCTATTTCCTCGATTGCCGAGTTGCCCATTACACCTTGTCCTTCGTCGTCTTCGGGCGAAGCATGTTACCCGACGTCGCTTGACTCTGACATTTCTTTGTCGTGTTGCCATACTATGGATGGCTTGAAGAGCCGTTCGAAGAAGGTATTGTCCAGGACCTTATCCCACTTTGCGCCCATTCGGGCGAGTATATGTGCGGCCTGGTTGCTATCTCGGGGTATGTGGTGAAATTCTAGCCCCTTGAACCTGACTGAGATTTTTAAGACATCATTCTGGTATGCTGTCATCTTTGGGTCTTTTCACCGTTGACTTGTGAGATGGCGAGGTTGGAATCACCTCGGACCTCCAAGCGTTTGACACCCATGGAGACTGCTATCGGGAGTCTATGTAAAAGGGCTTCGTATTCGGCCGCGTTGTTGGAATCCATGTACATAATTTGTAGCACATATCGAATATTGTCACCCATGGGTGAGGTGAGTACGACGCCAGCCCCTAGACCAGCAAGCATTTTGGAACCATCGAAGTACATGATACAATGCGAATAGGTGTTGTAGTCCTGACGGAGTTTGGCTTCCCTCCATTCGGCCACGAAGTCAGCTAGCACTTGAGATTCAATAGCCCGGTTTGGTCGATAGGTGATTTCAAAAGTTAGGAGCTCTATGGCCCATTTGGCAATACGCCCCGTTGCATCCCTGTTGTTAATTATGTCGCTTAATGGGACATCGGATGCCACGGTCACCGAGCACTCTTGAAAGTAGTGCCAGAGTTTTCTTGATGCCATGAACACGGCGTAGGCTATCTTTTGATAGTGAGGGTAACGCGTTTTGCAAGGGGTTAAGACTTCGGAGACGTAGTAAACGGGCCTCTGGACCTGGAACTTGTGACCCTCCATGTCTCATTCAACCATGAGCACAGTGCTAACCACCTGGTTTGTGCCCCGAGATGTATAATATCATCGGCTCACATACACCTGGGGCCGCCAGGATAGGATTAGATGCGAGGAAACTTTTGATGTCTTCCAGGGCTGCCGCGGCCTCCTTCGTCCATACGTATATCTTTGTTTGCTTTAAAAGCCTGTATAGAGGCAAGGCCTTCTACCCAAGTCTTGATATGAAGCGGCTTAATGTTTTCACGCATCCTGCTAGTTTTTGTACGTGTTTGAGCTCTGTTGGTACCTCCAAATGAGCCAAGTCTCGTATTTTTGCCGAATTGGCCTCAACTCCTCGGCTGGATACGAGAGGAGTTTGCCGACTGGGACTCCGAAGACACATTTCTCCGTGTTGAGATTAATTTGATATTATCGTAGGCTGGCGAATGTATCGCGGAAGTTGTTGACCAATTGTTTGACATGTTTGGTTTTGACAACCACATCGTCAACGTAGGCCTTGACGGTCTTCCCGATATGTTTCTCCAGGCATGATTGAATCACGCGTTGGTATGTGGTGTCGGTGTTCTTTAGTCCGAAGGGCTTCATGTTAAAACAGAACGACTCGTAAAGTGTGATGAATGTTGTTGCTACCTGGTCAGATTCTTTCATCTTTATTTGATGATATCCTGAATAGGCATCCAGGAAGCTCAGTGACTCGTAGCCTGCTATGGCGTCCATGATTTGGTCGATACGTGGTAATGGAAAGGGGTCCTTGGGGCAGGCTTTATTGAGGTCTTTGAAATCGACGCACATGCACAAGGACCAATCCTTCTTTGGTACCATGACCAAGTTGGCAAGCCAGTCGGGGTGCTTTATATCTCGGATGTACCTGGCCTCTAGTAGTTTAGCTAGTTCCTCGCCCATTGCTTGATGATTGGGTTCAGAGAAATGTCAAAGTGTTTGTTTGACAGGCTTGTAGCCTTTTAATATGTTTAGGTTGTGTTCTGTGAGCCTGTGGGGAATCCCCGGCATATCGGAAGGGTTCCATGCAAATATATCCTAGTTTTCCTTAAGGAAATTGCATAGAGCCTTGTTAATATCGGGATCGAGGTTCGCCCCAATGGACGCCGTTTTAGCTGGGTCCATGGGGTGTACTTGGAACTTGACTATTTCGTCAGCCGGCTTGAATGAAGTAGACTTCATCCGTTTGTCAAGGATGACATCATCTTGATTGACTTTGACACGTAGTTTGGTCAGCTCCTCGGCCATGAGGGCTGCAGTCAGGGATTCGAGGGCAAGTGACGCTGTTTTATTCTCGGCTCGAAGTGCTCTGTGGGGTCGCTCGAGACAGTAATGATCCCGTTTGGGCCCGGCTTTTGAGCTTCATGTAGCCGTAGTGCGGTATTGCCTGGAATTTAGAAAAGGCGTCCCGCCCCAGGAGGGCATGATATCCACTCATAAAAGGGGCGATATGGAACGTGATCTCTTTGGAATAGTAATTGTCCGGTGTTCCGAAGACGACATCCATGGTTATTTTTCTGCTACATCATGCCTCTCGTCTGTGTATTATACCTTTAAAGGTGGTGCCACTCTATTCTATGCGTGATTTGTCGACGTGCATTTTGTCCAAAGTGTCTGCATATATCAAATTTAGGTTGCTGCCTCCGTCCATGAGCACCTTCCAATGTTGGTAGCTGCCCACAATAGGACCGAGGACCAGCGCAGCGATGCACCTGCTCGGGGTCGACCCCGGTTGATCTTTATGATCAAAGGTGATCGGTGTGTCTATCCATGTGCCCCGGGTTGGCACCTGTTGGACATAATTGATTTTGCGCAGGGCTCGTTTGCGCTGGTTGTTGGACGCGAAGGTCTCGTAGATCATCATGACTCCGTCTTTGTCCGAGGACGGTTCTGCGTTGCTGGGGGCGCCTGTCACAAGGGCGGGTCCTTCCTTAGCCACCTGTCTCACAACCCAATAGTCGCAAAGGTTGTGAGTCGGGCAGGAATTAAGCAAAATAGCGTGTATTGGGTATGGTTTATCTAGGAGGCCGTCAAGTGTTGTTCCGCGGTGGCCGCGGGATTTTTTCTTCTTCTGAGGTCTTTCGACCGGGGTGTTCCGCTTGCGGGGCTCGCGCCAAGGTACGGGTACATCGCATTTCAGATTGTGTTCATAGATCGAATATGGGCATTCCTTGGCCAACCAGGCATCTTCGATGGTGCAGAATCTGGACACCGGATCGGTCAATTCTGGGAGTGTTTGGACACAGAGGCGAGCGAGGGCATTCGAAACGCCTTTATCCTTGCATCCGCGCTGGAAGGCTATTATTATATCTAAGTTCTGGTAGCTCGGTATCTTGTTTTTGACACACAAAAACCTAGCCCAGAACAGCCTGATTGACTCATCGGGAAGTTGTTGCACGTAGGCTAGATCCCAAACATCTAGTGGGCCCGAGTTATCGGAGCGATACTCGATGTGGGACGTGGGTGGGTGAGTTTCGATCTCTAAGGACCGCGGGTCCAAAGCCCTAGCATCCTCATCCCGTGCCAGATCTGTAGCCATCGGATCGTCCAGACTGATTTGGCGATCAGTGTTTCTAAAAACTACTTCCGTCCTTCATCCTTGAACGAGGGTTTGGCCAAGGGCGGAGAGGAGTCATGGGTCGCCTTGATCTCACAAAGGAGGACATGTGTTTTCATGACGGATGTTTCGGGCATGGGAATCATACCCGTGAGTTTGGAGTCGTTAATCGACGATCCCATTGATCCTTCCGTCGATCTCATAGCGGAACTCTCAATAAAAGCACTAGTGTCGGTGTGAAAACCGGCAGACCTCAGGGTAGGGGGTCCCGAGCTGTGGATCTCGGACGGATGGTAACAGGAACAGGGTGATGATGTTTACCCAGGTTCGGGCCCTCTTGATGAAGCTAATACCCTATGTCTTGCTCTTGTTTATATTAATGGAGAAGTACCGAGTACAGAGTTGATCTACCTCGAGATCGTCACATGTGTTCTAACTCTAGGGCTAGGTGAATGATGCTGTGTTGATGTCCCCTATACGAGCTAAACCCTACAGCTTATATACATGCCAGGTAGGATATCTAGGGTTACAGGGTCGGTATCTTGGCGTGGAGGCGGTAGGAGAAGTCTTGGAGTATATGTCAAGCCTTCGACATATGCAATCCCAATCACACCCCATCGTGCAGCTTCCGGAGTCTATCTTGAGAAGGAGGAGGGCCCATCGACCCAATCCGAGGAGCCTGGGCCGACTAGGCTAGCCCCCTATTCCAGGACGCCGTCACTATGGAGCTCAATGTTCAGGTTCGAGCTTCTGATGATGAGCCCTTGTCTGATTCGACGCGTTATCATCGTCTTGTTGGGAGTATTGTATATCTTGGTGTCACTCTTCCAGATATCTCCTAACCTATTCATATTCTGAGTCAGTTTTGTCGGCGTTCTGGGTTCGGCGGTACCCAAACCTGCCTGCCTGCGGCCCAGCACGTGGCCCACCACGACGACCTCTGTGGCCTGGCGACAAACCCCACAAAACAAGGCCCTCGCGAGGAGAACGACGCCAAGATCTCCAGAGGAGTGGCTTCCCCAGGTTGCCTCCCGAGGAGCGGAGATTCCTATGTAGGTACTCCGCCTCAGGAGGCTGCATGACGTGAGCCATGACGACCATGGCAGGCGTGTGCCAGCGGGCGCAACTGAGGCAGTTTCCCCTTTCGTGCTACGGGAGCAAGGACGAGTGCGGGTTCCCAAGGACCCCTCCCCAAAGGTTTCCATTCCGGTGCAACGATAACAAGACCGCGGGCTCGGCAGGACGGATGTCATCGCCGAGCCCACCTCTGCGCCACGCGAGGAGCTTTGCAGGCGAAGACCACCTTTAGTTAGGATAAGTTGTACCTCCTATCCCCCTTCAAATTTGGCCGTTGTGGGATCCCTTCCCACCTGTGTGATAAGGGAAGAGGACCAAGGCCCGCCATAAATAGGGACTAGCCATCACCGTAGAGACGATCGAATCGACCCACACCAAAAGAGCCCTCGCGAGGTCGCTTATCCCCTATACTAGTTCATCCACAAACCTCCTCGTGAGGCCAATCCACCAAAGCAGGAGTAAGGTTTTACACCGCAAGGTGGCCCGAACCTAGGTAAATCTCTCGTGTCCACCTTCTTGCGCTCTCACGCATCTTCGGCAGGGTCTAGCCGTGGAGTGGTAGGCTTGAGGCTTGGGCTGGTTGGGATCTTCGCACACGCCCTAGAGTTCGAACCTTCTTGGGTCAACTGAGCCCTGATTCCGACATTTGGCGCGCCAGGTAGGGGCGTGTCGAAGCTTCACCTTCACCAGCCATGTTTCTCCCTCGCCTCATCATCTCCATGGCGGGCGTCGCTCGCAAGGCCTGGCAGCCCACAGCCTGCTGGGTCGCCGCGGTTGGCCTGACCACGCCCACGGTCGCTTGTATCCTCGGCGGGTCACAGGCGCCCGCGTACGGCCGCCATGTCAAGCAGTTTCTTCGCCGGGCGGGCGCAGCTCAGCCACAGCTCGAGGCCCCATGGAGCAGGGCGGAGCCAGGGAACGACATCACCTTCGACTCCAGGGACCATCCAGGACGACGGTCGCTGCGGGTGCGCTCCCCATGTTGTGCGCGCCCAGCATCGGCGGCGTTGCGGTCACCAAGACCCTAATTGACAGCAGTGCCGGCCTCAACGTCCTTTCAGTGGAGGCCTTCGACATGCTCCAGATGCCCTACGACCAGCTCGCGCCCTCTAGGCCCTTCTTAGGAGTGGTCTGGGGCTCCGCCACCCCCTTGGGGCAGGTGCGCCTCTGCTACTTCTTGAGCTTGCGCTGGCTTTCCCTTGAAGAGGAAAGGGTGATGTGATACGTCTCCAACGTATCTATAATTTATGAAGTATTGATGCCATGTTTACAATAATTTTATATGATTTTGGTATGATTTTATTAGAACTAACCCGGACTGACGCTGTTTTCAGCAGAGCTACCGTGGTGTTGTTTTTCTGCAGAAATAAAAGTTCTCGGAATGGGCTGAAAATTTACGGAGAATATTTTTGGAAAATATAAAAAATACCGGAGAGGGGTTCCGAGGAGGCCACAAGCCTAGGGGGCGCGCCCCCCCTAGGGCGCGCCCCCTGGCTTGTGAGCCCCTCGAGCACTCCCCTGATGTGATTCCAACGCCAAGTACTCCTATAAATCGAGAAACCTCCAGAAATAAAACCTAGATCGGGAGTTCCGCCACCGCAAGCCTCTATAGCCAAGAAAAACCAATTGGGAGCCCGTTTCGGCACCCTGCCGTAGGGGGAAACCATCACCTGAGGCCATCTTCATCATCCCGGCGGTCTCCATGACGAGGAGGGAGTAGTTCACCCTCGAGGCTGAGGGTATGTACCAGTAGCTATGTATTAGATCTCTCTCTCTCTCTCGTGTTCTTGAGATGACATGATCTTGATGTACCGCGACCTTTATTAATATAGATGAATCATATGGAGTTTTCCCCTCTCTATCTTCTTGTGATGAATTGAGTTTTCCCTTTGAAGTTTTCTTATCAGATTGAGTCTTTAAGGATTTGAGAACACTTGATGTATGTCTTGCGATGGGATATCCATGGTGACAATGGAATGTTCTATTGATCCACTTGTGACTTTGGAGTGAACTCTTTGTCGCACGTGAGGGAATTACATATGATTCAACTATGTTAGTATTGTTGAGAGAACTTGCACTAGTGAAAGTATGAACACTAGGCCTTGTTTCTAAGCATTGCAATACCATTTGTGCTCACTTCTATCATTAGTTACCTTGCTGTTTTTATATTTTAATATTACAAAAACCTATATCTACCATCCATATTACACTTGTATCACCATCTCTTCGCCGAACTAGTGCACCTATACAATTTACCATTGTATTGGGTGTGTTGGGGACACAAGAGACTCTTTGTTATTTGGTTGCAGGGTTGTTCGAGAGAGACCATCTTCATCCTATGCTTCCCACGGATTGATAAACCTTAGGTCATCCACTTGAGGGAAATTTGCTACTGTCCTACAAAACTCTGCGCTTGGAGGCCCAACATGAGTCTACAAGAAGAAGGTTGTGTAGTAGACATCAAGCTCTTTTCTGGTGCCGTTGCCGGGGAGGTGATTGCTTGAAGGTATATCTTTAGATCTTGCAATTGAATCTTTTAGTTTCTTTTTTTTACTAGTTTGGTTTTATAAAAGAAAACTACAAAAAAATGGAATTGAGGTTGCCTCATATGCTTCATCTTTTTAATGTATTTCGTGAAAATGAAGGAAAGGAAAATTGTGCTCAATTGTTAGAAGAAGAAGTTATTAAAATGTTTGGCACTAAATCTTTGAATGATGAGCATGATTGCAATGTTGTTAGTATGAATTCCTTGAATATTCATGATGCTAATGATATGCAAAGCTACAAGCTTGGGGATGCTATGTTTGATGAAGATGATATTTTTTGTCCCCCAAGTTTTGATGAGCAAATATATTATGATGATGGCATGCCTCCTATCTATGATGATTATGATGATGACACGTATTCTATAAAGATTGATAGTAATCATGAAACTTGTTATCATGATTTTAATATTCAAAGTGGTTATGTCAATCAAATATCTCATGATAGTTATTTTGAGTTTGCTCCCACTATTATGAATGAGAAGAAAATTGCTTATGTGGAGAGTGACAAATTTTCTATGCTTGTAGATCATGAAAAGAATGCTTTATGTGCTGGTTATATTGTGAAATTCCTTCATGATGCTACTGAAAATTATTATGAGGGAGGAACATATGCTTGTAGGAATTGCAATAATATCAAGTTTCCCCTCTATGTGTTCAAAGTCTTGAAGTTGCACTTGTTTTGCCTTCCTATGCTAGATGATTCTTGCTCCCATATATTGTTTTCTCACAAAATCCCTATGCATAGGAAGTGGGTTAGGCTTAAATGTGCTAGTCATATGCTTCATGATGCTCTCTTGCATGTTTCAATTCTTATCTTTTATGTGAGCATCATTGAAATCATCATGCCTAGCTAAAAGGCATTAAAGAAAAGCGCTTGTTGGGAGATAACCCAACACTTTTCCTTTCTGTTTTTGTGTGTCCACATGATTAAGCTACTGTATAATCATGTTTTATAGCTTTTGTTTCAATAAAGTGACAAGTAAAGCCTTTGGGATAGTGTGGATGATAGTTGACTTGATTCTGTGCAAAAACAGAAACTTTTGCTCTCAGTCCAGGAATTTTGTAAATTCACTGGAACGTGATTTTGATCTGAATGTTTTACACATGATTTATATACAAATTGCCTAGATTTTCCTAATTTTTCAGAATTTTTAGAGACAGGGAAGTATGGTTACGCTACAGATCTTCACAGACTGTTCTGTTTTTGACAGATTCTGTTTTGCATGCATAGTTTACTTGTTTTAGTGTTTCTATAGCTTATATTTAGCGGTATAAATTATGGGAATGGTAGAATACAGTAGGTATCATGTGGGAACAATTATGAATCTTGTCTTGACAGTACCTAAGTGAATGATTTATCTTTATTACACTAACCCTTCTCACGAAGTTCCGTTAAGTTTGTGTGATTGAAGATTTCAAGTTTTGGGTGAGACACCGATATGAGGAGAATAAGGAGTGACAAGAACCTAAGCTTGGGGATGCCCAAGGCACCCCCAAGGTAATATCCATGGAAGACTCAAGCGCCTAAGCTTGGGGATGCCCCGGAAGGCATCCCCTCTTTCGTCTTCAACACTATCGGTATATCTTACTTGGAGCTATATTTTTATTCGTTACATAATATGAGTTTTTCTTGGAGCCTCATTTTATTTTGTTGTTCTCTGTTAGGTGTCATTTATAATCTTGTTTTTCAATAAAAAGTTCCAAGAATTGCCTTAGGATGCTTGCATTGCATGTTTTGATATGTGCTGTGTAAAAACAGAAACTTCTGCTGTAGTGCTTGAATTTTCATATTTTACTGGAACGTGGAAAGTTTCTAAAAAATTTACACAGTGTTGTCATATAAATTTTATAGCGTGTCCTAAATTTTCATAATTTTTAGAGTTACATAACTACACTGGTTTAACAAATTGCTACAGACTGTTCTGTTTGGACAGATTGCTGTCATAGTTTCGTTATTTACTTATCGTATAGTTTCCATAGCCTATATTGGTAGATATAAATGGTGGAAATGATAGTAAACAGTAGATGATGTTTGGAAATTATTGTGCAACATGTCTTGGAAGTACATGAAGTGTTGATTTGTTCTTATGTGTACTAACCTATCTCACGAGTTCTTTTCGAGTTTTGTGTGGATGAAGATTTTGAGAATAGGTGAAACCATGATATGAGAGGATTGGAGATACAAAAGCTCAAGCTTGGGGATGCCCAAGGCACCCCAAGTAAATATTTCAAGAAGTCTCACGCATCTAAGCTTGGGGATGCTACGCATCCCACCTCTCTTCATCAACAATTATCGTTTAGCCTATGTTCAGCCTAAATTTTTATTCGTTCACATGATGTGTGCTATTCTTGGAGTGCTATTTTTCTTTTGTTTTCTGTTTGAATAAAATACTCAGATCTGAAGATATTTATTGAGAGAGAGATTCCTCACATAGCTACTTAATTGTTTGACTACTCATTGATCTTCACTTATATCTTTTGAGAGTAGCTTGTCATTTCCTCTCATGCTTCACTTATACCTTTTTGAGGGATGAAATCTTTATGCTCATGTGCTTCATATTAAATTTGTTTGAGCTTGCCAAAAAGCAATGGCAATATATGAAACTAGTCCCAAAGTGATAGATATCCAAGGAGGATATAATAAAAACTTTCATGTAGATCATGGGACAAATTAAACTTGATTCTTTGTAATAGTTTGAAACATGATGATAGTAATATGTGAGTCATGTTAGTGAGTACTTATGCTTAGTAGGAATATTGGTGTTAAGGTTTGTGATTCCCTATGCATGCACGAAAGTCAATAGTTATGCAATGAAGTTACATCCTACTTGTGGTGGATTATTCGGTTCTAGTTATGATTCAATGCTCACTTATGTGATTTTTCGTTCCTTGGTTTGGTTGCTTCCCAATCTATTCGCTAGCCTCCATTTGTACTAAGTAGAAATACTACTTGTGCATCCAAAATCCTTAAACCAAGTTTTGCCTTATGAGTCCACCACACCTACCTATATGCGGTATTTCCATGCCGTTCCAAGCAAATTTGTATGTGCCATCTCTAAATTCTCAAAATAAATTTTCTCTTTTGTGTGCCCGTACCGCTCATGAAACGATGGGGAGTATCCAATATTTTTCCATGATAGGTGTGTTATTCTCACGATATGTGTTGATTCACTATCATTCACGAGAAAGTGGCTGGTATTCGGGATGCCCAGTTCCATGCTCAAAAATCAAATCAAAATATAATGAAACAAAACTCCCACAAGATTGTTGTTTGTATGGACGGTACCCGTGGATTCGGCTCGCCGTGGAGTGTGATTGATTGGTGGAGGGGGAGTAAAAACTTTACCATTCTGTTTGGGAACCGCCTATAATGTATCTAGCATGGAAAGTATTGTGAGCTACTTTGTCGTTTTCGTTGACAGGAAAAGCATGCCACTCAAAATATTTTTCTCTCTCAATTTAAACCTTGAGCTCTGGCACCTCTACAAATCCCTACTTCCCTCTGCGAAGGGCCTATCTATTTACTTTATGCATTTTTTATTTTGCTTTGAGTCTCCATCTTCTCTTATAAGCACCAACTAGGGGGCACTATGATCGTACTTGAGCATTGGGCATAGCTAATATTTGAGTGTGTTTCACGAATGGATCAATGATTGAGCATGATGGGCTAGGGATAACTTTCTTTAGTGTTGATATTTTGAAAGACATGGTTGCTTGTTGACATGCTTGAGTATTGAAGTCATTATGTTAAAACTAGACTATTGCTTTGAATCATTTACAAGTCCAAATGTCCATGCTATACAAACAATATGATGAACATGTAAGGTAGCATTCACACTTCATAAATTATTTCTTTTATCATTTACCTACTCGAGGACGAGCAGGAATTAAGCTTGGGAATGCTGATACGTCTCCAACGTATCTATAATTTATGAAGTATTCATGCCATGTTTACAATAATTTTATATGATTTTCGTATGATTTTGTTAGAACTAACCCGGACTGACGTTGTTTTCAGCAGAGCTACAATGGTGTTGTTTTTGTGCAGAAATAAAAGTTCTCGGAATGGGCTGAAAATTTACGGAGAATATATTAGGAAAATATAAAAAATACCGGAGCAAAAATATACCGGAGAGGAGTCCCGAGGAGGCCACAACCTAGGGGGTGCCCCCCCCCCCCTAGGGCGCGCCCCCTGGCTTGTGGGCCCCTCGAGCACTCCCCTGACGTGATTCCAATGCCAAGTACTCCTATAAATCGAGAAACCTCCAGAAAGAAACCTAGATCAGGAGTTCCGCCGCCGCAAGCCTCTGTAGCCACGAAAAACCAATCGGGAGCCCGTTTCGACACCCTGCCGGAGGGGGAAACCATCACTGGAGGCCGTCTTCATGATCCCGGCGGTCTCCATGATGAGGAGGGAGTAGTTCACCCTCGGGGCTGAGGGTATGTACCAGTAGCTATGTGTTAGATCTCTCTCTCTCTCTCTCGTGTTCTTGAGATGACACGATCTTGATGTACCGCGAGCTTTATTAATATAGATGAATCATATAGAGTTTTCCCCTCTCTATCTTCTTGTGATGAATTGAGTTTTCCCTTTGAAGTTTTCTTATCGGATTGAGTCTTTAAGGATTTGAGAACACTTGATGTATGTCTTGCGATGGGATATCCGTGGTGACAATGGGATGTTCTATTGATCCACTTGATGTATGTTTTGGTGATCAACTTGCGGGTTCCGTGACCTTGGGAATCTATGCATAGGGGTTGGCACATGTTTTCGTCTTGACTCTCCGGTAGAAACTTTGGGGCACTCTTTGAAGTTCTTTGTGTTGGATTGAACATGATGAATCTAAAATTGTGTGATGCATATCGTATAATCAAGCCCATGGGTACTCGTGGTGACATTGGAGTATCTAGGTGACATTAGGGTTTTGGTTGATGTGTATCTTAAGGTGTTATTTTAGTACGAACTCTAGGGCTGTTCGTGACACTTATAGGGATAGCTCATACGATTGATCGGAAAAAGATAACTTTCAGGTGGTTTCGTACCCTACAATAATTTCTTCGTTTGTTCTCCGCTATTTGTGACTTTGGAGTGAACTCTTTGTCACACGTGGGGGAATTACATATGATCCAACTATGTTAGTATTGTTGAGAGAACTTGCACTAGTGAAAGTATGAACCCTAGGCCTTGTTTCTAAGCATTGCAATACCGTTTGTGCTCACTTTTATCATTAGTTATCTTGCTGTTTTTATATTTTCAGATTACAAAAACCTATATCTACCATCCATATTACACTTGTATCACGATCTCTTCGCCGAACTAGTGCACCTATACAATTTACCATTGTATTGGGTGTGTTGGGGACACAAGAGACTCTTTGTTATTTGGTTGCAGGGTTGTTCGAGAGAGACCATCTTCATCCTACGCCTCCCACGGATTGATAAACCTTAGGTCATCCACTTGAGGGAAATTTGCTACTGTCCTACAAAACTCTGCGCTTGGAGGCCCAACACGAGTCTACAAGAAGAAGGTTGCGTAGTAGACACCATGATGCAGCAAAGTAGATAAGTATTTCCCTCAGTTGTTGAGAACCAAGGTATCAATCCAATAGGAGATACAAGCAAGTCCCCAATCTTCGCACCTACACAAACAATCAAACTCTTGCACCCAACGCTATAAAGGGGTTGTCAATCCCTTCACGGTTATTTGCAAGGATGAGATCTGATAGAGATAGATATAAACTCAAGCAATATGATGAAAACCCCATCTTTTTATCCTCGATGGCAACAATACAAATACGTGCCTCGCTACCCCTACTTTGTCACTGGGTGAGGACACCGCAAGATTGAACCCAAAACTAAGCACTTCTCCCATTGCAAGAATACCAATCTAGTTGGCCAAACCAAACCAATAACTCGAAGAGACTTGCAAAGATATGAAATCATGCATATAAGAATTCAGAGAAGATTCAAATAATATTCATAGATAATCTGATCATAAACCCACAATTCATCGGATCTCGACAAACACACCGCAAAAGAGTATTACATCGGATAGATCTCCATGAAGATCATGAAGAACATAGTATTGAAGAACAAAGAGAGAGAAGAAGCCATCTAGCTACTAGCTATGGACCCGAAGGTCTGTGGTGAACTACTCACGCATCATCGGAGGGGCAATGGAGTTGATGTAGATGCCCTCCGTGATCGAATCCCCCTCCGGCAGATTACCGGAAAAGGCTCAAAGATGGGATCTCATGGGAACAGAGGCTTCCAGCGGCGGAAAAGTATTTTTGTGGCTATTTTTCGTATTGGGGGAATATTTGGGAATTTATAGGCCGAAGAATAGGGTTAGAGGACCTGCAGGGGTGCCACAAGCCAGGGGGCGCCCCCCCTAGGGCGCGCCCTGCAGGCTTGTGATCTCCCGGCAGGTCTCCTGCCTTCATCTCCAAGTCTGGTAGGTTTCTTCTGGTCCAAGAAAAATCATCGCAAAGATTTTATTCCATTTGGACTCCGTTTAATATTCCTTATCTGCAATATTCAAAAACAAGGAAAAAAACAGAAACTGGCACTAGGCTCTAGATTAATAGGTTAGTCCCAAAAATAATATAAAATAGCATATTAATGCATATAAAACATCCAAAACAGATAATATAATAGCATGGAACAATCAAAAATTATAGATACATTGGAGACGTATCAGCCTCCCCGTCACCTTCGGCACCCGCGACAACTACTGCACCGATTTGATCGACTTCGACGTCACCCGCATCGGCCTCCCGTACAACGCTATCTTGGGATATCCGGCCCTCGCCAAGTTCATGGCGGCGATGCACCCAGGCTACAACGTCATCAAGATGCCTGGGAGCAGCGGCATCATCACCATGGCCGGAGGTACCAAGAACGCGGTTCGAGCCCTCAAGCTCGTCTACAAGGCCGCACCGGCCACGCGCCCAGACGCCGAGAACGTCGCACACAAATAAGAAGGCGTCCCTCCCCCGGAGAGCATTGCATAGGCTCTGGAGGCCGCACCCGCGAAGAAGAAGCAGTTGTTCTCTCAGGCCTGGGCTGAGACAAAGCAGGTGCCCGCAGACGACGGGAGCCCGGGTCACACCTTCACCATTGGCGCCGGTCTTCCTCCGGAGCAGGAGAAGGCGCTGGTGGACTTCCTCCACGCGAACAAGGACGTGTTTGCCTGGGAGGCACGCGACCTAACCGGCGTCCCGAGAGAGGTGATCGAGCATCACCTAAGTGTGCGTCCCGATGCGCGCCTCGTGAAACAGAAGGCAAGGCGACAAGCACAAGAGAAGCAAGCGTTCATCGTCCAGGAAGTCGGCAGGCTGCGGGAAGCTGGTGTCGTTCGGGAAGTACGGCACCCGCATTGGCTGGCCAACCCGGTGATTGTCCCCAAGAAGGGTGGGAAGTAACGCATGTGCGTCGACTTCACGAGCCTCAACAAGGCTTGCCCTCAAGACCCCTTCCCGCTCCCGCGCATAGACCAGATTGTGGACTCCACCGCCGAGTGCGATCTGCTATGCTTTCTGGACGCTTTCTCGGGTTACCACCAAATCAAGATGGCGGTAGAGGACGTCGAGAAAATGGCTTTCCTCTCTCCGTGCGGGGTGTACTGCTACATGTGCATTCCCTTCAGATTGCGGAACGCCGGTGCGACCTTCTAGCGACTGATGCGTATTGCCCTGGGGCAGCAGCTCGAAAGGAATGTGGAGGCATACGTCGACGACATCGTGGTCAAGTCGCGAGAGGCGAAGACCCTGATCGAGGACCTGGAGGAGAGGTTCGCCAGCCTGCATCAGGTGAACCTGAAGCTCAACCCAGAAAAGTGCGTCTTTGAGGTTCCATCCGGCAAGCTACTCGATTTCTTGGTATCGCACAGAGGGATCGAGGCCAACCCGGAGAAGGTCAAAGCCATCGGGAAAATGAGCCCGCCTCAGACCCTCAAGGAAATGCAAAAGCTTGTGGGTTGCGTGACCTCTTTGGGACGTTTCATCTCCAAGCTGGGCGACCGCGCCCTCCCTTTCTTCAAGCTCATGAAAAGAAAGGGTCCTTTCGAGTGGACTCCGGAGGCGGATGCAGCCTTCGAGGACCTCAAGCATTATCTCACGAGCCCACCCATTATGGTGGTGCCTCGTCCTTGCGAGCCCCTGGTGCTCTACTTGGCAGCCACCCCCCACTCGGCCAGCGCGGCGCTCGTGGCAGTCCGAGAGGGGTGCGCTGGCGCAGGCGCGAAGCAGGGTGGCACGTGCGGAGCCGCGCAGCGCTCACCGTCTCAGGACGGCGCTCCTGAGGCCCTCGTCGCTTCGTCAACCCCCGGGGCACCTGAGTCCCTCGAGCCTCAGGAGGAGCCGGGTGACGCCAACGGCTCGTCCCTGGTCGAGCACCCCGTGTACTACGTTAGCACCGTGCTGCGGGACGCGCGTGGACGCTACCCTATGCAGTAGAAGCTTCTGCTTGCACTCCTCGTCGCCACAAGGAAGTTGCATCACTATTTTCAGTGCCACCCCATCAAGGTCATCTCCGCGTACCCCCTAGAGAAGGTGCTGCGCAGCCCCAATGCTGCCGGAAGGGTTGCGGAGTGGAACATCGAGTTGCAGGCCTTCCACCTGGAGTTCAGCACCACCAGGGTCATAAAGGGTGGGGCCCTCGCAGACTTTGTGGCGGAATGGACGGACGCTCCCGACCGGGGGATGGATGAGGGCCAATCCCTCACGCCTGGCGACGAGGCGCCCGATGGCTGGGTCATGCACTTCGACAGAGCCTTCGCACGCCGGGGCGCGGGGGCTGGAGTAGTCCTCATCTCCTCAACCCAAGACAAGCTTTACTACGCCGTACAGCTCTGCTTCCAGCACGGCGAGAAGGTCTCCAACAACATCGCGGAGTACGAGGGCTTGATCGCCGGCCTGAGGGCCGCTGCCACTCTGGGGGTCAAGCGCCTCACCATCAAGGGCGACTCTCAGCTCCTCGTCAACTTCTCCAACAAAGAGTACACACCGAAGGACGAGCACATGGGGTGCTACTTGGAAGAGGTACGTAAGATGGAAAAACGTTTTTAGGGCTTGGAGTTGCAGCATGTCCCGCCTGGCGTGAACAAGGAAGCAGATGACATCGCCAAGAGGGCGTCGCATCGCGAGCCTCAGGAGCCCGGAGTCTTCGAGGAGAGGCTCTTCAAGACGTCCGCGGCACCACCGGCTGCAGGCCTGGCGTCGCTTCAGGAGGAGCTGCCACCGGCCCCTCCCTCAGGCGCCCCGGCCTGTGGCCCGTCCTCAGGAGCCGGCCTGCTCCTGGCGCTGGAACCTCAGGCCGACGACTGGACCGTAGAGTTCAAGGCATACCTGCTCAGCGGCGCCTTGCCGGAGAAGGAGGAGGATGCGGAGCGCGTAGTCCGCCAGGCCACTGCTTATTGCCTGCAGGACGGTGATTTGTACCGCAGGCACCCCAACAACGTTTCGCTGAGGTGCATATCCAAAGAGCAGGGGCTCGAGCTGTTGGCCGACATCCACAGGGGCGATTGCGGGCACCACTCCTCGTCTCGTACCCTCATGGGGAAGGTGTTCCGCAGCGGCTTCTACTGGTCCACGGTGCTCCAAGATGCCACGGAGCTGGTCCGATACTGCGAGGCCTGCCAATTCCACGCCAAGCAGATTCATCAGCCCGCACAGGGTCTCCAGACCATCCCGCTCTCCTGGCCCTTCACGGTCTGGGGGCTGGACATATTGGGACCTTTCCCTCGGGCGGCCAACGGTTACCGCTACCTCTACGTTGCCATCGATAAGTTCACCAAGTGGGCGGAGGTGGAGCCCGTGCGCACCATCCCCGCCGGCTCGGCCGTCAAGTTTGTCAAGGGCCTCGTGAGCCGCTTTGGCGTCCCCAACCGTATTATTACCGACAACGGCTCACAGTTCACAAGCAACCTCTTTACAACATATTGTGGTAACCTTGGAACGCAGATATGCTATGCCTCAGTGGCGCACCCACGGAGCAACGGCCAGAATGAGAGCGCCAACGCGAAGGTCCTGAGGGGCCTCAAGGCAAGGAGCTTCAGGAAGAAGCTTGAGGCCTGCGGCAGGGGTTGGCTCGGTGAGCTTCAGTCCGTGTTGTGGTCCATCCGCACCACCGCGACTAAGCCCACCGGCGAGAGCCCATGCTTCCTCGTCTACGGGGCAGAGGCGATCCTCCCGCACGAGGTCAAGCACCGCTCCCCGCGGGTCTTGGCATTTGACGAGGAGTGTCAGGATGCCTCGCGGGGGACAGACCTCGTGCTCGGAGAAGAGGGCCGCCGCCAAGCCTCGCTCTGTGCAGCGAGGTACCAGTAGGCGCTGCGGAGCTACCATTGCCGCAGCGTCCGCTCCAGGACTCTTGAAGTCGGAGACCTCGTCCTGAGGTGGGTCCTCTCTAGGGAGGGCTTGCAAAAGCTCTCGCCCATGTCGGAGGGCCCGTTCAGGATCGCCTACGTCTCCAGCCCGGCGCCGTACGCTTGGAGACTCAAGATGGGGTCCCCATCCAGAATGCCTGGAACATCCAGCATCTCCGCAAGTTCTACCCGTGACACTCTCACGTAATAATGAGTGGGTTGTATACGCTTGGGGTCCCCCGAGGACGCGGAGGGGCCCCCACCCATGCCCAAGTGGAAGCCCCATGCTCCGCGCTGGCGGACGACACGGTCCTCCAATGACTATGCCCACGCAATGTGGAAGCCCTATGCTCCGCGCTGGGGGAAGACGAAGACTAGCTATTAGGTGCCGGACGTGGCTGTTCTTTGCTGTCTTTTGTAAACCGAATTTCCCGTCTTTTGGAATGAAACTTGAAGCTTTCGCGTCTTTGTTGAAAAACGGGGTGGGAATTTTTCTCCTTTGCAGTGTTTCTCGTTTTGCAGTCTTGGCTTTAAAAGCTTAGCACCTACCAGTGTTCTCTCTCTCGCGCCCCGTGAGTGGGGGTTGGGCACGGTGCGCTCGCCAAAGCTTTGGCGCTCTGATCCTCGCACGGCGCTCCCGAGCGAGCCGGCAGGTGCATGTTGCCTTAGGGGACCCCTGGGCATCGTGACCCAGGGGACGCACTAGTCACGTAGCCCCTCGCCCCTTGGTCTCGTCCTTGTGATCTGGACTCCCCAACGGTGGTCAAGGTATGCGTCGAATTGGGCCCTGCCGACGCAGAGCACAAAAGCGAGCAGGAAGGAAACGGGGCACAAAGAGGAAATCGCAGAACTCAAATGAAGTTATTACAAGCACAGGCCGGTAGGCGCATGTTGCCTCAGGCTCCCGGCATCATGAGCACTCATCCTCTAGCCCTGCCAGGCATTGTGACCCGACATACCAGCAGCGATGGACCCTGGGGGCAAGACGACCAAGGGAAGGGAATGCATGATTCAGCTCATTATCAAGGAATTCTAACCCTACATAAAGCACTTTTTAGCACCTTCGTGAAAGGCGGGGCCCTGAGGAAGCACCTTCGGAGGCCCTGACTCATCGCCACCCCAGGAGCCTCGCGAGCAGTGGGTGCCTCTCGAAGCTGCAAAGTTGCCTGGTCCGCAAGGAGGAGGCTCGCTCGACAAGACCTCCAAGCTGCCCCGGTGCCCCAACTGCGCCTTGCAACACAGGAGCCCGCTACGAGTATGCCAAGCTAAGTTATCTTAATCATGACAAGCGGAAACATTTCAATTTGCGGCTACATGAATGCCAGAGTACGAAGCAAAATGCGCTGACGTAAAGGCGCAAGCGCCATAGTTCATTACACGCACCTGCGGGGCTCTTCATGGTTCTTGAATGCAGGAAATAAAAAACAGAGGCGGCCTCCTGAAGATCGCCACTCCTGAGGCCTGGATCTGGCGCCACCCTCAGTTGGAGTCCTCCTCCTTGACAGTGGCACAGCGGCATGGAGGCTCGACGGCCTCTGGGGTAGGGGCACGACGCCGCGGCGGCTCACTGCCCTCCTTGGTTCGGGCCCGCCGGCATGGCGGCTCGTCGTAGTCATCATTGCTCGAGCTTCCCTTGGAGGAGGCTTCACTATCGCTGGAAGTGTTGTGCCCGTCGCCAAGGGCAAGCTCACCGCCGAGGACGCCGCCACCATGATGGTCGTCGTCAGCGGAGGAGTGGTCGCTGTCGCCGTCGTCGCCCTCCGGACAGCACCCCAAGCGCCTACCGTCTTCCTCGAAGGTCTTGACGAAGAGCGTCGCCACCACGTCATACTTGAAGTGGAGGGTACACCTCCCCCGCAGGCCGCGGGCGCGGGCGAACGTCTGCCACCCGCGGGTCAGGAACACATAGCCCGCGGAGGTGACTTCGGTCTCCACCCATGAGGCTTGGCTGCAGCAACTGTCGGCCTGCAGCCATAGGCCGGCGGGCCCTCCGACTGGTAGCGCCCCCGCGAAGAAGCACAGGATCTGGACCCAGGAGACGGCCGGCCTCTCCTCCCACACCACGAACTCCTGGACAGCGTCGGCCGAGTGAGATTGCGAGCGGGGCGGCCGGGAACCAGCCGCAAGCCTCCCCCCTCGGCCGCGAGCGCCACGGCTATCGCTGCCGCTTATGCGGGAGGGGGCCTTCCCGCGGCTGCCGGAAGCAGCGCCGCCCCGCGCCGGAGTGCGCCCGCGTCCTCGAGGGGGCCACCGCCGGCGTCGCGGTGTACTTGCAGGGACGGCCGCGACCCCTCTGGGGCGGTGGCGAGCCCGGTCCCTCCAGGCGACCCCTCCCCTTCTCGGCAGCAGAAAACCTCCTCACTGGTGTCATGGTCGTGGGAATGGCGAATTGGAGCGAAGAGGCGAGAAGATGAAGACGGGCTAGGGGGCTTTTCCCCCACGCCCACTTATAGTCGATCGGAGGCCAACCGACGTCTCTCCGCATGCCGGGCAATGATGGCCCCGCAGCGCGCACTAGCCCCTGTCAGTCGGGGCGGTTACCGAGGCGACGTGGGGAAGTGGAGGCGCCCGCGCCCCATCGCGCACCACGCGTCAGGCTTGGCCCGCAGGCGATTGGGGCCCGCGGCGTTTCGGCCCCCTTTCTTGGCTTCGCCCCGAAGCCGGCCCGAGCATGCCTTGGGCCCGGGGGCTACTGTCTGCGTTCTAGGTTCGGGGGTACCCAGACCTGCTCGCCTGCGGCCCAGCGCATGGCCCACCACGACGGCCCTGTGTGGCTTGGCGAAAAACCCCTCAAAACAAGGCCCTTGTGAGGGCCCCGGCCTCGCGAGGAGGACGACGCCAAGACCTCCAGAGGAGCAGCTTCCCCAGGTCGCCTCCCGAGGAGCGGAGATTCCTATGTAGGTACTCAGCCTCACGAGGCTACGATGACGTGAGCCATGACGACCATGGCAGGCGTGTGCCAGCGGGCGCAGCAGAGGCAGTTTCCCCTTTCGTGCTAAGGGAGCAAGGACGAGTGTGGGTTCCCAAGGACCCCTCCCCAAAGGTTTCCATTCCGGTGCAATGATACCAAGACCGCGGGCTCGGCAGGACGGATGTCATCGCCGAGCCCACCTCTGCGTCACGCCAGGAGCTTTGCAGGCGAAGACCACCTTTAGTCAGGATAAGCTGTACGTCATGTCCCCCATCAAATTTGGCCGTTGTAGGATCCCTTCCCTCCTGTGTGATAAGGGAAGAGGACCAAGGCCAGCTATAAATAGGGACTATCCCTCACCATAGAGACGATCTGATCGACCCACACCAAAAGAGCCCTCGCGAGGTCGCTCATCCCGTGTACTAGTTCATCCACAATCCTCCTCGTGAGGCCAATCGACCAAAGCAGGAGTAGGGTTTTACACCGCAAGGTGGCCCAAACCTGGGTAAATCTCTCGTGTCCACCTTCTTGCGCTCTCACGCATCTTCGGCAGGGTCTAGCCGTGGAGTGGCAATCTTGAGGCTTGGGCTGGTTGGGATCTTTGCACACGCCCCAGAGTTTGAACCTTCTTGGGTCTGCGGAGCCCTGATCCCAACAGGTTTGTTTCAGCTTCCACTTCAGTTCTGATGGATTCCCCCTCTGACAAAGTAGTGGAAAAGGCCTCCAGATGGGTTCATGGTAGAATAGAGAATTGCAACGACGGAAAAAATGTTTTGGATGCTCGCCTAGGTTTTTTAGTATTACTGGGGATTTATAGAATGAAGAGACAGCGAAGGGGCTCACGTGGGAGCCACAAGGGGGGAGGGTGCACCCTTGCCCTTGTGGCTGCCTCGTGGGGCGTCTAGTCTCCATCCAATGCTCCCTGGTCTTGTTTTGGTCTAGAAAAAACCCACAAAAAGTTTCATCATGTTTGGCACTATTTTCAAAAAAGCCAAAAACAAGCAGAAAACAACAATTGGCCCTGGGCAGCGACTTAATAGGTTTAGTTGCTAGAAATGATATAAAAATGGCATATAAAGCATACAACATTGATAAAATAGTAGCATGAAACCATCAAGAATTATAGATACGTTGGAGACGTATCATGGCCCAATCCTTTTTATAGCAAATGACAAGCCTAGAGTACTTCTTATAGTGAGAAAACGTTCTTGAGGACACATGGGAATTCTCGTGTAGTTAGGTTCATTATGTTTAGTTGATTTGCATTCACTACTTTAATAATTTGATATGTGGGTGGACTAGTGCTAGGGTGTTGTTCTTACTTGAGTAATCTCTTCCTGTAGCCTTTGAAGCTGCTTCACACTGATCAACTTTCGAGAGACAACGTCGAAAAAGTTGCAGGCCGGTAAGAGTATCATAGACTGTGTGTCCATTATCCCTCTAAGTGCAGCCGTGAGTATTGCGTCATCATCACGTTAAAGTCATGAGACTTCATCTGCTCAACCATTTTTTTCTTAGTGTCTAGATATCTTCTTACCTTCCCACAGTATCCGGAACTAACTTTGATTCATGTAAGGCACTTGAAGAATTGATCGACCTCCTTCGAATCTAAGGTGAAGCAAGAGGGGGGCAATATTATTCTTCCTTCTTGTTGGATTTTTTGCCCCTGTCTTCCGTCTCCATCTCCTCCAATGACTTTTTCTAGGGCATTTGGAGATCTTTCCTGATATCCAAAAATTCCAAGTCTTTTCTTGCCTTCGGCCCATACTGGTTCTTCTCCGGCATGTTCATCAATGTTACAAGCAAGATCTCGAGGATATTCTTCGTGATATGCATTTGAGCAAGGCTATGAGGCATGTCGAGTTTGGGCCAGTACTCCAAGTCCCAGAACACATACCTCGTTTTCGGTACCTTCAGTAGTAGCTCTGACGCCTTTTTCTACTTTCCCGATGAGGGGCACTCTTCCCGGTTCTTCGACAACTCATAGATTCGTGGACGCTCCGCTTACGTGGAGGTCTTGGATACTCAGCCATACCATTGAATAGATCTACATGCTTTCTCCATGGGTCATCCTTCTTGAGCAATCTTTGATGCCCCGTGCTACTTGTAAACTGCGTTGGGATTATCCCCAAAGAGGAGAGGAGATGGAGCATGCTACTTGTAAACTGCGTTGGGTTTTTCCCCGAAGAGGAGGGGAGATGCAGCACAATAGAGACAAGTATTTCCCTCAATGAAAACAAAGGTTATTGAACCAATAGGAGAACCACGCAAATTCCCGTCTTCAGCGCCTACACACAAAAGAGCACACACTTGCACCCAACGCGGGCAAGAGGGTTGTCAATCCCCTTGAACTCGTTACTTCCAACCGATAAGTAGTGATAGATAGATAAATTGATAAATATAAATTGCAAATAAAAAGAAAGTAAAGAGTTTCTGTAATAATATTTGTGAAGAGACCCGGGGGGCATAGTTTTCGCTAGAGGCTTCTCTCTCCAAGAAAGCATATGGTGCGTAAACAAAATATTGTTGGGCAATTGATAGGAAAGCGCATAGTTATGTCATATTTATTCACGGCAATGATCATGTATATAGGCATCATGTCCGTAAGCAAGTAGACCAACTCTAGACCTACTACTATTACTCCACCCATCGACCGCTATCCAGCATGCATCTAGGGTATTAAGTAAAACAGAGTAATGCTTGGAGGATGATGACATGTTATAGACAAAGTAAATCCAATTAATATGAATAAACCCCATCATTTTACCCATAATGGAAGAAATACAATACATGTCATGTCCCTTTCTGTCACTGGGATTGAGCACCGAAAGATTGAACCCACTACAACACACCACTCTCACTGAAGATAAATCAATCTAGTTGGCCAAACCAAACCGATAGATCGGAGAGGATTACGAAGCTATAACAATCATGCATATAAGAATTCATAGAAGACTCAAATATTATTCATGAATAATCTGAACATAAACCCACAATTCATCGGATCCCAACAAACACACCACAAAGATGATTACATAGGATACATCATCGAGGGAATCGCGGTGATCTTTGCATTGAAGAACATAGAGAGAGAGAGAGGGAGCCATCTAGGTACTAACTACGGACCCGTAGGTCTGTGGTGAACTACTCACACATCATCATGGGAGCAGGAAGGTTGATGTAGAGGCCCTCCGTGATCGATCCCCCCTCCGGTAGGGCACCGGAACAAGGCGGAAAAGAGACTTGCAGCAGCAGAAAAAGTGTTTCGGAAGGCTCTCTAGGGTTTTCGCGATATATTTGAATTTATAGCGAAGAGTTCAGGGCCAGATGCCATGGGAGGTGGCCCCAAGCCACCCCGTGTTGGCTTGGTGCCACCCCGTGTGGCCTCCGGTCTCCCTCCGAAGCTTCCAGGTCCTATATTTGGCCAGAAAAAATCATCAAAAAGTTTCGGGGTATTTGGAATTCGTTTGGTACAGTATTCCTTAAAGGCCAAAAACAAGCAGAAAACAACAACTGGCACTGGGCAGTGGGTTAATAGGTTAGTGCTCCAAAATAATATAAATTAGCAAGTAAATGCTTTATAAGTATCCTAGAATGATAATATAATAGCATGGAACAATCAAAAAATATTGATACGTTGAAGACGTATCAGCATCACCAAGCTTAATTCCTGCTCGTCCTCAAGTAGGTAAATGATGAAAATAGAATTTTTTATGTGACATGCTACCCAACATGTAATCTCTTTCAGGTGTGATCATTGAGAAACAATGAATTAATAAACATCAACATAGTAATATCCATAAGTAACACAATCATTAACTTTCAAAATATATGATCCTTGAAGAATGTTTACTCCACATTCATTTTATAATGTTAGCATGGCATGGCTCTGTCTTCACCATATAAATACAAATGTCAAGCACCACGATGTTAAGCCAGGCAATTGGATCATACTCCCTCCGTTCCTTTATATAAGGTGCATTTGTTTTTTGATAAAATTCCATAATGTAAGGCGCATTTCTTCTAAATCCTCGTAATTCCTTTTTAGCCCTCCAGAAAAAAGAAAAGTATCTCTGTCCTAATTGCATGTATCTCTACTTGTATCAAAAGAAGGAAACTATCTCTCACTCGATTGCATGTATCTCTTACTTTTCTGGGCTCACAGATTTACTTGCCACTAACCAACAAGTTTTCCAAGGGTAATTTTGTCCTAACACCTTTATTATTATGTCTCTTGCTCACCGTGTCAAAAATAAAACACCTTACATAAAGGAACGAAGGGAGTACTTCTTAACATGCTTCAGCATTTTATACCTCACTCAATACATGAGCGTGGACCATGGACATGGCATATAGGTGGAATTGAATGTGGTGGTAGGGTTAAAAGGAGTAAAAGTGGAGAAGAAAGTCTCGCAATAACGTGGCGGACCAACGGGCTATGGAGTTGCCCATCAATCGATATCAATGCAAGGAGTAGGGATTGCCATGCAACTAATGCACTAGAGCTATAAGTGTATGAAAACTCAACAGAAGCTAAGTGGGTGTGCATCCAACTTGCTTGCTCATGAAGACCTCGGGCATTTGAGGAAGCCCGTCATCGGAATATACGAGCCAAGTTTTATAATGAAAAATTCCCGCTACCATATGAAAATGACAAACCATGAGCCTCTCTATATGAAAAACATGGTGCTTTCTCTAAGCACAAGTATGGAAAATGAAGTAGTAGCATTGTCCCTTCTCTCTTTTCTCTCATTTCTTTCTTTCTTTCTTTTTCTTTCAGTTTTCTTCTTTTTTCTTTTTTTCTCTTTTTTCCTTTTTCTTTCTCTTTCTTTTTTTCCGTCCGGAGATCATCCCAACTTGTGGAGGAATGATTACTCCACCATATTTACCTCACTGAGATAATGCTCTAATAATGATGATCATCACACTTTTATTTACTTACAACTCGGTATAAAAAATCACTAACAAGATGACTCTATATGAATGCCTCTGGCAGTGTACCAGGATGTGCAATGATCTAGCGTAACATGTAAACAATGATGAACCGTGGCTTTGCCAAAAATACTATGTAAGCTACATGATCATGCAAAGCAATATGATGATGAACACACAAGTCATGTGATGTAATGGTGGAAGTTGCATGGCAATATATCTCGGAATGGCTATGGAAATGCCATGATAGGTAGGTATGGTGGTTGTTTTGAGGAAGATATAAGGAGGCTTATGTGCAACAGAGCGTATCATGTCATGGGGTTTGGATGCACCGGCGAAAACTGCACCGATCCTCGAGGTGAGAATGGGCAATGCATGGTAGCGAAGAGGCTTGCATATTATGAAAATGTGAGTGTGCGTACGTCCATGGGTTAACATTAGTCATCAAGAACTCACATACTTATTGCAAAGCGTTATTAGATATCTCTAAGATTAGTACAACTAGCATGCCCCTAGGGAGGATATTGGTAGGAGTTAACTATCGCACGCCCCGACCTAAACAACACTAGGATTTCAACGAGGAATAAGAATGCTCACACATCATCACCATGCCATAACCAATATTTAGATGAATAGCAAATTAAAACCCTTTAACTATCGATATTTCTACTAACCAACAACCATGCACTTGCGCCCTTTCATATTACCACATCAATATCATTAACCCACAATTTCTCTTTTATGTGATACATGAAGGTTTACATTATGCACTCTTTGAATACCTATAATTTTTGGACTAGTTTTATAACCCATGCAAATTACCATCACTATACATTAGACTCTCAAAAAAAATTAAGTGAAGAACGAGAGTGAAATTATTTCTATAAAATCTATACGCCACTGTGCTCTAAAAGATATAAGTGAAGAAGTAGAGCAACTGCTTAGCTCAAAAGATATAAGTGAAGCACATAGAATATTCTAACAAATCATGGTGAAGATGTATCTCTCTCAAGTAGGTGTGTCCAGAAAACAATGCTCGTGGAAAACTAAAACAAAAGCAAACTAAAACACAAGACGCTCCAAGCAAAACACATATCATGTGATGAATAAAAATATAGCTCCAAGTGACATGCTGATTGATTGAGACGAAAGAGGGGATGCCTTCCGGGGCATCCCCAAGCTTAGACGCTAGAGTATTCCTATAATTTTACCTTGAGGTGCCTTTGGCATCCCCAAGCTTAGGCTCTTGCCGCTCCTTATTCCTTCATCCATCGTGATCGCACCCAAAACTTGAAAACTTCAGCACACAAAACTCAACAGAAAACTCGTGAGCTTCGTTAGTATGATAGGTAAATCAAACACTTTTATTAGTGTCATAAATTGATTCATATTTTATTATTGCGTAAGGTACTGTATTCTAACTTCTCCATGGCTTATACCCCCCGATACAATCCATAGCATCATCAAAATAAGCAAACTATGCAAGCAAAAACAGAATCTATCTAAAACAGAACAGTCTATAATGATCTGCACAAACACCATACTTCTGTAACTCCAAAACTTCTAAACAACTAGGAAAACGTGGGAAATTTGTATGGAAATAATGTGTGAAAAATTCAGATCAAAAAGACGTTCCAGTAAAATCAGAGAAATTCTGCATTGGACACAAAAGTTTTTGTTTTTGCACCGTATCAATTATACTATCTTCCAAATCAATCCCAAAGGCTTTACTTGGCACAAACACTAATTAAAACATAAAAATACAATCATTACAGTAGCAATAATCATGTAAACACACCAAGACAGAAATATTGGGTTGTCTCCCAGCAAGCTTTTTCCTTATAGCCATTAAGATAGGCTTGGGATAATAATCATGCTCACATAAAAGACAAGAATTTAAGCACAAAGAGAGCATAATAAAACATGGGACAAACACATTTAAGTCAAGCATAATTATTATGCATAGGCATTTTATAAGCAAACAAATCATCAAGACAAGGAGTGTCTAGCATATGCAAATAGGAAGAATGAAGCATTAACAATTTAAATATCAAGAGAGGTAATTGAACATGAAAATTCATATAACCACATTTGCCTCTCTCATAATAGTTATACGTAGTATCATAATCAAATTCAAAAATATAGCTATCATATAAAATATTATCTACATGATCCTCATGCATAAAAGTTTTATAATCTTCCAAGATGGCGGGATTAACATCAACTAAAGTCATGACCTCTCCAAACTCACTTTTATCAAAAATTTCATAAGATTGATCCTTCTCCAAAATAGTGGGGACATTATTACATAAAGTTGACGCTCTTCCAAACACACTTTTAGTATCATTGCAATATCATTATCAATAGTAGATTCATCATTAAGCTCAGAATTCTCAAGATCACTAGAAACTCATGATTATCACCCCAATCATGATCATTAGCACAATTGACATTCATAGAGTTTATACAAACAAAATTGCAATCATGCTTTTCATTCAAGGAACTATCATGAATCACTTTATAAATTTCTTTCAACACTTCATCACAATTTTTAGATTCACAGTTTTCAAGCAAGACCTCATTGTGACACCCTTTGATTATGTTGGGTTCTACCATAGGTGCATCGCATGCGAATTAAAATTTTCCTACGCGCAGAACATCCAAGAACATGCTACGGAGATGGATATAGTTCGTTACCACTAGACGCGCAGTGCCATGTAGTGGAAGTAGAGTTGGGGCAGAGCGTCCGCGTGGTCCATCTCCTCCTCATCCGGTCTCCCTCGAACAGCCGATCCGATCTCCCACGCGCAGCCGGTCGCCGGATCCCACGTACTGGTTCGCCGGAGAAGCGCAAGTGCACCGCCTCTAACGGTATCCGCGCGTGCAGGAGGAACACCGTGCGGCGGACTGCTAGGTCCGATCACACAGTTCGGCGGCGAGTCGAGGTGGCTAGTTGCAACACATGCAAAGCCCTAATGACGGCACCGAAGTGATCAACCAGATGGGTGTGCCGCACCTCCACTATATATAGGCATCCGGCGCGGGCTCAACTCTTGGGCCTCGCATGGATCCTAAAGCCCACGTTTTCCTTCCCTTAAGCGCGCGACCCTTTAGATTCTCGTTCACTTGGTCACGAGTCAGATCACATCCGGCTCGACTAGTCGGTAGCGGCCTCTAGCAAAGCATGCCGACTCCAAGTGTCCGATGAAGCTGGTTAGGCGAACCTGTACTTCACACTTCCATTTCCTTTGCCACACAATATATGTTGTCGTGCTCAAGGCGACATGGTCATCCTTGTTGCCGCACAATCTCTTTCTCGTTCCGGTGAATCCTACTAACACTTCGGATTATCTCATAATCCTCATCGCATGGCCATGCTTATCCATGTCGGATCACCCGAGGGGCCCAGAGTATATCTCTCCTCATCGGAGGGGCAAATCCCATCTTGCTCGACCACGTCTCGCAACATGGGTCTGGACAAGCCCGAAACCTACCTTTATAACTAACCTGTCACGGAGTAGCGTTTGGTCGGCCCAAAGCAAGTCTGTCACCATCCCGAGTACATGCGCCAGCTCAGGTCTTAGGACATAGAACGTATGTTGTACTAGAGACTCATAGATGACCTATCGTTGTGTCTCATAGTTGGGTCTGTCCAACTCAGACCTTATCTCGACTCGGATCCAACTACATCGAATCCGACCAGATCTTTTTGAGTCCATATTATCCGGCTAGCATCCAATGCTACATGGTCAGTGAGACCAGACCATCCACCGTGTCATATGCTAGTCTAACTGGTTGTGCGTCCACACAGCCCTTTCGACTAGGGACTATTTAGGACAGTCATCATACAATGCATAGTCTCACAAACAAGTCACGTACTTGTTGATACACATCATTGATAATGTCCAAGGACTATCTTTATTCATAAACACATTGGAAATATCATCATACATGATTGCCTCTAGGGCATATCTCCAACAGATTAAGCTACAGTGATCTTTGTAATCCGGCTACAGTAACCATGAGGATTAAGCTAATCCATTTTGCTAATCCTAGTTTGATCACTTTGGGAATCAATTCTCAATTCAAATTCTTTTGCAATTCAAATTGTTTTGAAAAGTGGATTTAATAGTTTTGCAAACCTGAAAACAAAAAATCATAGATGGGTTGCAAATATTCCATAAGTAATTATAAAATTGTAAGCAACATTTTATCAATTGATTAAGTGCCCCTAAACAATTAAAAATATAGGCCAATTCAATTATTAAATGCCCTTTTGAATTATGGTATTTTCAAAACAGATTCAAATGGCCCATAACATTTTGTGCCAATACCGACACAACTAATGGACCCTATCCCATATTTTACAAAAGTATTTTTGGTTACTAAAATAAATAAAATAGAAGCAATTAAAATAAAAAGCTAAAATAAAAAAATAAAAAGAGAAGGGCCTCGGTGGCTGGGCCTAAGTCCACAGTGATGGCCCAGCCACAGGCCCAGCCCACCAGCCCCCATCGTCTACCTCTGTTCATCAGAGGAGACGTGGGCGCGATGATGGGCTCCAGCGGCCGAGCCCGGCGACCTGGCTCCCCGCCGTCCATAAGGCGCACCCAGTCGCCTACGAACCCTAGCAGCCCCTTGTTTCACCCTCGCCGCTCCCACGCTCGATCTTCTCCTCCCCGCTCGGTCTCGAGCGCCGCCGTCACAATGACCACCACGTAGCCGCGGCCACCGGACCCCTCCCGACGCACCGCCGTGTCAGGAAGTTCCGCCACGCTCCCCTGCATCACCTGCGCCATGCCATTGGAGCCGAGGAGCGCCACGCCGTGGCCATCGACCCCTTCTTCATCCTCGGACGCCGCCACTCGCCGCCACGAATCCGGACACCTCGAGCCTCCCCTGAGCCTGCTTAGCCCACCTACAGGACCCCTGTGAGGCCGCCTTCTCCTTCCCCCTGTCCCTGCTCTCAATCTCTAGCCATAGCATCGTCACCGCCCTCGTTTTGCTCCGGTCGGAAGCTCGCTGCCGCCATCGAGCTCGCTATCGTTGCCACAACGGTCGTGGCTCGCAACCGAGCCCACCATCGAGGTCCTGGAGCGCGTAGGAGTCGTTTGCGCCCACACACGGCCCCCCCATGCCCCGTAGCCCGTCCCCCACCATCGCCCGAGCTCCGACATCTGCCGCGGAGGTCGTCGCCCTCGTTTTAGGTTGCCTCCGACCCTGTTCTTATGCAGATGAACTCGCGGTGTCGCTCCTGTCCGAATGGCGCCGGTCGCGATCGATTTGGCCCTCTGCGGCCAAATCCCCCCCCTGACCCGTGCCCTCCGCCACGTAGAGAGGTCGTCGGAGAAGCTCCGGTGGCCGCTGCTAACCTGGACGACTGGGGCCAACCCCAAGTGACACTGGCCAGTGGGCCAGTGGCCCCAGTTGACCGTGGTCAACTGGCAGACTGGGTCCTCTCCAGTCACTGCCCTGTGGGGCCACCCCCCTGGGCCACTGACATATGGGCCCAAGGTTGATTAAGCCTAATTAAGTTGATTTGAATTAATTAAAATAATTAGTTTAGTTTAATAAGCCAATGACAGGTGGGCCCCCTGCTAATTAATCTGTTTTAATTAAAATTAAGCACTGGATTAGCTCTTTGTCTATGACAGATGGGCCCCACTGGTCAGGTCTGACCAGCCAATAGCCATGTTGACTGCTGGCATCATCCTGATGTCATGCTGACCTCATAATTGTATTTTTTGAATTAAATTAAATCTGTTTATTTCAGAATATTAATAAAACTTTGAAAAATAATACAAATTAATCTGTAAGTGAGATGAAAATAATTTATACATGAAAGTTGATCAGAAAAATCCCACGAATTCGAATACGCTGTCCGTTCATCTGTCACATGCTCCAAGCATGATGAACTTGGACATTTGGCGTTAGGATCATCTGTCCGGTAGAAGCCTGAGACCCTGGAAATATCGTCAGATGTTTTCCCGCTCCGTCCATGACGTGTAGTACTGCGTTAGATCATTCCTAGCTCTGCATATTGCCATGTCATGCATCGTGTTGCATCTGCTTGCATTATATTTATTGTTTCTCCCCCTCTTCACTCTGGTAGACATCGAGACTGACGCTGCTTCCGGGTACGACTACGCCACTGATGATCAGCCTTTTGCAGCAGAGAAGCAAGGCAAGCAACCCCCCCCCCCCATTGATCATTCTGATATCGCCCATTTCTTTCCCTCTCATGCTTGGATTAGAATTTGCTATTGTTGTAGATAGCTCCTATTATGATGCATAGCCTGTTTTTGTTAAACTACTACTGTACCTACTATTATATCACCTGCTTAGTACAGGTTGATTAGTGATCCCCTGTGACCCCTTAGTCCCAGTTGCCCCTGCTTCATCATTGACGACTTGAAGACTCGATCAACTAATCGACAAGCCATGCCTGTCACATACACCGCACACCCCCTTAATTGTACGACTCTGTAGAGCTACTATCGAGTACCGAGGGTGACACCTCGTAAAGTACTCATGATGCTAACCCTGTAGTGTAGCTAGTCGGTCGTGGTTATCGAGGGTGATTCCTCCTTCACCACTCTCGACGACGACTCTGTCGTGCAACACCTCAAGCGTAGACCATAGAGGGTGAATCCTCTCTGGTCACCTTGAAGGTTACATCGGGTGGGATCCACCGAGGTTGATTCCTCAGGTTCCGCCTTGATGTTTTATACACACGGTTACTATGACTTGGTTACAGAAATATGTTGATGATGGGTCGGCCCTAAAGGGTACCCACGGATTAATTATGAGGCGTGGCCGCCTGGCCGGGCATGTGAGGCCCTTGCCACAAGTCCTTGAGATGGGGCGACGGGACCACACATCGTGGGTCACGCTCGTCATCGTAGTTAACAAAATTCTAATGGGTTGGGTATTTGATCTGAGTTGGTCGATTGACCTTTTTCGCACTAACCTTCACATGGGACAAGTTATGGTAACTCGGCATCGTTGTATCAGCCGAAGCTCTTCGGACGTCAGCAATGGAGCGGCACGCGCCCGAGTGGTCCGCGACGGCATTGATCTTGTATAAGAGGTGTTAGGACTGACCTCGGTCGCCCTCGCATCGGGCAGGAGTGCAAAGGGTGATGGGCCCATGACCCCTGTGCGCTTAGGATTTAGACCGGCGGGCTGGCTTCTCAGTTGAGCCTAGGTAGGGCGACGACGTGTTGATGACCCGAGGCCGGGTATGACCCAGGAAAGTGTATCCGACCAGAGGTTATCAAACGTGTTGGGAAATGTGGTGCACATCTGCAGGGATGAATTCCACTATTCGAATATCCATGTCCACGGTAACAAGACGACTTGGAGTTGTATCCCGATCTAATACAACTAGAATTGTGACTTAAAATTGGAATGTTTGGCTCTGAGATTGCTTTCTCGTAGGGAGTCAAGGAAGAATCTCTGGGTGTGGTTACTTAATAAAATTGCTACAATAATAATGCTGCAAGACACTGAAGATGCTAGTCTTTGATAGGACTAGGCCTTCTCTCTATTCTAGCATTTCTGCAGTCAGTCCAAAGATATAGCCCCATTCCTTTGATACTGATGCATATTCTAGTATAGATTTGATATAAGTCTTGCGAGTACTTTGGATGAGTACTCATCGTTGCTTTTCTCCCCTTTCCCCCTTGATACAATTACTGTGTTCAGATGACGGAGCCCAGGAGATGGAGTACCCCGCGGATGACTACTACACCACCGCTGGAGCCTACTACTACGTGGAGGCTGCCCCCGACCAGTAGTAGGATAGGAGGTTCCCAGGCAGGAGGCCTTGCCTCTTTCGATCCGTGTTATGTTTGTGCTAGCCTTCTTAAGGCAAACTTGTTTAACTTATGTATGTACTCAGATATTATTTGCTTCCGCTAACTCATGTGTTTTCGAGCTGATGTATTCGATCCCTCGAGGACCCTGGCTTGTAATATGAAGCTTGTATGACTTTAAATTTGTATCTACAGTTGTGTTGTGATATCTTCCCGTGAGTCCCTAATCTTGGTCGTACGCATTTGCGTGTATGATTAGCGTACGATCAAAATGGGGGCGTCACACTCATAAAGATAATCTAGTGCACTCTCACTAGCAGTCAGTTCAACATAATCGGGTCTTTTGAAAAGATTAGCAAGTGGACGAGGATCCATTTATCTTGAAATTTTTGTTTTACTTTCATTTTTGTGTGACAAAGATAAACATAGCATTGCTAGGAAAGTAAAGGTTAGAATAACTGAATGATAATGTGTGCGAAGGTACTTGATAAGAATTTGGTGATACTCCCTAGCAACGGCGCCAGAAATTCTTCCTGCTACTTGTAAACTACGTTGGGTTTTTCCCGGAAGAGGAGGGGAGATGCATCATAGTAGAGATAAGTATTTCCCTCAGTGAGAACCAAGGTTATCGAACCCATAGGAGAACCAACCAAATTCCTTTCAACAACACCTACACACACAAAACCAAACTCTTGCACCCAACGCATAGTTATGTAATATTTATTCACGGCAATGAAAATGTATATAGGCATAACGTCCATAAGCAAGTAGACCGACTCCTGTCTGCATCTACTACTATTACTCCACCCATCGATCGCTATCCCGCATGCATCTAGTGTATTAAGTAAAACAGATTAATGCTTGGAGGATGATGACATGATGTAGACAAACTAAATCCAATTAATATGAATAAACGCCATCGTTTTACCCTTAATTACAGCAATACAATACGTGTCATGTCCCTTTCTGTCACTGGGATTGAGCACTGCAGGATTGAACCCACTACAACGCAACACTCTCACTGAAGATAAATCAATCTAGTTGGCCAAACAAAACCGATAGATATTGTTCATGAATAATCTGAACATAAACCCACAATTCATCGGATCCCAACAAACACAATGCAAAGATGATTACATAGGATAGATCACCACAGGAATCGCGATGATCTTTGCATTGAAGAACATAGTGTCGGCCTAGTTGGAACTAGGGTACCATGACCCGTCTGCCGCTGGCCCAGAGGACGACGCGTGGGCCGACCAAAGGAAGGCGGCTCCGCCCCTGCCGCCCCGGAGGGAGTTGCCTCGCGAGGGGTACGCTTCACCAGGTCCACTGCCACCAGCTCAGGCTCCACCGAAGCTACCATGTGCCAGGCTGCCTCGCGAGGGCGGCCTCATGAGGTTTGGTGCATTGAGCCAGCCGCAGGGCCCCGCGCCCATCACATGGACGACGTCCAGCTGTCAGGCCAAGGACAGCGGGGCAGGACGGAGGCCAGGTTACCTCCTCGGTGATAAGGGAGCAGCGGGCGGCGCCTCTCCAAAAGCAAGAGCCCTAAAAGTTGTCATTTCGGTGAAAGAGGATTAGGACGGATCGGCGCTACAGGACGGAGGTCATTGCCGAGCCCACCACCGTGTCACGGTGACTGCTTTATCAGGCGAAGACCACCTTTAATCATGATAGGTATGGCTCCTTTCCCCCATCGAATAGACCGTGTGCCACCCTTTTGTCGGTGTCAAAACCGGCAAATCTCGGGTAGGGGGTCCCGAACTGTGGATCTTGGATCGATGGATAACAGGAGGTTAGGGAGACAATATTTACCCAGGTTCGGGCCCTCTTGATGGAGGGAAAACCCTACGTTCTACTTTGTTTGCATTGATGATGGAGTACCGAATACAGAGTTGATCTACCTCGAGATCGTATGATGTGGTCTAGAACCCTAGGAGTAATGAGCTTAATATGTCCTATGGTCTAAGACCCTCTGGTTTATATAGACACCAGGGGTATCTAGGGTTGCACAACGTCGGTTACATTAGGAAAGAATATGCCAAACTCATCATCGCGTTTTTGGAGTACACGGTACGGCCTGAGAGATTCCCATCTTGGTCACGGAGCCATAGTCTTCGGACCTTCACCATAAAGCGGCCCACCGTCCGGCCCATAGAACTAGGCCGGCACCCTGAGGAACCCTTAATCCTGAACTCCCTCAGTAGCCCCCCATCTGGCCTCCAACGCCTTAGTCTTGACTCCCAGCGGCTTCCCGTGTTTACAGTCTTCGGCTTGCGAGGCGAGTTCCACTCCTCATTTCTATTCAACCGATAATAGTTCGGCCACCGAAGTTTTCCCTGCTTCCGAGCAGCATAGGCTGCTTAGCCTTGAAGGCCAACTGTTTAAATGTGAACAGTGTTCTTCTCTGACAGCTTTTAGTGAAAGGTTGTGGCTGGTTATGAACATTGACCAGTCACACAAACTCGATTCGTGGTTCAAGGCAGTTCTCATTTATCATCGGCACGTCCCATCAATATGGAGATCGTGCCCCGCCTTTCTGGGGATATGGTTCATGATTTGGGTTACCCCGCGCATGCATAACTGCACGATTCAATGGGAAATGGCGAGATTCACGGTGAAACAGAGGGACTCTTGGTATTTACGCGGCTTATAAAAAGGTAACGGCCACCGTAGCCTTCGTACGCTTCTCAGATCTGCCATTGCTATTGCCTCCCCATCCTTCCACGCTCTAAGCTGCCAAGCTGCATTCTCCTCCCCAAACTCTTCAAACCCCTTCTCCAACTCGGCCATGGCCAGAGAAGGCTCTAAGGGCAAGTGGGAGGCCTCCTGTGTCACTGAAAAGGACATCTTGGAGCTGAAGCGCGCCGGCTACTTGTCAGTGAATATAGTTCATCGTGCCCCGGAGAAGTACCAAGTTGTACCCTCACCCAGAGAGGGCAAGAGGGTGGTGTTCATCCCCCACTTTCTTCGGGGCCTAGATTTCCCCCTCCACCCTTCGTGAGGGGTCTGATGTTTTACTATGGGCTGGACTTCCATGATCTCCCCCAAATTCTTTTATGCATATTTCTTCTTTTATCACTGTCTATGAGGCCTTTCTTCGGGTCCAACCCCACTTCGGCTTATGGTTGAAGGTGTTCAACCTTAAGCCGAAGGTAGTTAGCGGCGAGCATGCAGACTGCGGGGGAGTGATGATCAGCAAACTTCCCCTAGTCCAGTGGTCGGACGGTTCTTTCATAGATACCGTCAAGGTCTGGCAGCGGGAGTGGTTCTATATCACTGAACCATGCGAAGAGGGGTGGGCAGCACCCTCCAGATTTAGATCCGGTCCTCCCACCAGACTTGTTTCTTGGACCAAGAAGGGGCTCAATTGGGGGGACACGGCGGAGGTGAAGATGCTACAAAGGTGCGTCTCCACCCTGGTGGAGAAGAAAATTGAGCTACCCAACATCGTCCAGGTCATGCTCCACCGCCGCCTTCTCCCCTGTCAGCACCGGGCTGCCCAATGTGGGATTAAAGGTCGGACGGCACGGTCACTATGCAACACTTATTTCAAATCACCCACAAGAAGCTGTGGAAGGTGATGTTCAAGCCACGAAAGAACTGGCCTACCAAAGAGGAGGACATCGGCATTGACGCCACGAACCCTCCCAGGATAGTAATACTCTATTACTTGTGTTCGGATTTTTCCTTTTGACAAGGCTCTCATTCCCTGTCTTTTCCGTATTCGCAGATCTGGCTAGAGAAATCCTAGTGGATCAACTGTCCGGCGCCGCTGCCCGAGGGCCCCAGAACGCCGTTGATGACGACCATGCTGGTCGAAAAGTCGTACGCGGTGCCGAAGAGGAAGGAGGAGAAGAAAGAAGAGAAGAAGGAGACCCGAGGGGATCTCCGCTCAAAGGGCCTCCCAAAAACTACATCCAAGGAAACCCATGCTCCTTCTACTCTCGAAGGAGAGATGGAACAAGACGGGGAGGAAAGTGATTCCTCCCACGTGAAGAGGAGGGTGGCGTCCGAAGACACCGAGGGGGGTCTAGCTCCTGCTGCCCCGAAAAGATTATGCAGGCCAAAGGTGGCCTTGTTTGAAGACCTTCCGAACTCTGATTTCGAAAGGGTTCCTCGAAGGACCCTTAGAGTCAAGCCCCAAGCGCAGAGGTACAAATCCACAGACTGTGGCATTTTCTTCTTAAAGATTTTGTGAAGAGCCGTATATATGCTTTTTTGCAGTCCGCCGCGCGATCTCCCCGCCGACGAAAACTCGAAAGGGGACTCTCCGCCAGCCTATCTGGCGGAAAGTGGGACCGCATCCCATAACTCCCTTCCCCGGCCACCAAAGAGGTGTTCCCCCAAAGGTCCCTCCCTGAGCAGGACCCAAGGGGCGGGGATGATGATGTCATGGCCGAGGCTAACCCCTTGGCCACCGAAGAGCAGGAAGGTGAATCCCTCCTGGCAAAAACAGGGGGGGAGAGCTCAGTCAACCCGTGCTTTCCCTGAAGCTGGTTCCGGAGGCCTCCAAGCCTCCGGAGTCGTCTACGCCAGTCTCTCCAAGGAGAGAAACCGCAATGCCGCACTCGAAGCCGCCTGTAACAGAGCGGGCTCAGACCGGGTGGGGGGCCATGATGGAGGAGAGTTTACACGACTCCTCCATCGCCGAAGAACACCGCACCCTTCTGGGTGCGGCTTTGCAAGGCATTCCATCCGTTGACAGCGGATTGAAAGAAGCTTTTTGCAGCCTGTTGGCCGGCTTTAAGGTAATTTACACAGTATCCCTTTTTCTTTTTTACAAAGTAATCTTTAATTAATGTGATTATGAGCAATCCCCATATTCAGTAGCCCCTGAGCCCTGTGTGAGTTTGAAAAATTCATGCAGGGGTCAGATAGTGCGGATAGAGCATGATTGTTTTTTTTAATGTGCAGTAGTCCCCAAGACTCTGGCAGGATGGAGGAAGCATCCAGACAAAGGGTTCAAAATCCGATACCTTAGGAAGCTGACACATATAAATTGTTTATGCAGGTCGTGTCTTTGACAACAACCCCCAGCGCCATGGATTTGGCGGAGATGAATCGGAAGCTGAAAAGCTCCAAAGATGAGCTCGACCGTCTCAACAAACGGTTTGATGACGCTCAAGGTAAGTCCTAACTGGACTGCTACAAGTATTATCCTCGTGTTAGGTGTGGTATTATTATTTTTATCCTGAAGAGCAGAATGTGTTCTATGACCACTGCAGTTGTCGCCGCGGAGGTCAAGAACCTCAAGGTTGAGCTGAGCAAGGCGAAGTAAGAGGCTGCCAAACAGAGGGCGGCGGCCGAACAGGCTGTGGCCAGTCTGTTATCGGTCAAGTCTGCAAGCGATAAGCACGAGGACAGGGTTGCCGAAGTGCAACAAGAGCTAAAGGATGCCATCACCAAATGTGAGGTCCTTGAGCAGAAAAATAAGGATCAGTCAACCAGGCTGTCATCGGTTGCCGCAACGATCCAGGAGGCGCGAATGGATCAGTCAACCGGGTGTGGCATTCTCCAGGCGCGTTTGCAGATCTCTCAAAGAGTGTTGTGGATGCGGCATGGGACTATGCATCACGGGAGGGAGATGCCGAGCAGCGGCTGTTTTGGGCATAGTTTGAAGCCCGTGAGCAATCATTCCTTGTCTCTGATCAGCTGAAACAGTTGATGGGGTTGCACCAGATAGCCGAACCTGCCATGAAGGACCTCTGCATCACGCTATGGCCTGTAGAGCCGTTGCCGAGCAGCTACTTTGGCTTGGTGCAGAGGCGGACTACTGTCGTGCCCCGAGTAGACACCCTGGTCCGCTCCGCCTGCACTGAAGGAGCTCGGATGGCCTTCGCGAAGACCATGGTGCATTGGCCAAAAATAAAGCCAACCGAGATGGCTACGGGTCCTCCACCACCTGGGAAGGGGCATAGGCACCCGAGCTATATTTTCCCACCGTTATGGATGGTGCTCGGGCGATAGAGGCCCTATGCCCAAAGGATGTAATTCTTGAGTGAAAATAATGTCCTATATGGATGGTTTAACCTTGTGTATGTCTCAATGATGTGACTTTGCATGGTATATATCATGATGTGCATTGTTTAATTTTGACTCATGTGCGGTTGTTTTAATTTGAAAGTTACCAGTCGTCGGCTTCAACCCCCTTATAGATACTAGAAGGGGTGTTTCCAATATCCGCACTGTTACCCTTAGCCAACGTCTTGGTGCCCGGAGGCGGTAGTGCGAAATAAAACTAGGCAATCAGACTATGCGGCTTTAATGCTTTAACTTAACCTTTGGAGCTTGACTGTGGGGACTAAGTACTAGCACCCTGTATGTTGAGGTGTTTGTATATACCAAGGTAAAAAACCATTATCACCTTGTTCATATAACTTCGAACCCTTCATTTAACACGGGGAACCTCCAGCGATTGTTTTTGTTTAATACTTGTCATCGGATCGCAGATCGGTTCGCGCTTATTACGCCAGTCAATTTTTGGCTTTCTTCACTGAGGTACTTAACCAGACGAACTAGAAGTACAATCGCAGTAGTTCTCCCTTTACCTTTTTACCCGAACAAGCGGAACATAAAAAAGGTAAACACAGGAGCATGGCAACCCAACTTTTGACCCAAGACATAATTCAGAGCCAATGCATACAATGCAATATCCAAGATGCTGGACACACGAGAAAAAACTGGTGTCGGGATGATGCTTGAGGCAAGCTTAATGGTCAAGCCCCTCGGTCAATTAGCTGGCCGCAGCTAAAAATATGTATCGAACTGGCTTGTTTTTGGTATGAGAGAGCGTAAAGAGAAAGAAGAAAAAAGGGCTTATGCAATATGAATGACTGCCACAGGACCATAAAGATTGGTATTTATTTCCAATGTACTCTTGACGTATTGTTCGTACACTCTTGTTTACCCAAGCAACTGTTACAAATATGCAAAGATAAATTTACAGGGAAAAGGTTTACACAGGACCTTGAAAGAATGGCTTGATGTCCTTTACTATGTCCTGCTGCAAGTCTGCGCCTTTGTTCTCCTGTGGGGTGCTCCTTTAGAGGAGGTAGTAGTCGGCGAGCGGGTTTTTGTGAGAAAGAGTCTTGAGAAGTCATCGGGTTGTGTGAGCTTGATGCTGCTGAATAGGTCCTTGATGGTACATGATACTGTCCGAAGACATGCCTGACCATAGTTCGGTTGAGCCAAACACTGACCTTTGGGTGGAAGGTCCCCACAGCTGCCCATGGTATCTTAAGCGCGAAATTATGCCTCCAAGGTACGTACCTTACGGGTAGCTTGGCCGCGACGTGGGGCTGTAAGATCGAAAGTATGTCTAGAGGGGGGTGATTAGACTACTTGAGCAAATAAAAATTCTACCTTTTCCCAATTTTAAGTGTTGGCAGGTTTTAGCAATGATAGCAATTCAAGTACACCCTACACATGCATGTCTAAAAGTATTGCAGCGGAAAGTAAAGACAAGCATATGAAGTAGAGGGTAGGGAGGAAGATCAAATGCAATTTGAAGACACGAAGATTATTCCGATAGGTGGTGCTATCGTACGTCCATGTTTATGGAGTCTTCAACCCACGGAGGGTAACGGTCGCGAGAGTCCATGGAGGGCTCCACCCATAAGGGTCCACGAAGTAGCAACCTTGACTATTCCATAATGGCTTCCGTCCACGAAGGACTAGCCTCACTATGGGTAGATCTTCACGAAGTAGGCAATCTCCTTGCCCGTACAAACTTCTTGGTTCAACTCCACAACACGAAGTAGGAGGCTCCCAAGCGACACCTAACCAATCTAGGAGGCACCACCATCCAAAAGGTAATAGGCTCGATAATGTCGATGAACTCCTTGCTCTTGTGCTTCAAGATGATAGACTCCTCAACACACAATCACTCTCTCACAGATTTGGCTTTGGTGGAAGAGATTGATTTGGTGGAAAGCATCTTGGGGAGGCTAGAGATCAAGATTCATATGGATGGAGTGGAATGGCTTGACCTCAACACATGAGTAGGTGGCTCTCTCTCAGAAAATTGGATGGGGAAAGTATGGAATAGTTCTGAGTGCTTCTCTTGCGAGTGGGTGGTGGTGAAGGGGTATATATAGGCATCCCCAAAAATCCAACCGTTACACCTAAAGTGACCAACTCGGTGACACCGAAGTATAAAACTCGGTGGTACCGAGTTTCTCCAAAGGTAGCAACTTTTGAATCTCGGTGAGACCGATACAAAGATCTTGGCAGTACCGATAAGGTGACCAACGATCAGTTTTCACAACTCGGTGACGCCGATCCAAAATCTTGGAAATTCTGATTTTAAGAATCGAGGTAACAGAAAGTTGGCAGGCTGAACTCGGTGGCACCGAAGCAGAATCGGTAGCACCGAAGATCTAGGGTTTGGCATGGGTCTGTCTGAGGTGGAAATCGGTGGGACCGAGTGGGAAAAATTGGTTGCACCGATTTTCATGATAGGCTTGGACAGACTTTTGTGGAAGAGCTTGTGGGTGTTTTTGGTGACTATCACTTGTGCACGTGGAGCATATTGTTCACCAACAGTACCTTACCCCCTTTTAATAGTATTGGCTTTCCTATGGACTCAAGGTGATTTCTCACAAAGTAAAATGTAGAGTCCTCTTGCTTGAAGCTTTGCCAATCCAATTGTTTGCATCTAGGGGTCTCTCCACAATCATTTTGCTAACCCATCATTGAACTTTTCCTGAAATATACTTAGTGGAAACATTAGTTCAATGACATATATGTTGTTATTAATTACCAAAACCACCAAGGGAGCAAATGTGCTTTCAATCTCCTCCTTTTTGGTAATTGATGACAACATATAGATCAAAACTTCGACATATGATATAATCAATGAATATAATCGTCGCTTTGAGAAGTATGTGATAAGCAAGAGCTCCCCCTAAATTTGTGCATTATTTTGAATTTGCGTTTGAATGCAAATGCACAATCGATTAGGTACATGGGGCACTCTTTCATGTCACATACAACTTGGTGGTGTGCAAGAATAAGATGAATGAATATCATAGCACAACACAATCAAGCAAAGGTGAATGATCATCTCATAAGCATCACAAGGATAGGAAATAGTAGCAATACACATCAAGTGTATGATCAAACACCAACAAAGTTTAACACAAGCAAACAACCAAAAGATATCAATGTTTTTGAAAAGCGATAAAAAAGCAACGCTCTCTCTCTCGAAGCCCTAATGATCTATACACCTTCTCCCCCTTTGGCAACAAGTTACCAAAAAGTTCAAAGGTATATAGAACTAAGCGTCTCTCTGGGACTGATCTCCTCCGGTAGCTGCTGAAGGAGTCGAGAGAACAGCATCAGCGAAGATGTCAGCAGACGTCATGGACGGAGTCGGAGTAGCAACTGGAGGTGCTAGGGGAGCTGAAGGAGCTGCGGCAGGTGCTGATGAAGAAGGTCTAGTCTCTGGAACTGGCACTGTGGCAGATCTAGCCTGAGTCCTGAACTAAGTGGCTGTCCTGAGAGGTGGACTATCCTCATCATCATCTGTAGTGTGGGTACTAGGCACGCCATCAACTTCCTTCTTGAGCTCATTCACAGTCACTGTGAGCTCATCCACCTTGTTGTTGAGAATATGAAACTTGTTATCCACAATCCTCGAGAGGCTCTCCTGGTTCTTCAAGATGTTCCCGATGTCCTTCTGCATACTGAGCACAGAGCTAAGGAGAAGATCCATCTGCTCACTCCTAGTCTTTGGCACCTGAGCACTAGAGTCTCTGGCTGCCTCTGCCTATGCTTGTGTTGTAGCTGAGGTGGGATGATCTGGGTCCATCACCACAACATTGTCTTCTAGCTCTGGCAAGAGTGGAAAATGTGGTCGATCAAGTGCATACATGTGCTTTTCCAGCTTGGAGTTGATAAGCATCTGAATATACGGAGTGTATCCACATGATCTCTTCTGATCTGCAACAGTCCTCTTCACTGTCTCAACTATCAAGTCCATCACTCTGAATCTGGTGTGTTGATCAAGATGGAGCAGCATGTTGATAGAATAGCCTCTTATCATCTTCTCATCTCCAAACTTAGGCATCAAGGTATGCCTCAAGATGGTGTTGATCATGCGTAGACCAGCCTGGATGAAGTAAATGGATCCAAGCTTGTGAGATTGCAAGTTTGCAGCAGGGATCTCATTGTACATGTTCTTCATGGCATTGTGATTTGCCTTAGACTCAGAGTACACATCTAGGTCACCGTCTTCCACCTGTGGAGCTCCTAAGATGGCAGCTCACTCCTCAACTGTGGACAAATACCTTGTGCCTTCTGTCATCCATACAATCCTACCATCTCCATAGAAGTGTGCAGTGGAGTAGAATTGCATGATCATCTCGTCGTTCCAAGCAGTGAACTCCTTACCAACAAACTCATCAATACCAATGCAGTGGAAGTTATCTTGCACACTTGGAAAGTAATCTTCGTTGTCCTTGATGTGCTTCCAGTCCACATACCTCATGTCACTTACTGTAGGGCTCTTGTCAAGCAGAACTGTTTCATAGAAGTCTTGCTGTTCTTTTGTGTAGAACATGTAGTCTGCATCTATCCTTCTCCTTTGAGAGTAAGGACCAATAGCTCTCCACTCTCTCAGTCCTGAGTCCTTCCTCTTCTTCATGTCTTCAGCAACTGGATGGCTGACATTATGCTCTGGAAGGTGTGGTCTCAGCTTCATCAAAACAGAACTTTCTTCATCCTCAGCTTCTCTGAAAGTAGAAGCCTTGTTCTTGGTAGCAGCTGGGATGTCTCTAGAAAACCTCTTGGGTTTTGGAGCAGTGGATTTCTTGGGAGCAGTTGGCTTGCTCTTGGATGGAGCTTGGCTTGTCATAGCATCAGCAAGCAGCTTCTTCTTCTTAGGAGGAGCCTTGGAAGTTGGCTCTTCCTCCTCTTCTTCAGCAGCAGCTTCGGGATCCTCATACATGGAGGTAGGTATGCCCATAACATGCATAATCCTCTTCCTGGACTTCTTCTTTTCTCCTGCCTTCTTAGGCACAGACTTCTTTGAGGGCTCAACAGTCATTGTTGCCCTAGCACTCTCTGGTGCTCTCACTGTCCCTGAGCTGGCATACTCCTTCCTTATTGCCTTCTTCTTGGATGAAGTAGCAGCAGCAGTGCTCTTGGCAGATGTATCTTTCTTGGGTAGCTCCTCAGGCACAAAATCTTGATCCTCCTCATCTGAGTTAAGCTTCCTTCTTGCCCTGGTTGCAGCTTTGGGCAGATCTGGTGAGCTAGGTACATCATCATAGCTCCCCTCGGGACTAGTCCGTGAGCTCATATCAACATTATCCTCTCTGAAATTGTTCTCACTGTCATCTGAGCCTGACATGCTGACCCTGTGAATAGAGTATAGAAGAGCAGAAGGGTTGAGTCATCACAAAAAGTAGAGATTTTTCAAAGGTTGAACAAAGAAATTCTTAGATATAGCTTTCAGCAAAAAGGGATTTCGATGTCACTGAGTCAAAAGTTTCGGTACCACCGAGACGCACAGACCTCTTTACAGAAACTTGGCAGCAATTTCGGTCGCACCAAAAATTGCCACTCGGTTTCACCGGGACTGTCCTCAGTAGTCCAAAACAAAAGTCGGTAGAGCCGATTTTTTTGACTTGGTGTCACCGAGATTTGGTTTTGCGGATGGCTAGATCTAAAAGTCTTTCGTTCTCTAAGCTAATGAGGTTTCTAGAGGATTGAGAGGATTGCAATCAGTGGATTATCGATAAGAATTACTCTAATGCACATGAATCAGAAGGGGAGCGCAAAAGAGGGCCGGATCCATACCCTAACTTGGTGAAGGATCCACGAAGCCGACGACGGCGGTGAAGTTCCGTCGGCGGCGACGATTCCCAACGGCGGAGGTGCACCGGGAGGCAAGGGCAATGACCAAGGGGTCTGGAGTGGCAGCTTAGGGTTGGAGGAAACAGACTTTTGCAATTGAATTTCAAAAGTCGGGTCCGCCAGGTAATATACCCTTTGCTGTCGGTGACACCGGTTCAAAATTATCGATGCCACCGAGTTTCTCAACTATCAGTTGACAGGGAAACTCGATGTAACCGAGAATAAGGAATTGGTGTTACCGAGATTGAAAGCCAGATCAACCCTAGGCATCGGTAAGACCGAGAATTTTGTGTTGGTTCCACCGAGATGCACTTGGGAGGTTTTAATGGTCAGTCCTTATCGATATGGAACTCCGAGTGCTCCTCACACAAAGAGATTGAAAAGTCCTTGTTCAAATTTTATGATGCAGCAAGAATGGCATATGAGACGAGAAAGCATAGATAGCTAGAGAGGTGTCCTAGGCATTCTTGTCCATCCAATTGGCAAAAGAAAAACAAAGTCCAAATAGCAACAATTGGATGTCCTCGAATGAATAAAGAAATGCAGTCCAACATGCTCACACAATAAGATGTCAAATGAAATCATGGCAAACATGCACATACATACTAGCATCTATCAAGCATTTTGGTGATGACGGAGTCATCTATATATGAGTATATTGACTTAGGAGCCAAGTAAGAATACATGATCATAGGTCATACTCATCGTTTAAGCAGAAGTGGGGTTTCCACTTTTACATAAAGCATTCAATGTTGTCACATGTTATGAGATGCTTTGACTCAAGTATTAGAGTAAAGCTCCCCCTTGATGTGACATCCCCCCTTGAGAGGGATAAACTAACCTTGGGTTTTGTCGATGAAGACTTCATGTAGGTGAAGTAGTGATGATTGCTCAAAGTTGATGAAGATCACCATGAGTTGGCAGCATCCTTGTTGTTTCTTACTCTTCTCACCTACATGGGTTAGTCCCAACACACAAGAGACAAATAGAAGGATATCTATGGACATGGAGTGCAAAGCATACATGATGATGAACATGGATTTGTTGATTACCTTGTCCCTTCCTTACCTTTGAGGGAATGTGTGACTCCTTGAACTATTGCATGATGTTGACATTGATTGCAACTAGTTCTTGCCAATAATGAATGTGAGTGAATTTCATTGGCGAAGTCACCCCTCAAGAACTTCTCTAGTTCTTCTTCTTGGGGACCCACATCAACTTGATGGGGATCCTTGGTGTTGAAGTGGCACTTGTAGAAGTTGAGCTTGAAGTAGCCTTGGGAACACACTTCACCAAAGCTTGGGATTCATCTTCCTATGAGTCAATGTCCTCTTGAATCTTATCCTTGCCCTTCAGCTTGTGGTCTTGTCTTTCGTTCCCTTGGGAAGAGTATGTTCATACTTCTCCCTTTGAGGAACAAACTTGGGCTTGGGGTATTGACCTTCTTCCCATTCAACTCCATTTGCGTTGAAGTAGCCAATCCCATGGTTCTTCCGGTATCCTCCGTGCTTGCGTACAATCTCCTCAAATTGCTTACACCCGGCAAGACTCTTGTAGATACCTTTCTCTATAATGCCTTTCAAAAGTTCATTTTCTTGCTCAAGTGTAACTTGGCTAAGAGAATCATCATTAGTGGAATCAATAGAACTACTAGAAGCAACATCAGTAGGTTTAGCATTTTTATTGTTTCTACTAGATGAAGAACATTTCTTGCCTTTGTTACTAGTTTGTCTAGGTTTAACTTGTGGCATAAATGTAGACAAGAGTAATCGTTTGGCTAGATAAGATGAAGTCTTCTTTCGGAGATCGTCATTGATAGCTTTAAGAAACTCATGTTCTTGCTCCAAGGTGAGCTTCTCGAAGCGTAGCTTCTCATGAGTCCTTACAAGCTCTCTATGATCTTCTAGAGTAGATTCATGGGCTAACTTAAGAGTGTTTAATTCTTTAGTTAGTCATTCTATTTCCATCTTATCATCATCAACCGACTTATCTTGACTAACATGAAAATTATCAAGTTCATTTTGACTAACATCACTAGCTTTATCAAAGAGCAAGTCATCATCTCCAAGTAAATCATCTTCATCACTATTGAAATCAAGATACTCGGGGTGTGATACCTTGGGGCCTTTAGCCATGAAGCAACTTCCACTCCCTTCATTTGGTGAATCAAATAGATCATAGGAGTTGGTAGTCACTAGTGCAAGTCCGGCAACACCTTCATTTTGACTATAGTCGGAGTTGGAGTGATAGCTTCTCTCGGAGTGGTTGTCGGATTCGGAGCCGGAGACCCATTCACCAACATGAGCTTGATGTCTTCTTCTTGAGTAGCTCTTGGTGTACTTGTCCTTCTTCTCCGAGTCCCTACTTCTCCTTGAGGGTCTTCGTTCATAATGATCATCTCTACTCCTTCTCTCTCTTCGAGGTGATTCATCTCTTGAGCTTCGTCTTCTTGGTGACTCTTCTCTTCGTTTGTAGGGAGCCGTGCACTCATTGGAGTAGTGTCCGGGCTTCCCACAATTGTAGCAGTTTCGGTCACAATTTGACGAATGCTTCTCTTCATATCTTGAGTTGGAGATTCGTTCTTTGCCTCTACTCTTGTAGAACTTGTTGAATTTCTTGACCATAAGGCTTATCTCTTCATTGGTGACAAGGTTGTCGCTTGAAGTTGCGGGAGCATCACTTGTGGCTTTGTAAGCACCGATAGACTTGTTGTGAAGCTCTTCTTTGTCTTTGAGTGTCATCTCATGAGCAACAATCCTTCCAATGACTTCCGTAGGCTTGAGATCTTTGTAGTTGGGCATCATTTGGATCAATGTGCACATAGTGTCGTATCTCTCATCCAAAGCTCTAAGTATCTTCTTGATGATGAATTTGTCGGTCATTTCTTCGCTTCCTAAGCCAGCAATCTCATTGGTGATGAGAGCTAGCCTAGAGTACATCTCTACGACTCCTTCACCATCCTTCATCTTGAACTTGTCAAGCTGACTTTAAAGAACGTCCAACTTGGATTCTCTCACGGATTCGGTACCTTCATGCATATCAACCAAAGTATCCCAAATTTCCTTGGCATTCTCAAGACGGCTAATTTTGTTGAATTCTTCGGGGCATAGGCAGTTGAAGAGAATGTCACATGCTTGAGTGTTGTATTGCAACATCTTCAATTCTTCCGCGGTCGCTTCACGATCCGGTTCCTTTCCATCCCCAAAGAATTCACCTTGCAATCCAACACGAACAACAGCCCAAACGGCAGGGTTATGACCAAGAATATGTATTTTCATTTTGTGCTTCCAACTAGCAAAATTTGTGCCATCAAAGTACGGACCTCTACGGTGATAATTTCCCTCACTAGACGCCATACTCTCCTAGGTTGTGAAACCAATGCAATGGAGACCAAAGCTCTGATACCACTTGTAGGATCGAAAGTATGTCTAGTGGGGGGTTGATTAGACTACTTGAGCAAATAAAAATTCTACCTTTTCCCAATTTTAAGTGTTGGTAGATTTTAGCAATGATAGCAATTCAAGTACACCCTACACATGCATGTCTAAGAGTATAGCAGCGGAAAGTAAAGACAAGCATATGAAGTAGAGGGTAGGGAGGAAGATCAAACGCAATTTGAAGACACGACGATTTTTTCGATAGGTGGTGCTATCGTACGTCCACGTTTATGGAGTCTTCAACCCATAGAGGGTAACGGTCGCGAGAGTCCATGGAGGGCTCCACCCATAAGGGTCCACGAAGTAGCAACCTTGACTATTCCATAATGGCTTCCGTCCACGAAGGACTAGCCGCACTATGGGTAGATCTTCACGAAGTAGGCGATCTCCTTGCCCGTACAAACTTCTTGATTCAACTCCACAACACGAAGTAGGAGGCTCCCAAGCGGAGGCACCACCCTCCAAAAGGTAATAGGCTCGATAATGTCGATGAACTCCTTGCTCTTGTGCTTCAAGATGATAGACTCCTCAACACACAATCACTCTCTCACAGATTTGGCTTTGGTGGAAGAGATTGATTTGGTGGAAAGCAACTTGGGTAGGCTAGAGATCAAGATTCATATGGATGGAGTGGAATGGCTTGATCTCAACACATGAGTAGGTGGCTCTCTCTCGGAAAATTGGATGGGGTAAGTATGGAATAGTTCTGAGTGCTTCTCTTGAGAGTGGGTGGTGGTGAAGGGGTATATATAGGCATCCCCAAAAATCCAACCGTTACACCTAAAGTGACCAACTCGGTGACACCGAAGTATAAAACTCGGTGGTACCCAGTTGCTCCAAAGGTAGCAACTTTTGAATCTCGGTGAGATCGATACAAAGATCTCGGCAGTACCGATAAGTTGACCAACAGTCAGTTTCCACAACTCGGTGACGCCGATCCAAAATCTCAGAAATTTCGATTTTAAGAATCGAGGTAACAAAAAGTTGGCAGGCTGAACTCGGTGGCACCGAAGAAGAATCGGTTGCACCAAAGATCTAGGGTTTGGCATGGGTCTGTCTGAGGTGGAAATCGGTGGGACCGAGTGGGAAAACTGGTTGCACCAATTTTCATGATAGGCTTGGATAGACTTTTGTGGAAGAGCTTGTGGGTGTTTTTGGTGACTATCACTTGTGCACGTGGAGCATATTGTTCACACCCAGTACCTTACCCCCTTTTAATAGTATTGGCTTTCCTATGGACTCAAGGTGATTTCTCACAAAGTAAAATGTAGAGTCCTCTTGCTTGAAGCTTTGCCAATCCAATTCCTTGCATCTAGGGGTCTCTCCACAATCCTTTTGCTAACCCATCATTGAACTTTTCCTGAAATATACTTAGTGGAGACATTAGTTCAATGACATATATGTTCTTATTAAATACCAAAACCACCAAGGGAGCAAATGTGCTTTCAGGGGCGTGTACTCCTATTTGTGTGGAGCGTCAGAGGGCTCAGGGAGCTGAAAGAGTGCTCGGGTCCGCTTGCTTATCTTTCATGTCTTGACGGTGGACTAGCAGTTCGGCGCCTCATCGCTGAGTTGGACCTCGGCTTCAAGAGCCGTGGTGTGTTATTCCGTTCGGAGGGAACACTCCGTATTGCCGCAGACCGTGATGACCCCTTTGGGTCCTGGCATCTTAAGCTTCATGTACGCGTAGTGGGGGACAGTGTTGAAACAGGCGAACGATGTTTGGCCAAGAAGTGCGTGATAGCCGCTGCGAAAAGGGACGATGTCAAAGATATGATCCTCGCTGCGGAAGTTATCGGGCGAGCCGAACACCACTTCCAGAGTTATGGTGCCCGAATAGTGGGCCTCAACGCCATGTATAATTCCTTTAAAGGTAGTGTTACTGGGTTTGATCCTTGACGGATCGATACCCATTTTGTTCACCGTGTCTGCGTAGATAAGATTGAGGCTACTGCCTCCATCCAGAAGGACCCTTGTCAGGTCGTATCCGTCCACTATGGGGCGAGTACCAAAGCCGCAAACCTGCCATGCCGATTACTGGTCGGGTGGTCAGTGCGGTCAAAAGTGATCGGGTACGCAGACCACGGGTTGAACTTCGGGGCTACAGGCTCTAGGGCATAGACATCCCAAAGTGCGTGCTTCCTCTCCTTCTTTGGTATGTGTGTAACATAGATCATGTCACAGTTTTGACATCGGGGGGAATTGCTTCTGGCCTCCGTTATTCGGCCTGCGAGGATCTTCGTCTTCCTCGCTGCGGGTGCCCTTGCCATGATCCTTAGCTGCGAGTTTGCCTACCTTCTTGAACACCCAACAGTTACGGTTGGTGTGAGTGGCACGCTTGTCTTGGGTGTCGTGGATCTGGCAGGGCCTCTCCATGATTTTGTCTAACTGAGTAGGTCCATCCCTGTTCACTTTAGAGGGTTTCTTCCGCTATGGAGGCTTTGAGTTACTGAATCCGGCATTTACTGTCGTGTCTTCAGTTTCGTCGTCGTTGTGTCCCCGCTTATTCTTATTGCGCCGTGGCTTCCTGTTGCCGTCTCAAACTTTGGAGGTACCGGGGTTTCCGGGAGGATTGTCGCCACGGGCTAACTGATGTCTACTACGCAACTTTATTCTTGTAGACTTTGTTGGGCCTCCAAGCGCAGAGTTTTGTAGGACAGTAGCAATTTTCCCTCAAGTGGATGACCTAAGGTTTATCAATCCGTGGGAGTTGTAGGATGAAGATTGTCTCTCTCAAGCAACCCTGCAATCAAATACAAGAAATCTCTTGTGTCCCCAACACACCCAATACAATGGCAAATTGTATAGGTGCACTAGTTCGGCGAAGAGATGGTGATACAAGTGCAATATGGATGGTAGATATAGGTTTTTGTAATCTGAAAATATAAAAACAGCAAGGTAGCAAGTAACAAAAGTGAGCACAAACGGTATTGCAATGCTTGAAAACAAGGCCTAGGGTCCGTACTTTCGCTAGTGCAATCTCTCAACAATGCTAATATAATTGGATCACATAACCATCCCTCAATGTGCAACGAAGAATCACTCCAAAGTTCTTATCTAGCAGAGAACATAAGAAGAAATTGTTTATAGGGTACAAAACCACCTTAAAGTAATCCTTTCCGATCGATCTATCCAAGAGTTCGTACTAAAATAACACCATATGATATGCATCAACCAACTCTAATGTCACCTAGATACTCCAATGTCACCACAAGTATCCATGAGTTAATTATACGATACGCATCAAACAATTTCAGATTCATAATACTCAATCCAACACAAAGAACCTCAAAGAGTGCCCCAAGATTTCTATCGGAGAACAAGGCATGAAAACGTCCAATCAACCCCTATGCGTAGATCCCCAAGGTCACCGGAATCCGTAAGTTGACGCCATAACATATATCAAGTGAATCACTTGAATACCCCAATGTCACTACGGGTATCCGCATGCAAGACATACATCAAGTGCTCTCAAATCCATAAAAGTATTCAATCCGATAATAAGAAAATCTCAAAGGGAAAACTCAATTCATCACAACAAGATAGAGAGGGGAAAACACCATATGATCCAACTATATTAACAAAGCCCGTGATACATCAAGATCGTGCCATCTCAAGAACACGAGAGAGAGATTAAACACATAGCTACCGGTACAAACCTCAGCCCCAAGGTGGATTACTCACACATTATCATGGTGAGAAAGAGAGAATTGTTGATGGAGAGGTGCAGCCCCAAAGAGATGGAGGCGATGGCGGCCACGGCGCCGGCGACGGGCGGCGGCGGTGGCCCCTTGCCCCCCTTCTTCCTTGGTCTTGGTGCTGCAATGGAGGAGCCTCTCCCCTTCTTGGCGGCTGCCAAGGGAAAGGCAAATTCGTGGCTCTTGGTGGCTCTCCCGAAATTAAGGTTTTTCTCTCCTTATATGTGCCTCTGTGGTGCTCTATGGCCCTCCGATGGATGGACCCTTGATCCAATGGCTCTTGGGCACCTCTATAACCTTCCTAGGGAATCCTCACAGCCCTCATGAGTCCCCAAAGTCGTGGCTTGGCCGAATACATCAGATATGGTAAGAGTTGGACTCAATCACGTCATCAATTCTCGTAATCCCGTAATCAGATATTTTCCTCCAGTAAAACGGGTCTACAGATCGCATCCAAACTCCATTTTGGACGAATTTGGAGTCCAGAATTGATACCATAAAATTCCCCACACTTTCCTTGTTTTAGCTTTTTCCATTTGATGCCGTCTTCGGGGGTCAAACTGACGATCTCCAAAAACTGTTCGTGGACAGATTTCAGGAAAGTCAGAGTCCTCCAAAAAGGCTCCATTTGCGTTTTTTCGACAATTTTCAATTAATTCCTGCACATCAAATTGTGAAACAAGAATGTGTGCACTTTTGCAAACATTAATAGGTTAGTCCCAATAAATCATAAAACCACAGTAAAAACATAGGCAAATATGACATGAATACTTCATAAATTATCGATACTTTGGAGACGTATCACTAACCAGCTATCCTCGCCCGCACATAAGCAGGTCATAAGCGAGGTAAGGACTGCCATTGATCTTGGCTTATCCTGCCCGAGCTGGCGGGCTAGCCACTCGTCCCGGATATTGTTCCTGAAGGAGGCTAGCGCCTCAGTGTGTGAGCAATTTTTTGATTTGATTTTTCTTCGTCAGGAATCGATTCCAGAATTGCCGGGATGACTCACCGGGCTGTCGGACGATGTGGCTCAGGTCATCGGCGCCCGGGGGGCGAACATAGGTGCCTTGAAAATTGGCTCGGAAAGAATCCTCGAGCTCCTCCCAACTCCTAATGGAGTTTTCGGGGAGGCTGTCCAGCCAATGCCATGCTAGTCCTTTGAGTTTCAATGGCAGGTACTTTATGGCGCGGAGGTCATCTCCGCAGGCCATGTGTATGTGGAGAAGAAAGTCTTCGATCCACACGGCCGGATCTGTTGTACCGTCATATGGTTCGATGTTTACGGGCTTAAACCCTTCGGGAATTGATGCTGCATCACCTCGTCTCTGAAACACAGTGGGTGAGCGGTGCCACTGACTCTAGCTACGTCGTTTTGGAGGTCGGATGGGAACCTTACCCAGTGCTGTCCCCGAACTCTATCGTTCTGATCGAGCCAAGCTTGGTACCCGTCTGATACTTGTGATATGCGTTGGGTTTTCCGTGAAGAGGGACGGGTAATTGCAGCACAAAGTGGATAAGTATTTCCCTCAATTATGAAACTAAGGTTTATCGCACCAATAGGAATAGCAATCCTCAACCATCTTCAGCGGCTGCACACAAATGAACAAATGACTTGCACCCAATGCGGGCAAGAGGGTTGTCAATCCCCTTGATCTCGTTATTTGCAAGCAAATGAGTTGTGTAGATAATTCTTGATAAATATAAATTGCAAAATAAATAAAAAGTAAATAAAGGCAGCTAGGTAATTGTAGCGTTTGTAAATATATAAGTCAATAGACCCGGGGCCATAGTGTTCCCTAGCGGCATCTCTCATGTAGGCAACATATGGTGGGTAACAAATTACTGTTGGGCAATTGATAGAAAAGTGGATAGTTATGCGATTTTCACGGCAATGATCATGTGTATATAGGCATCACGTCCATAAGAAAATAGGCCGACTCCTGCCTGCACCTATTACTATTACTCCACTTATCGACCGCTATCCAGCATGCATCTAGAGTATTAAGTAAAACAGAGTAATGCTTGGAGAACGATGACATGATGTAGACAAACTAAACTCAATCAATATGAATAAACCCCATCATTTATCCTTAGTAGCAACAACACAAAGATGCATCTTGTCCCTTATTTTGTCACTGGGATATAGAAACTCGCCATGTTGAACCTACCACAACGCACCACCTCCCACTGATGAAATATCAATCTACTTGGCCAAAGCACATATATAGATCGGAGAGCATTACGAAGGTATAATAATCGTGCAATTAAGAGATAATATATACCAGAGGCATCTCAAATACTTTTCATGAATAATCTGAACATAAACCCACATTTCATCGGATCCCAACAAACACACAGGACAATAGGATTACATCGGATAGATCAAAGCGAAGATGTGATGACCATTGTATTGAAGATAATAAGATAGAGACATTGCCATCTAGGTACTAGCTATGGACCCGTAGGTCTGTGGTGAACTACTCACACATCATCATGAGGGCAGCAAGGTTGATGAAGAGGCCCTCCGTGATCGATCCCCCCTCCGGCAGGGTGCCGGAATGGAGCTCCAAATGGCCTCACGACGGAACAGAGACTTGCGGCGGCGGAAAAGGGTTTCGGGACTGCCTTCAGGGTTTTTACGATATTAGAGAATTCATAGGCCAGAGAGGGACGTCGGGAGAGCCACGAGGGGCCACCACATATCAGGGCGTGCCCTCATGAGTGGTGGGGCCCTCGTGTGCCTCCCGACTTCCTTCCGAAGCTTCTAGGTCTTCTTTTGGTCCAGAGAAAATCATCAAAAAGTTTCGTGGCAATTGGGCTTTGTTTGGTACTGTAAACCTGAAAAGGCAAAAACATGCAGAAAACAGCAACTGGCACTGGCACTAGGTCAATAGGTTAGTGATCAAAAATATTATAAATTGGTAAATAAATACCCAAAAAGTATCCTAGAATGATAATATATCAGCATGGAACAATCAAAAATTATAGATACGTTGGAGACATATCAAGCATCCCCAAGCTTAATTCCTGCACGTCCTCGAGTAGGTAAAGGATAAAAAACAGAATTTTTGATGTGACATGATATCCATTATGTAATCTTATGCATGTATGCTCATTGGGAAAAGATGAATCAACAAATATTAACATAGCAATACTAAAGTGTAAGAAACATAATTATCAATCCTTAAAAGTTTACGATCCTTAAGAAATGTCTACCCCCCATTCATATTATTATATTAGCAAGGCATGTCTCCATATTCACCACATTAATAAAAATGTCAAGCACCACGGTGTCCAAGTCAGGCAATTGGATCGTATCTTTTCAATATGCCTCAACTTTTTATTCTTCACGCAATACATGAGCGTGAGCCATTGGACATAGCATTTAGGTGGAATAGAATATGGTGGTAGATATCAAAGGGGTTAAAAGGTGGAGAAGATAGTATCGCATCAACTAGGCGTACCAACGGGCTATGGAGATGCCCATCGATAGATGTCAATGCAAGGAGTAGGGATTGCCATGCAAATGATGCACTAGAGCTATAAGTGTATGAAAGCTCAAATGAAGCTAAGTGGGGTGTGTATCCACCTTGCTTGCTCATGAAGACCTTGGGCATTTGAGGAAGCCCGTCATAGGAATATACATGCCAAGTTTGTAATAATGAATAGGTAATTCCCACTAGCATATGAAAGTGATATATCATGTGACTCTCTACATGAGGAACATGGCGCCACTTTGAGGCACAAGTGTGGTAAAAGATAGTGGCAAAGTCCCTTCTCTCATTTTCTCACATTTTTCTTTGAATGGATGGTGGGATCATTTGGCCTCCCCCATCTTTATTTTTTCGTCCGGAGTCTGATCTCGACTTATGGGAGAATCATCGTCTCCATATTTCTTTCCTCACTGGGACAATGCTCTAATAATGATGATCATCACACTTTTATTTACTTACAACTCAATATGGAGAACTGATATGAAAATATGACTCTGTATGAATGCCTCTGGCAGTGTACCAGGATGTGCAATGATCTAGCGTGACATGTATCAAAAATATGATGAACGGTGGCTTTGCCGCAAATACTATGTCAGCTCTATATGATCGTCCAAAGCAATATGACGATGAACAAACTAGTCATGTGAAGTGACGATGGAATTTGCATGGCAATATATCTCGGAATGGCTATGGAAATGCCATGATAGGTAGGTATGGTAGCTGTTTTGAAGAAGATATAATAAGGCTTATGTGAAATAGAGCGTGTCATGTCACGGGATTTTGATGCACCGGCGAAAGTTGCACCGATCCTCGAGATGAGAACGGGCTATGCATGATACCGAAGAGGCTAGCAAATATGAGAAGGTGAGATTGTGTATGTCCATTGTTTCACATTAGTCATAAAGAACTCATATACTTATTGCAAAGTTTTATTAGTTTATCATAAATCAAAGTACTACTCGCATGCCCTGAGGGAAGAGGTTGGTAGGAGTTAACCATCGCGCGCTTCCGACCCGAAACAACACTAGGATTTCAACGAGGAATAGAAATGCTCACACATCATCACCATGCCTCTTTAGTTTTTAGATGAACAAAAGTGTCAACCTCTCTTAATATCGACACTTCTATAGTTTAACAATTATGAACTCACACCTATTTCATATTACCACATCAATATCATTGACCCACAATTTCTCTATATGTGCTACATGATGGTTTTGATTATCATTCATTGAATACCTAATATTTTTGGACTAGTCTTATGACCCATGCAAATTACCGTCACTATTTATTAACTCTCATACGAATATAAGTGAAGAACGAGAATGAAATCATTTCTATAAAATCTACACGCCACCGTGCTCAAAAAGATATAAGTGAAGTACTAGAGCAACTGCTAAGCTCAAAAGATATAAGTGAAGCACATAGAGTATTATAACAAATTATGATGAAGGTGTGTCTCTCTTAAATAGGTGTGTCCAGTAAGCAATGATTGTGGAAAACTGAAAGTAAAAAAGCAAACAAAAGCAAACGACGCTCCAAGCAAAACTCATATCATGTGACGAATAAAAATATAGCTTCAAGTGGCATACCGATGGATTTGAGACGAAAGAGGGGATGCCTTCCAGGGCATCCCAAAGCATAGATGCTTGAGTCTTCAAAATATTACCTTGGTGTGCCTTGGGCATCCCCAAGTTTACGATCTTGCTACTCTTTATTCCTTTGTCCATCATGATAACACCCAAAACTTGAAAACTTCAATCACACAAAACTCAACAAACTTCGTGAGATCCGTTAGTATAAGAAACATATTGCATACTTTAAGTACTGTTATAAATTGATTCAAATTTCATAAATGCAAAATAGGTACTGTATTCTAACTTCTCCATGGCTTATACCCCCCAATACAATCCATAACATAATCAGAATAAGCAACTATGCAAGCAAAAACAGAATCTGTCTAAAACAGAACAGTCTGTGGAAATCTGTAGAGAACCTATACTTGTGTAACGCTAAAAATTCTGAAAAATTAGGAAAGCCTCAAAAATTTCAGATCATTATCACACTCCAGTAAAAAATGAAAATTCCTGTACTGGAGTCAAAAGTTTCTGTTTTGTTTCAACATTGATTCTACTTATCTTGTGAGCCACCCCGAAGGTTTTACTTGGCACAAACACTAATTTAAACATAAAAACATAATAATTACAGAGTAAATAATCATGTTATTAAAAATAAACAGAAATTTAAAAGCAAAAATTTAAAGGTAACTATTGGGTGGCCTCCCAACAAGCACTATTGTTTTATGCCCCTAGCTAGGCATAATGATTTCATTGATGCTCACATGAAAGTAAGGATTTGAAACACAATGGGAGCATCATGAAGCATATGACAAGCATATTTAATCCTAACCCACTTCCTATGCATACAAATTTGGTGAGCAAACAATTGATGGGAGCAAGAATCAACTAGCATAGGAAGAGAAAACAAGCATGACTTCAAAACTTTGAACACAAAGGGAGGAAACTTGATATTATTGCAATTCCTACACGCATATGTTCCCCCCTCATAATAATTTTCAGTAGCATCATGAAGGAATTACACAATATAACAATCACATAAAGCATTCTTTTCATGATCCACAAGCATAGACAATTTATTACTCTTAACATAAGCAAATTCCTTTTCATTCATGGTAGTGGGAGCAAACTCAACAAAATAACCATCATGTGACACTTGATTGTCATAACCAAATTGAAAATTAAAATAATTATGACAAGTTTGATAGTTATCATTACTAATTATAGCATACATGTCATCACCACAATCATAATAATAAATTTGCTCATCAAAACTTGGGGGACAAAGAATATCATTTTCATCAAACATAGCATCCCCAAGCTTGTGGTTTTGCATATCATTAGCATCATGGATATTCAGAGAATTCATACTAACAAAATTTATATCATGCTCATAATTACAGGAACTCACATTAAGCATTTTTATAAATTCTTCCTCTAATAATTGAGCACAATTTTCCGAATCCTTATGTTCACGAAAGACATTATACAGACGAAGCATATGAGGCAACTTAGGCTCCATTTTTTGTATTTTTGTTTTTTATGAGACAAACTAAATATAACAACAAATAAAAAGATAAACAAGTGAAAGAAAATTTGTGTGAAGTTACTTGGTAGTTGATGACGATATTCCGCGGCAACGGCGTCAGAAATCCTTCCTGATACTTGTGATCTGCGTTGGGTTTTCCGTGAAGAGGACTGGGTAATTGCAGTACAAAGTGGGTAAGTATTTCCCTCAGTTATGAAACCAAGGTTTATCAAACCAATAGTAATATCAATCATCAACCGTCTTCAGTGGCTGCACACAAATGAACAAACGACTTGCACCCAACGCGGGCAAGATGGTTGTCAATCCCCTTGATCTCGTTATTTGCAAGCAAATGAGTTGTGTAGATAATTGTTGATAAATATAAATTGCAAAATAAATAAAAAGTAAATAAAGGCAGCAAGGTAATTTTAGCGTTTGTAAATATATAAGTGAATAGACCCGGGGGGCCTTAGTGTTCGGTAGCGGCATCTCTCATGTAGGCAACATACGGTGGGTAACAAATTACTGTTGGGCAATTGATAGAAAAGTGGATAGTTATGTGATTTTCACGGCAATGATCATGTGTATATAGGCATCACATCCATAAGCAAATAGGACAACTCCTGCCTGCACCTATTACTATTACTCCACTCGTCGATCGCTATCCAGCATGCATCTAGAGTATTAAGTAAAATAGAGTAATGCTTGGAGAACGATGACATGATGTAGACAAAGTAAACTAAATCAATATGAATAAACCCCATCGTTTTATCCTTAGTAGCAACAATACAAAGATGCATCTTGTCCCCTACTTTGTCAATGGTATATAGAAACTCGCCAGGTTGAACCTACCACAACGCACCACTCCCACTGATGAAATATCAATCTACTTGGCCAAAGCACGTCAATATATCGAAGAGTATTACGAAGCTATAATGATCATGCAATTAAGAAATAATATATATCAGAGGTATCTCAAATACTTTTCCTGAATAATCTGAACATAAACCCACAATTCATCGGATGCCAACAAACACACCGCGCAATAGGATTACATCGGATAGATCAAAGCGAAGATGCGATGACCATTGTATTGAAGATCGTAAGATAGAGAGATTGCCATCTAGGTACTAGCTATGGACCCGTAGGTCTGTGGTGAACTACTCACACATCATCATGAGGGCAGCAAGGTTGATGAAGAAGCCCTCCGTGATCGATCCCCCCACCGACAGGGTACCGGAACGGAGCTCCAGATGGCCTCGCGACGGAACAGAGACTTGCGGCGGCGGAAAAAGGGTTTCGGGACTACCTTCAGAGTTTTTGCGATATTAGAGAATTTATAGACCAGAGAGGGACATCGGGAGAGCCACGAGGGGGCCACCACATATCAGGGCCCCCCAGGGCGCGCCCTGATGTGTGGTGGGGCCCTCGTGTGACTCCCGACTTCCTTCAGAAGCTTCTAGGTCTTCTTTTGGTCCAGAAGAAATCATCAAAAAGTTTCGTGGCAATAGGACTTCGTTTGGTACTGTAAACCTGAAAAGGCAAAAACATGCAGAAAACAGCAACTAGCACTAGGCACTGGGTCAATAGGTTAGTGCTCAAAAATATTATAAATTGGTAAATAAAGACCCAAAAGTATCCTAGAATGATAATATATCAGCATGGAACAATCAAAAATTATAGATACGTTGGAGACGTATCACCATCCCGTCCAGCGGGGGTGTGCCCTCTAGATCCATAGATGGATCGTGTCTGACCTGCGCCAGCATTCAAGGTGTGTCACAGGTCAAATGGGTCTTCGGGCCGCGCTGGCTCTTTCCTTCCTCCGCGGAGGTGTTTGGGTTGCTCCCCAGCTTTGGCAGTGGTCATGTCCCATCCTCGAGGGGTGCGGTTTGGCTGTTCACCCTGCATTTGTCTGCGGGGCATTGGCTTGAAGGCCTCATCGTCGAATTCTGGTAGTAGACGGCGGCGCGGGTAAAAAAATTCCTGACCTTGTCGTTCGTAGCTGTATCCCTCTTCGGCAGCGAGGACTTGAGTCCATCGGTCGTTGACGGAGTCTTGCTCTGCTTTAATTTGCTATTGTTTTATCTTGAGGCTTCGAGCGGTGGCTATGATTTGTCGTTTGAATCGTTCCTGGTCCAGCGGGTCTTCAAGGACGACGAAGTCCTCATCGCCCAGACTAACCTTGTCCTCAGAAGGAGGGAGGTAGTTGATGTCTTCAGAATCACTGAGGTTATCGGCCTTTTTGGGGTCTGTGTGCCCCTCCGGATTGTCATGCTGCTGCTCGAGCGCAGCTGGATCAGCAGGATCTTCAGGGGTGTCCGATGTAGCGTTTTTGGAGCCCGTATTGCCTTTTCTGCCATTATGTCCCTTGGATTTTTTGCGCTGACGCGAGCGTTTGAGTAGTTCGATGCCACTGTTTTTCATCGAGGTGTCGTCGCCGCTCTTATTTGGTGTGCCATCGCCCTTATCACCAGGGATGTCCACCATATACACATTGTAGGTGGAGGTGGCGGTCCATCATACCATTACGGGAGGAGCAGTTGTGTCGACATCCGTGTATGCATCCTCGGCATCATCTGAAGAGAAATCCAACACATCGGTTAAATCTTCGATGGTGGCTACTAAGTGGGTGGTGGGTGGGAAACAAAATCCCCTATGGCCGGCCTCGAGATCGATCTGACGATAGGTCGAGGTTGATTTATCCATAATTTCCAAGGTTTGGATCCATGCCAGTGTCTCGTTTGACAGCGAGAGTTCAGCCAGACCGGCCTCCGATATTTTGGAGGAGTTATTCTCCAATGTGTCAGTATAGAGAGCGTGCGTGGCCAGGATTGATTCCTGGTTCTGGAACACTATGGTCGGATCCGTACTCGACGTCGAACTCGAGGTGGTTGTCCCAGACACAAGGTCGGGGAAGAGATCCGAAGTTAAGGCTACGAAACTTCCATGCTCATTCGACAAAGTCGAGAGCTCGGAGAGGACCAGATCGCCTTGGGTGTCGGCAACGTAATATAGGTCGTCGAACTTGATACCTTGACCTGGGGCAAACCCGATGAGCTGGTCAAGATGATCTGCCGCCCTGGCATGCGGAGAAGCGCTGTCAATTGCGAAGGGCCGGCAAGGACAAATGTATCCTCGATGCCGAAGATGTCACTGGTGACTAAGTGAGCCATCGATTCTACTTGCGATCCCACAGTGGAACTCTCAATGATAGCATCAATGTCGGTGTCAAAACCGGCAGATCTCGGGTAGGGGGTCCCGAACTGTCGATCTTGGATCGATGGGTAACACGAGATTAGGGAGATAGTATTTACCCAGGTTCGGGCCCTCTTGATGGAGGTAAAACCCTATGTCCTGCTTTGTTTGTATTGATGACGGAGTACCGAATACAGAGTTGATCTACCTCGAGATCGTATGATGTGGTCTAAAACCCTAGGAGTGATACGTCTCCAACGTATCTATAATTTTTTATTATTCCATGCTGATATATTATCATTCTAGGATACTTTTTGGGTCTTTATTTACCAATTTATAATATTTTTGAGCACTAACCTATTGACCCAGTGCCCAGTGCCAGTTGCTGTTTTCTGCATGTTTTTCACATTTCAGGTTTACAGTACCAAACGAATTCCAATTGCCATGAAACTTTTTCATGATTTTTTTGGACCAAAAGAAGACCTGGAAACTTCGGAAGAAGGTCGGGAGCTGCACGAGGGCCCCGCAAGCCAACAGGGCGCGCCCTGGGGCCCGCGCCCTGATGGCTTGTGGCCCCCTCGTGGCTCCTCTGACCTCGTTCTTTGGCTTATAAATTCTCATATATCCCAAAAACCCTAGGGGCAGTCCCGAAACTCTTTCTACGCTGCCGCAAGTCTCTGTTCCGTCGTGAGGCCATCTGGAGCTCCGTTCCGGCACCCTGCCGGAGGGGGGATCGATCACATAGGGCCTCTACATCAACCTTGTTGCCCTCATGATGATGTGTGAGTAGTTCATCACAGACCTATGGGTCCATAGCTAGTACCTAGATGGCAATCTCTCTCTCTTTATCTTCAATACAATGATCATCGCATCTTCGCTATGATCTATCCGATGTAATCCTATTGTGCGGTGTTTTTGTTGGGATTCGATGAATTGTGGGTTTATGCTGAGATTATTCATGAAAAGTATTTGAGTCACCTATGAATAGTAAGATTCTTATTTGCATGATCATTATAGCTTCGTAATGCTCTCCAATTTATTGATATGCTTTGGCCAAGTAGATTGATCTATCTTCAGTGGGAGTGGTGTGTTGTGGTAGGTTCAACCTAACGAGTTTTTATATCCCAGTGACAAAGTAGGGGACAAGATGCGTCTTTGTGTTGTTGCTACTAAGGATAACACGATGGGGTTTATTCATATTGCTCGAGTTTACTTTGTCTACATCATGTCATCGTTCTCCATGCATTACTCTGTTTGTCACGAACTTAATACGTAGAGAGGCAAGCATAGAAGTGCCCTTGAAGTGGAGTAATAGTAATAGGTGCAGGCAGGAGTGGGCCTATTTCTTTATGGACCTGATGCCTATATACACATGATCATTGCCGTGAAAATCGCATAACTATCCGATTTTCTATCAATTGCCCAACAGTAATTTGTTACCCACCATATGCTGCCTACATGAGAGATGCCTCTAGGGAAAACTATGGCCCCCGGGTCTATTCACTTATAAATTTATAAATGCTATTGTTACCTTGCTGCCTTTATTTACTTTTTATATTATTTTGCACTTTACAATTATCTACAATTATCTACACAACTCATTTGCTTGCAAATAACGAGATCAAGGGGATTGACAACCCTCTTGCCCGTGTTGGGTGCAAGTTATTTGTTCTTTTCTGTGCAGCCGCTGAAGACGGTTGAGGATTGATATTCCTATTGGTCCGATAAACCTTGGTTTCATAACTTTGTGCTGCAATAACCCATTCCTCTTCATGGAAAACCCAACGCAGATCACAAGTATCAAGGAGTAATGAGCTTAATCTGTCATGTGGTCTAAGACCCTCTGGTTTATATAGACACCAGGGGTATCTAGGGTTGCACAGCGTCGGTTACATCAGGAAAGAATATGCCGAACTCATCATCATGTTCTTGGAGTACACGCCACGGCCTGAGAGATTCCTATCTTGGTCACGGCGCCATAGTCTACGGACCTTCACCATAAAGCGGCCCACCGTCCGGCCCATAGAACTAGGCCGACACCCTGAGGACCCCTTAATCCCGGACTCCCTCACCTTTCCCGCTGATATTTTCGAGGAAGAGGACCAAGGCACTATAAAGGGGGAAGGGCCACACCCATGTAAGGGGATCGAACCATTCTCTCCCCCAACACCCGTGTACCGAAGCCTCAAGCTCCTCCTTTTCCAAGGCAACCAAATTACAAGCAGGAGTAGGGTTTTACACCACACGGTGGCCTAAACCTGGGTAGCTCGAGTGTCTCCGTCGTTTTTGGTGAGGTGGGGTGAGCTCACCATCGACCTTCCTGTGTTTGCTGTCGTGTCGCAGGTTGCAAGCCAAGCACCCGAGTGTTCGAACCTCGTTCTTGGAGAAGTTCTTGGACGTAGATCCTAGACTCTGACATTTGTCGCACCAGGTAGGGGGACTTCCTTCTTTGTGCCTTCGACCGTGACATCAGCATCGACATGGACGAAGCTGCTGTCCGCCAGGAGCGCGTCGCGCGCCGAGCTGCCGCCAGGGACGCCGCGGCACACGCTAACCGTGGCGCCCCCGGACGGCGCCCCCAGGCCGCCACCGAGCCAGTTGGGGAGTGTGTGGCCTCCTCCATCCACCCGTCGGTGAACGAGCAGGCACCTGGACGCTCCACCATTGTCTCCTCGCTCGCGCACTGTGACCCTCCTGCTCCGCGCCGTGCTCCTTATGGCACAGGAGCACCTGCGCTACCACCCTACCAACGATGACTATGACGCCTGGCTCGAGCACATCACTGAGCTCGTCGACGCAGCGTGAAGCGCTCCGAGCCATGACGGTTAGGCGCCCTCTCGCTCCCTGCTCCCTCCGCCGTCACGCGTCGACCAAGCCGAGCATGATGCTCCTCCTCCTCGCCCTCGGGCCCACGACGCACCCGAGTGGCACCTCGTGGCGCGCGCGGTGGAGCCGTTCCACGACTTGGCACTGCTCGCAGGTGACGGCGACACTTGCCAGATCATCCATCCTGCGCCCAAGGACGCGCGCGCGACCCTCGAAAAGGCACGCAACCGCCAGGATCGCATTCTCCAAGATGTCGTCAGAATCGCGCGGCCCTTAACGGCGGCGTCGCCACCATCGGGGGCTACCTGTCCCTCGCTCCCGAGCTGCGCCGCGTGGTGTGGCCCGACAAGTTCAAGCTAGAACTTCCTCCTCTCTACGATGGCAAAGCCAACCCCACGGAATTCTTCCTCCTCTACATCATCAGCATCCAGGCCGCAAGGGGGGGCGACCGGGTCAGGGCAAACTGGTTCCCCATGGCCCTCAAGGATGTTGCGCGTGCATGGCTCCTGAACCTCCGCGAGGCATCCGTCGCTTTGTGGGAAGAACTGTGCAAGCAGCTCATCGCCAACTTCACGGGCACAAGTGACCGCCCCCTCACGCTCAATGATGTGGGTCGTGCGCCAGCACCCTGACGAGTCCCTCTGCAAGTTCGTCAAGTGTTTCAGCCAGGTGCGCAACAGGATCCCCAAGGCCTCCGATGTTGCAATCGTCTCCGCATTCACAAGCGGTGTCACTGACGTAAAGATGCGCGAGAAGCTCTCCGTCAGGGACGAGCTGGACTCCGCAACGGAGCTCTTCATCCTCGCCGACCGCTACGCCAAGGCCGAGGAGGGGCGCCTATTCCTCCACAACAACCCCGACGCCGAGCCCGGCGCGGCGAAGTCCAAGGGCCAGGACCCCAAGCGCAAGGGCCCTCCCGTGCTCGCGGAGGAGCCAGACTACAAGCGTGGCCGCGACCGCAGGAAAGCCAAGAAAGACGACCGCTCCGCATGCGCCTACCACAATGTGAACTCCCACAGCACCGAGGACTGCTACGAGCTTAGGCAGCTTTGCGAGGGCCGCACCGACTGCCGCGGCAGCCGCAAGGAGCGCGGCGGCAGGGGTCGCAGCGGCGGCAATGGAGGCAGTCGCTGGGACAACAACAACAATGGCGTCGGCGGCAACAACAACCAGGGCTGGCAGAACCAGCCGCAGTGGGCCGATCCCCGGGCCAACGCTACACCGCCACACGCTGGCGACCTCCCTCCCGCCGAGAACGCCGGGGGCTACCAGGAGCTCCACAGGGTGGCCTGCATCCTAGGCGGGTCCCAGGCCCCACCGTCCAACCGCCACTTCAAGCAGTTCTCTCGTGAGGTGAACGCGGCCCTCCCAGCGTTCGGGTCCGCCAGCCGCCTCAAGTGGTCCGAGCTCCCCATCGCCTTCGACGCCAGCCACCATCCCAAGTCCACGAAGGTCGTGGGCATTGTTCTGTTGTTGTGCACTCCTACAATCAGCAACGTGGCTATCGCCAAGACGCTCATTGACGGTGGCGCAGGGCTCAACGTGCTCTCCGTGGAGACCTTCAAGATGCTTCAGGTGCCCTACGAGCACCTAATGCCCACCAGGACATTCTCAGGTGTCACCGATGGCTCCACCATTCCCCTTGGGCAAGTGCACCTTCCCGTCACCTTCGGCACTCGCAAGAACTACCACATGGAGTTCATCGACTTCGAAGTGGCGCACATTGGCCTGCCCTACAATGCCATCTTGGGCTACCCGGCGCTCCCTAAGTTCATGGCTATGACCCATCACGCCTACGGCCTCGTCAAGATGTCCGGCTATGGTGGCACCATCACCATCCGCTACAACGAGAAGGACGCGGTACACACCCTCGAGCATGCCTACAAGGCCGCTACCACTACGTACCCTGCCGACGAAGACATCATTGGGCCTGCTGAGGAAGCATCCGCGAAGAAGAAGCCCCTGCTCCCCCAGGAGCGGCCGGGTCCAAGAAGGCATCACCAGACGAGGGCAGCGCGGGCCCCTCCCGCACCGTCAGCGGCACCCCCTCCTCAAATAGGAAGGCGCGCTCATCACCTTCCTCTGGGCAAGCTCTGATGTGTCGACATGGATAGCATCAGGTGTGCCCGGCCTGCCGAGGGTGGTGGTCGAGCATCACTTAGCCGCACGCGAGAGTGCATGGCACGTTAGCAAGCCTCAAGGTACAACAATCGCCCATGAAGCTCCCCACCCCAGGTGGACAGTCAACCCCACCCCCGTCTGCAAGCCGCGCGTCGGCAGGCGGATGTGCATCGACTTCGTCTCCCTCAACCTGGCTCACCTCGCAAGGCCCTTCTCCCCTCCATATCCACTCATGCGCGTGCCTTTCAGCCTGGAGAGCGCCACAGCCACCTTCGAAAAGCTGATGCGCATGAGCCTAGAGTTCCGCATCACGGATGTAGTTAACAATCGCCGACCGGCCCGCCGCGGCCCCACGAATGATGGCGGAGGGTGTTCCGGTAAAAAACACATGGAACACCCTCCATCACCATAAGTTCTATCCGTGCTCCACGGATATGAGCGAGTCGGAGTTGTACATGCTCCGGGGCTCTCTCTCTACCCACGGCACGTGAGAGCCCCTTCCCACTATCGTGGAAGCCCCATGCTCAGCGCTGCCGAACACCCCATGCTCAGACATGGCTAGCCTTTTGACAATGAGGGCACTTTTCAGCAGTACTAACCTCAGGCTGACCCGTGTCCGTCACGGCAGCATTTCCGTCATCTTTTGAGGGGCGCCTTTCGGCTACAGCCTCAAGCTGACTCGTTTTGAACACAGCGGCATGTATCTTTCTGTTATGTAATGAATTTTTTGTTGGGCTCTACGGTATGTGCATCGGTTGTAATGATCATGCTATAGAGATGTCTCACAGATCATTACCACAAGATGCGCAGTGCCGTGCAGCGGAAGTAGAGTTGGGGCAGCGCGTCCAGATTCGTATCATTCTTGTCCGATCTCCCTCGAAGAGCCGATCGTCGGATCCCACGTACAGGTTCGCCGGAGCGGCGCAAGTGCACCGCCTCTAACAGTATCCGCGCGTGCAGGAGGAACATCGTGCGGCGGATTTCTAGGTCCGATCACACAGTCGACGACGAATGGAGGTGGCTACTTGCAACACATGCAAAGCCCTAATGACGGCACCGAAGCGATCAACCAAATGAGTGTGCCGAACCTCCACTATATATAGGCATCCGTCGTGGGCTCAACACTTGGGCCTCGCAAAGATCCTAAAGCCCATAAGTTCCTTCCCTTAAGCATGCGACCTCTTAGGTTCTCGTTCACTTGTTGGTCGCGAGTCAGATCACATCCGGCTCGGCTAGTCGGTAGTGTCTTCTAGCAAAGCGTGCCGACTCCAAGTGTTCGATGAAGCTGGTTAGGCGAACCTGTACTACACACTTCTGTTCCCTTTGCCACACGATATATACGTTGTCATGCTCAAGGTGACATGGTCATCCTTGTTGCAGCACGACCTATTTCTTGTTCCGGTGAATCCGATCAACACTTTGGATTATCTCATAATCCTCATCGCATGGCCATGCTTATCCAGGTCGGATCACCCGAGGGGCCCAGAATATATCTCTCCTGGTCAGAGGGGCAAATCTCATCTTGCTCAACCATGTCTCGTAGCATGGGTCCGGACAAGCCCGAAACCTACGTTTATAACTACCCAGTTACGGAGTAGCGTTCGGCCAACCCAAAGCAGGTCTATCATCATCCTGAGTACATGCGTCAGCTCGGGTCTTAGGACATAGAGTGTATGTTGTACTAGAGACTCACAGATGACCTATCGATGCGTCTCATAGTCGGGTCTGTCCAACTCAGACCTTATCTCGACTCGGATCCGACTACGTCGAATCCGACCAGATCTTTCTGAGTCAATATTATCCGGCTAGCATCCAATGCTACATGGTCAGTGAGACTAGACCATCCGCCGTGTCATATGCTAGTCTAACTGGTTGCGCATCCACACATGACAGGGGACGATTTAGGACAGTCATCACACGATGCATAGTCTCACAAACAAGTCATGTACTTGTTAATACACACCATTGATAATGTCCAAGGACTATCTTTATTCATAAACACATAGGAAATATCAGCATACATGATTGCCTCTAGGGCATATCTCCAACACTTGCTTGATGCATCAGTAAAGCTTGTTTCCGTCAGATCCCCTGTGTGCCTGCAGCTGGCTATGCCTCAAGAGGGGTGCGGGCTCGTAAGCTCCCCGTTTCTATCACGTGAGCGGGGGCTAGGAACGGTGACTGTGCTTGGGTCAGTCCCTGCAGCGCCGCAAAACCCATATGACTGAGCTCTGGCTCGCGGGCCTGCTCCCATGTACGTCACCTCACCACGTCCTTGGCGTCCTCGTCTCCTCATGTGACACCCACGGGCGATCCAGCGAGTGCGCCCCCGCTACATTACTTCGCAGTTTCCCTGGTGCAGGACATGAGAGGCCTCAGGAACCCGCCCTCGGGAGGCCTCGCGAGCGGCGTCCCGCAGACGGAAGGCTTTGCGAGGGGCCACCCTTCACGAGTTTCTCCCTTCAGAGGACCCACTCCAAGCCGCACATCCTAAAGGAGCTAAGTATAAACGCGCCCCTCGGGTTTTCTTCCTCTCGCTCCCACCCACGGCATCCCGACTTCCTTGGCACAAGCCGTCTGTGCGTAAAGGGGGGGGACCTTGAGCATCGCACCTTAGGGTCTCCTACCAACCCTAAGAGCCCTGCACCCTCTGACCTTGCTGAGCCCTCACTTCAGGCATACTAGCGACGGTGTAGCCCGCCTCGGGGGCTGGGTCCCAGTGACGCAGGACACAAAGGCAATGTAAAAAAGAAGAAGGAGGCCCCGCGGGGAGAACGAAAGTGCATTAAACACATCAAGCATCGAGTACTCAAAAGAAAAAGTTCCGTACAAATGTCTTAATGCCCTCACGGGGTTGGGTGGTTCACAGTGCAACACGAAAAGAAAGATGATATCTTAAGCGGAGGAGGGCTGCCCTCGTCGTCATCGTTGCTAGGGAGGTCCCCTCCAAGGCTGCCGCCCTCTTCGGATGGCTCGACCTGCACGAACCTCTCGATCAAGGAGTCACGTGCTCGCGCACCTCGTCCCTGAGCGGGCCCTGGAGCTCCGCAGGCACTAGCTCGACCACGAGGGCGAAGTCGAAGGCGGGGTCATGGCGGCGAAGGTTGGAGAAGACGCGCGTCGCCGCGCACTCCAGGAGGTCGCGGGCGCCCCCTCGATGGCTTCGTCCACCTTGGAGACTCCCGCCTCCAGCGCCTCCACCACCTTGGTGAAGAAGTCGAGGTAACCCCCGTCCGAGTTCGCACGGGGCAGCGCCGAGATGTCCTCAACGAAGCGGCCAAGCGCATCGCTGGCACGCATGGCGAGGCCCAAGAATAGCTTGGCGCGCTGCGCTTGCATCGTTCGCGCGTGCCCCTCGTCGTCCTGGGCCCTGTGCACGGCGTCAGCGGCCTCGCCAACCTGCGCCTGGAGTGACGCCAACTCCGCCTCGACCTCCACCTTGCCCTCGAGGGCGGCCTGGAGGCCTCTCTCAGCATCCTATAGCTTGGCCTTGAGTTCGTCGACCTCCTTTTGGAGCTCGTCGCGCTTAAGCTGGAAGTGGGCTTCCTGCTGCGCCAGCCTGCCGCGGTAGTCCTCCAGAGCAGCCTCCCGCTCCCTGGCGACCCTTGCATCGGCCTCCGCTGTGACCGCGGCCTCCCTCCTCTCGAGCTAGGCCTGCGCCACGGTGTGCGCTGCCTCGAAGGCGGCCCCATCGGCGAGGACCTGGCCTTCCAGGGTCAAGAGGCGCTCATGCTCCGCCTCCTGGTCGGAGGCAGTCCGGGCTGCCTCCCGCTCTAGAAGGGCCACGTCAGCCTCCCGGCCGGCGATGGACTCCTCCCTCTGGGCCAGCTCCCTCTCGCGGATGGCGCATTGTTGCTCGCGCACGGCGGCAGCATCCTCGTGCGCCCAGAGCTCCTGCTCGCGGAGGACAGTCTGCTCCTTCGCTCCGCAGGCACGGGACTCGACCTGCAGGCGTCATTCGCCCTCCGCTCGAAGGTCGGCCTCGAGCGTATCGAGAGCAGTGCGGGCGTTCCCGAAGGCCCCGCGCAGGACCAGGGGGCTGCCCCTGACCTTCTGAAGGGCCAGGCACCGGGGCGCCTCTGTGCCACTCCCTGTAGCGGCAACCCACGAGGTCCCCGCAAGGGTCTCCCCCTCTGCGGGGCCCTTGCCCTTGGCCAGGACAGTGTCGCCGGCAGCGTGCTGGGGGCTCGCCGTGGCCCTCCGGTGGGTACCCTCGATACCGGATCCCCCCGGTGCCACGTCGACGCATGGAGCGGGGTTCTCCCCGGCCAGTCGTACCGGCGAAGGCACCGTGGACGAGGTGGCCCTCTGCCTCTTGCGCCAAGGCGCCCCGTAGGGGTCAATAATTCAGTCCACTACCCTCATCGGTGGAGAGCAATGATAGGCAAGGGGGGCTGGTGGACTTACTCGTCGGCAGCGGCCCAACGCCTCTGCGCCGAAGGGACCTTGGGCGTGGCTACCGCCACTCCCAGGGGAGGAAGGTAGCGGCACGGGCTCCACCCGCGCTCCGGCGGCGGCTGCGCTCCTCTTCGGCGCCATGATGGTGAGTAGCAACGGTGGAAGCGGAGAAGAAGTCGGAGAGAAATTGGTGAGCGGCGCGTGTTCAAGGAAGGAGGAGCGATGCGCAAGGCAGGCGTACGAAGGAAGGCGAGCAATGATGGTTTTGCCTGGCGCGCGCAGCAGTTTTCTAGGCGGGCGTGCGGTTCCCGGGGCGTCGTGGGGGAATGGGAGCATCCCGTTCCATCGTGCCTGACACGCGTCACCTCCTGGCCCAGCAGTTCGTCAGGGCCCGTAGCGTTCCGGCCCGCACTGTTCCATGCTTCACTCGCGGCACGTACACACCGCGGGCCCTGGGAATTAGGGTACCGCGGCCCGTCTGCCGCTGGCCCGGAGGACAACGCGTGGGCCGGCCCAAGGAAGGCGACTCTACCACGGCTGCCCCGAAGGGAGCTGTCTCGCGAGTGGCACACCTCACCAAGACACCTACCACCAGCTCAGGCTCCACCGAAACTACCATGCACTAGGCTACCTCGCGAGGCCCCCCTCGCGAGGGCGGCCTCATGATGCTTGGTGCGTGGAGCTAGCCGCAGGGCCCCGCACCCATCACATGGACAACGTCCCGTTGTCAGGCTAAGGACGGCGGAGCAGGATGGAGGCCAGGTTACCTCTTTGGTGATAAGGGAGCAGCGGGCGACGCCTCTCCAAAAGCAAGAGCCCCAAAAGTTGCCATTTTGGTGAAAGATGATCAGGACGGATCGGCGATGTAGGATGGAGGTCATCGTCGAGCCCACAACCGCGTCACGGCGACTACTTTATCACGCGAAGACCACCTTTAGTCAGGATAGGTCTGGCTCCTGTCCCCCTTCGAATAGCCGTCTGCTGCCACCCTTTCCCACTGATATTTTTGGGGAAGAGGACCAAGGCACTACAAAGGGGGAAGGGCCATGCCCATGTAAGGGGATTGAACCATTCTGTCCCCCAGCACCCGTGTATCGGAGAATCAAGCTCCTCCTTTTCCAAGGCAACCAAATCACAAGCAGGAGTAGGGTTTTACACCGCACGGTTGCCTCAACCTGGGTAGCTCGAGTGTCTCTATCGTTTCCGGTGAGGTGGGGTGGGCTCGTCGTCGACCTTGCTGTGTTTGCCGTCGTGTCGCCGGTTGCAAGCCAAGCCCCCTAGTGTTTGAACCTCGTTCTTGGAGAAGTTCTTGGATGCAGATCCCAGACTCCGACACATAGAGAGAGAGATAGCCATCTAGGTACTAACTACGGACCCGTAGGTCTGTGGTGAACTTCTCACACATCACGATGGGAGCATCAAGGTTGATGTAGAGGCCCTCTGACGTGGCTTGAGACTGCGTCGGTATTTCCCCAAAGAGGAAGGGATGATGCAGCACAGTGACGGTAAGTATTTCCCTCAGTTATGAAACCAAGGTTATCAAACCAGTAGGAGGATCACCACCACCCAATAAGAAGCACTTGCACACAAACAACAAATACTTGCAACCCGACGTGAAAGAGAGGTTGTCAATCTCTCTACGGTAAAAAGATAGATTAGGTAGTGATAGATAGGAGAGATAGATCTCTCAAGAACACAAAATAGAAAAGGCAAATAAAATATGCAGCAATGTATTTTTGGGTTTTTTGTTTTGTAGATCTGAAAACAAAGATGCAAAAAGATAGATCTGAAAGCAATATGTTGGAAAAGTAGACCCGGGGGGCCCTAGGGTTCACTAGTGGCTTCTCTCATGAGTATAGCGCACGGCGGGTGAACAAATTACTGTTGGGCAATTGATAGAAAATCGAATAGTCATGACGATATCCAAGGCGATGATCATTATATAGGCATCACGTCCAAGATAAGTAGACCAACTCCTGGCTGCATCTACCACTATTACTCCACACATCGACCGCTATCCAACATGCATCTAGTGTATTAAGTTCATGGAAAAACGGAGTAATGCAACAAGAACGATGACATGATGTAGACAAGATCTATTCATGTAGGAATAGACCCCATCTTGTTATCCTTAATAGCAACGATGCATGCGTGTCTTGCAGCCCCTTCTATCACTGGGAAAGAACACCGCAAGATCGAACCCATCACAAAGCACCTCTTCCCATGGCAAGAAAAATCGATCTAGTCGGCCTATCTAAACCAAAGATTCGAAGAAGAAATATGAGGGTATAAGTAATCATGCATATAAGAGATCAAAGAAGACTCAAATAATATTCATGGATAGAAACTGATCATGAACTCAAAATTCATCAGATCCCAACAAACACACCGCAAAAGTTTACATCAAATAGATCTCCAAGAGAACATTGTATTGAGAATCATAAGAGAGAGAGGAAGCCATCTAGCTACTGCCTACGGACCCATAGGTCTATGGTGGACTACTCACGCATCATCGGAGAGGCACCTATGAAGAAGATGAACCCCTCCGTTATGGTCTTTAGAGTGGATCTCGAGGTTCTGGAACTTGCGGCGGCTGGAATTGTGTTTCGTCGACTCCCCTAGGGTTTTTGGAATATTTGGGAATTTATAGGCATCAGAAGCGGTGGAGAGGGGCCCCGAGGAGGGCACAAACCATCAGGGCGTGCCGACTGGGTGTCTTCTGGTCCAGAAAAAATCTCCAAAAAGTTTCGTCGCGATTGGACTCCGTTTGGTATTGATTTTGTACGAAGTAAAAAACAAGCAAAAACAGCAACTGGCACTTTGGCACTATGTCAATAGGTTAGTCCCAAAAAAATGATATAAAGTTGTTATAAAATGATTGTAAAACATCCAAGAATGATAATATAACAGCATGGAACAAGCAAAAATTATAGATATGTTGGAGACGTATCAGCATCCCCAAGCTTAATTCATACTCGTCCTTGAGTAGGTAAATGATAAAAACATAATTTTTTATTGTGGAATGCTGCCTAACATGTTCATCATATTCTTTTCTTTTGTATAGCATGGACATTTGGAGTTGTAAATGATTCAAAGCAATAGTCTAGTTCTAACATAATGACTTCAATACTCAAGCATGTCAACAAGCAACCATGTCTTTCAAAATATCAACACTAAAGAAAGTTATCCCTAGCCCATCATGCTCAATCATTGATCCATTCATGGGACACACTCAAATATTAGCTATGCCCAATGCTCAAGTACGATCATAGGGCCCCCTAGTTGGTGCTTTATAAGAGAAGTTGGAGACTCAAAGTAAAAATAAAAATTGCATAAAGTAAACAGATAGGCCCTTCGTTGAGGGAAGTACGGATTTGTAGAAGTGCCAGAGCTCAAGGTTTAAATTGAGAGAGAAAAATATTTTGGGTGGCATGCCTTTCCTGTCAACGAAATAGATAAAGTAGCTCACAATACTTTCCATGCTAGATATATCATAGGCGGTTCCCAAACAGAAAATAAAGTTTATTCCTTTTTCCACCAAACTTTCACTTTCCATGGCGGGCCGTATCCACGGTTGCCTTCCATACCAACACTTTCCAAGGAATTTATTATTTGACAACATAAAGTAAATATATTTTTCTTTTCATTTCGGGAATGGGCATCCCTATTACCGCCGCACTCTCGTGCAATGACAAGTGAACAAACACTCATCTTGAGAATAACACATCTAGCATGGAAAAATATTGGACACTCCCCACCGTTTCATGAGCGGTACGAGCACACAAAAGAGAAAATTTATTTTGAAAATTTCGAGATGGCACATACAAATTTGCTTGGAACGACATGGAAATACCGCATATAAGTAGGTATGGTGGACTCATAAGGCAAAACTTGATTTAAGGATTTTGGATGCACAAGTAGTATTTCTACTTAGTACAAATGGAGGCTATCAAATAGATTGAGAAGCAAAAAAACCAAGAAACGAAAATTCACATAAGCGAGCATTGAGCATAACTAACACCGAATAATGCACCATAAGTAGGATGTAACTTCATTGCATAACTATTGACTTTCGTGCATGCATAGGGAATCACAAACCTTAACACCAATATTCCTACTAAAGCACAATTACTCACTAACATGACTCACATATTACTATCATCATATTTCAAAACTATTACAAAGAATCAAGTTTAATTTGCCCAATGATCTTCATGAAAGTTTTTATTATATCCTCCTTGGATATCTATCACTTTGGGACTAGTTTCATATATTGCCATTGCTTTTTGGCAAGCTCGACAAATTTAAATGAAGCACATGAGCATAAAGATTTCATCTCTCAAAAAGGTATAAGTGAAGCATGAGAGGATTTCTTCAAAATTTACTAACTCTCAAATTAATCTAAGTGAAGCATGAGAGTATTTCTACAAAAATTTCCAAGCACACCGTGCTCAAAAAGATATAAGTGAATCACTAGAGCAATTCTATAGCTCAAAAAGTTTAAGTGAAGCACATAGAGCAATTCTAACAAATGATAACATGATTTTGGCTCTCTCAAATAGGTGTGTACAGCAAGGATACAAGTGACAAACTAACAAACAAAGCAAGCAAAGATACAAGACGCTCCCAGCAAAACTCATGATATGTGACGAATAAAAATATAGCTCCAAGTAAAATACCGATGGTCGTTAGAAGAAAGAGGGGATGCCACTCGGGGGCATCCCCAATCTTAGATGCTTGTTTCTCTTTGGATATATCTTGGGGGTGCTGTAGTATCCCCAAGCTTAGGCTCTTTTCACTCCTTATTCCTTCATCCATCGCGATCTCACCCAAAACTTGAAAACTTCAATCACACAAAACTCAACAAAATCTTTGTGAGATCCATTAGTATAATAAAGCAAATCACTACTTTATGTGATGTTGCAAACCCATTCATATTTTATTATTGCATTATACCTACTGTATTTTAACTTTACCATGGCTCATACCCTTCAATATAACCCATAGATTCATCAAAACAAGCACACAATGCAAGGAAAACAGAATCTGTCAGTCTGTAGTAATCTGTACTCTAACCATAATTATGTAACTCTACAAATTCTTAAAAATTAGGACAACGTAAGGAATTTGTATAGAAACACTTTGTTAAAATTTCAGCTCAAGATCACGTTCCAGCAAAAAATGAAAATTCATATACTGGACGCAAAGTTTCTGTTTCAGATTCAGTATCACTTCTACTCATCCTATGAATCATCCTAAAGGCTTTACTTGGCACAAACACTAAATAAACCACAAAAACACAATCATAACAGAAGCATAATTGTGTCAACACTCAAAAACAGAAAGTAAAAAATAAAAAAATTATTTATTCATTGGGTTGCCTCCCAACAAGCGCTATCGTTTTACGCCCCTAGCTAGGCATGATGATTTCAATGATGCTCACATAAAAAGTAGTAATTGAAATATGCAAGAGAGCATCATGAATCTCATGACAAGAACATTTAAGTCTAACCCACTTCCTATGCATAGGGATTTTGTGAGCAAAAAATTTATGGGAACAAGAATCAACTAGCATAGGAAGGCAAAACAAGCATAACTTCAAAACTTTGAACACATAGAGAGGAAACTTGATATTATTGCAATTCCTACAAGCATATGTTCCTCCCTCATAATAAATTTCAGTAGCATCATGAAGGAATTCAACAATATAACTATCACATAAATCATTCTTTTCATCATGAACAAGCATAGAATTTTCATTACTCTCCACATAGGCAAATTCCTTATCATCCATGGTAATGGGAGCAAACTCAACAAAACAACTATCATGAGACACTTGATTGACATAACCACATTGCAAATTAAAACCACGATGATAAGTTTCATGGTTATCATTACTCATTATAGCGTACATGTCATCACCATCATCATAAATAGGAGGCATGCAAACATCATAATAAATTTGCTCATCAAAACTTGGGGGACTAAAAATGTCATCTTCATCAAACATAGCATCCCCAAGCTTGTGGCTTTGCATATCATTAGCATCATGGATATTTAGAGAATTCATACTATCAACATTGCAATCATGCTCATCATTCAAGGAACTATCATGAATCACCTTATAAACTTCTTCTTTCAATACTTCATCAAAATTTTCAGATTCATGATTTTCAAACAAAACTTCATAGAGATAATCAAGGGCACTCAACTCACTAGCAATTGGTTCATCATAATTTGGCCTTTTGAAAATATTAGCAAGTGGATGAGGATCCATATCAATAGATTTTTAGCAAGCGAAGTTGCAAGCAAATAGAAGGCACATGGAAACACAAGCAAAGATAGCAAACGAGCAAAAAGGCAAACGGAAAAGAGGGCAAATAAAACGGAAAAATTTTGTGAAGTGGGGGAGAGGAAAATGAGAGGCAAATTGCAAATAATGTAATTGCAAGGAGATGAGATTTGTGATTAGGAACCTGGTAGATGATGATGGAGTCTCCTCGGCGCCCACGATAGGCACGTAGAACAGACCGCTTCCTCCCCGGCAACGGCGCCAGAAATTCCTTTGACGTGGCTTGAGACTGCGTCAGTATTTCCCCAAAGAGGAAGGGATGATGCAGCACAGCGATGGTAAGTATTTCCCTCAGTTATGAAACCAAGGTTATCGAACCAGTAGGAGGATCACCACCACCCAATAAGCAGCACCTGCACACAAACAACAAATACTTGCAACCCGACGCGAAAAGAGGTTGTCAATCTCTCTACGGTAAAAAGATAGATTATGTAGTGATAGATAGGAGAGATAGATCTCTCAAGAACACAAAATAGAAAATTCAAATAAAATATGTAGCAATATTTTTTGGGGGTTTTGGTTTTGTAGATCTGAAAACAAAGATGCAAAAAGATAGATCTGAAAGCAATATGTTGGAAAAGTAGACCCGGGGGCCGTAGGGTTCACTAGTGGCTTCTCTCATGAGTATAGCGCACGGTGGGTGAACAAATTACTGTTGGGCAATTGATAGAAAATCGAATAGTCATGACGATATCCAAGGTGATGATCATTATATAGGCATCACGTCGAAGATAAGTAGACCGACTCCAGCCTGCATCTACCACTATTACTCCACACATCGACCGCTATCCAGCATGCATCTAGTGTATTAAGTTCATGGAAAAGTAATGCAATAAGAACGATGACATGATGTTGACAAGATCTATTCATGTAGGAATAGACCCCACCTTGTTATCCTTAATAGCAACGATGCATGTGTGTCTTGCTGCCCCTTCTGTCACTAGGAAAGAACACCGCAAGATCGAACCCATCACAAAGCACCTCTTCCCATGCCAAGAAAATTGATCTAGTCGGCCTAACTAAACCAAAGATTCGAAGAAGAAATACGAGGCTATAAGTAATCATGCATGTAAGAGATCAAAGAAGACTCAAATAATATTCATGGATAGAAACTGATCATGAACTCAAAATTCATCGGATCCCAACAAACACACCGCAAAAGTTTACATCAAATAGATCTCCAAGATACCATTGTATTGAGAATCATATGAGAGAGAGGAAGCCATCTAGCTACTGCCTACGGACCCGTAGGTCTATGGTGGACTACTCACGCATCATCGGAGAGGCACCTATGAAGAAGATGAACCCCTCCGTGATGGTGTTTAGATTGGATCTCGAGGTTCTGGAAATTGCGGCGGCTAGAATTGTGTTTCGTCAACTCCCCTAGGGTTTTTGGAATATTTGGGAATTTATAGGCATCAGAGGCGGTGGAGAGGGGCCCCGAGGAGGGCACAACCCATCAGGGCGCGCCGGGGCCCCCCTGGCGCGCCCTGGTGGGTTGTGGTCTCCTCGGCCCATTTCTCTGGTACTTCTTTGGCCCACTGGGTGTCTTCTGTTCTAGAAAAAATCTCCAAAAAGTTTCGTCGCGATTGGACTCCGTTTGGTATTGATTTTCTACGAAGTAAAAAACAAGCAAAAACAGCAACTGGCACTTTGGCACTATGTCAATAGGTTAGTCCCAAAAAAATGATATAAAGTTGTTATAAAATGATTGTAAAACATCCAACAATGATAATATAACAGCATGGAATAAGCAAAAATTATAGATACGTTGGAGACGTATCACCCTCCATGATTGATCCACCCTGCGGCAGAGCACGGAACAGGGCTCTAGATGGGCACACGATGGAACAGAGACTTGCGCTGGCGGAAAAACTGTTTCGAGAGGCTCTCTAGGGTTTTCCCAATATATTTGAATTTATAGCGAAGAGATCAGGGCCAGAGGACGTGGGAGGTGGCCCCAAGCCATCAGGGCGCGACCACCTCACTGGGCACGCCCTGTTGTCTTGGCGCCACCCCGTGTGGCCTCCGGTCTCCCTCCAAAGCTTCCAGGTCTTATTTTTGTCCAGAAAAAATCATCAAAAAAATTCGGGTATTTGGACTTTATTTAGTACAGTATTCTTGAAAGGCCAAAAACAAGCAGAAAACGGCAACTGGCACTGGGCACTGGCTTAATAAGTTAGTGCTAAAAAATAATATAAATCAGCAAGTAAATGCTTAAAAAGTATCCTAGAATGATAATATAATAGCATGGAACAATCAAAAATTATAGATACGTTGGAGACGTATCACAGCATAGTAGACATAAGTATTTCCCTAAGTGAGAACCAAGGTTATTGAACCAACAGGTGGACCACACATCCCGTTTTCAGCACCTACACACAAAAGAGCACGCATTGCACCTAACGTGGGCAAGAGGGTTATCAAGCCTCTTGAAATCGTTACTTGCAAGCGATAAGTAGTGATAGATAGATAATATAAATATAAAATAAAATAATAGTAAATAAATGGCAGCAATATTTTTTGGTGTTTTTGTAATAATATATTTCGTGGAGACCCGGGGGGCATAGTTGTCGCTAGAGGCTTCTCTCTCGAAAAAAGCATACAATGGGTAAACAAATTACTGTTGGGCAATTAATAGAAAAGCGCATAGTTATGCAATATTTGTTCACGGGAATGATCATGTATAGGCATCATGTCCAAACAAGTAGACCAACTCCTGCCTGCATCTACTACTATTACTCCACCCATCGACCGCTATCCAGCATGCATCTAGAGTATTAAGTAAAAATAGAGTAATGCTTGGAGCACGATGACCGGATGTAGACAAAGTAAATCCAATCAATATGAATAAACCGAATTGTTTTCCCCTTAATGGCAGTAATACAATACGTATCATGTCCCCTTCTGTCACGAGGATTGAGCATCCCAAGATTAAACCCAACACACCGCACCACTCCCGATGAAGATAAATCAATCTAGTTGGCCAAACCAAACCGATAGATCGGAGAGAAATATGAAGCTATAACAATCAAGCATGTAATAATTCAGTAAAGACTCGATATATTTTCATGAATAATCTCAACATAAACCCACAATTCATTGGATCCCAAAAAACACACTGCAAAGAAGGATTACATCGGATAGATCACCATGGGAATCGCGGTGAACTTTGTAGTGAAGATCATAGAGAGAGAGAGCCATCTAGGTACTATCTATGGACCCATAGGTATGTGGTAAACTACTGACACATCATCATGGAGGCAACAAGGTTGATGTAGAGGCCCTCCGTGATCGATCCCCCCTTCGGCAGGGCACCAGAACAGGGCTCCCGATGGCCTCCCATCGGAACAGAGACTTGCGGCAGCGAAAAAAGTATTTTGGATGGCTCTCGGGTGTTTTCCGATTTTAGAGAATATATAGGGGAGGATTTAGGTCAGGAGGTGTCGGGAGGTGGTCCCGAGCCATCAGCGCGGTGCGAACCCCCCTGGGCGCGCCCTGTTGGCTTGGCACCACCCCGTGTGGCCTCCGGTCTCCCTCCGAAGCTTCCAGGTCTTATTTTTGTCCAGAAAAAATCATCAAAAAGTTTTGGGGTATTTGGACTTCGTTTGGTACAGTATTCCTGAAAGGCCAAAAACAAGCACAAAACAACAACTGGCACTGGGTACTAGGTTAATAGGCTAGTTCACAAAAATGATATAAAATAGCATATAAATTCATATAAAGTATCCAAAAATGATAATATAGTAGCATAGAACAATAAAAAATTATAGATACGTTGGAGACGTATCAACATCCCCAAGCTTAATTCCTACTCGTCCTCGAGTAGGTAAATGATAAAAACAGAATTTTTGATGTGACATGCTACCCAACATGTAATCTCTTTTATGTATGATTGTTTGAGAAACGATGAACTAATAAACATCAATATAGTAATATCCATAAACATAAGCAACATAATCATTAACTTTCAAAATATATGATCCTTAAAGAACATTACTCCCCACTCATTTTATCATATTACCATGGCATGACTCCGTCTTCACCACATAAGTACAAATCATGAGCATCACGGTGTCAAGTCAGGCAATTGGATCGTACTTCTAACGCGCTTCAACATTTTCAACCTCAGTCAATACGTGAGCGTGAACCATGGATATATAATATAGGTGGAACAGAATATGGTGGTAGATATCAAAAGGAGTCAAAGTGGAAAGAAAGTCTCACATCAACTAGGCATATCAACGGGCTATGGAGATGCCCATCAATAGATATCAATGTGAGGAGTAGGGATTGCCATGCAACGGATGCACTAGAGCTATAAGTGTATGAAAGCTCAATGGAAGCTAAGTGGGTGTGCATCCCGACTTGTGGGGGGATCATTACTCCATCATCCTTTCCTCACCGGGACAATGCTCTAATAATGATGATCATCACACTTTTATTTACTTACAACTCAATATAATAACTCAATGATGAAAAAGAAATGACTCTATATGAATGCCTCTGGCAGTGTACCAGGATGTGCAATGATCTAGCATAACATGTAAACATGATGAGTGGTGGATGTGCCACAAATACTATGCCAGCTACATGATCATACAAAGCAATATAATGATTTGCACACAAGTCATGTGATGTAATGGTGGAAGTTGCATGGCAATATATCTCGGAATGGAAATGGAAATGCCATAATAGGTAGGTATGGTGGCTTTTTTTAGGAACATATAAGGAGGCTTATGTGTGATAGAGTGTATCATATCACGGGGTTTGGATGCACCGGCAAAAGTTGCACCGATCCTCAAGGTGAGAATGGGCAATGCACAGTACTGAAAAGGCTAGAAATATATGGAAAGGTGAGTGTGCATACATCCATGGATTCACATTAGTCATAAAGAACTCATATACTTATTGCAAAACCTTATTATATCTCTCAAAGCAAAGTACTACCGCATACCCCGAGGGAGAAGGTTGGGAGGAGTTAACCACCGTGCGCCTCCGACCCGAACAAGCACTAGGATTTCAACGAGGAATAAGAATGCTCGCACATCATCATCATGCCGTAACCAATATTTAGGTGAGCAACAAGTAACACGCTTTAACTACCGATATTTCTACTAAATAACAATCATGTACTCATGCCCTTTCATATTACTACATCAATATCATTAACCCAAATCTCTCTTATATGGTGAGCTACATGAGTGTTTTGATTATACACTACTGGAATCAGATCATTTGCCGTCCGCTGGCAGACGGCAAAGAACTTCTTTGCCGTCAGCTTCAGAAAAATGGACGGCAACGGCAAGGCAGACGGCAAAGATCATGCGCCACGCAGACGGCAAAGAGACCAGGCGGGCCCCACTGCAAAGTTGCCGTCAGGGATGTCATTGCTGTCCGCCTCCCCCCTCTTTGCCGTCTGCTAGCAAACGGTAAAGAGGATGCCCACATAACGGCCACGGCACCCCCTCCCCACCCCATTCTCTCTGCCCCCATCTCCCCACCACCACCGCGCCGCCGCCCTCCCCTCGCCAGCTCCCCGCGCCGGCCCCTCCCTGCGCTCTCTCTCCCCCTCTCCTCACCTCTCTCTCCTCGCCACCACATCGCCGCCCCACCACCACCGCACCGTCCCCCACCACCGCGCCGCCCCCTCCCCGCCCCCACCACCACGCCGGCCCCCTCCCTGCGCCGCCCCCCACCACCACGATGCCCGCCTTCCCGCGCCGCCCCCTCCCCTCGCCGGCTTCGCGCGCCGCCCCTTCCCCGAGCCAGTAACCACCACCGCGCCGCCCCCTCCCCGCCCCCCACCACCACGCCGGCCCCCTCCCTGTGCCACCCCCACCACCGCGTCGCCCCCTCCCAGTGCCGCCCCTCTCCCCTCGCCGGCTCCACGCGCCGCCCCTTCCCCGAGCCGGGAACCACCACGGCGCCGCCCCCTCCCCTCGCCAGATCCCCTCGTCGGCTCCCCTCGCCCCCCACCGCCCCGGCAGCCCCCACCCAACTCCGGTGAGTGCCCGGCCGCCCCCCCCCCCCCCACCTTTTTTTCCTGTTTTTTTGTTAAGTTAGTTTATTAGGTTATTAGGTTAGGTTATTAAGTTAGGTTAGGTTATTAGGTTAGCTTAAGTTAGTTTATTAGGTTAGTTAGTTTATTAGGTTAGAAAAAACTTAGAAGAAAAAAAATAGAAGAAAAAAAAGAAGAAAAGAAGAAAGAAAAAAAGGAAAAAGGAAAAGAAGAAGAAGAAGAAGAAGAAGAAGAAGAAGAAAAGGAAGAAAAGGAAGAAGAGGAAGAAGAAGAAAAGGAAGAAGAGGAAAAAAAGAAGAGGAGGAAGAAGAAAACGACACCCCGACACCTCGACACGACACCCCGACACGATGCCCCGACACCCCGACATGACCCCCCGACACCCCGACACGACCCCCCCGACACGACACCCTGACACGACACCCCGACACCCCGACACGACGCCCCGACACGACACCCCGACACCCAGACACGACACGCCAACACCCCGACACGACGCCCCGACACCCAGACACGACACCCCGACACGACACCCCGGCAACGCCCCTCCGGTGAGCCCCCTGCACGACACCCCTGACACGATACCCCTGGCGACGCCCCTCCGGTGAGCCCCCTGCATGACTCCCCGGCACGACACCCTGGCGACACCACGGCACGTCACCCCGCGCAGCTGTTAATACGCCGCCCTCGGCGCCACTGACCCCCGACCCCCTACCCCCGACACCTCTTCGGCCTCTTGTTGACCGAAAAGGTGCTCTTCGGCCTTCCAGAGGCCGACGGGGTCATAGTTTTGTAAATTATGAGTTAGGTCATATATTTTCTGATTTTGTTATAAAAAAACGTCATATTTGTGTTGATCGGGTGGATTTCAATGTGCAGTTGTTTCGTCGCTGCGAGGGTCTGGTGTTCGACGACCTCCCTGTGCGTTGGACGAGCTCCCCTGCTGCGCTCGTGGGTGAGCACAAATGACATCTCCTCCCCCACCTTAATTTGCTCTGTTCCGGTCTTCGTGCCGATGAAACTTGCTAGCTATAGGTGTCTTCAAATGAACAGTATGCGTGACCAGTATGCGTCTCCCGTTCGAAAGGGCGGCATCTATAAATATGCATGTCCTTGCATATTTATAACCGCCATCCTTTTGAATTGTCCAATGTTATCCACGGACAGCCCGAGTATGTGTAGATTGGGTTCGTTTTCCCGTATGCTCTGCTCCGGATCCGATGCCGAATTTCGTCAGTGCCTCCCTGTTGTTCTCTGGGTACACATCCTCTCTGCTTATTGCCGAGACGTATATCAGGAGAACAGCGGGGAGGTGCTCTCTAGTCTGCATACACCGGTGCCCGCTTCTTCGTCGACCCCCGTGAGAGGAGGTCGGGGGAAGAAGAGAGGTAGTAGAGGTACACGTGCGAGAGGAGGCCGCGGGAAAGGTAGGGTGGCTGCTATGCCTTCCTCGCCGCCACCCCCAGCTGATTCACCCGAGCACAGGACTGCTAGGGTGGACCCGTCTGAGGAGGAGGCTACGCGGACTCCGGTCCACGAGCCTCGGGTCGACGAGCCTTCGACATACGAGACTCCTGTCCCAGAGGCTTCGTCCCACGAGACTCCGAAGCAGAGGAGGGATGAGGCCACGTCCCAGCAGACCCCATGGGATACCTGGCGGGAGGAGCCTAGTGGCCATGCTGATGGTGGCGGGGATCGTTTTCCTAATAGCAATGAGGAGGTGGTTGAGGGGGCCACCGTCTACCAGCGTGGTAGTACACGGCTCCCGCCCGTGCCGGCGACCCGCGAGCAGAGGTGGTCGATTAAGCCTGATGGGGACAAGTAAGTGCATGTACTCTTTTTTAACCTTTTGCCTTCACATTTTTTCAAATATCTAATGTGTTGTCTTTGTCATACTGCAGGGGTTGGGATCACCCCAAGGATGCCCGCAGGCCCAACATCGTCCTTGGTGTCCTTATCAGGCAAAACTTCCCGGGGTTTGTCACGTTGCCCGGTGAGGGTCAGGTTCGAGAGTTAGGAATGACCTGGGAGCACTACTTGGCTGCACTGGCCCCGCCGGAGGAGAGGATCGACGGTGTTTTGTGCCACACGAGGGCGGACATGGTGATCAGACAGTTTTGGGTAATTTCTCCATTACACAATTAAAAATCAACAATAGCTAATTATTGTACTAATAAGTGTTGTCTCGTTTGATTGCAGACCTTCTACAGGTGTCAGGAGGGATACGAGGAGGCCGTGGCAAAGGTTATCGATAACCAATGCAGGCGCCTACTGCAAAACTTATGGCCCGAGGCTCGGGTGCAGGCTGTTCGAGACTACTACGCCTTGCGGCGTATTAGGAAGGAGAAGTCGACGTGCCGCGGAAAGAAGATGGAGAAGGAGCATTACATGAAGGTAATTACGTATTCTTAAGGCCTTGTACTTAGTTTCCTTCATTTGATTCGTACGCGTAGCGCTCAAGTATCTCTATATTAACTTAGGTGCCCCCGAGATGGTGTGCGGATAAGATGGATTGTTGGGAGGCATTGGTGGATGAGTGGTGCTCAGAACAATGGCTAGCCATCCACAACAATGCCAAGGACCGGCGTGCCAAAATGGTTGGTGTGCCACACCATCAAGGGAGCGCCAACTTAAATCAGTTTGGTCAGAACTGGGTATGTGGTTTGCTTCATGATTCATGCAATTCATTCTTGATTCTAGCTTGAGCCCTTTACTAATACTTTGTTCCTCTCTCTCTCTTTTAGGCGCATCTCAACAACACGTCAGTGCCACAGATGTACGACCTCTATGCGATGGCCCATACTGCCTCGTACAAGAAGGTCAAGGCATTCTCTGAGTCTGGCCTCGATCATCCCGAGAACTTCACCAACATCTCCTCCCACAACAAGTTCGTGAAGTACAGAGATGTGGGGAAGGCGTTGAATGGGGAGGACTTTAACCCGAGCCAGCATCCTATTGATCCAGAGCTGGTGATGATAGCTGGCGGCGGGAGGCCCCATGGCTCGATGGCCATTGGAGATGGCCTTATACATTGTCCTAGCACTCTCTCGCAGATCAAGGCGCGCTAAACGAGCTCCTGTCCTGAGATAAGGCCTCGTCCATGGCCAGTCGAGCTCGCCATCGAGGTTAGTTATACGGACTCAGATATCTTTCGTCATTTCGTTGTGTGTGTGAACAAAGATGATTACAATGCTAACGAGGAGTTGTGTTGCAGGCTGCTATTCAGAAAGAGAGAGAGGCAACACAGAGGCTTATGGCGGCGAAGGAGAAGGACATGGAGGAGAGGACGGCTAGGTTGTTGGAGGAGGAGAGGGCACGGAACGATGTGTCTCACCAGGCCATCTACGAGCTCTTGGTGGTAAGTTTCTTCTTCATATTTGTCAAATCTTGCATTTAATGTTCGTTTCATTAATAACTAATATCATTGACTTGTGAAAACCAAATGTGCAGTCTATGTGCGAGAAGACCAGCCAGATCCCTCCGTCGATGCCAGTCATTACCACGGCTGGAACGGTGAGTTTCATTTGAATGCAATGATCTTTTCAGTGTCATCATGCTAACGAGACATTGCAAATCATCTTGGTGCAGAATATCTCCCGAAACGCATCGCACGACCCTTCTCCAGGGCAGCCTTCTCTAGGTGAAACCGGCCCGAGCAACCCCGGTGCTTCACCTCCGTGATGACGAGGACGGTAAGCCCTAATATGCCACTTACTTGGCTCATTTTCTCAAAGAAAGACAAACTTAGCACTTAGATAAAATTACATACTTTCGGTATGTCGGAGTTCCTTGTGAGAGTTTCATGTCTCTTCTTGATGGAGGAATCTCGATTGTTGTCGCGGGGGTCATTTCTTCTTCTCCTTCTCTCGATATATACCTTGGTATATTGCGGGAGAGGAGAAGGGGAAACGACCATCACCAACGGTCGAAATATTAGTGTTAGGTAGTGTCCACCAACATACACCACCACATAAGTGTGAGTGAGTGCGCACCATACACACCATGAGGCATGAGAGTTTTTCTAAGGAAAACCTTGAAAGACCGAAAGTGAAGCTGAACATATGGCATAATAACCTTGGTTAGCTCATAAATGTCATATTTTACCTAAGTTAGCTTTGTTTCCTCTAAAAAGACATAGTAAGATTACTTAGCTCCAAAATGACCTATTTTACCTAAGTTAGCTCTAAAATGACCTATACTTAGCTTTGCTTCCTACAAAATGAGATAATAAGCTCACTTAGTTCCAGAATTACCTATACTTAGCTTTGTTTCCTCCACAATGACATAATAAGCTTAGTTAACTCAAAAATGACATAATAGACTTGGTAACCTCATAAATGCCATATACTTAGCTTATTTTCTTGCAAAATGACACAATAAGCTCAGTTAGGTCAAAAATGGGGTAATTACCTAGGTTAGCTCTAAAATGACACAAATAAGCAATAAGAAGAAGAAAAACAAGAGGAGAAAGAGAAGGACAAGAAAAACGCTTCTTCATCTTCTTCCTCTTCTTCTTCTTCTTCTTCTTCTTCTTCATCTAACTTACTTATTTCCCATTTTGCAGATTAGATTCACTTCATGGAAGCTTGCATTGATGGAGTGCTTGTGGTTGATGGAGTGCTTGTGTTACTTGTTTTTTTGGTTTTGTATCGATGAACAATGTGAAACTTGCTACATATGGATGAAACTATGTATGTATGGATGAAACTATTGTAATATGGTGAACAATGTGACATTTGATATTTTTGATTTGGTATGTTTGTTGGATGATCATCAGTATGGCAAGAATATGGTTTCTGTGAAATATATGTATATATATCATATTTTGCCTGTGAAAAATGTTGGATATAACAAAAAATAGAAAAAACAGGGGCAATACTGCCTCTTTGCCGTCTGCCACAGACGGCAAAGGCGGCACGTGGCAGTCCCCTGTACAACCTGGGAGCAGCAGGCCCCTGGGGCCATTTGGTCTCTTTGCCGTCCGGGGGCAGACGGCAAAGGGCCATGTGGCGTGGCCGTCCGGGAGCAGATGGCAAAGGGCTGTGTGGCGTGGCCGTCCGGGGGCAGACGGCAAAGGGCCGTGTGGCGTGGCCGTCCGAAGGCAGACGGCAAAGCACCCCTTTACCGGAGTTCACAATGCCAAAATTTTGGCCGTCTGCTGGCGGACGGCAAAGCCTTTGCCGTCGGTGGACCTACCCTTTGCCGTCCGCCGTGGCGGACGGCAAAGCACCTGATTCCAGTAGTGACACTCAATGAATACCTATCCTTTTTGTACTAGTCATATATCCCATGCAAATTACCGTTACTGTTTATTAGACTCTCAAACAAGTTTAAGTGAAGCATGAGAGTTCAATAATTTCTATAAAATCTATACGCTACCGTGCTTGAAAAGATATAAGTGAAGCACTAGAGCAACTGCTTAGCTCAAAAGATATATGTGAAGCACATAGAGTATTCTAACAAATCATGATGAACATGTGTCTATCTCAAATAGGTGTTTCCAGCAAACAATGATTGTGGCAAACTAAAAATAAAGTAAACCTTAATACACGACACTCCAAGCAAAACGCATATCATGTGATGAATTAAAACCTAGCTCCCAGTGACATACCGATGGAATGGAGACGAAAGAGGGGATGCCTTCCGGGGCATCCCCAAGCTTAGACGCTTGAGTATCCCTAGAATTTTACCTTGGGGTGCCTTGGGCATCCCCAAACTTAGGCTCTTGCCGCTCCTTATTCCTTCATCCATCGTGTTCACACCCAAAACTTGAAAACTTCAGCACACAAAACTCAACAGAAAACTCGTGAGCTCCGTTAGTATGATAGGTAAATCAAAAACTTTAGGTACTTTAATAAATTGATTAATATTTTATTATTGCATAAGGTACTGTATTCTAACTTATCCATGGCTTATACCCCCCGATACAATCCATAGCATCATCAAAACAAGCAAACTATGCAAGCAATAACATAATCTATCTAAAACAGAACCATTTTAATGATCTGCACAAACACCATAATTCTATAACTCGAAAAATTCTGAAAAATTAGGAGAACGTGGGAAATTTGTATACTAATATCATGTAAAAAATTCAGATCAAAAAGACGTTCCAGTAAAATCAGAGAAATTCTGCACTGGATGAAAAGGTTTTGTTTTTGCACCGTATCAATTCTACTATCTTCCAAATCAATCCCAAAGGCTTTACTTGGCACAAACACTAATTAAAATATAAAACACAATCATTAAAGTATCAATAATCATGTAAACACACCAAGACAGAAAGTAAAAACAAAAATTTAAGATAAGTATTGGGTTGCCTCCCAACAAGCGCTATCGTTTTATGCCCTTAGCTAGGCATACTGCATAGTATAAAGTGTTGTCATCTTTGACATTCGCATTTTGGGATGTGTGTTCACGAGGAAGTTTTTCAAAGACAATAAGAAACACATCATCTAGTAAAATCTTAGCATTCTCAATGCTACTTTCCTTGAAACCTTCTTTATTCTCTCATACCATCCAAGAATATTGTTTATTAATAGCATTGAAAACTTGTTGAATAATGTGTATAGGAGGAACTTCCTTCTTGGTATTTTCATCAAAATTATGGTTATCACGAAACACATACCTCATCATATAGTCCTCATTGTATAAAATTTCATCTATCACTAGATGTTCATGACTCATATTATAGAAATCAAAGATCTCTCGAGCCACTCGCACTATATAATCAAATTCATTCATGAGGATAAGAGTGGCTATCTTCTTAGCCCTAGGGTTATTTATAACCAGTAATTCGTAAAAAAGCCTTTGCAAAGTAGGATGAGTGTGCATAAATCTTCTTTCAAGTTTAAGAACAAGTACGGAAATAACATCGGCATAGCTATTGGTTCTTTTAAGAATAGGTATGTCATTGCAAACCAAAGTACCCGTATAATTAAAGAATTCTTGGATAATGCTTTTCCCTATGATATTCCCCTTTCCCGCAAAAAAAAATTTTACCTCTCGATTTGGGGGAGTTTCCACTTTAGGAGTTTTACCATCCTCACTTTTCTCATTGATAAACTCAGACATGATAGCAACTCCAAGAAGGCAAACTAACAAGCAAACGAGTAAACTAGATAGTAAACTAGATAACTAAGCAAACAAGCAAATAGAAATATTTTTGTATTTTTTATTTTTATATAAAGCAAAATATAACAGCAAATAAAAAGCAGAATAAGTGAATGATAATTTATGTGAATGTACTTGATAAGAATTTGGTGATACTCTCCGGCAAAAGCGGCGTGGTGATGAAAGCACAATATGCTCCCTTGGTGGTTTTGATAATTCATGACAACATACATTGTCTCTTGGACTAACATTTCGACCTAGTGTATTTCACATAAAAGTCCATAGAGGAAAATGGGTTGGCAAAAAGGATTGTGAGGAGATACCCCTAGATGCAAGGAATTGGATTGGCAAAGCTTCAAGCAAGAGGACTCTACATTTTACTTTGTGAGAAATCACCTTGAGTCCATAGCAAAGCCAATACTATTAAAAGGGGGTAAGGTACTATTGGTGAACAATATGCTCCACGTGCACAAGTGATAGTCACCAAAAACACCCACAAGCTCTTCCACAAAAGTCTGTCCAAGCCTATCATGAAAATCGGTGCTACCAATATTTCCCACTCGATCCCACCGATTCCCACCTCACATAGAACCATGCCAAACCCTAGATCTTCGGTGCAACCGATTCCGCTTCGGTGCCACCGAGTTCAGCTTGCCAACTTTCTGTTACCTCGATTCTTAAAATCGGAATTTCCGAGATTTTGGATCGGCGTCACCGAGTTGTGGAAACTGACCGTTGGTCACCTTATCGGTACTGCTGAGATCTTTGTATCGGGCTCACCGAGATTCAAAAGTTGCTACCTTTGGAGCAACTCGGTACCACCAAGTTTTATACTTCAGTGTCACCGAGTTGATCACTTTAGCTGTAACGGTTGGATTTTTTGGAGATGCCTATATATACCCCTCCACCACCACTCACTCACAAGAGAAGCACTCAGAACAGATCCCCACTTATCCCATCAGATTTTCTGAGAGAGAGCCACCTACTCATGTGTTGAGATCAAGCCATTCCACTCCATCCATATGAATCTTGATCTCTAGCCTCCCCAAGTTGCTTTCCACCCAATCAATCTCTTCCACCAAAGCCAAATCTGTGAGAGAGTGATTGAGTGTTGAGGAGTCTATCATCTTGAAGCACAAGAGCAAGGAGTTCATCGACATTATCGAGCCTATTACCTTTTGGAGGGTGGTGCCTCCTAGATTGGTTAGGTGTCGCTTGGGAGCCTCCTACTTTGTGTTGTGGATTTGAACCAAGAATTTTGTATGGGCAAGGAGATCGCCTACTTCGTGAAGATCTACCCATAGTGAGGCTAGTCCTTCGTGGACGGAAGCTGTTATGGAATAGTCAAGGTTGCTACTTCATGGACCCTTATGGGTGGAGCCCTCCGTGGACTCTCGCGACTGTTACCCTCCGTGGGTTGAAGACTCCATAAACGTGGATGTATGATAGAGCCACCTATCGGAACCACGGGAAAATCCTTGCGTCCCCAAATTGCGTTTGATCTTCCTATCTCTACTCTCTCTTACATGTGCTTGTCTTACTTTCCATTGCCATACTTGTTGACTAGCATGTGTAGGGTGCATTAGACTTGTTATAATTGCTAAAACTGCCCACTAATTAACTTGGGAAAAGGTTAGGTTTTAATTCTTGCAAGTAGTCTATTCACCCCCCCCCTCTAGACACACACTTCTAGTGATCCTACAAGTGGTATAAGAGCATTGGTCTCCATTGCATCGGTTTCATCACCATGGAGGAAGATGGATGTGTCTAGTTTGGAGAGTTTGAATTGTAGAGTGCCTACTCTTGATGGGAAGTACTATAATCAATGGAAATATAAGATGCTTGAGCTATTCAATGAATTTCATTTGAGCAAGTATGTTAAGAACCCCTATGTACCTCCCATTGATCCTTTACATCCCACACACGTAGAGGAAATTGATATGCTATGCAATCTTAGAACTGTTAATCTTATCATTAGAGGATTGTCTAGAATTGTGCTTAATCAAATGAAGAATTTTGAATGTGCTTATACTTTGTGGAATGACTTGGAGAAACGATATCCAAGTTATTCATTAAGTAATCTTGATGAAGTTCTTCATAAAACTATTGTCTTTCACAAAATGATACCTAGTGATCCCAAGTTTGATGACTATCTATTTGAGCTTAGAGACCTCATGCGTGCTAAAGGAGATGTCATAACTATCAACAACATCATTATAGAAGCCATCCGCATTCATAATCTTGAACATTCTCATGATCACAACCCTAACAAATCTCTTGTTCCTTGTGACGAGGATTTCCCACTTGATGATGACAATGTGGAACATGGCTACTATGATGAAGATGAGTTGTTCGACATCGAGCATGAGAAGATCATGAAGAATCTAAGTCTCATGGCAAATTTCAAGTATTACATGTCCGGAGGAAAAGAGTGGATTCTCGATAGTGGATGCACCGATCATATGACCGGAGATAGAGACATGTTTGAAGAGATCACACCAAACCATGGATCGCGAAGGTATGTAACTTTTGGAGACAACTCCAAGGGTAAGGTACTTGGTCTTGGTAAGGTGGTCATATCTCATGATAGCTCTATTCAAAACGTCATGCTTGTTGGATCCCTTGGCTACAATCTTCTTTCCGTATCTAGACTTGCCGACTTTGGTTTTAATGTGCTATTCACGAAAGTAGATTGCCAAGTGTTTTGTCAAGATAATCATAACATGGTATTTACCGGTTTCCGTAGAGGTGATCTATACATTGTCGATTTCACTAAGAGATCCAAACCTCGTACTTGTCTTATTGCAAAATCTTCTAAAGGTTGGCTTTGGCATAAAAGACTAGGACATGTTGGCATGCGTAATCTAGACAAGCTTATCAAAGGTGATCATAAACTTGGTGTTAAAGATGTTATCTTTGACAAAGATAGACTTTGTAGTGCTTGTCAAGCTGGAAAGAAAGTAGGGGGAAGTCATCCCGTAAACAATATCATGACTACTAGGAGACCACTCGAGTTACTTCACATGGATCTTTTTGGTCCCAATGCTTACAAGAGGCTCGGTGGAAATTCCTATGGTCTAGTCATAGTTGATGATTTTTCCAGATTTACGTGGGTATTCTTTCTTGATGATAAGTTGTAGGTACAAAAGATCTTCAAGAACTTCGCTCGCAAAGCGCAGAATCAGTTTGAGGTGAAGATCAAGAAGGTTCGGAGCGATAACGGATCGGAGTTCAAGAACACCCATGTAGATACCTTTCTTGACAAAGAAGGTGTCTCAGATGAGTTCTCGGTTACGTACATGCCTCAACAAAATGGAGTTGTTGAGAGGAAGAACCGGACTCTTATTGAGATGGCAAGAACGATGCTTGACGAATACAAGACGCCAAGACACTTTTGGGCAGAAGCCGTGGAAACAGCATTTCATGCCACAAACCGACTCTACTTGCACAAGCTTCTCGGTAAAATGGCATACGAGCTACTCACCGGTAACAAACCCCAAGTTGGATACTTTCGGGTATTCGGCTCAAAGTGCTACATTCTTGATAAGCATCGTCGTACTAAATTTGCTCCTAAATCTCATGAAGGATTCCTACTTGGTTACGGATCGAACTCTCACACTTACCGTGTCTACAACAACTTCACTAGAAAAGTTGAAGAGACGGTAGATGTGAAGTTTGATGAATCTAATGGTTCGCAAGTCGAACAATTGCCAAATGATGTAGGAGATAAGGATCCTTCGGAAGCTATCCAAGACTTGTCCATCGGCAAGATTCGTCCCATGGAGGTGAAGGAAAGTACTTCGTCAACTCAAGTGGAAGCCCCTACTTCACGTCAAGGTGAACCTCAACACGACATGGAGGCATCCACAAGCGGTACACGACAAGATGAAGAGGAGGAAGTACATCATGAAGATCCACCACAACCTCCTTCACCACCACCTCAAGGAAATGACACCTTCAACAACAACGAAGATGAAGGAGATGATGATGATGATGAAGAAGCTCCACCATCCAATAAGCCGAAGCTACCCCGATTTCGAGCAAGAGTGACCAAGAACCATCCTCTAAACCAAATCTTCGGTGACATACAAACCGGGAGAATCACTCGCTCTAAAACTCGCTTAGCTAATTTTTGTGAGCATTATTCTTTCATCTCTAGCATTGAACCATTGAAGGTTGAACAAGCTATTGAAGACCCGGATTGGGTGAACGCCATGCATGAAGAGCTTCACAACTTCGAGAGGAACGAAGTGTGGACACTCATGGCGAAGCCCAAGGACGAGCACAACATCATCGGAACCAAATGGGTGTTTCGGAACAAGCAAGATGAAGATGGTCAAGTTGTACGCAACAAGGCGCGTCTCGTAGCCCAAGGATATACGCAAGTCGAAGGTATGGACTACGGTGAGACCTATGCCCCCGTCTATAGACTTGAAGCTATTCGCATTCTTCTTACTTATGCTAATCACCATGATATCACGCTTTATCAAATGGACATTAAAAGTGCATTTTTAAATGGTGAGATTGAAGAAGAGGTCTATGTTAAGTAACCCCCTGGTTTTGTGAATCCTAAGAAACCTAATCATGTCTACAAGCTTCGTAAAGCTCTTTATGGTCTTAAGCAAGCCCCACGTGCTTGGTATAAATGCTTAACGAAGTTTCTCATTGAAAAGGGTTTTGAAATTGGTAAAATTGACGCAACCTTATTCACTAAGAGAGTTAATGGTGAATTATTTGTGTGCCAAATCTATGTGGATGATATTATCTTTGAATCTACTAACCCACAATTTAGTGAAAGATTTGGAAGGTTAATGTCCGAGAAGTATGAGATGTACATGATGTGTGAGCTGAAATTTTTCCTTGGTTTGCAAATCAAGCAAACAAGAGAAGGAACTTTCATCTCTCAAACCAAGTATACCAAGGACTTGATTAAGAAGTTCAACATGCAAGAGTGTAAAGGTATGAAAACTTCTATGCCTACTAGTGGACATGTTGATCTTACCAAGGAGGACGAACCGGTTGATCAAAAGGTCTATCGATCTATGATTGGTTCATTGTTATATCTATGTGCCTCCCGTCCCGATATTATGCTTAGTGTTTGCATGTGTGCTGGATATCAAGCTGCACCTAAAGAGTGTCATCTTTTGGCCATGAAATGTATTGTGAGATATTTGATACAAACACCAAACTTTGGCATTTGGTATCCCAAGGGATCTTCCTTTAACCTTGTTGGCTATTCTGATTCGGACTATGCCGGTGAAAAGGTTGATAGAAAATCCACCTCAGGTACATGTCAATTTCTTGGGAGATCTCTTGTGTCTTGGTCCTCCAAGAAACAAAACTCGTTATCTCTATCTACCGCTGAAGCTGAATATATTGCCTCCGGATCGTGTTGTGCACAATTACTATGGATGACACAAACGCTTAAGGATTATGGGATCCATGTGAAAAATGTTCCATTACTTTGTGACAATGAAAGTGCTATTAAGATTGGACATAATCACGTGCAACATTCTCGAACTAAGCATATTCAAGTTCGACATCATTTCATTCGTGATCATGTTGCCAAAGGAGATATTAATCTTAAGCATGTTCGTACCAACAAGCAATTGGCCGATATCTTTACTAAGCCACTTGATGAGAAAGTGTTTTGTTATTTAAGGAGTGAGTTGAACATCATTGATGCTTCAAACTTGAGCTAAGCTCACTCGGTTGCATGCAAGGGGATGAGCTTACTTGACCATTCCATGCTATCATTACCATGAATCTCATATAACTTGGAATTCTATGCTCCCTTGTATTGCATCTAACCCTTTTGTAGGTACTTGGAAGAACAACATTCCACAAGATTGCCAACAACTCAAATCTTAAGCAATCCTGTCATGGCCAAGTATCCACAACCCCTCTTGATGATGGAAGGAAGAGGATAACAAGAACATATCCTTGACACATATTTGAATTTCACAATTGGTATCATGTCATATCATGTTCTTCCTTGCATGACTAACCTATGTAGGTGATAAGTGAACCAAAACAAGAAGGATTGCTCCCAACTCAAGATGAACTTCATCAACCTCGAGCATCCTCATCAAGTTCACCTACAAGCCACGTCATCAACATCACTCAAAGGTATGTACTCATATCCTTGATATAGCTTTACTCCAAGTCATGAGATAAAGCAACTCAAGAGATATGAAACATTAAAATGCTTAATCGAAAAATGGTAATCCCATTTCGAGCTTAACGATGAGTATGACCTATGATCAAGTATTCTTGCTTGACTCCTTAAATCAATATACTCTAACATAGGTGACCTAGTCACCGCCCATCATCTAGTTATAAGAATTGAATGGAGAATCTTTTGTTTTGTTGATCATTGACATTTCCATTCAACTCCAACCTAGATGAATATTCATTGCAAATTCTTCTAAAAATTCATTACAAGTCTTTCTGAGAATTCATTGAAAATATTTGTGATCTGTTTGAGACTTTCTGAAAAACTGCATTTGACAAAATAGCCAAAATCAATTTTGCCAAGTTTCTGTTTCTCAACTCGGAATATCCGATCAAAGAATCTTGGTCTCACCGATGAAGCAGTTATGCTGCACAACCACTCATCGGTGGTACCGACACCTTTTGCCTCGGAGCCACCGACTTCTATGCATTTTGTCTGTTTTATGATCAAATCAATGATCCTACAAATTCATTGCAAACGGTATGATGTAGGGGGAGAAACATTAAAGGGTATAATCTCAAATATTCAAGGATCCCTACATCAAAGGAGGAAAAATCTTAACAGTTTTTAGATCTTAAGGGGAAAAAATTGCTTTCAAGGAACCCTTGTCTCCATGCTCTCAATGACCCTTACTCTCTAGGATCCCTTCCCACTCAATGATCCCAGTTATCCGACCCTTTGTGTGACCCCTTTTGGAAATTAATGCCAAAGGGGGAGAAATATCAAAACTTCAATAGCTTTTATTCATACAAAAGGGGGAGATATTCATACCAAAAAGGGGGAGATACGATGCTTAAAGGGGAGAAATATTTAAGCATTCATGCTTCAGGAGAAGAGAGCAGAATAAATCTGGTTGAATATAATTCTTATCTATTTTAGACTTTTCTCAGCCTTACCTACTCCCAATATCTAAATGCTAAGATTCAGGGGGGGAGGATGACCTACAATTTCACATCTAAGGGAGAAAGTTCTAAAAGTTCTTGGAGACATATCAATCTTAAGGAATACTATCTTCTATATGTTCTCCACATCTTGGTATTATTGAGCTCTATTGCTTTTTGGATTGGTAGAATACTCATGTGTTTCCTAACATTGTTCTCTCAAGTGTGTTTCTACTACTAGAATGTTCAAGAATTCAAGGTAAGTATATGCATCATATCCTTGATCAATATGATCTCTTGCTTCTTGCACATATTGTTTGCAAGAGTGAAGTCTTGAACAAAGATGTAACTCATTCACATATATTTGATGCATATAGCCAAGGTACACATGACTCATTTTATCCTCTCTACTATATGTGTGTCTATGCATTCCAAGGCAACTATCCTTTAAAGGGATTGCACACATTTAGGGGGAGCAAGTCTTTGTCATGTGTTTCTCAAAGTCTTCATTATATCTATGCATATCTTTATTTGAAGCTTTGATTGTATGTTGTCATCAATTACCAAAAAAGGGGAGATTGAAAGCAAAATATGCTCCCCTGGTGGTTTTGATAATTCATGACAACATACATTGTCTCTTGGACTAATATTTCTACCTAGTGTATTTCAAATAAAAGTCCATAGAGGAAGATGGGTTGGCAAAAAGGATTGTGAGGAGATACCCCTAGATGCAAGGAATTGGATTGACGAAGCTTCAAGCAAGAGGACTCTACATTTTACTTTGTGAGAAATCACCTTGAGTCCATAGCAAAGCAAATACTATTAAAAGGGGGTAAGGTACTGTTGGTGAACAATATGCTCCACGTGCACAAGTGATAGTCACCAAAAACACCCACAAGCTCTTCCACAAAAGTCTGTCCAAGCCTATCATGAAAATCGGTGCTACCAATATTTCCCACTCGGTCCCACCGATTCCCACCTCAGACAGACCCATGCCAAACCCTAGATCTTCGGTGCAACCGATTCCGCTTCTGTGCCACCGAGTTCAGCTTGCTTTCTGTTACCTCGATTCTCAAAATCGAAATTTCTGAGATTTTGGATCGGCGTCACCGAGTTGTGGAAACTGATCGTTGGTCACCTTATCGATACTGTCGAAATCTTTGTATCGGTCTCACCGAGATTCAAAAGTTGCTACCTTTGGAGCAACTCGGTACCACCGAGTTTTATACTTCGGTGTCACCGAGTTGGTCACTTTAGGTGTAACGGTTGGATTTTTTGGAGATGCCTATATATACCCCTCCACCACCACTCACTCGCAAGAGAAGCACTCCGAACAGATCCCCACTTATCCCATCAGATTTTCTGAGAGAGAGCCACCTACTCATGTGTTGAGATCAAGCCATTCCACTCCGTACATATGAATCTTGATCTCTAGCCTCCCCAAGTTGCTTTCCACCCAATCAATTTCTTCCACCAAAGCCAAATCTGTGAGAGAGTGATTGAGTGTTGAGGAGTCTATCATCTTGAAGCACAAGAGCAAGGAGTTCATCGACATTATCGAGCCTATTACCTTTTGGAGGGTGGTGCCTCCTAGATTGGTTAGGTGTCGCTTGGGAGCCTCCTACTTCGTGTTGTGGAGTTGAACCAAGAAGTTTGTACGGGCAAGGAGATCGCCTACTTCGTGAAGATCTACCCATAGTGAGGCTAGTCCTTCGTGGATGGAAGCCGTTATGGAATAGTCAAGGTTGCTACTTCGTGGACCCTTATGGGTGGAGCCCTCCGTGGACTCTCGCGACCGTTACCCTCCGTGGGTTGAAGACTCCATAAACGTGGATGTACGATAGCGCCACCTATCAGAACCACAGGAAAAATCCTTGCGTCCCCAAATTGCGTTTGATCTTCCTATCTCTACTCTCTCTTACATGTGCTTGTCTTACTTTCCGCTGCCATACTTGTTGACTAGCATGTGTATGGTGCATTAGACTTGTTATAATTGCTAAAAATGTCCACTAATTAACTTGGGAAAATGTTAGGTTTTAATTCTTGCAAGTAGTCTATTCACCCCCCCCCCCTCTAGACACACACTTCTAGTGATCCTACAGGTAACCAGGTAGAGCAGCGGAGGTCTGACAAGGTATAACGCTGGCAGTGGTCAAGAAGGAGAGCAAGGGGGAAGGGGCAGATACGCAGGCTCAGGGTGTGATTTTCGGTGGATCCGGGACATCGGAGTCTTACGATTTGTTGGAAAATGACCCCAAAAAAATACGGGTCCGCGTTGGATGACAAAGTGCGTCCAAACAGTTCGTGCCGAATTTATGCGCGCGATTTAAGGTACGGCTTTGGAGATGCCTTAGAGCATCTACAGTCGGACGCCCTATATGCTCCTCAAACGCCCGGAATGCCCTCCTGGTCATTGACCGGTCACAAAAATGCGACCCAACCGGACCCCTCATATCCGTCTCAAACGCCCGGACTGACCGGCACCCCTCATATCCATCTCAAATATGGGGACGATATGAGGGCTCGCGGACGCGCCCGGACACGTCCGGTCAGTCCACCACGTAGGACGCGACCCCACTCCGGACCACCTTTTCTCTTTTCTTATTTATTATTTTCTTTCTCTCTCTTCTTCTCCACCAATAACGTGCAAGTGACCGGACATATGAGAAGAAAAATAAGAAGTGTGGCTGCGCGGACCAAATTATAGGGGCTCAAAACGGACACGCCCGGTCACTGACCGGGCACGTCCGCGGGCGTTTAAGGGTCAGATTTGCTAGGTCCAGCTGTAGATGCTCTTAGGTACAGTATAAAGTTTCTTAGAGCATCTATAGCCGGACGCCTCAAACGACCCCTCATACGTCCGTGGATGCGCCCGGTCAGTGAGCGGACAGGAGAGAGAAGGAAAAAAAGTGACCCAACCGGATCCCTCGTATCATCCCTATACGTCCGGGCTGTCCGCAAACCCTCATATCCATCTCGAATATAGGGAGGATATGAGGGCTCGCGGACGCGCCCGGGCGTGCCCGGTCAGTCCGCCACGTAGGACGTGAACCCACCCCGGACCACCTTTTCTTTTTCTTTATTCATTTTTTTCTTTCTCTCTCTTCCTCTCCATCAATCACGTGCAAGTGACCGGACATATGAGGAAGAAAATGAGAAGTGTGGCTGCGCGGACGGACAAATAGGGGACACGCCCGGTCACTGACCGGGCGTGTCCGCGGGCGTTTAGGGGGTCATATTTGCTATGTCCGGCTGTAGATGCTCTTATGTGACGAGGCCGGCAACTTTTTTTTAGGGGAAGGTCAGCAACGTTTTGAAAGAGCATAGACATTATATAAAGGCTCTCGCTGAAAGCATGTACATTAACGTTTGGCAGCACGCTAGCAGCTCCAAAGACATCACACTGCTCGCTCTCGTGCAACCTATAACCAGCCTCGCGCTACTCGTGCTCCTACCAGCGATAACCCACCTCCGATTCACGTTGTGTCTTTGACCGGCGCGGGAGAGCGAGGACCAAGGATGGCCGGCGGCGGTTTCCTCCTCAACGGCGCCGGCGCGCCGGACTACGGCGGCGCACTGACCGTCCCCGTCGTGGTGACCTGTCTCATGGCGGCCTCCGGCGGTCTCATCTTCGGCTACGACATTGGCATCTCAGGTGCGTCGTCGTTCCCACCTGCCTAGGAAGTTCTTCGCATGTTTCTCCCTTTGGAGTTTGGAGATGGACGGAGGGAGCGAGTGAGTTTTATCGATCAGTTCGTGGTTCGTCTCTCCGGTGCCCCTCGTCGATGCTGTTCTTGATTTCCAGTAGCTGTGCTGTGAGTTGGACACCATCTGCGGCCAATCGAATCGTGATCTGAGGCCATGGAGAGCGTCCTCTTAAATCTTAATTGTATAGTAGTACTGGTTTCTGCTTAGTTTCTCTTCATGTCCGATCCCCAAACATCTCCTAATCGGACCGCAACTTCTAATCTAACCGAGCCAGGCATGTGCCTTCGTCTTCGATGACACACACGCCAAACAGGCAGGTAGTAATATATTGGTACTCGTATGACGACCAGATCCAATTGAAAGCGCGGCAGGCCCTGTCAGCTGTCCTCCCGTCAGATCAGTCCCGCACTGCACAAATCACACTCCCGGGAACAGTGGCGCCCAGTACACCAGTACATGGCCGGGGGAATCGCAGAAAGATATTTATACTCCCACCAGTAAGCTTGTGCGCCAAGCCGTACGTGAATCAAGCCAAACGGTCCCTTGACACCCTTTCTTCTCCCATGATCTTCATTCATCTCGACGACAGGGACCAGAGGCGAGGGCACACCCGATTCGTGTCGAATTGGACGGCCCTGTCACGCGACGAGGCCAGCGGCGTGCGGTCCGGCGATTCCACGGCCTGCACAGGGCTCGTGGACCGCCGAGTAGACACGACAGCTATGGCACGGTTCGTTAGCTTTCACGCTCATCGATTCGTTCGTATCGTGGATGGCTCGTTCTGACTTCGGACCGCGACGGGCCCAGTTTTCTGCTCGGTGTTAGGATAGAGCCTCGTGACCTTAATCGTCGGTGTCACCACGCGCATCACCAATTTTGGACGGCATATACGCGATAAGGTGTCGTGCTGGCGACGGCGAGACGTCCCGTCGGGTTTTCCGGGGGCATCGCTGGACTTACACACCAAAGCTAAAGCCAAAGCCAGCCGGGATTTGTGATGCGTTTCTGAGTTCCTACCAGCGAAAGGGGGACTGGCAAAGTTGCTTTTCCACTCGAATTTGGTGGATGGGCTTCCTAGTCCTATGTGAGGTTTATTCGAGTAGCAGTGCTATGGACAATGGACTGCGCTCTCCGAGTCAGTCGATTGTGCTCTCGCGAAAGGAAGCTAGGATCGACCGGGATTAGTAGGAACGTGTCATATCCCAGCGAGTGATGAATGGATTATGGATGGATGCATGAGCTTGACAAGATCGGACTTTTTATGAGATATAACGTGCTAGTTTCATACGATGATTGGTAAAGAATACTTGCCTTTCTGAACAAAAACGAACATTTGCTTTTCGCAAAATAAGGAATATTTGCGCCAGTGAGTGCCAAATAATGCTAACGAATCCGGTTGCCAAAAAGAATAGTCTTCCTAAGAATCGGTTATCTGACTACTTATTATGTTCAAACTCGCAAAAAAAAAAAAGACTAACTATGTTGAAGGAATATGAAGAATATAGTAAATATCAGCACTTGGGTTACAGTCATCCGCACTTAATAATGGAAAAAAGCTATCGTTCCAGTTAACAAAATGACATTTTACGGTACTTGCTCTGCAACTGATTTATTTTCCTTCATTCACTTGAACAAAATCGAAATCTTGTTGATGGCATTGCACTAACGTCATCGATCAGGGGGTGTGTCGGAGATGGAGTCTTTCCTGAAGAAGTTCTTCCCGGGCTTACTCAAGACGACGAGGCACGCGAGCAAGGACGTGTACTGCATGTACAACGACCAGGCGCTCACAGCCTTCACCTCCTCGCTCTACGCGTTCGGCATGGTAGGGACGCTGGTGGCGAGCCGGGTCACCCGACGAGTCGGCCGCAAGGCCATCATGGTCATCGGCGGGAGCATGTTCCTCGTCGGCTCGCTCGTCAACGCCGCCGCGGCCAACCTTGCCATGCTCATCGTGGGGCGGATGCTGCTCGGCCTGGGCCTCGGGTTCTCCGGCCAGGCCACGCCGGTCTACCTCGCCGAGATGTCGCCCCCGCGGTGGCGCGGCGGGTTCATCTCCGCGTTCCCTCTGTTCATCAGCGTCGGGTACCTCGTCGCCAACCTCATCAACTACGGCACGTCGCGGATCCCGGAATGGGGCTGGCGCCTGTCCCTCGGCCTCGCGGCCGTCCCTGCCGCCATCATGGTGCTGGGCGCCGTGCTCATCACGGACACCCCGAGCAGCCTCGTCCTGCGCGGGAAGCACGACCATGCCCGCGCCGCGCTCCAGCGCGTCCGCGGCAAGGGCGTGGACATCGACGCGGAGTTCAGCGACATACTCGCCGCCGTGGAGCACGAGCGGAGGAACGCGGAGGGCGCGTTCCGGCGGATCCTGCGGCGGGAGTACCGACCGTACCTTGTCATGGCCGTCGCGTTCCCCGTGTTCCTGAACCTCACCGGCGTGACCGTGTCGGCCTTCTTCTCTCCGATACTCTTCCGGACCATAGGGTTTGGGAGCGACGCCGCGCTGATGGGCGCCATCATCCTCGGCCTGATGAACATCGGCGGCATCATCGCCTCGGGCGTCGCCATGGACCGCTACGGCCGGAAGCTGCTCTTCGTGATCGGTGGCGCGCTCATGTTCACCTGCCAGGCATGCATTATGCATACAGAGAAAACCTACGTACAGTACTACATCCCAGCGTATGTTGTGAGACAATAACAGCTTTGCGTTTTTGCTTGCAGGTGGCAATGGCGAGCATCGCGGGCACTCACCTCGGGCACGGCAGCAAGATGCCCAAGGGCTACGCGGTGGCGGTGCTGGTGCTGACGTGCGTCTTCTCCGCCAGCTTCAGCTGGTCGTGGGGCGCGCTCTACTGGACCATCCCCGGCGAGATATACCCGGTGGAGGTGCGGTCGGCGGGGCAGGGCACGGCGGTGGCGCTGAACCTGGGCCTCAACTTCGTGCAGGCGCAGTGCTTCCTGGCGATGCTCTGCAGCCTCAAGTATGGCGTCTTCCTCTTCTACGCGTCCTGGCTCGTAGTCATGACCGCCTTCGCCATGGCGTTCGTGCCGGAGACCAAGGGCGTGCCGCTCGACTCCATGGGCCACGTCTTCGCGCGCCACTGGTACTGGGGCAGGTTCGTCAAGGCTTGATCTGCGTGCGGCCTTGGCAATGGCTTGCTTTCGCATTGTGTGATGGATATAATATAGGAGCACTAGTATTAGCGCTAGATTGGTACTCGTATTCAGGTAAAACTCGAAAGTCGTTATACATAAATCATCATTTCCATGTGTCGATGTCGAGGAATATGCACCTAGCTTCGCGGTGCCAAGTATTAGAATCATTGCCAAGTGTTTGACGGTAGACGTGTGCAGTTTTATGTGATAAATTAATGGACAAAAGTAATGTCTGTCTTGTAGGGAAATGAGGTGAAATCAGAATTTCGATAAGTGCCACACGTGTGACTGTCCTAACGTTTTATACAGCTAAATGTGTCATCCAAAAAGAAAAAACAAACAAAAAAAACTGAAACTTGTCATTAGAAAAGAAAGTTGTCATACTTGACAAGTAAAGTTGACATCCTCACGTCACTAAATTTATCATAAAAAACGTTCGGAGTTGCCATGTATTGATGCCACACGTGTGGCAGTTATTAGAATCCTTTCTTTTGCTGAATTACCGGTTCAGTTGCAGCTAGGGTTAGAGAGAAGGTTCAGGGCCCAACCTTGGCCCAAGCTCCAAGTCAAGCTCATGAAGCTCAACAAGCGTGCAAAGGCTATATCTTGCTTATATGCTTATAGGGAGTAGTCCTTCGGTCTCGTGCGAAGCGTCTACAGTTACGGGCCGGCCCATTTGTCGGTTTCTAAAAACCAGACATTGAGTTGTTTGCTAAAACCCTTTATGAGTTCGGCAAGGGACTGAACACGTCTAGTTTCCTAAGTCATGGATGATTGAAAGAGGAAGAATGAGGAGAAGAACACGCCGGAGTTACCCAGGTTCAGGCCACCATGTTGGTGTAGTACCCTACTGCTGCTCTGTGTTGATATTTCAAAGGTAGCTAGTTACAATGTGTCTGTTTTTCGTCCCCCTCTCGAGGCCGCAGCCTCCCCCCTATTTATACAACTACCTAGGGCTCTCGCTCGAGCTCTTACTGGTCGAATATAACATAGCGTAGGCTAGGGTACCTTGTCCTTGTACGTGTGATGTTGATGGCTGTCGGGGCAGCGTATTATACCACGGTCTTACCCTTGCACTGCCCTCGTACAATGTGGGTTGCGTCAGGGTACTGCTTCTGTAGCGTCGTAGAGGGAAGGTAAACCGCCATGTAGCCACTGTGGGTGATCTCATCTTCACGGGGGCCTTGCCGGAACCCATGCATACCAACTGGTCATTCACCCTTCGTCCCCTTTTGTCGACGCATGTGGCAAAGGTAAGAGGCTGGACATCATCCTCTTGTATGATACCGAGATTCTCGCTCCCTTGCCGGGTCAAGCCTTGTCTGGACATGACCTCCCGGGAGCCCCGCGAAGCGCTTGTCGGACCGGTTGGGCTTCGTCGCCTTCCAGGTTGCCTCTCAGATGGCATACAATAGTATCCAGGGAGTGGTCATGAGGTTTCCACGGACCATCCTTTAGACGGGGACAGGCCGCGGGGCCACCATCGACGCTTATCAACCCCAAGCCCGTAATACCCTGGTTTTGTTTGGGTCGACACCATTCGAGCATATTTGAAATCCAGTAGAGAAAAAGAGCGCTAGCGGGGATCGATCCCAGGATCTCGTGGGTGCAGCGTAGCTCGCTAGTCACCGAGACAACGACGCGTTCGTGTGAAGTAAGTAGCGCACGACCAACCTAAAGGACAAGAGCCAGGGTTTTCACTGGTTCCAAGGTTTTCTTTCTTTTTGTTTTTCTGGTTTTTTCATCAGTTTTTCTTCGTTTCTTTCTAGGTTTTTACTGGGTTTTCATTTTATTTATTTTGGCTTTATTTTTTTCGGTTATATTTCTTTCTTTCTTGTTTTTCACTGGGTTTTTCTTCAATTTAATTTCTCTTTGGTTTTGTTGGTTTTTTCTCGTTTTTCATAGGTTTTCTTTTGTTTTCTCTTGGGGTTTTACTGTTTTTCGATACACATTTTTGGTATATATCTAATATATTTTTCAAATACATGTTTAATATTTTTTTAAACAAGATTAACATATATTGAATATATGCTCAACATTTTCTCTAGACACATTTAACATTTGTAAAATGCTTCATTAACATTTTTCAAATTTGAGATTAGCATTTTCCAGTACATGGTCAACATTTTTTAATACACATTTAATATATTTTCAAATGTTTGATTAATATTTTCAAATCCAATATTAATATTTTTTAATACATGGTCAACATTTGTTTTATACAGATTTAACGTTTTTTTAAATGTTTGATTAACATTTCTAAAACAAAATATTAACATTTTTAAATGCGTCGTTAACATTTTTTATACACATTTAACCTTTTGAAAATGCTTGATTAACCTTTTTCAAAAACAATATTAACATTTATTGAATACATGGTCAACATTGTTTTCTATACACATTTACATTTTTTTCAAATGCTTCATTAACATTTTTCAGATACAAGTTTAATATGTTTTTAAAAAATGGTCCAGATTTTTTCTATATACGCTTAGATTTTTTCAAATGCTTGATTAACAATTATTAAATACCTGTATAACATTTTTAAAATACTTGTATTAATATTTGTAAAATACATCATCAACCTTTTTCATATACATTGCATCTTTTTTGTATACATGAGAAACATTTTCTCTATCCATATTTAACATTTTTCTATCGCTGGTTAATTTTTTTGTAAATGCTTTATGTAAAGTGTTTTTATAATTTATTTTTTAAAAATATTTGAAAGTATAAGCAAAAGTAAAAAATAAGAGGAAAAAACAAAACAAAAAACGTGAAAAAACAAAACCAAAAGCAAAAAACAGATAGGCAAAACAAAAAAAAAGCGATAAAAACAGGAAAAATGAGGCTATGGCCTTACGCGAGGCCGGCCCAGTATGGTGCTCATTCTGGAGAGGCTGATATCCAACTCACATGAAGCAAGGTATATCCGCGCCCCAATAAGCTGGCTCCGTGAAACTCGCAAGTTGGCTCGTGGCTCTAGGCACATAAAAAAAATTGATATCAATTTTCCTAAGAAAATGCAATGCACAATTAATTTCTTTTTTTTCTCAAAAAGAATCAGATATATTATAGAGTTTACGAAGTACAAAGTATTCCAAAAATAATAAAAATGACATCGAGATCAGGGACGAAGCTCTAGTATGGTCGCTGGGGTCAATTGACCCCATTGCCTTCGAGTATTTGAAGCTAACTACGTCTAGCTAAACTGCGTCTGACCCCAGCCAAAAAAATTAATTGACCCCAGCCCAGCAGCTAATGTCCAATTATTCATAGTCTCAACCCATAACATCGGTAAATTGTAAAAGATAAAAAAAACTATTGTGGTGTACAGCTCTACAAAGCGCCAGCACACAAGGCCCTTGGCCCAATGCACAAGACGTGGCTTAGGCAAGTTATAAAATGTGAGTGTCACATCACTCTAACAATGCTATTTAATCTCTATTATTTTTTACACACCATTTTTTGAATATAATATATTTCTTTTGTTCATCCTTTTCAGAGCAACTTCACCAAACGCGCGAAAGAAAGCGCGCGCGGTAAAAACCGCGGTTTTCGCGCGCGCGGCCGCTCGACGCGCTCCAGCGGAGGCGCGAAACCGCGACGCGCCAAAAAAAGTTCCTTACATGCGGGAAAAGCGACAACCCGAGCGCCAACTTGGGCGCGCGTCGGCGCGCGCACTATATATTCGGCACCGCGCCCAAGCTCCGCCCACTCCCTCCCGCGCCTTCTCCCCCCGTTTCGCCGCCGCCTTCTCCCCGCGCTCCGCCACCCAGCGCCTCGTCGCCGCGCCCCGCCATGCCGCCACATCCCCGGAGCAGCTCGTCGTAAGCACGCCATAGCCTGTGCTATAGTGGGCATTGGTTGACCCCAGTGGCCATTTTTTCTAGCTTCGTCCCTGATCGAGATGTTGAGACTACCGAACGACCAGTACAAATGCTAGAACGGGACGCTGGTGCATCGCTGTCGCTGCTCCTCTAATGGAGCTGGTTTGACCTTGTTGATTCGGAGCTGGCTCGGCCTTGTCGATGACAGTCATAAAGTCTTTATGCATGTGTCTGTAAGGACCAGCGCCTTGCAGCTGAAGTTGTCGTCATTGAAGCCTTACATAGATCTAAAGCACTTGGAACCAAAGCTCGCCTGATGACGAGAAACCTTAATCTTTCTGTCCCAAGGAGACGGCTGGAATCTACGTCGAATCTCCGTCGACTATGTCCAAATTTACTTTTATTTTCCCATGGTCGAAAAACTTTAATCTGTCCAAGTCGTTATGCTGAAATCATTTTCTTGTGTCGATGTTGAGCAATATGCACCGAGCGTCGTGGTGCCACGTATTAGGATCATTACCGAGTGTTTGAAGGTAGATTTCTGCAGTTTTATGCCAGAAAGTAATGGAAAAAAAAATGTAGACATGAGGTGAAATCATTATTTCTTTCGGTGAATTACTGTTCAGTTCAAGGCTCGAGTTTTGCCCGACTCGAAGGTCTAACAAGGAGAGCCCAAGCTCTAGGCCAAGCTCGAGAAGCTCAACAAGCCAGCTCCGTGAAACTCACAAGTGGGCTCGTAGCTCGCGCGACAGCTATGTGATGCCCGTACTTTGGTTTTCACAGTTTTCTTTTATTTATTTTTCATTTTTACTTTAGCCTTTTATTTTCTCCTTTTCTTTTTCTTTGTTTCATCATTTTTTTCTCTGATTTTCTTTGTTTTCTCCCTCGTTTCTCTTGGTTTTTATTTATTTCTTAATTTTATTTGTTTTTTCTTTCTTTCTTTTGTTTCTTCACTTTCTTCAGGGTTTTGCTATTCTTTCTTATTTTTCTTTGTGGTTTTATCAGTGTTCTTTTTTAACTCATGTCTACTTTTCTCTCGGTATACAACATACAATTTTAGAACACACCCGGAGCATTCTTCTGATACACTTTGGATAATTTTCAAATATATGATGAATATTTTTTTAAATACGTGTTTTAACCACGTTTTAAAATACACTGTAACATTTTTCCAAATACACATTGTATGTTTTTAATGTCAATAAACATTTTCTTAAACTGTACAAACATTTTTTTACATTGTATTTTAATAATTTTCATACACCTTTTTCGTAAACACGTGAATATTTCTTTACAATTTCACGCACATTTCTAATAGAAATAATCATTTTTATAACCAATGGGAACATTTTTTACATTCTGTAAAAAATTAAATAACAGGGGCATTATTTTGAATCGCCAAATTAAAAAAAAAACTTCCCTACGTTTTTAAAGGTAAGAAACATCTTTTTAATTAGGCAAAAAATTTAATTTTTTACATCATATACAACTTTTTTTAAAATATCCGACTAACATTTTTGAAACTTGTGATCATTTTTTAAAACGTAACATACATTTTTTCTAATGTACGAAACATTTTTACGAATTACGCGGACATTTTTTGTTCATTATATGAACTTTTTAAAATTGTCACATACATTTATTTTAAGCACGTGATATTTTTTGAATGTCACAAACAATTTTCGCACATTAATAAGTTTTTATACACTTTTACTAGTTTTCAAGTGCATGTGTAATAGTTTTTAAAGTTTATGTAAAATGCTCTTTGTTGTATATTTGGAGTATTTTGAAATAAAAGCAATTGTAAAAAATGAGTCATAAATGGAAAAGAAAAATGCGAAGAAAAAGGGAAAATCATGGATGATGTGAGTGGGATGTCAGCAAGTGCGGTCGGTTAGGCCAACTCCAACCCACGACCCCAAACGGATGTCCGTTTTGTTCGGATTTCGTCCGTTTGGGGGTGGGAATGGGGCTGTGTCCGCCCGAATCTCCGTTTGCGTCGGCCGTACGCCTAACGCGCGGCCGCACCTTGGGCCACATATGTCCGCATAGATTTTCTAGCCTCGTTTTATTATTATTTTGATCAACGATTTTTTGGATACATTGGAATACATTCACCAAATATTGACTAGAATAGAAAGACCAAAGAAAACAAGAACCACAAGAAGACATTTTAAAAGATATCCAACTTCCATAACTGCTCCCATAAGTTGGATTAGCGTCTTCTCAATGCATTCGTTGTTGATCTGCGGAGTCTTGATCTAGAATGCTTCTTTCTTCTTCGAGTCTAAAGAAGTAGACGTTGCTTCCGCACCTCTACTCTAATCTCTAGCGTCTACTCTAGCAAGAAATGCACGAACATCTATTAAGTTGTGCGCTATTAGTAGATCGATGTATTCTTCTTCCCAAAACCAAAATTTACATCCAACCTACACAATGAATATTTGATTGTAAGTAAAATAGCCGAATCCGAAAGCACAGCCGAAGCAACTAGCACATACCCCATCATTTTTGCACTTGACAAACACCCATCCAGGGTGTTACGGCGTGTTAGACACTTTTCGCACGGCCTTTAGTGGACAGTCGTCACACTTTATGAGCGGCATCATTGAGCATTTGGGCCAGCAGCGAGCCTGGACGACGGTCGTTGGTAGATCCGAGCGGCTAGAGGCGGAGTCAATACCTGCATGCGGCCTGGGGCCATAGTCGGGGCTGTGCGGACTGGTACCCGGCCAGTCCATGGCAGGGCATGACCTCCAGTGGCCTGACACGCTCAAATCCGGCGAGGCCCTCTCCAAATCCGGCGATGCCCGCTCCAAGGCGGGCGGGGGGTTGGACAGCTTGTGGCGTGGAGAAAGGTGGTCGAGCACACGGTCGTGCTTGGCAGCTACACGGCCCAGATATGGCGATGGAGGCGGGGAGGGATGAGAGGGGAGTGGGTCGGGGTGTGCGGCCGGAGTTGGGGGGAGGGGGAATAGAAAAGGGGCAGGTGTGTCACCGACAGGCGGGCCAGGGGAGGACAAGGGCACGCGTCGCGCCCGTCTGCGCGTGTCCGTTTGACCGCAAACACGGCCCAAACTTGGGCTGGGAATGGGTCGAAAGCGGACCGAAAACGGACACTTGTCCATTTGCGTCCGCGCGTTGGGCCACGATTTGTGTCCGTTTACCCACAAACGAACACGGGCGGACGATTTGGGGTCGTGCGTTGGAGTTGTCTTAGCCGACCCAGCAACAGCCCTGCAGGCGACGCTGTGATAGGAACTTTGTGTCGGCCGCATCCCAGCCGTACGATGCGAGCTGTGCGTCCACCAGATTTGCCCCCCCCCCAAAACGATTTGCCCAACTCAACCTGTGCATTTCCCCTTCCTCATGAATCTCGCGCCTGTGGTAAAAATCGAAGGATAGGTCCCCTGACGCGAAGCCGCTCCTCGCCGGCGGCAGTGCTGCGCCTCCTCGATGGGATTAGTTGCAACACCGCACTGACGTGGCTTGAGACTGCGTCGGTATTTCCCCAAAGAGGAAGGGATGATGCTGCACAGCAACGGTAAGTATTTCCCTCAGTTATGAAACCAAGGTATCGAACCAGTAGGAGGATCACCAACACTATGTAAACAACACCTGCAAACAAAGAACAAATACTTGCAACCCGACGCGAAAGAGAGGTTGTCAATCTCTCTACGGTAAAAGGATAGATTAGGTAATGATAGATTGGATAGATAGATCTCTCAATAACACACAAAAAAAGAGGCAAATAAGAAGTGCAGCAAGGTATTTTTGGGTTTTTTAGAATAATAGATCTGAAAACAAAAGCAGCAATAAGATAGATCGGAAAGCAATATGTTGGAAAATTAGACCCCGGGGCCGTAGGTTTCACTAGTGGCTTCTCTCATCAGTATAGCACACGGTGGGTGAAAAAATTACTGTTGGGCAATTGATAGAAGATAAAATAATCATGACGATATCCAACGCGGTGATCATTATATAGGCATCACGTCCAACATTAGTAGACCGAAACGATTCTGCATCTACTACTATTACTCCACACATCGACCGTTATCCAGCATGCATCTAGTGTATTAAGTTCATGGAAAAACGGAGTAATGCAATAAGAACGGTGACATGATGTAGACAAGATCTATTCATGTAGGAATAGACCCCATCTTGTTATCCTTAATAGCAACGATACATGCGTGCCTCGCTGCCCCTTCTGTCACTGGGAGAGGACACTGCAAGATCGAACCCATCACAAAGCACCTCTTCCCATGGCAAGAAAAATCGATCTAGTTGGCCTAACTAAACCAAAGATTCAAAGAAGAAATACGAGGCTATAAGTAATCGTGCATATAAGAGATCAAAGAAGACTCAAATAATATTCATGGATAGAAACTGATCATGAACTCAAAATTCATCGGATCCCAACAAACACACCGCAAAAAGTTTACATCAATTAGATCTCCAAGAGACCATTGTATTGAGAATCAAAAGAGAGAGAGGAATCCATCTAGCTACTGCCTACGGACCCGTAGGTCTATGGTGGACTACTCACGCATCATCGAAGAGGCACCAATGAGGATGATGAACCCCTCCGTGATGGTGTTAGATTGGATCTCGCGGTTCTGGAACTTGCGGCGGCTGGATGTATTTTTCGTCAACTCCTCTAGGGTTTCTAGAATATTTGGGTATTTATAGAGCTCAGAGGCGGTGGAGGGGGTTCCCGAGGCAGCCACAACCCATCAGGGCGCGCCCGGGACCCCTGGCGTGCCCTGGTGGGTTGTGGGTGGCCTGGGCTCCCTCCTGATTACTTCTTTGGCTCACTGGCCTTCTTCTAGTCCAAAAAAAATCTTCAAAAAGTTTCGCCGCGATTGGACTCTGTTTGATACTGATATTGTGCGAAGTAAAAAACAAGCAAAAACAACAACTGGCACTTTGGCACTATGTCAATAGGTTAGTCCCAAAAAATGATATAAAGTTGCTATAAAATGATTGTAAAACATCCAAGAATGATAATATAACAACATGGAACAAGCAAAAATTATAGATACGTTGGAGACGTATTAGCATCCCTAAGCTTAATTCCTACTCGTCCTCGAGTAGGTAAATGATAAAAACAGATTTTTTGATGTGGAATGCTGCCTAACATGTTCATCACATATTGTTTTCTTTTGTAGCATGGACATTTGGACTTTTAGATGGTTCAAAGCAATAGTCTAGTTTTAACATAATGACTTTAATACTCAAGCATGCCAACAAGCAACCATGTCTTTCAAAATATCAACGCTAAAGAAAGTTATCCCTAGCCTATCATGCTCAATCATTGATCCATTCATGAAACACACTCAAATATTAGCTACATCCAATGCACAAGTATGATCATAGTGCCCCCTAGTTGGTGCTTTATAAGAGAAGATGGAGACTCAAATAAAAATAAAAATTGCATAAAGTAAATAGATAGGCCCTTCGCAGAGGGAAGTAGGGATTTGTAGAGGTGTCAGAGCTCAAAGTTTAAATTGAGAGAGAAAAATATTTTGGGTGGCATGCCTTTCCTGTCAACAAAAATGACAAAGTAGTTCGCAATACTTTCCATGCTAGATATATCATAGGCGGTTCCCAAACTTAAAGTAAGGTTTATTCCTTTTTCCACCATTCTTTCACAATCCATGGCTGGCCGTATCCACGGTTGCCTTCCATACCAACACTTTCTAAGGAATTTATTATTTGACAACTTAAAGTAATTTTTTTCATTTCGGGACTGGGCATCCCTATTACCGCCGTACTCTCGTGCAATGACAAGTGAATAAACACTCATCTTGAGAATAACACATCTAGCATGGAAAAATATTGGATACCCCCTACCGTTTCATGAGCGGTACGAGCACACAAAAAGGAAATTTATTTTGAAAATTTAGAGATGGCACATACAAATTTGCTTAGAACGGTATGGAAATACCGCATATAGGTAGGTATGGTGGACTCATAAGGCAAAACTGGGTTTAAGGATTTTGGATGCACAAGTAGTATTTCTACTTAGTACAAGTGGAGCTAGCAAATAGATTGAGAAGCAACCAACCAAGAAACAAAAATTCACATAAACGGGCATTGAGCATAACTAACACCGAATAATGCACCATAAGTAGTGAAAGATCGTGGATGTCGCCTAGAGGGGGGGGGGTGAATAGGCGCTTTAAAATAATTACGGTTTAGGCTTGAACAAATGCGGAATAAACCTAGCGGTTAATTTGACAAGCACAAAACCTAAATTGACTAGGCTCGCCTATGTGCACCAACAACTTATGCTAAGCAAGATAAACAACTAAGTGATAGCAAGATATATAACAAGAAACAATATGGCTATCACAAAGTAAAGTGCATAAGTAAAGGGCTCGGGTAAGAGATAACCGAGGCACGCGGAGACGACGATGTATCCCGAAGTTCACACCCTTGCGGATGCTAATCTCCGTTTGGAGCGGTGTGGAGGCACTATGCTCCCCAACAATGCCACTAGGGCCACCGTATTCTCCTCACGCCCTCGCACAATGCAAGGTGCCGTGATTCCACTAAGGGACCCTTGAGGGTGGTCACCGAACCCGTACAAATGGCAACCCTTGAGGGCGGTCACCGAACCCGTACACTTTGGCAACCCTTGGGGGCGGTCACCGGTACCCGTCAAATTGCTCGGGGTGATCTCCACAACCTAATTGGAGACCCCGACGCTTGCCCGGAGCTTCACCACAATGGAATGTGGCTCCGAGGCACCACCAAGCCGTCTAGGGCGCCAAGGCACCCAAGAGGAACAAGCTCAAGGGTGCTCAAACACCCAAGAGTAATAAGCTTCTCAACTACTAACTTCCACGTATCACCGTGGAGAACTCAAACCGATGCAACTAATGCAATGGCAAGGGCACACGGAGTGCCCAAGTCCTCCTCTCCCAAATCCCACCAAAGCAACTAATGCTAGGGAGGAAAATGAGAGGAAGAACGAAGAAGAACACGAAGAACTCCAAGAACTAGATCCAAGGGGTTCCCCTCACTTAGAGGAGAAAGTGATTGGTGGAAATGTGGATCTAGATCTCCTCTCTCTTTTCCCTCAAGAAGGAGCAAGAATCATTGGAGGGATTGAGAGATAGGCAAGCTCAAGAAGGTCAACAATGGGGGGAGAAATGAGCTCAAAGGATAAGAAAACCGTTGGGGAAGAAGACCCCTTTTATAGGGCCACCCCAAATCCAACCGTTACCCGTGCTGGATGCGTACAAGCGGTACTACCGCTCTTGCGAGCGGTACTACCGCTTAAGCGGTAGTAATTCAAAAACAGCAGGCGAGAACACAGAACTGGAGCGGTAGTGCCGCGCTTAGCGGTACTACCGTGCCAACCAAGCGGTACTACCGCTAAAGCGAAAAGAGCAACAGAAGCTTGCACACTCTGCGAAAAACAAGCGGTAGTAGCAGCGGTAGTGGAGGGCGGAAGTACCGCACCAAGCGGTACTACCGCCCAGCAGAGCGGTACTACCGCCCTGAGCGGTACTACCGCACTACTGCCGCACTACTACCGTTTAACAGAAAACGGCAACAGAGACGTGCACAGAAGGAAACCCCGCAAGCGGTAGTGGCGGCGGTAGTAAGGGCGGTAGTACCGCCAGAGCGGTACTACCGTGCTACTACCGCTCTACTACCGTGAATGGCAAACTGGCAACAGAAAGTTGCACGCTCGGGGAAACCCCAAGCGGTAGTGCCACGGAAGTACCAGCGGTACTACCGCATAAGCGGTACTACCGTGGGCACCAGCGGTACTACCGCTTGCAAGCTACTGAAAATCCACAGAAACAGAGGATACAAATAAAACCAGAACTGCCATAACTTCTGCAAATGAGCTCCGAATTGAGCAAACTCAAGCTTGTTGGATAGAAGACAACGAGTACTATCCAAACAGCGACTGGTTATAATAAGAAGTGGCAGGGGAGATATGCCTAACATATAGAGATGAGAAACCTCTATGAATGAAGAACCGGCATAAACTCCAACATCGAAAACATCATAGAAGATGCATATATGAACTCCGGTTTCGATGAACTCGAGCTTGTCATGAAGATGACCAAAAGCTCAAAGACTCACAAAGAGAAACACCAAACACAAACCAAGAAAGATGATGCAAGGATGCAAAGGTTTGAGCTCTCTACGAATGATACGATAAAGCTACTCACTTGAGAACCCCCCTTGATAGTACGGCTATCGATCCTAAAACCCGGTCTCCCAACTACCACCATGAGACCGGTAAAATAGAAAACCTATCAAGGGCAAACCTTTGCCTTGCGCATAGTCCACTTGAGCTAGATGATGACGATCTTGACCTCCTCAAGTTGGACCACCTTTCTTGATTGCGCCGGCTCGATGAAGACTAGTTGATTGCTCCCCCATACTCCACTATGGGTGAGCCACTCTTCGGCACATCTTCACAAGTCCATTGTCACCACAATGGACAGCAAGCTTCAAGCATGTGATCTCTTCGTGATGCTCCACTTGAACTTGCACACCGCAATCTTGATGACGATCACCACTTGATGTCATCCTCCATGGGTTGTGTGATATCTTCCTTTTGATGCACGCCCATGGAAACAAACCTAACCCCACAAAGAACTCTTGCATAGAACATGGGTTAGTACACAAAGCGTAATGGACAATGCTTACCATACCGTGAGATCACTTGATCCCACTCGGTACATCTTCTACGCTTTGTGTGTTGATCAACTCGAATCACTCTTCATATTTAGTCTTGATCAACCTTGAATCTTTCCAACTCTCTTCATTAGGATGATGTCTTGAAGGTAAACATGAATGTTCACACAATCTCCTTCTTCAAGACATGCTTGCAATAGGCTCATCTCTTACATGACCAATCTTTGGATAACTCCATGAATAACCTTGGTCAACACATATTCTTCTTCAAATCACCTTGAGACCAACAAATGGTCTACAAGCAAAGCCTATGGACAAACCCTTCAAATATAACTCAAGGCAACCATTAGTCCATAGAGATTGTCATCAATTACCAAAACCAAACATGGGGGCAGCACATGTTCTTTCAAGTAGGATGTAATTTCATTGCATAACTATTGACTTTCGTGCTTGCATAGGGAATCACAAACCTTAACACCAATATTCTTAAAGCATAATTACTCACCAACATGACTCACATATCACTATCATCATGTCTCAAAACTATTACAAGGAATCAAGTTTAATTTGTCCAATGATCTTCATGAAAGTTTTTATTATATCCTCCTTGAATATCTATCACTTTGGGACTAGTTTCAAATATTTCCATTGCTTTTGACAAGCTCAAACAAATTTAAGTGAAGAACATGAGCATAAAGATTTCATCTCTCAAAATAATATAAGTAAAGCATTAGAGGATTTATTCAAAATTTAATAACTCTCAAATTAATCTAAGTGAAGCATGAGAGTATTTCTACAAAAAATTCCAAGCACACCATGCTAAAAAAAGGTATAAGTGAAGCACTAGAGCAATTCCATAGCTCAAAAAATTTAAGTGAAGCATATAGAGCAATTTTAACAAATCATAGCATAATTTTGGCTCTCTCAAATAGGTGTGTCCAGCAAGGATACAAGTGACAAACTAAAAAGCAAATCAAGCAAAGACTCAAATGATACAAGACGCTCCAAGCAAAACTCATGATATGTGACGAATAAAAATATAGCTCCAAGTAAAATACCGATGGTCGTTAGAAGAAAGAGGGGATGCCACTCGGGGAATCCCCAAGCTTAGTTGCTTGTTTCTCTTTGGATATATCTTGAGGGTGTTGTAGCATCCCCAAGCTTAGGCTCTTTCCACTCCTTATTCCTTCATCCATCGTGATCTCACCCAAAACTTGAAATCTTCAATCACACAAAACTCAACAAAATCTTCGTGAGATCCGTTAGTATAATAAAGCAAATCACCACTTTCAGTACTGTTGCAACCCCATTCAAATTTTATTATTGCATTATACCTACTATATTTTAACTTTACCATGGCTTATACCCTTCAATACAAACCATAGATTCATCAAAACAAGCACACAATGCAACGAAAATAGAATCTGTCTTAAACAGAACAGTCTGTAGTAATCTATACTCTAACCAAACTTTTGTAACTCTAAAAATTCTGAAAACTTAGGACAATGTAAAGAATTTGTATAGCAATACTGTGTTAAAATTTCAGCTCAATATCTCGCTCCAGTAAAACATGAAAATTCGCGCACTGGAGGTAAAGTTTCTGTTTCAGATTCAGCATTGTTTCTACTCATCTTATGAATCATTCTAAAGGCTTTACTTGGCACAAACACTAAATAAAACATAAAAACACAATCATAACAGAGGCATAATTGTGTAAACACTAAAAAACAGAAATAAAAAGATGAAAATAAATTTATTCATTGGGTTGCCTCCCAACAAGCGCTATCGTTTTACGCCCCTAGCTAGGCATAACGTATAGATTCAAGTGTTGTCATCTTTGGTTTTGCTCCATAGGATGCTCTCATGATTGATTCATAGGGTGGCTTAATTCTTGTTCTAGGGAAGTGTTCCGTACCCTTTCTCAAAGGAAACTGAAATCTAATATTGCCTTCTTTCATATCAATCATGGGACCTATAGTGCGTAAAAACGGTCTACCAAGTATAATGGGACAAGACGGATTGCAATCAATATCAAGAACAATAAAATATGTGGGCACATAGTTCCTATTTGCAAGAATAAGAACATCATTAATTGTTTCCAAAGGCTTTTTAATAGTATAATCCGCGAAGTGCAAATTAAGAGAACATTCTTCAATATTGGTAAGACCAAGCACATCACATAGAGATTTTGGAATCGTGGAAACACTAGCACCCAAATCACATAAAGCAAAGCACTCATAATTCCTAATCTTGACCTTAATGGTGGGTTCCCACTCATCATGTAATTTTCTAGGAATAGAAATCTCTAACTCCAACTTCTCTTCAAAAGATTTCATCATAGCATCGACGATATGTTTAGTGAAAGCTTTATTTTGTTCATAAGCATGGGGTGAATTTAACGTGGATTGCAGCAAAGAAATACGTTCAATCAAAGAGCAACTATCATAATTAAAATCTTTGCAATACAAAATAGTGGGCACATCACAAGTTAAAGTTTTGACCTCTTCAAACCCACTTTCATCAATTTTTTCATCAAGATTTTCACCCTCCAAATTATTGGGACGCCTTCTAGCTAAAGTTGACTCTACTTCAGTCCCTTTATCATCAATTTTAATGTTACTAAACAAGGAATCAATAGAAGAAACACCAATCACTTTAAGATCTTCATCATTTTTTCTGAAGGCAATCACTAGAAAACGCTTTTTCTAAAAATTCTCTTTTAGCTCTAAGCATAGCGGCTATTTTCTTACTTTCATCCATAGAGACATATAAAGCTTTAATTGATTCATAAATCTTAGGTGCAAAAGCTTTCAACTTGAGATTTTCTACATCATGAGAAATTCTATCAATGCTTCTAGACATATCATCAATCTTATTCAACTTTTCTTCTATCATAGTATTGAAAACCTTTTGCGCATCGATAAATTCTTTAATATTACTCTCAAGATCAGAGGGGTTACTATTATTATTGTAAGAAGAATTACCTTAGGAATTACCATAATTATTAGAGGAATTTCCAGGAAAAGGCCTAGGATTAAAATTACCTCTATAAGCATTATTATTAAAATTGTTTCGCGAGATGAAATTCACATCTACGGAATCACTATTTTGCTCAATCAAAGTAGACAAAGGCACATCATTAAGATCAATAGGAGAATTTTTACTAGCAACCAACTTCATTAAAGCATCAACTTTTTCACTCAAAGTACTAATTTTTTCAACCGAATTACCTTTTTTGCTAGCAGATGCTCTTTCAGTATGACATTGTGAATAATTAGCCATAATATTATCTAGCAATTTAGTAGCTTCACCCAAACTAATTTCCATAAAAGTACCACCCGCGGTGGAATCTAAAAGATTTTGAGAGACAAAATTCGATCCCGCATAAAAAAATTGTATGATCATCCAAAGATTTAAACCATGAGTAGGACAATTTCTTAGCATCAATTTTATTCTTTCCCAAGATTGTGCAACATGTTCATGCTCAAGTTGCTTAAAATTCATGATTTGTGTTCTAAGGGAAATAATTTCCGCGGGCGGAAAATACTTAGTAATTAAAGCATCCTTGCACTTATTCCAAGAATCGATACTATTGCGAGGCAAAGAAGAAAACCAAATTTTTGCACGATCCCGCAAGGAGAAAGGAAATAATTTCAACTTTACTATAACATTGTCCACATCTTTTTTCTTTTGCATATCACACAATTCTACGAATGTCTTTAGATGGGACGCGGCATCCTCATTAGGAGTACCGGCAAATTGATCTTTCATGACAAGATTCAACAAAGCGGCATTAATATCACAAGACTCCGCACTAGTGGCGGGAGGAGCAATCAGAGTACTAATAAAATCATTATATTAGTATTGGAAAAATCACACAATTTGGTATTTTCTTGAGTCATCGTGACTACGCAAACAAGATTGTAAGCAAATAAGACATCCGACGAGAAAGAGGCAAACGAAAAAGAGGGCGAATAAAACGACAAATTTGTGAAGTGGGGGAGAGGAAAACGAGAGACAAATGGCAAATAATGTAATTGCAAGGAGATGAGATTCGTGATTAGGAACCTGATAGATGTTGATGGTGTCTCATCGGCGCCAGAGATTGGCACATTGAAGAGACAGCTTCCTCCCCGGCAACGGCGCCAGAAATTCCTTTGACGTGCCTTGAGACTGCATCGGTATTTCCCCAAAGAGGAAGGGATGATGCAGCACAACGATGGTAAGTATTTCCCTCGGTTATAAAACCAAGGTATCGAACCAGTAGGAGGATCACCAACACTATGTAAACAACACCTGCACACAAAGAACAAATACTTGCAACCCGACGCGAAAGATAGGTTGTCAATCTCTCTACGGTAAAATGATAGATTAGGTCATGATAGATTGGATAGATAGATCTCTCAAGAACACAAAATAAAATAGGCAAATAAAAATTGCAGCAAGGTATTTTTGGTTTTTTTGGATTAATAGATCTGAAAACAAAAGCGGCAAAAAGATAGATCGGAAAGCAATATGTTGGAAAACTAGACCCGGGGGCCGTAGGTTTCACTAGTGGCTTCTCTCATCAGTATAGCACACGGTGGGTGAACAAATTACTGTTGGGCAATTGATAGAAGATCAAATAATCATGACGATATCCAAGGCGATGATCATTATATAGGCATCACGTCCAAGATTAGTAGACCGAAATGATTCTGCATCTACTACTATTACTCCACACATCGACCGCTATCCAGCATGCATCTAGTGTATTAAGTTCATGGAAAAATGGAGTAATGCAATAAGAACGGTGACATGATGTAGACAAGATCTATTCATGTAGGAATAGACCCCGTCTTGTTATCCTTAATAGCAACGATACATGCGTGCCTCGCTGCCCCTTCTGTCATTGGGAGAGGACACCGCAAGATCGAACCCATCACAAAGCACCTCTTCCCATGGCAAGAAAAAGCGATCTAGTTGGCCTAACTAAACCAAATATTCGAAGAAAAAATACGAGGCTATAAGTAATCGTGCATATAAGAGATCAAAGAAGACTCAAATAATATTCATGAATAGAAACTGATCATGAACTCAAAATTCATCGGATCCCAACAAACACACCGCAAAAAGTTTACATCAATTAGATATCCAAGAGACCATTGTATTGAGAATCAAAAGAGAGAGAGGAAGCCATCTAGCTACTGCCTACGGACCCGTAGGTCTATGGTGGACTACTCACGCATCATCGGAGAGGCACCAATGAGGATGATGAACCCCTCCGTGATGGTGTTAGATTGGATCTCGCGGTTCTGGAACTTGCGGCGACTGGATGTATTTTTCGTCATCTCCTCTAGGGTTTCTAGAATATTTGGGTATTTATAGAGCTCAGAGGCGGTGGAGGGGGTTCCCGAGGCGGCCACAACCCATCAGGGCGCGCTTGGGGCCCCTGGCGTGCCCTGGTAGGTTGTGGGCGGCCTGGGCTCCCTCCTGATTACTTCTTTGGCCCACTGGCCTTCTTCTGGTCCAAAAAAATTCTCCAAAAAGTTTCGTCGCGATTGGACTCCGTTTGGTACTGATATTCTGCGAAGTAAAAAACAAGCAAAAACAGCAACTGGCACTTTGGCACTATGTCAATAGGTTAGTCCAAAAAAATAATATAAAGTTGCTATAAAATGATTGTAAAACATCCAAGAATGATAATATGACAGCATGGAACAAGCAAAAAATATAGATACGTTGGAGACGTATCACGCACCGCCGGCCCCAACACAAAAAAAGACTTCGCTGGTGTCGTCCCTCCCTCCCCCTGATTACATCATGACTTCCCAGCCACCCGAACACTTGCCAAACGTAGCCTTTGTCGCCATGGATGCAGCTCTCCGCATTCCAGCATTGCAAATTCTGGTTGTAGCATTCGAGTGTAGCTTGTCTCACCGCAAAGGTACTAGCATCGAGTATAGCCGGTGGTTGCAAATCATGTGACTGTTTCCAGCATCTAGCAATGCAGTTGCAGCAGTTGGTGGTGAGGGAGACACCGAAGTAGTGTTTTACAATGATGCCCACTTCAAAATTTCATAGAAAAAGTCACTTGAACAGAACGAAGAGACTAGTATTTTGGGTCTGGGCAACACATGCCTTTTCTTCTTCTTTTCTAGTTAACATGTTTAGTACAACGAATGCTTGGACTTATACATGATTCAGTTGCTAACATAAAGACTGAAGATATGAACTGCGGAAAAGGAATTTGCGGATCGGGCGATCAGGCGATCAGGGGATCTGATCTCGCCGACCGGCGACCGGTCGCCGGCCTCCCTGGCCGGCCACTCTACTCCTCTTCGGTAGGTTTTCCCCTCCTCTCTACTCTGCCGTCGTGTCTAAAGAGGTCCGTTCCATGGCTCGGGCGGAGGTGGTCTCGGGGTCCATTTCGACGACTTGGGCAGCGAGTTTTCATGCGGATTTCTCCATGGCCAAACCTGTGTTTCACCAAGGTCAGGTATCTCTCTCCAACTCCGGGCGCCTAGCTCTCCTAGACTCTAACAAAGTGATCATCGATGCTCGGTTTCTTCGCGATGGTGAGTCCATTTCGATTGGCAATGAGATCTCCTTTCCGTGTTACAAATCCATTGTGTGCAGTCGCATCGTCTCAGAAGTTCTCATTGGGGGTGATCCAATTGCACCCAAGGCCAAATCTAATCGCCTGGTTAAACCCACTGTGTTTAGGGATGTAAACGGATCGGATCGGATCGGATCGGATAATGGTTTTACCATATCCTTTACCATATTTTTTTGCCGGATTCGGAGCGGATCGGATAATGACCGGATGCGGATTCGAATGTGGATTATATCGGACTACGGATTCGGAGCGGAGGCGGGGCGGATTCGGACCGGAAACGAACAAAAAATATCGGATGATACGTGCCAAGAGACGTGATTTATTTCTACTATGCAACAATATGAAAACACGTTTCCATCCAAGCGCATAACACTAGAGTGGCAAATTAATATCTTTTTCAGACGATCTATAGAAAGAACAACAATATATAAGTAACTAGCAACCTTTTACTGATCAAAGGCTGCAGCAAGTAAGACATTAAACATTATAAATTCATACTGTTTTGTAGTCTATTAAGATGAAGCCTACTGTACTTGACTGCTACAAATTAACTTGGTGTTCATACTTGTACGTGACTGCATGCAAGGAAGAAGGAAAGGAACCACTACCAGTGCTAATACTTGTTCATATCAGTATTCCTACGTGTATATGTACGCAGACCACCGTTCGGACGCACTGCCGGCGTATATGTACGCAGTCGCAGACCTCCGTTTGATGCGCCGCCGGCGTATATGTACGCAGAGCTGTGTGTGAATTGCTATTGTGGTCTTGTACTAGGGTTAGGTTAAATTCTATTTATATGTGGTGATTTTTATTAGTGGTCCACGTGGGCATTTGGGCTTCTCAATTGGACTAAATTTATCGGATAATCCTATTTGACAACCTCGGATAATCCGCAAAAAATACCGGATAATCCATATCCGCCGGATATTATCAATACCATATCCTGTACCATATCCGCCGGATATCCGGTTGACCAAAATCCGTATCCGCATCTATATCCGCCGGATTTGTGTAAGTGCATACCATATCCTTCAAAACGGATACGGAAGCGGATTCGGAACGAAAATTATCCGTACCATTTACATCCCTAACTGTGTTGGAGGCTCCTGTGGAGATTGATCAGCAGTTGGTTTTAGACAGCCAGCAAGGCTTGGATTTCCAACGTGCAGTCTGGCATAAGTTTCATTGCCCGGTAGCCTTCACGCCCGGACGTAATGCTCGTGAATTCCTTCTTGTTGCCTCCTTCAAGCGTTTCAAACATAGACTTGCCTCCTTCAAGCGTTTCACGCCCGGAGTTAGTCGCTATATCAACGCCTGTTTGGGAGGTATAGCTATGGATTTTAGAGTGGAGTTTCATCGGGATCATTCATACAAATTCTCAGTTTTCTCCAAGCAGGTGGGATTCTTCATTTATTCCCATAAGAGCTTCAGTTGTGATGAGTTCATGGTTTTCTTCAATCTATGCGGGAAATGGAGGTCCGGATTACATCAAGGAATTTTGCGCTTGGGAAAAGGAGGAAGCTAATTCTTGGTCGGTGGTTAACCACAAAAACGCCAAGAATCTCAAACCCAATCTGTCCGGGGCTAATCTTACTGCTCTAGGTGCACGTCAGCCACGAACTCATCCTGCGTTGGGTCTTTCATCCAATATTTGTGATCAAAATAAGAGCTCCAGTTCCTCACCTCTGCTTACGGAGCAGCCAAGTTTCATCTCCAGGCTCACTCTCAAGGAAGTATCTGATCTTTGCAGCCTTTTGTATAAAGGGGTTGATGTTACTGCTATTCGGGATTTTTTTCGGACCTCATATGTTCGCTCCTCACTTGACTGTTTTTCTGAAGCTGAGCTCTCTGAATTGGACTGCATTGCCGAGGCCCGTTTACCCAAGGAGATGATTGATGATATTTTTGGTCAGCACAGTTTCCAGGAAGTACCTATTTCTTCAGTGTTTGGTCGCCTTTCCAAGGATATTTCTCAGGTCGCGCTTAAAGACTATAGAACTGCTGTGCATTCTAACTCTTAGAAGAGCCTGCTTCCTACTTCTAAGCATAGTGCTTTGCTGACCGAGCCTCGTACTTTTGTCTTTGACAGACTTGATCCGGCTCCTCAATCTCACGTGGGTAGCAGAACCTCTGTTTTTATCGACTCCAGTGGGATGGTTTTGAAGACACTATGATGCTACCGGGCCTGAAAATTCTTTCTGCTCACGTTGTCTTGCTTTTGGTCACTACCGTCTGCAATGCCACAGCAAGATCAGATGTCACCGGTGCAAACTATTGGGACATATCAGTCGTGACTGTTCCATGCTTTCAGATTTGGAAAATAGGCACCAATCATTGAAAAGCAGGCTCCAACACGATCTTTCTAAAGTTGTTTGGGTACCTAAGCAGCAACCTGCTATCGTGGATGATCGTTTGGCTACAACTCTGCATAATGGACATGCCTATGCGCAACATATTTTATCTGCATCTGACGAGCCTAGTATTTTAAACCTCGATTTGTCTCTCGGTGCCACTGTTGGTAAGGACAGATTGTTTCAGGAAGGTTTTGATCTCAATGTATCGACCGAGGAGGGTATTAATGAGGTTAATGAGGATAAGCATCAAATTATTTATTTTCTTACAGTCCTACAGGGTAATGATGACCTGCTTTTTGAAGGGATTGATTTGACTAGACCTGAGGTTGTTACATTTCCCAACGCGGGAGAGGGGGGTTTTCCTTCTAAACAATGCGCCCTCTCCCTTGCCGTTCCTTCCCCTTCCCCTGTTACGTCCAGTCCCTTCCCCTCCCGGCTCGGCTCCGCTCCAGGCCACCCTCGCCGGCCACGAGAGGATCAGGTGATGGCGAACTTTTCGGTTGATCCAGAGGCATTCCTGCTTGGTCGACATGCTGCGATTCAGTTGGACGGAAGACCGCAACACTACCGCTACCATGTTAGTGAGCGGGTGCCCATGAATCATGAGTACATAGCCATTGTTGTCATCACTCCGGCTCCGCCTCCAGGTACACCGTTTGCGCAAGTGCGTGCTTTTCTGTGCAGTTTCGTCGAAGATCACTTGCAGTTCACTATTGATATGATGCAAAAGTGTCTGCTCGGTCATGCCTATGTTCAAGTAGATTCCTCAGCAGATAGGGATTGGCTTGTTACACATAGTCCACACCAGTTTATGCATCAGACCATCACTTTTGTTAAGCATAATGAGGGCATTAATCACAAAAGCTTCACCTATAACCAAGAATGTTGGCTTGCTTGGCTTGCTTTTCCTGCTGATCTTTGGGAGTTGAAGCACATTAGAGGGGTTGTGGAAGATTTTGGGCTCTTAGTGCAATGGGATAAAATCGCCAGTGATTTCTCTCGTGTGGTGGTTAAGGTCTTGGTGGCTGATGTGTCTCTTATTCCTTTGAGCTGTGTGGTTTCAACTAGTAACAAGCATCAGGCAGAGTCCTGGTCGGTGCCCATTGTCATCCTTGGACACAATCTCCTGGGTGCCCTACCTGCTGATGAAGATCTGCCACCACCTGATGGAGGCAATCCTCATCCACTGCCAAACCCTCAACCTCCTGCATAGGCTCAAAATAACCATGCCAACTGGCCAACGTGGGTGCCACAGCTAAATCATCTTGGTGCTGCTGCTCGAGATCAACAATTTTTCAATGCAGGGGCACAATTCAACAATGCAGGTCAAAATATGCAGCATATATTTGGCCCACAGGGGCATTGGAGCAGAATCTTGGGGCCAACCATGATGATGCAAATCAAGCTCAGTTTCAAAATGGAGATTTTATGGAGCTTAATGACCTACAGGGCAATGCAGTCCCTAAGTTTAATCAAGCAGAGTTTGAGCAACTTAATGATTTGCTGAACCCTGTCATTCAGAATCATCCTCCAATCCAGCATGCCATCAATATGCAGCTTGATCTCAATGAGCCTATACAAGAGGAGAATAGTGAGCTGACAGCTACTTTTAGTACTGATTCTGAGAACACTTCCACTGGTTCTGTTCATGGCTTGTTTGCTCCTCCTGGTCCTGTGTTTGATTTGAACCTGGTGGATGTGCCTGTTGGTCTGGCTGTAAATCAAGCTCATCTGAATTTGGGGGAGGTGCCTATTGGTCTGCATGACAATCCAGTTCCAATTCAGAATGATGTTGAGATGATTATGCCTCAGGAGGCTCAACCAATGCAACATCTTTAGGAAGGGGATCCATTTGTTCAGAACATTAATGTTGGGATGGCTCTAATCCGGCCTGAAATCGATTCTCACACCCTCCCACCCAGTCAAGTGGCCTCATTGCAAGATCTTGACCAATCTTTTTTTGCCAAAGGTGGCTGAGATTTCTCCCAATGCTAATTCATCTCCCAATCACCTACCAATTGCACCAGTTTTCTCACCTCAAGGTTTCAGGGCCTGGGAGCAGTTCTTTTGTCCCAACTCCGATAGTGGGCCATTCATCCCTGTTCCTTCCTCTTGGGCTGATTTCTTTACTGCTAAGCTGCTTTCCCCAGCTGATTTTGATTGGGCTAAGGTTGTGCTCCAATCAAAGCTTTGGGTCTTATTTCAAGAGGGTTGTCACGAGGGGATATTCATTGAATTTGTCATTCCAACCAGGTGCCCAACATCTTCACCTCCTACTTGCCACTTAGCTGCTGCTGTTGAAGAAACTACAAGGGGATTTTCCACACCACAAGCAGTAAGATCTGACACATTGCATGTTCCCCCAGTGATGCAGTTCAGTACATCTGTGCTTCACTTCAGAAAGAGAAAACAGAAGACACCTCTAGTGATATCGCAGGTCGGGAGAAGTGATAGTATTAAGCTGATCAATCAAGGCCATAAGGAGAAAACATGCATGGATAAACACTGTTTAGCATGTGTTGCTACTGCTCCTCTTCTGAAGTAGAAAGTAGTATGGAATCTGGTCACAAAATTTGGAATGGCTGATGCTCAGCCTTCCAGTCCAGCGAAGGACATCAAGACTTCCAAGCCCCAACCCAAGGATGATGACAAGCCCAAGAAGCATCCCAAGAAGAAATGATCCAGTGTCATGTGGATTCTCTGCTTTACCTTCTATGTGCCAGATCTTTTGCTTAATGCTGCTAGTTTTCATGTGGACTATTAATGCTCTCCGTGAGCTATTTGTTTTGCTTAATGCTTATGTCAGACAGTGGGGATTTTATATTGTGGTCCTTTTGCATCTCTCACTTATTGAATGCCTGGTCCTCTCCAGGCTAATGCTTTGGGTTGCTAAGAGCTTGGAGCTTCTTAGCCTATGTTTTGTTAACATTCCCTTGTTATCATGGTTGCTCAATCTTGGAAAGTCTTGAATTGGAATATTAGGGGCCCAAACTCATGAGATAAATGGTTGCATGTTAATAATAAGATTAATGAAAGCTCTTGCCAGATTGTGTGCTTTCAAAAAACAAAAAAAAAGTGGTTATAGATATTTCTTTCATCAGAAAATTTTGCCCCCCTAGATTTGACTCTTTTGTATATCAACCTTCAAATGGAAGATCAGGAGGACTTTTAATAGTTTGGTGCTCCAATGCTTTTAAAGGTGTGGTGGTCTTCCAAAATGAATATTCCTTGTCAGTTGAATTGCAATCTATGAGATGTGGTAGTTGTTGGACCCTTACCAACATATATGCTCCCTGCTTGGATGATAAAAAAACAGGAGTTTTTGGCTTGGCTTGCGGATATCACCATCCCCACAGAATCTGACTGGTTAATTGTAGGGGATTTTAACCTTATCATGGGTTTTCAAGATAGGAACAAACCTGGAGGTAACATTAATGATATGCTCCAGTTCAACGCAGTCATAAGTTAGCTTGGTTTAGTGGAAATTCCCCTTAAAGGGCGGCAGTACACTTGGAGTAACATGCAGGACGGTCCTCTGCTTGAAAAGCTAGACTGGATTTTCACATCATCAGCTTGGACACTTTCATATCCTAACACCTTGGCTTTTCCTTTAGCCATGACAACGTCAGATCATATTCCATGTATTATTCAAAGACAAACAACTATGCCCAAGAGTAACCTTTTCAGATTCGAGAACTGGTGGATGGAACATGAGCAATTTCAGTCCTTAGTTAAGTCTGTATGGACACAAAGTATTCACTATGCTGATGCAGCTAAGCGAATCAATGCGAAGTTCAAAATCCAAGGAAAAGCCTAAAGACCTGGGCTATAACTCTCTCCAATCTTAAAGTTGATATTGCAAATATTAATGCTTTTATTTCAATGATTGATGCTATGGAAAACACTAGAGATCTTACTGCTTCTGAATATGCATTTAGAGGCCAACTGAAATCTCATTTGACTGCTTTAGTGAAGCACCAGAAACTGTATTGGCAACAGAGAGGAAAGATCAAATGGGTAACTTTGGGCAGTGAGAATTCCAGATTCTTTCAGTCAGTGGCCACAATTCAGAATAGGAATAATTCCATTGCCTCTCTTTAGCAAGCTGGTGGAACCTCCATCTCTAGTCATGAAGGTAAAGCTGCTCTTTTGCATGCAACATTTAAGGATAGATTGGGGCAATCTGAACCATCTCAAATTCCACCAGATCTTTTAAACTTGCTTCAACCTCATCATGATCTCAGTTTCTTAGAGGAGCCTTTTACTCATGAGGAAATTGATGTTGTAATCAAGGAGTTGCCTTCAAATAAATCCCCTGGACCAGATGGTTTCAATTCTGACTTCATCAAAAAGTGTTGGCCAATCATCAAAAAAGATTTCTATGATCTTTGCACACAGTTTCACAAGGGGGGCCTCTGCTTACAGAGCATCAATCACTCGTTTATCACCCTGATCCCTAAGAAACCTGGGGCTCCCACTGTTAATTATTACAGACCAATTTCTCTTCTCAGCTATACTATCAAAATCCTGACCAAGCTACTCGCAAACCGACTGCAATCAGTGATTTTAGAACTGGTGCATGCTAATCATTATGGATTTCTCAAATCCAGATCTATTCGTGACTGCATTGCTTGGGCATATGAATTCTTATTCCAATGCAATAAGAGCAAAAAACCTACTGTGGTTCTCAAATTGGATTTTGAAAAGGCATTTGATAAGACTGACCATAGTATGATGTTAACCATTCTTAAACAGAAAGGCTTTGGTAACAAATGGTGTATCTGGATTTCTCAATTCTAAATTCCGCTTCATCTGCTATTCTTCTTAATGGGGTTCCTAGGAATTCTTTCAAGTGCAGGAGGGGTGTCAGGCAGGGAGATCCCCTCTCACCTCTCCTTTTTGTGCTGGCTGTAGATTTCTTGCAAACCATCCTAAATGATGCTATGCAGAAAGGCATTTTGCAAAACCCAATCAACTTTGCTTCCTGTCCAGACTTTCCTGTGGTTCAATATGCAGATGACACTCTCATCATTCTACCAGCCTATCCAATGCAACTTGCCCAGTTAAAGCAAATTCTCAACACTTTCTCTGCAGCTTCAGGCCTCAAGGTCAACTATGAGAAGTCCAAATTGGTACCAATTAATGTGTTACCAGATGATTTTCACTCTTTGTCTGCAATTCTTGGATGTTCTGTGTCTCAGTTCCCATTTACATATCTTGGTGCACCTCTTAGCATTACCAAACCTCGTATGGAGCATTTCATGTATATCATTGAGCGTATCCAGAAGAGATTAAATGGGTGTTCTGAATTTCTGAGTTATGATGACAGACTACTCATGGTGAATGCAGTACTCTCGTCATTGCCCACTTTCCTTATGAGTTGTCTCATGCTCTACAAAGGCATACTTGCTCAAATTGATAAATATAGAAGGCACCTGTTTTGGAGAGGTAAGGACTTGGAGAAAAATAATCCTCCTTTAGCTGCTTGGGAACTCATCTGTAAGCCTAAGGATCAAGGTGGGCTTGGAATTCTAAACCTGCACACTCAAAATACTAGCCTGCTAATGAAAATGCTCCACAAATTCTTTAATAAGCATGATACCCCACAGGTGCATTTAGTGTGGGAGGCATACTATGCAGACAAAATGCCTGGTAAGCAATTATCGACCGCATCTTTTTGGTGGAGAGACTGCATTAAACTCATGCCTACATACAAGGATCTTGCTTCTTGCATGGTTGCAGATGGTTCTTCCATCCAGTTCTGGAAAGATAACTGGAATGGCTTGCCATATATGCATCAATGGCCGCATCTTTTCTCCTTTGTCAAAAATGATCAACTGTGTATTAGAAATCTGGAGTTTGGATGATCTTTCGAACCATTTTCATCTTCCCCTTTCAGAAGAGGCTTTTGCACAATTCAATGAAATGACACTGCTGATTGCTCAATTGGAACTTCAGGATGATTCAGATATCTGGCAATGCCGCACAACAGCTGCAAACTACAAAGTTTCTGACATCTACAAACTACTTGTGGGACACCAGGAAGTTCTGCTTGTGATCAAATGGACTTGGCAAACTTGTTGTCAACTAAAGCATAAAATCTTTTTTTGGCTTCTCATTAACAATCGACTGAATACCAAGGGCGTGTTGCTACGCAAGCACTTCTTCATCGAAGATTACACATGTGTCCTTTGCAACCAGCAACAATTAGAGACGAGCGATCATCTATTTTTCCACCGCCCTTTTGCTCGAACCTGTTGGGACTATATTAGTCCATCTTGGGATCCACAACATCAGGGCATCCAAGATGACATAAACTCCATGAAAGCCCAGCTTGGTGTGCCTTTTTTCTGGAATTGATTATACTGGTATCTTGGGCCATTTGGACCACAAGGAATGATTGGATTTTTAACAAAATTCCACCAAGCCTTTATCGTTGCAGAAAGAAGTTCAAGACTGAGCTCAAGTGGTTGGTGCATTGAGCCACAAGGAAATCATATGTGGATTTTGAGAGCTGGGTTTCAAATTTTGTATAGCTGGGTCCTTCAACCCATGTACTTTCTGTTTCTTTCCTATAGGTTTTTTCCCGTTGATTGTATAGATTCTTTTATTCTTTCAGAGCTCTTGTTTTTGTACTATTTATTTTAAAAAATCCATAAAAATACGCAACAGAGTCCTGCTGTTTCCCTAAAAAAAGCATAATAACTGAAATGCCGGCAAATCTAGCCTGCTTTCAGGTGAACACCTAGCTAATAATGGACCAGCCATACTAGTATTTGACATTAGTACTTTCAGACTACAAATATAACATCGATTGGTATACTTTCCTTTGCCACACTGGAAATATGGCATCTATTCCTAAACATTTGCTTTCAAAAAATATCATTTTCCATCTATGTTCACTAGAAAGAAGACCTCAATGCTCCATCCTACTTTTGCAGTTACTATCATATACAAATTTCCGTCATTTTTGGAGCATAACAAAAAAACTCACACGGTCCATAGATAAAATTATATAACCTTCCTCCTTTTCACCCACAGAACAAACTGATCAGCTAGACATGCGAAAAAAATAACTACAGTAAAGCAACACTCGCAGTTATGAATAATAAAGCACAAGGATCTACATGAACCAACTGAATGCACACATACTTTCAAGCTATCAGCTCGCTTTTGAACCCACTATCTCCTCTTCCTTCGTTACAAAAAGAAACACAGGCGCACACACCAGCTCTCCGATGGGCGCGGCCTGCCGCCGCGTATCCACCCGCTATTACAATAAATTTTACTAAAGCACACTTTGCTGAAATAAATTGCACATCACGTCCAAACGAGTTTTACTGCACTTACTAATTAGTTGACACACCGGTGATCTGGGTTTCATGGTTGGCATCCTTGACGAACCTCCTCCAGTACCAATGTCCCGTCCACACTGACTGCATTGCCTCCAACGGCACGCCCTTGGTTTCCGGCAGGAATGCCGCCACGAAGATGGTCATTGTCAGAAGCCAGCCAGCGTAGAAGAGGAACACACCGTACTTCATGGCGCAGAGCAGCGCGATGAACACCTGCAGCTCCACGAAGGAGAGGCACAGCGCGACAGAGATGCTCATGGCCTGCCCGGCTGACCTGATCTCCACTGGGTATATCTCGCTCGGCACCACCCATCTGAGCGGCGCCCACGACACACCGAAGCTGAAGGTACAGAGGCAGATGAGGACCAGCACAGCGGTCGCGTAGCCATGCGGCATCGTCACCCCCTGGTGCTTCCCGAGATGGCCCGCCATGACCCACGAGATGGCCACCTTCATTAGTTGGTTCACCAACAAACAGAAAGGTTAATTAGATCGAGCCATCAATCAACTAGCATACGTAAGTAGTGACGGTATGGCATAATATGGTACCTCGCAGAACATCATGCCGATGCCGCCGACGATGAGCAAGAACCTACGGCCAATGCGGTCCATGACGAAGGTGGACAGAACTGTGGCGACCAAGTTTGTCATGCTGTTTATCACAGAACCAAGTATGGCCTTCTGGCTGTTGAACCCCACCGTGCGGAACAGCACAGGCGAGAATACGGCGATGACGATCATGCCGGTGAACTCGAAGAAGATGGGTATGGCCAGCCCTACCGCCAGGTAGTGCCGGTACTGCTTGCTGAATAGCCTCCGAAAAGAGCCAACGTCGTTCCGGCGGGCCTCGTCCACGGCGCGGACGATGTCCTTGAACTCGGCATCGATGTTGGTGCCATGTCCGCGGATACGCTGCAGCGCCGCGCGGGCTCGATCGGGCTGGCCTCGCAGGACGAGGCTGCTCGGGGTGTCCGGGATGAAGAAGGCTCCCACGACGATGATGACGCCCGGGACGGCCGCTAGGCCGAGGGAGACGCACCATCCCCAGCCAGGGATGCGGTTGGTGAAGTAGTTGGTGATGGTCGCGGACAGTATGCCGATGACGACGAATGTGTTGTAGGACGACGTGAATGCGCCTCGCCACCGCGCCGGTGCTGTCTCAGAGAGGTACACAGGAGCTGCCTGCGGTAACAAGAAAGAGATGGTTAGTACCTAGTACAAAAAGGGAGATGGTCGGTATTGGGCCTCCAAATACCCCCCCCCCCCCCCCCGGGGTAACTATATTGTATTTTTGGGCCTCCATATACCTGTAATGTGAACCCAAGACCAAAACCGAGTAGAATCCGACCGATGATGAGCATGGCGATGTTGATGGCCGCAGCGTTGATGATCGAGCCGGCAAGGAACATGACACCGCCAATCAACATGATTGCCTGGCGACCCACCCTCCTCGTCACTCGGCTCGCCACCAAGGATGATAGGGTACCGGCGATGAACAATGACGAGGTGAATGCGGTGAGCCACTGGTTGTCATACTTGCAGTATGCATCGCGCTTCGGGCTCTTCACCCTGCTTTGCACTTCCGGAAAGAACTTGATTAGGAATGATTCCATTTGCGTCACACCACCTGACTTGATCAAAAGTACATTATATGTGTAAGCATAAATTTCTTGCCATAAGCTTTGCTTTGCAGTATGATTGTTTTTCGAAATTATATTACAACACAATTAAACTATAATCATTCAAACAATAAAGTACATAAGAATTTGATAAAAATATTCCATTTGTAAAAATCATGTACTTGAAAAAATCATTGAACTTTAAAAAGTGTTTGTAGTTTTAAAAATATTCAGGTAAGTCTGAAAAGTGTTCTTGTGTTTTTAAAAACTGTTCATGTAATTTAGAAAAGTGTTCATGTAATTGAATAAGTATTCACAACTTTAAAAACATATTTATATAATACAAAAAGTGACACGCATTTTTAGAAATTTTTATGTATTAAAAAATAATTCAACTATTATAACAGGATGCTTTCGTAATTGTGATAAAAGTTTATGTGTTTTTTATTCTACATAAATACTTTGGAAAAATGTTCACGTGTCTGCTTAAAATGTTTGTGTATTTAACAAAATAGTTGTTAAAAATAATAAAATAATAATAATAAATGAAAAAATAATTTATGCAGAGAAAAACTGACAAAAGTAAAACTAAACTAAAGGTATAAAAGGAAAACGGTGAAAAACAAAAAAACTAGGAAACTGGCTAGTCGCTCCCAATGTTGGGCCTCACACCTATTTATTGCCTGCATGGGAGATTTCCCACTATATACCATTATTATGGGCGGTATATAGCATTTGTAGGGTGTGGTCAGGAACGCCAGTTCAGCGCCTTGTGCGCCGTGGAAACAAACTGGCGGTCACACGTCGTTGCTTTTGACCAGCCCATCAACGCGACTCGGTAGCTCTCTCACTCCTCCTCACACGACCTGTTTCAGATCCCGTGGAACTCTGGTCAATTGGTTGACGGGCTGGCCATTGACTTTTGAACTAATTTTTTTAGAAAATATATAATTGGTAATTTTCACCGATTTGAAGAAAAAGTTTGTGATTATGAAAAAGTTTGTTTGTTTGAAAAAATTTCACGGATTCAATAAATGTTCATGAATTTGAAAAAAACTTGTTATGTTTGAAAAAAAGTTAATGTATTTGGAAACAGTTCGTGAATCTGAAAAAAAATATTTCCAACAATAATGATGTTAAGGATTTAAAAGAAGTTTGAAGATAAAAAAATAAAATTTTAAATAAAATTCACTGGTTTTAATTTTTTTTATCAATATGATTTATTTTGTAAATTTGAAAACATTCATTTGTTTGAAAAAAGTTCGTGTATTCAGAAAAAGGTTCACGGATTTGTTTTTCCAATGAATTTGAAAATTTTATCTAACTTTAGAAAATTTCTGGAATTTTTAAAAGTTTATGAATTTGAAAAAGTTCATGCATTTGAAAAAATGAAAAAGGAAAAAGGAAAGAAAAAACCGTCCAAAAAAGGGAAAAAGAAAAACCGGTAGGATGCTTCTAGAAGTTTCACAAAACCTATTTGAAGCTTCACAAAACCTATCGGAAGCTTCCCAAAACTGGTTGGTGTAAAAAGCCGTTCGTGATAAGAAAGACGAACAAACGTTACATGGGTCGTCCCATTCCCTATGATGTGCACCGGGGGTGGTGTGGTCACAGGGAGTTCGAGAGTTCCTATTCTACGTGTTGTGCAACGAATTACTCCAATAACCAGCAATGCTAGTTACACGGGCCAGCCCAATAGTTTTTCATTTTTATTTATTATATCTACCATTTTCTTAATTTTAACAGTTTTATTAAAGTGTTATTAAAAGAGTAAAAATATATGCAGTTTGAAAGAACAATTGCGGCGGCGTTGCCTATATGATGGTCATTCAGATAACACACATGATGGTGCATCTGCTTGGGCTTGACTACAACAGAACAAGCTCCAATGGTGCAAAAAACCAAGAAAATTTTAACGCGGACCATCAGATTTTTTATGGATGTTCCAGATTCGTGCGGGACCTGATAGAGAGCTCTGTTCATCGTGTGATAACCTGTGAAGCTTCTTTTATCTTAGTCAAGCCTCATATGTTCGTTCTTTCTTCTCAGTTGGACCGTGTGAGTGCATATTCTAATGCTACTAGCATAGTGCCCATGCGTTGCTACGGAGGCAACAAAAAGATATAACTTGCTTGGGCGCTACTATACGAACAACAGAAAATAAACATAACTTTCCGAATATTTGTTTCATATTGATCATCAGTGCATTGTCATCATGATAACCTAGACTATGACATAATTATTCAGTGCAAGATTATAGACAAAACGATAACATCAATTCAGGCTTGTTAAACTCAATTCGAACATTCTTCTGCTTGATTCAAGAAAAATGTCCAAATCCTCCCACGATGCTTCACCTTGGTAGTTGCTCATTACTAACATTGCAATGCATGCCCGATACTACAAGTTGTACAGGTAGGAAATGTCATAGCTAGCTAATCGGCCTCATAATTGTGTTCTCTGATGACACACAAGTTGACATTCGGGATGGAATATGCCAGAGTTTTTGGCGTAACATAGTGGTGAAACATCTTTGGTTTATCATGTTGTTGCGCCACCATTACATATTTACAACACTCAAATCCCTCGTTCGCCCCTACCCCTCTACCCCTATCATCGTGTCCTGAGGCACCACGGACTAAGCCACGCGGCTGTCGAGGACGGGGGCGACGGGGAGGTCCATGTGGTCGACGGCTGGGCCGTGCTGATGTGCACGTTGCTGGTGGGCACATGGGCGGTCGATTCATCCATCGTATGCGTTTGGCTCCACAGTAGGTCGTCAGGTGACCTGCGGTCATGTTCACCCAAGGATTCCGGATCTAGATCGGGCACCTTCACTCTTTCTCGCTCAGTGTGGTCCTCCGTATGGATCTGGGTCACAGAACATTCCGATCCTCGATGAGGAGGGGGCTAGGGGAGGGGATTCATATCGGGAGGAATCCTTAGCCGGCACTGCTTTGTCGTGACGGCGGCGACACCCGAGGGTGTTGTTTCTTCTTCACGGAGACGTTCATCAGATCTGCTTCCATATCCATCACGCCATTTGTCTCCCGGGTGAAAACCCTAACTGCAGTGGGCGACGATGGCGTCTTCGGCATTTTTCCCTTCTTGAAGGCATCACCTTGGGAGATAGCTGGCTGGTGGGCACTGTTGGGTTCGCGGTGGTGGCAATCTGGATCAGCAGGTGGTGCGGTGTGGCATCTAATGCGTCGATGACAGTGGGTCTTGACGGCGTGGCATAGCGGGGTCTCGACGATGGACGTGTGTTGATGGACATGCGCGGGGTGTTGGAAATATGCCCTAGAGGCAATTAATAAAGTGTTTATTACCATATTTCCCCGTTCATGATAATGGTTTATTATTCATGCTAGAATTGTATTGACCGGAAACTTAATACATGTGTGAATAGATAAACAAATACTGAGTCCCTAGTAAGCCTCTACTAGACTAGCTCGTTGATCAAAAGATGGTCAAGATTTCCTGACCATGGACATGAGTTGTCATTTGATAACGGGATCACATCATTAGGAGAATGATGTGATGGACTTGACCCAACCGTCAGCATAGCATATGATCGTTCAGTTTAATGCTATTGCTTTCACTATGTCAAATACACGTTCCTCTGACCATGAGATCATGCAACTCCCGGATACCGTAGGAATACTTTGGGTGTATCAAACGTCACAACGTAACTGGGTGATTATAAAGGTGCACTACAGGTATCTCCGAAAGTGTTTGTTGAGTTGGCATGGATCGAGATTGGGATTTGTCACTCCGACTATCGGAGAGGTATCTCTGGGCCCTCTCGGTAATACAGCATCACAGAAGCCTTGCAAGCACCGTGACTAAAGAGTTAGTTGCAAGATGACGTATTACGGAACGAGTAAAGAGACTTGCCGGTAATGAGATTGAACTAGGTATTGGATATCGACGATCGAATCTCAGGCAAGTAACATACCGCCGGACAAAGGGAACAACGTATGTTGTCATATGAGGTTCACCGATAAAGATCTTCGTGGAATATGTAGGAACCAATATGAGCATCCAGGTCCCGCTGTTGGTTATTGACCAGAGAGTTGTCTCGGTCATGTCTACATCATTCCCGAACCCGTAGGGTCCGCACACTTAAGGTTCGATGACGAAATAGTATTATATGAGTTATGTGATTGGTGACCGAATGTTGTTCGGAGTCCCGGATGAGATCACGGACATGACGAGGAGTCTCGGAATGTCCGAGAGGTAAAGATTCATATATTGGAAGGCTATATTCGGACGTCGGAAAGGTTCCGAGTGATTCGGGTATTTTTCGGAGTACCGGGGAGTTACGGGAATTCACCGGGAGAAGTAATGGGCCTTATTGGGCCATACGGGAAAAGGAGAGGCAGGCCACGTGAGGAGGCGCGCGCCCCCCCTTGCCCAAACCGAATTGGACTAGGGGAGGGGGCGCAGGCCCCTCTTTCCTTTCCCTCTCCCTTCCCCCTTTCCTACTCCGTATGGGAGGTGGAATCCTACTAGGACTAAGGAGTCCTAGTAGGACTTCCCACACTTGGCGCAGCCCCTAGGGTCAGCCTCCTCCCCTCTCCCTCCTTTATATACGGAGGAGGGGCACCCCTTGGAGATACACAATTGTCCCATAGCCGTGTGCGGTGCCCCGATCTCCGTTTTCCACCTCGGTCATATTTTCGGAGAGCTTAGGCGAAGCCCTGCCGGAATCACTTCACCGTCACCGTCGCCACGTCGTCGTGCTGACGGAACTCATCTACTTCCTCGACGTCTTGCTGGATCAAGAAGGCGAGGATCGTCACCGAGCTGCACGTGTGTAGAACTCGGAGGTGCCGTACGTTCGGTACTCGATCGGTGGAGCTCGAAGGATTGTTCGACTACATCAACCGCGTTGTGAGACGCTTACGCTAACGGTCTACGAGGGTACGTAGACACACTCTCCCCTCTCGTAGCGATGCATCTCCATGGATAGATCTTGCGTGAGCGTAGGAATTTTTTTGAAATTCATGCTCCGTTCCCCAACAGTGGCATCCGAGCCAGGTCTATGCGTAGATGTGATTTGCACGAGTAGAACACAAACGAGTTGTGGGCGTGGGTGTATACATATTGCTTGCCATTACTAGTTGTTACTTGATTCGGCGGTATTGTGAGATGAAGCGGCCCGGACCGACATTACGCGTACGCTTACGCGAGATAGGTTTCACCGCTACGTGCACTCGTTGCATAAAGGTGACTGGCGGGTGTCTGTCTCTCTCACTTTAGTTGAATCGGTTTCAATGAAGAGGGTTCTTTTAGAAGATCAAAAAGCAATCACTACACCACGTTGTGGTTTTGCGTAGGTAAGAACGGTTCTTGCAAACCCGTAGCAGCCACGTAAAACTTGCAACAACAAAGTAGAGGATGTCTAACTTGTTTTTGCAGGGTATGCTGGTGATGTGATATGGCCAAGACATGATGTGATATAAGTTGTTGTATGAGATGATCATGTTTTGTAAATTATCAGGCAACCGGCAAGAGCCTTATGGTTGTCTCTTTATTGTATGCAATGCCAACGCTATGTAATTGCTTTACTTTACCGCTATGAGTTAGTAGTAGTAGTAGTAATAGCAATAATTGGCAAGACGACCACGACGCTATGATGGAGATCAAGGTGCCACGACGCTATGATGGAGATCAAGGTGTCACGACGCTACGATGGAGATCAAGGTGTCACGACGCTACGATGGAGATCAAGGTGTCACGACGCTACGATGGAGATCAAGGTGTCAACCCGGTGACGATGGAGATCATGACGGTGCTTTGCTGATGGAGATCAAAGGCACAAGACGATGATGGCCATATCATGTCACATATATTGAATTGCATGTGATGTTAATCCTTTTATGCATCTTATTTTGCTTAGGACGACGGTAGCATTATAAGATGATCCCTTCACTAAATTTCAAGATAAGTGTTCTCCCCTAGTATGCACCGTTGCGAAGGTTCGACGCTTCTAAGCACCACGTGATGATCGGGTGTGATGGATTCTTTCGTTCGCATACAACGGGTGTAAGCCAGTTTTACACACGTAGAATACTTGGGTTAAACTTGACGAGCCTAGCATGTACAGACATGGCCTCGGAACACAAGAGACCGAAAGGTTGAACCTGAGTCATATAGTAGATATGATCAACATGAAAGATGTTCACCATTGATAACTAATCCACCTCACGTGATGATCGGACGTGGTTTAGTTGATGTGGATCATGTTACCCTTAGACAACTTGAGGGATGTTAATCTAAGTGGGAGTTCTTAAGTAATTTGATTAATTGAACTTCAATTGTCATGAACATAGTCTTACTTGTCTTAGCAAATTTATGTTGTAGATCAATAGACCGCGCTGTAGTTCCCCTGTTTTTATTATGTTCCTAGAGAAAACGAAGTTGAAAGTTGATGGAAGCAACTATGCGGACTAGGTCCGTGATCTGAGGATTGTCCTCACTGCTGCACAGAAGGCTTATGTCCTTAATGCACCGCTTAGTGAAATACCCCTACGGCTTCGTCTGAGGACGTTATGAACGTCTGGCAGACAAGAAAAGATGACTACTCGATAGTTCAGTGCGCCATACTTTACGACTTAGAACCGGAGCTCCAAATATGTTTTGAGCAACACGGAGCATATGAGATGTTCCAAGAGCTGAAAATTTGTTTTTCAAGCTCACACCCGGGTCGAGAGGTATGACACCTTCGACAAGTTCTATAGCTACAAGATGGAGGAGAACAGCTCCGTTAGTGAGCATGTACTCAGAATGTCTGAGTACTTCAAACACTAGAATCAAGTGGGAGTTAGACTTCCGAATAAAGTGGTGATTGATAGAGTTCTCTAGTCACTATCACTAAGCTACTGGATCTTCGTGATGAACTATAAACATGCAAGGGATAGAAGATCCTTAAGCTATTCGCGATGCTACAATCTGCGGATGTAGAAATCAAAATAGGGAGCATCAAGTGTTGATGGTTAATAAGACCACTAGTTTCAAGAAGGGCAAGGGAAAGAAAAGGGAACTTCAAGAAGAACGGTAAAATAGTTGCCGCTCACGCGAAGAAACCCAAGGCTGAACCAAACCCGAGACTTAGTGCTCCCATTGCAAAGGGAAATGTCACAGGGAGCGGAACTTCCCCAAAGTAACTGGCAGATAATAAGACTGGCAATGTCAACAAAGATATTTGATATACATGTTATTGATATGTACCTTACTAGTACTCGTAGGAGCACCTGGGTATTTGATACTTGTTCAGTTGCTTACAACTTGAAACATGGAGCTTCGGAATAAACGAGGGCTAGCTAAGAACGAGGTGACGATGTGCATTGGAAGTGTCTCCAAGGTTGATGTGATCACCATCGCCACGCTCTCTCTACCTTCAGGATTAGTGATGAACCTAAATAATTGTTATTTGGTGCTTGCGTTAAGCATGAACATTATATCTGATAGTGTTTATTGCAAGACGGTTATTCAATTTCAGAGAATAATTGTTATTCTATTTATTTGAATAATATATGATCATGCACTTAAAATGAAAGGTTTATTGAATCTTGATCGTAGTAATACATATGTTCATAACACGAATGCCAAAAGATAATGATAGTACCACATATTTGTGGCACTGCCGCTTAGGTCATATCAGTGTTAAACACATGAAGAAACTCCATGCAGATGGGTTTTTGGAATCTCTTGATTATGAATTATTTGAGACATGTGAACCGTGCCTTATTGGCAAGATGACTAAAAACTCCGTTCTCCGGAACAATGGAGCGAGCAACCAACTTATTGGAAATAATACATACCGATGTATGCGGTCCGATGAGTGTTGACGCGCGCGGTGGATATCGTTATGTTCTCACGTTCACAGATGATTTGAGTAGATGTCTACTTGATGAAGCATAAATCTGAAACATTTGAAAAGTTCAAAGAATTTCAGAGTGAAGTAGAGAACCATCGTAACAAGAAAATAAAGTTCTTATGATCTGATCGTGGAGGAGAATATTTGAGTTACGAGTTTGGCAATCACTTAAGACAATGTGGAATTGTTTCACAGCTCACGCCACATGGAACACCACAGCGTAATGGTGTGTCCGAACGTCGTAATCGTACTCTATTGGATATGGTGCGTTCTATGATGTCTCCTACCGATTTGCCACTATCATTTTGGGGTTATGCATTAGAGATAGCTGCATTCACTTTAAACAAGGGCACCGTCTAAATCCGTTGAGATGACACCGTATGAACTGTGGTTTGCAAGAAACCTAAGATGTCGTTTCTGAAAGTTTGGGGATGCGATGCTTATGTCAAAAGGCTTCAGCCAGATAAACTCGAACCCAAAGCGGATAAGTGCGTCTTCATAGGATACCCAAAAGAGACCGTTGGGTACACCTTCTACCACAGATCCGAAGGCAAAGTTTTCGTTGCTGAAGAATGGATCCTTTCTAGAGAAGGAGTTTCTCTCGAAAGAAGTGAGTGGGAGGAAAGTAGAACTTGATGAGGTAATTGTACCTCCTCTGGATAGTAGTACGCCATAGAAAGAAATTTCTGTGACACCAACACAGACCAGAGAAGAAGTTGATGATGATGATCATGAGGCTTCGGATCAAGTTACTACAGAACTTCGAAGGTCAACCAGGACACGTTCCGCACCAGAGTGGTACGGAAATCCAGTCTTGGAGGTTATGTTGTTAGACAACGGTGAACCTTCGAACTATGAAGAAGCGATGGCAAGCCCGGATTCCGACAAATGGCTTGAGGCCATGAAATCCGAGATTGGATCCATGTATGAGAACAAAGTGTGGACTTTGGTAGACTTGCCCGATGAACGGCGAGCTATTGAAAATAAATGGATCTTTAAGAAGAAGACGGATGCTGATGGTAATATCACCGTCTATAAAGCTCGACTTGTTGCTAAAGGTTATCACCAAGTTCAAGGAGTTGACTACGATGAGACTTTCTCACCCGTAGCGATGCTAAAGTCTGTCAGAATTATGTTAGCAATTGCCGCGTTTTATGATTATGAAATCTGGCAAATGGACGTCAAAACGGCATTCCTTTACGGATTCCTTAAGGAAGAATTGTATATGATACAACCGGAAGGTTTTGTCGATCCTAAAGGCGCTAACAAAATATGCAAGCTCCAGCGATCCATCTATGGACTGGTGCAAGCATCTCGGAGCTGGAATACTCGCTTTGATGAAGTGATCAAAGCGTTTGGGTTTATACAAGTTTATGGAGAAACTTGTATTTACAAGAAAGTGAGTGGGAGCTCTATAGCATTTCTAATAGTATATGTGGATGACATATTGTTGATTGGAAATGATGTAGAATTTCTGGAAAGCATAAAGAATTGAAAGGAGGTTTTCAATAAAAACCCGTTTTTGAGTTATCCACAGATTGGGCATCGAGATCTATGGAGATAGATCAAAACGCCTGATAAAAGTTCACACATCTTGATGAGTTTTTTGAAGAAGTTCAAAATAGGATCAAGTCAAAGAAATGAGTTCTTGCCTGGTGTGAAGTGGAGTAAGACTTGAAAATCTAGGTAAAGGTTGTTTTACATGTTAGGCATCAAAATCTATAGAGATAGATTGAGACGCCTCATAGGACTTTCACGAAGCACATACCTTGACAAGATTTTGAAGAAGTTCAAAATGGATCAGTCAAAGAAAGGGTTCTTGCCTGTATTGCAAGGTGTGAGATTGAGTAAGACTCAAAGCCCGACCACGGCAGAAGACAAAGAGAAGATGAGTGTCATCCCCTATGCCTCAGCCATAGGCTCTATTTTGTATGCCATGCTGTGTACTAGACCTGATGTATGCCTTGCTATTAGCTTGGTGGGAAGGTACCAAAGTGATCCAGGAGTAGATCACTGGACAGCGGTCAAGAATATCCTGAAGTACCTGAAAAGGACTAAGGAAGAATTTCTCGGGAATAGAGGTGATAAAGAGTTCGTCGTAAAGGGTTACGTCGATGCAAGCTTTAAACACCGATCTGGAAGACTATGAGTCTCAGACCGGATACGTAAAGTGGGACAGTCGTTTTTGGAGTAGCTCCAAGCAGAGTGTGGTAGCATCATCTACATATGACATAGAGATTTGCCAAGAACACACGGATCTGAATATTGCAGACCCGTTGACTAAAACCTCTCTCACAAGCAAAACATGATCAACCCTAGAACTGATTGGATGTTAATTACATGGAGATGTAAACTAGATTATTGAATCTAGTGCAAGTGGGAGACTGTTGGAAATATGCCCTAGAGGCAATTAATAAAGTGTTTATTATCATATTTCCCCATTCATGATAATGGTTTATTATTCATGCTAGAATTGTATTGACCGGAAACTTAATACATGTGTGAATAGATAAACAAATACTGAGTCCCTAGTAAGCCTCTACTAGACTAGCTCGTTGATCAAAAGATGGTCAAGATTTCCTGACCATGGACATGAGTTGTCATTTGATAACGGGATCACATCATTAGGAGAATGATGTGATGGACTTGACCCAACCGTCAGCATAGCATATGATCGTTCAGTTTAATGCTATTGCTTTCACTATGTCAAATACACGTTCCTCTGACCATGAGATCATGCAACTCCCGGATACCGTAAGAATACTTTGGGTGTATCAAACGTCACAACGTAACTGGGTGATTATAAAGGTGCACTACAGGTATCTCCGAAAGTGTTTGTTGAGTTGGCATGGATCGAGATTGGGATTTGTCACTCCGACTATCGGAGAGGTATCTCTGGGCCCTCTCGGTAATACAGCATCACAGAAGCCTTGCAAGCACCGTGACTAAAGAGTTAGTTGCAAGATGACGTATTACGGAACGAGTAAAGAGACTTGCCGGTAACGAGATTGAACTAGGTATTGGATACCGACGATCGAATCTCGGGCAAGTAACATACCGCCGGACAAAGGGAACAACGTATGTTGTCATATGAGGTTCACCGATAAAGATCTTCGTGGAATATGTAGGAACCAATATGAGCATCCAGGTCCCGCTGTTGGTTATTGACCAGAGAGTTGTCTCGGTCATGTCTACATCATTCCCGAACCTGTAGGGTCCGCACACTTAAGGTTCGATGACGAAATAGTATTATATGAGTTATGTGATTGGTGACCGAATGTTGTTCGGAGTCCCGAATGAGATCACAGACATGACGAGGAGTCTCGGAATGTCCGAGAGGTAAATATTCATATATTGGAAGGCTATATTCGGACGTCGGAAAGGTTCCGAGTGATTCGGGTATTTTTCGGAGTACCGGGGAGTTACGGGAATTCACCGGGAGAAGTAATGGGCCTTATTGGGCCATACGGGAAAAGGAGAGGCAGGCCACGTGAGGAGGCGCGCGCCCCCTCTTGCCCAAACCGAATTGGACTAGGGGAGGGGGCGCAGCCCCCTCTTTCCTTTCCCTCTCCCTTCCCCCTTTCCTACTCCGTATGGGAGGTGGAATCCTACTTGGACTAAGGAGTCCTAGTAGGACTTCCCACACTTGGCGCAGCCCCTAGGGCCAGCCTCCTCCCCTCTCCCTCCTTTATATACGGAGGAGGGTCACCCCTTGGAGACACACAATTGTCCCATAGCCGTGTGCGGTGCCCCGATCTCCGTTTTCCACCTCGGTCATATTTTTGGAGAGCTTAGGCGAAGCCCTGCCGGAATCACTTCACCGTCACCGTCGCCACGCCGTCGTGCTGACGGAACTCATCTACTTCCTCGACGTCTTGCTGGATCAAGAAGGCGAGGATCGTCACCGAGCTGCACGTGTGTAGAACTCGGAGGTGCCGTACGTTCGGTACTCGATCGGTGGAGCTCGAAGAATTGTTCGACTACATCAACCGCGTTGTGAGACGCTTACGCTAACGGTCTACGAGGGTACGTAGACACACTCTCCCCTCTCGTAGCGATGCATCTCCATGGATAGATCTTGCGTGAGCATAGGATTTTTTTTGAAATTCATGCTCCGTTCCCCAACACGGGGTGGTGGCGCTGTCTGGCGTCATGGTTGTACCGAAGACAGTTAGGCCTAGCAAGGTCAATGCATGGATCTCTCTTGAAGTTGGGACAGGGAAAGATAGCGACGGTGGATCTCCTTTGAAGTTAAATATTTTAATAAAGATGAACATGTGTATCGCTAGATGCACAGTCCGGAGATATCCTTTTTTTTAAAAGTAATCAAAAAAAGTAATATAATTATTACGTACAACATTCGGTCAGATGTTATTTGACTAACTTGAATGTGGAATGTCAAGCTGGCCATCTAAGGGAAGTCTACGGCGTGAGCTCTAGGATGTTGGCGTTGCATTAGGTGCCCGCTCGCACGAGCATGGTCGTAGGCCAAGCTGCTCTCTGTAGGCAGAAGCAGCGCTCCAACGGCAAGGCATTGACATGCTGACAAGGTTATATAAAGAGAAAGAGAGAATTGGGAGAACTGGAGAAGGCTGATGTTTTTTTTTTCGAAACGGAGGCAAAAGATTTGCCTCATCCATTAATTAAGAAGAGAGTTTAGAGTTTGTTACAACCAGCCCACAAATCCACATGGTGATTACTCGCGTTCAATGAGCGACCCTAGTTTTTTTGCCCCCGCAATGCTCCAAAGCTTTGCTTCTTCTAGGATCATGTCGAGTAGAATCGTCGGCGGAGCACTCTTATTGCGGAAGACCCGGGTGTTTCGTTCGTTCCAAATTGCCCAAGAGACGAGCATGGTGAGGGAGGCCGTGGCCTTCCGGTTTGGAACGGACATCCCGGTTCGGTGATCCCACCAAGCTTCAACGGAGTCCTCCAAGTGCCATGTCGAGATGTCCATGTAGTGTAGCCCAAGCTTCTCGGTGACCAAATTCCATAGTCTAATGGTAAAACGACACTTGTAGAATAGATGCCTACCCGTTTCTTGTTCCCTCTTGCACAACGTGCAAAGGCCACAATTTGGCCATCCACGTTTGGCCAATCTATCGGCGGTCCAAATACGGTCTTGAATGGCAAGCCATGCGAAGAATTTAACTTTAGGCGGTGCCCAAACTTTCCAAACCATTTGATCCATTGGAGAGAGAGTCATTCCCAAGAATTGTGCTTTGTAGGCAGAGGCCGCGGTGTATTGTCCATCCATGGTGTGCTTCCAGATAATGTCGTCTTCAACATGCTCATCTAGGTTGACTTCATGAATGAGCATCCAAAGCGTGAAGAACTCCGAAATATGTGCGGCGGAAACAACGGTGGATGAGTTGATCTTGAAGATCCATGCATTCTCCTTGATAGCCTCGCGCACCTTCCAATTTTTCCTCGAGGATGCCTCAAAGATGAGGGGGGCAATCTCTTTCGGCTTCCGGCCTAGCAACCACGGAGAGTCCCAGAAAGGTGCTTTCGCACCATTTCCTACGATGATGGTGGTGGATGCATAGAAGAACTTGAGGTCATCCTCATCACATGGGTTTCCCAAGCCTACCCATAACTTGTTCGGTTCCTTCCACTCGAACCATGGCCATCTCAACCTCAAGGCCCTAGCAATTTTTTCAGTATTCAGCACACCTAGGCCTCCGTAGTTTAATGGCCTACATACCGTGTCCCAATTGACTTTGCATTTGGCACCAGTAGTTTTGTCTGAACCAGCCCAAAGAAAGGCTCGTTCGATCTTGTTGACGTTGAGTAGGGTGCTTTGCGGGACGACAAGCGGTGTGATAAAGTAGACCGCCTGGGAGGTGATGACAGACTTGACCAGAGCAGTGCGGCCAATGGTGGTGACGTTTTGGCCCTCCCATGTGACCAACTTTCCTGCCACCTTGTCCTCCAAGAATTGGAGGTCCACCTTTCTTAGCTGCCAGACCGACAGTGGTAGTCCTAAGTACCTCAAGGGGAAGGATGCTCTGATTGCCGGCAGTCCACGCAAAACGCGCTCCAGGTTTATTTGGTTGCATCGAATGGGCACGACAGAGCTTTTTTGAAAGTTGGTACAAAGTCATGTGACCTCGCCGAACCCCTTTAAGATGGCGGCCAGGTTGTCCACATCCCTTTTAATGGGCGCCAGGAAGACGGCAGCGTCGTCCGCATAGAGTGAGGTTCTGACCCTAGCTCCCCTTCCGCGTATTTTATGAAGAAGCCCGTTTCGAGTAGCAAGCTCTAGGATTTGATGTAGAGGGTCAATAGCGATGACGAACAGCAGTGGCGACAGAGGGTCGCCTTGTCGAAACCCTTGCCCATGCAAAATGGGGGGACCAGGCACCCCATTTGAAAGGATCCTCGATGAGGACGTGCGAAGGAGGGCGGTAATCCAATTTCGAAACTTGGCGGGGAAGCCCTTTCTCTGGAGGAGGTCAAGGATAAACTCCCACCTGACCGAGTCAAAGGCCTTGCAGATGTCCAGCTTGAAGAGGAGTGCAGGTGTCCTACACTTGTGTAGTCTCCGCGCAAAATTCCTGACATACATAAAGTTGTCGTGAATACTTCTCATCTTGATGAAAGCACTTTGCGCGTTGGAAACCAGGTTGTCCATGTGAGGGGCAAGCCTAATGGAGAGGACCTTGGCAAAGATCTTCGCAATAGCATGAATGAGGCTGATGGGTCTGTAGTCAGAGATGCCCTCCGCGCCCTCCTTCTTGGGGAGGAGCACCACGTTCGCGGAGTTGGGCCAATGCAAGTTCTCTGAATGGCAGGACTCGAAAAGGTGAATGACCCTCATGATATCATCCTTGATGATGGCCCAACATTTCTTGAAGAAGATGCCCGTAAATCCATCCGGCCTTGGTGCTTTGTCGTTAGGCATGTCGTTGATAGCAGCGCTCACTTCCTCCTGAGAGATGGGCTCCTCAAGCTCGTGCAAGTCCTTTGGAACAATGTTTAGTTCATCCCAGTTGAAGTCCTTATTACTGTGACTCCCCTTTCCCATGACATTGGAGAAGTGCTCGTGAATGATAGACTCCTTGGCCTCATGTTCCGTCACCCAACCAAGGCCGTGTTTGATGCGATGGATGTGGTTCTTTCGTCGTCTTGCATTGACTCGCCGGTGAAAGAATTTGGTATTTGCATCACCTTCCTTCAGGTTTGAGATCCTAGCACATTGCTTTTTCCGAGCTCTGACCAGGATGGCCAAGCTCACCACCCTCCTCTTGAGACGGGTACGGAGGTCACGCTCCTCGTCAGAAAGCCTCCGATTGTCCTGAGCAATGTCGAGGTGTAGGATCACCAAGTTGGCCGCATGGAGCTGGATCTTGGTTTTGGAGAACAGGCGCCTACTCCATTCGGACAGCCGGATGGCCGTCTTCTTTAACTTGTGGAACAAGACTTGGCACGGCTCCGTGTGGCCCAAGGGCTCCGCCCATGCCTTCTGCACGACCTCGTTGAATCTGGGCATGGACACCCAAAAATTCTCAAATCTGAAGGTTCGTGGCCTCCTTGGACCCCTGGCGTCCGCAAGCAGGAGGGGGCAATGGTCGGAGAGCGAAGACGATAGGGCATGCAGCACGTGGGTGTTGAATGTGGTGTCCCACTCAGTGTTGCAGAAGAAAGAGTCGAGTTTGCATAAAGTTGGGTTCACTCTCTCGTTACTCCAGGTGAACCTACGGTTTTGAAGGTGTATTTCCTTTAAGCCACAGCTTTGAAGAGTGTTTCGAAAGCGGACAATCCGACTCCTATTGATATTTCTCTTGTTTTTATCTCTTGCCCTGTAAATTTGGTTGAAGTCTCCGGAGGCTAACCAGGCCACGCCGGGTGGCGGTGCCTGGCTAATGAGCTCGGCAAAGAAGGCATCTTTGCTAGCGGCGTCAGTCGGCCCATAAACGGATGTTAGCTTGAACGACACCTCAGTGTCTCGAACTCTGACCATGGCAGAGATGCAGTGGCTGGTAGTGGTGATGTGTGAAAGATCAACAAGGTGATTGTCCCACAAGACTAGGATTCTACCCCTGGATCCGTTGGCCGGCCTTTGCGCAAAATTTCGAAACCTCGTGCCACCAAGGGAGGTAGCCATGAACTGGTCCACATTGGACAACTTCGTCTCCTGGAGACAAATGATGTGGCAAGAAGAGGCCGCGATGGTTTCACAAACCGTAGCCCGATGGTCCGGACAATTGAGCCCTCTGACATTCCAACTTAATGTGTTAATAGCTTGTTCTAACATGGGGAAACTAACTTAGCCCTAGTCCAGATATTCAGGCAACATAAATACCAAGATGCAATACTTCTAGCCCTTGGGCCACATGCGTACATAGAGAAAACACAGGAAAACTCCACACTGGACATCTCCTGGGTACACAGCCAACATGGCCAACACACAGGTGCGTACTGCATCAGACTCAAGACTCCCCTAAAGCTGATCATTTTGTGCACTAACATAAGCACATGGGATCCCTCTTTATGCTTAATCTGCCTAGACAGCCTCCTCCTGCTGTGCTTCCAGGTCCATCGCTCCATCACCACCGTGGGAGATGAGGGCTTCTTCGAGTCCTGCCGCCTGGGCATCGTCAAGCTTGAACAGGCCACGCATTGCGGCAACCACTTCTGGAGCCAACAGCTCCTTGAATCTTTCTGCGAAGGAGTCTATCATCTCCCGTGTGACATACTGGCCATCCCTGGTGATGCCAAGCCCTCGGCAAACCAGCTCCTCGGCTGCCCTCGCCACCGGAGTAGCTTTGGCCTTGCTCACAGCCCGCCCAGCAGCTTTTAGTCGTGCGCTAGTCCGCTGTAGCGAGAAGGCACCATTGTTGTAGCCTATTGTGAGGCCAGCCATCGTCTTGCGTCGCGCCGCTGGCATCCTAAGAGCCGGAGCAAGAGGTGTCGGTAGCAGGGCCTCCGGGCGCTCATGAAATAGGGGCGCAAGGTCACTCGTACGATGCTTGATGTACGATTTTAGTGCGAGGCCCAGCCATGTATTCATCCTTTTTTGGTGAGCTAACAAATTCGTCCCCTCCTCTCGTCCCCGCGTGGCGACGGGAGGGGAAAACCCTAGCCGCCGCCAACCGCTGCCCTCCCCACCTCTCCCTCTCCTCCCCCGCCGCCCCAGGGCGCGGCCGGGCAAAGCCGGGCCGTCGCCGGCGGCAGGGGAGGCATCCTCGTCCCCTCACGCGATGGATCGGCGCGGGCCGACTTCTTCGAGCCGGGGTGTGGTGCGGCCGGGCACCATGGCGTGGTGGCTCCTCCGGCGCGCCTGGAGCAGCTGCGGCGTGGCGGATCGGCGCGGTGGTCTGCGCCTTGGAGGGGCGGCGGCTTTGGCCCCGATCTCTAGGCGGCAAGGAGGTGGATGGCACCGGATCTCCTGGCTGTGCGTGCACCTTGGGGGATCTGGGGCCCGGTCTTGGGGGCTGGCGGCGGTGGATCTGGGGCCCCCGGCCCTGATCCGATCTCCTCCGGCGGCGGTCCTAGGGTTCCAACTCGCGCCGAGATTTTGATCGACCGGATGCATGTCCCCATCGATCTGGCTGCAGTGTCGTGTTCCGGAAGGCTCCGCCGGGAACTCCCTTGGGCGATTCATGCCTGGAGATTGCTGGATCGGGTGGGATTCGGTCGTGCGCACCCGTGTTTTTCTCTGACCGTTTGGTTTCAGAGGGAGCGCTGCGAAGCTCTGCTGGCTGTTACCATCATGGGGTATGCTTTCTCGTTCCATGGTGAAGTCAGCTGGCGGAGAATGTCATGGAAGCTGAGATCTGAGGACTAGCAATGGTGATTCGAGTCTCTGTGGCGATGAGGAATTGGCTTGGTGATTCGTGACTTGGAGCAGCGGCATGCTAGTGGGGGCGACTGCACAGGAGAAGTCCAAAGTCTTTCTTTCAGGATGAAAATCCAAGGTCTGGCCTTAATTGGTTGTGCCTGGCAATGGCCTTGTTGAAGGCATTGTTTTTGAGAGCGAGGACTTTCTTCAGGGTGAAAACCTAAGATCGATGATCGGGCGACGACGGTGTTTGTGCACTGTTCCCTTATTGGAGGCGTCGCTTTTGGAGAAGCTGGACTTCTGGTGCTGTCTTGGTGGTGTTAGTGCTGCTGTTTCAGGGAATAGATCATTGCAGCGGGACTTTTCTTTTTCGTAATTCTTCTTTCTTTTTTTGGCTGTGTGCATCCGTAATGTTGCTAGGGCATTGCGTTGTTGCAGAGGCTGGGTGTAATTGGTATCTCCGCGATATTAATATATGCTCTTTGTCGAAAATGTATTCATCCTTGCACTTGGCTGTTCCGTGAGAAGTAAAAAATTAGGATACCATGTATAACTACACCAAATTGTTCCGGGAGAAATACCAAGATTGAAGAACACGATGAAGAGAGGACCATGTAGAACCGGCATGCATGTAATAAACCGGCGCTGTCCAAATTTTCCCATTCCATCATGCGCATGGACTACACGTGCGAACAGTAGCACGTTTTATTTATTAGGCAGCGAACAGTAGTCATGTGAGTGAACAGTACTACATTCGTCTAGGTTTATTGATCCTCTTCGTACTTTGTGTCCAACTTTGATCGTAATTTGACCAACAAATTATAAGTTGTAGTATGTCATAAAATTTATATTGTTGGATTCATATTTGAAAGAGGTTTTCAGTGGTACTATTTTTAGGCTGTATAACTTATTTTTTAATAGTTAAATCAAAGGTCAAAATTTGACCCAAACTACAAGAAAGACTAATAAACCAGGACGGAGGTAGTACCTTGCTTTATTTACCACGAGGTGAACAGTGTTGGTCATGCGTTCAAATCAGTTGCCGCAGTTTTTTTTATATGAGTGAACAGTTCCCTGCTTGGTTGGACTCCCAGCATGCATATTTTTTTATTTGGGCTGATTTGTAGTAGAGTAGAGTGATGGGTAGGAGTGAACTCACCACCAATTCAAATCTTTAGAAATAGAAAAGATAAGCTCCCATTCAATAATGGACAAAGAAAATGCTATATGCTCCCAGGTCGTGCGGAAGCATCTGCCCATTCTAACCATACATAAAGTATACTCCATAATTTAATGCATATCGCGTCAACGAAATGCCTGGATCACATGCTTTCGATGGAGCACATATTTAGAATCCCTTGCCGTCTCTTAGATGCCATCCTACATTACTATTACTACTAGTTAGATTCAACTTGACTCTAATGACTCTACCAACTAACAATGGAGATAGGTTCGTGTAAAGCTAATTTAGCAACATGAAAATCAGCTTAGCTAATACAGTAGCTAGTTATATTAAACGGTGATCAGAGTGTGTACCTTGGAACTAAGCTTACTAATTACTGTAGAAGTTTAGAACACACACACAGCGCACGGACCTGTGACGCCAGAGTCATAGCCGAAGATGAGGCCGCAAGAGGCGGCCATGAGGGAGGTCACCACGACGGAGAAAGTCATGCGGCCGCCGTACTCCTGCGCACGGCCGTCGTCTGCTACGAAGCCACCGCCCGCCATTTCTCAAGCGCTCGCGCTTAATAGCAAGCTCTTCTGTTTTTGTTGGAATACTGGAATGGCAGAGGGCCGCCGGCGATGTGTGTGTATTTATAGCTTAGGCTGAGGTTTGTATTCTAAGTCTACACACAAGTGGTCTTTCAAAAACATTTGATTAGTGCAAATCTTAGCTGGACGTCCGAATAGCCTAGCGATCCACATGCCACACCAAGCGGGCATTACCTGGAGCCTGTTCAGCAACTATTATTTTTTACCAAAAAGGGAAGAGCAAAATGACAGAAAGAGAAAGGATTGGACTTAGATACACCCACTGCTCCAGATACTTAATTATCTGAGTCGTTCATAAATTCCTCAAAGAAGCACGATCTACATTTTTTTTGCGTAATTATTACAATCCATTTGCATATAAGCATGTGCAAATGCTCACAACAAATACAACGCTACGAAAGTCAATGAGAATAAAAGCACATGCCATATTCTGTAGCAAAGATGCAGTGTATATGCCGCAACTACAATTTTTGTCAAACCATCTTACCTTAGGTTTAAATAATGTGGCGGAGCCTTAGGTTTATAAAATAAGCATTCGAATTTGATTTCATACCAAAATAAGTGCGCATATGAATCAGCTAATGCCAATACAAAGTTTTTTTTTAATATAGTGAGTACGCTATCTAAAAGCAATCATACATGATAACTGACCATCACCAATTATGATGCAAAATTCGTATGAATGGGAAGGTTACATTGGTGCTTTTAAAGCATCCATGTCGAATTCAGCAAGCAGATTCATAAAATATGGTCTCGCATATGACAATACTTTCTTTTTTGACAACAACAAAAGTTTTTCATTTTCATTAATTAAAATAGGAGATTATATACTGACGGAACCGAAAGTCGTCAGCGCGGCCAGAAGTACCAGTGCAGAGCCCACATGCACAATTTACCCTTGTTCGGGCCTCCTCTCAGGAGTAATACCTTACATCATGCTTGCTATTGTTATCCATGGTGGATATACCTAGTGTGAGGGATTACAATGGAGTGGATGTGACTGCCCAAAGTTTAGTCTACGAGAGAATAGATCGGGCGAGAGCCCTCTTGCCTTCACCTTATATACAAGGTGGGGGCTAGGGTTGCACAAAGAGAGAGAGAGATGCGATCTAGTTGCCATCACCTTGACTTGGAGATCAAGATGACCCTGGAGAGGCTTGCCGGTCGCCTGGGTCCTCCTCTATCTTTATCTCATTAATGGCCTCGTAAGCTTCCTCCAGGTCGGTTGTCGGGCTCCTTTTCGAGAAGGCATCCCCAACATATGGCATCGTCAGTAGCCCTCGAGCCTGTCTGGAGCTTGAGGTTTTGGAGAGCCCGGGCGGGCTCACGGTTTTGCCCATCTTGCCAACAGGGAGCCCAGACTAGCGGGGTCATGGAAGGTCTCCCAGCTTGGGAGGTCTCTTCTGCCCGGCTTCGCTTTCTCCCGGGGCTACTCTATCCCAGGTTCGTGGCCTTCTCGTTGTTGGTTGATGACGCGAGCTCCTGGATTTTGTTTATTTTGTACATGTATTGGATTTTTCTTATGAATATTTTGAAACCATCTTGCTAATGAATTGTTTATAACATGACAGCTAAACTACATGACCGAGATCTACAAACAAAGGGAGCCAAGGGAAAGTCATTTGGCATGATCCAGTCTTGAGCGTTGGTCCAACACAACGAGAAGTTGAAAAATATGAACAATGAAACAATTCAACCTAAGAAGATGGCAACACATCATCGGCTCCAGAATTTGACAACAATGATGATGATGTTGAAGTCCTAGAATCTACACCGAACGCGCTGGAGATTATTTAATTCAAAAGGCCACCAGGAAGGAGAGGCAATAAAGATAAGTAAAAGAATGGAGGAGATGCTCTTATGTTCAAGATGTTGGTGGAAGATATGATAGCAAACTAAAAAAGCTAGGAGTTAAAGAAAAAACAAGAGAAGGAATGGAGGTGCTTCAAGGTCAAGGCATTGGAGGGGCGTAAGGTGGCAATTGAAGAGGATAAGTTGAGAGCCTATGGAGGCATGTACGAAGAGAATGTAGCAAGAACAGAAGATAATGTTCACAAGCCATGTTGGCCTTGACAAGAAATAACTCCAATATTTTGAGATGATGAAGGCACAAATGATAGCATATTAGATGGGAGGGGGTGCAAGTGAAGTGGCAATGTGAGTGCAAATGGTAGCGCGGACGAAAATTTTAGTGATGTCTGAGATGCTCTATGTATGATCTTCGTGTTTGCATCAACCGTATGTTGCATGTTTGGCTTGAATTCATCTTTAAATTTTGAACTAGAGAAGTGTGTATTTGAAATTATGTCGACTTATTCAAAGATAGTCCCTGATGTTTTAAATTATGGTCATGTGAGTATTTTGTATTCATAGTGTTTGTACAATTATATGCAGAGGAATAGAGAGAAACAGTTTATTGTGAAAGAATTATGGGGGATTTGTTGGAGCGTCCATCCCCAATAACCAGAAAAGTGTTATTGGGACCTTTGATAAGGGATTATTGGGAGTGTTTTTTATGAGCTATTGAAGATGCTCTAAGGATGGCTCACAGTCTGATCAGATGAGGAATCTTCATTTATATATTGAGTGTTCGACCATGAACTAATAGAGCTTTGCTAGAGCTAAGAACTAGCCAACTGCCCATGCATTGCAACGAGGGTGTAAATATTTTGATGGTTCAACATCAAACGTGTCTCATATATACCTTCACTCACTATCTATGTCGTGGTTTTATCACGGCAGATGTCCTAGTGTAAGGACTTAGGGGTGAAGCCATCGCTACGGCGGTTTACTCGAAGGGGTTGATCGGGATGAAAGACACAGGTTTACCCAGGTTCGCCCCCTCTCGAAGGAGGTAATAGCCTAAATCCTGCTTTGAGTTGTATTGATTGGGTATCGATTACAAGGGAGCGGAATTCGCTTGACCTAGCACTCGATCAAAGGTTTTCGTGGCCTAAGCCGCCCAGGGAACCCGCCTTTATATACACAGGTCGGGGCTCTGGGCTTACAAGAGTCCGGTCCGGGTTACATCTAGTAACCGACCTTATCTCTAAATCACCTTGCCTTGTCTGGCAAGCCGTCTCCCGGTGGCTTACTCCTCCGGGTCATACGTTGCCTTCCGGCTGTGGGCCTCCGCCCGGCCCATCTGGCAAGTTGCTTCTAAGCCTTGTCTTGATCTTCCGGCCTGCTTAAGGCGTCACTGTAAGAGTCGCCAACTTCCTAACACGCCCTCTCCTTGGGCGGGTTATACCACGGGGTTATATCCCCAACATTAGGCCCCAGATTGATTTGAACCTGTTCATGTCAATCTCCAAGTCTTTTGGTTGGCGAGTCTTGTGTTCTTCATAATCACTTGACCTGAAATAAATCTTCTTGACCCGCCATGTGAAAATGGATGACGTCACCTCTGATAAATCAAAAAGATCTTAATGACATCACAACGGATCCTTTGCATTAATTAGTCAACCCGAGAATCGAGGCATTTTCTTGGTCAATCATCATTTTGTCTCCTCGATTCCCGCGCTGGACTGTTGCTGTTCCACCCCCCCTTATAAACAGGCGCGGGGGGTCCCATCCTTTTCACTTTTCCCCCACTGCCGCTTCTCTCTTCTTCTTCCTTCCGACGCTCATGCGATTGAAGCTCCACCGCGCCGTCCAGACCTCGCCGTCGTCCTCAACAAGGCCGTTCCATCGCCCTGATTGTGTCCAGAACTCGCCGGCGCGTGCCCGCATCTCCTGCACCTCTTAGGTTCCATTCGTTTTTTCTCCTAGATCCACATTAGCTCGCCGTTGTTCTTCCGAGTCCGCCGCCGTTCATCGAAGTTCTTGCCATAGATGAGAAGAAAACACCCTTAGGCCTTCAACCGCTAGTCAAAAAACCCGCGGCGCTCCGCTTAATGCGTTTTCCATATCCATCGTAGATCATCCCTTCACGGGAACTCATACACGAACTGTCTGTTCTTCCACGGACACTTTTAGGTTTAGAAAATATTTCCCTTTTGTTTCCTTCCATAGATCTTAAAATGGTAGCTGTAGTTGGTGGAACCTGTTTGTCCACACTTAGCAATATTTTCAACTTTCACTGTCTATTTGACCCGCCATCATGCTGCCGGCTCTCCTTTGTAGCAATGTAATCTGCCTCATTCCTGTAGTTGGCAGCGGCTCATAATTTAGTAATGACCCACCAAGTAGCGTCGTCGTCTTAGAGCCATAATTGTTCTAACCATGCAGCGTTCTTAACCCGCCACATTTCCATGTCTTTTCACAGTGTTTTTAACCGCCGTCATGGCTAAAGCCCCCGCCTCTTGCGATTGGGTAGGCTCTGGGGTTACCAAGGAAATGCTCAACGATTTTGTAGTCATGGGAGTTTTGCCGGCTCAGGATGTTATCCATTGGCGGGTTCCTGGCAACGAAGTCACTCCTGAACCCAAGGATGGGGAAGTTATTGTCTTCACAGACCATCTTCTCCGTGGCTTCTCACCGCCCGGATCAAAGTTTTTCCGGGACGCCCTGCATTTCTACAAGCTGCATCCTCAAGATATTGGCCCCAACTCTGTTACCAATTTGTGCCAGTTCCAAATTTTCTGCGAAGCATATCTGCAACAAGAGCCCATCGTTGACCTCTTCAGAGATTTTTTCTACATCAACCGCCAGACAGAGATCGCAGATGGACCAAGCCTTGAGCTTAATGGTGTTTCAATTCAGAGGCGGAGAGATGTTTCCTTTCCCTCGACGACTCTGCCTAGCCACCCTAAGGACTGGAATCATACCTGGTTTTATTGCAAAGACACTTCTCCGGCCGGAGAAAATCCACTGCCGGGTTATCGTCCTTACCGGCTCTACACCACCACTGAGCTCCCAGACCGGCTATCTGTCGTAGAGCGCGCCCAATACGCTCAGACGTTCTCAAAGATCAGAGCCTTACTAGCCAACGGGCTGACTGGCGTTGATCTGACCCGCTGCTGGGTTTCTTGGAGAATCTTACCATTGAGCCGGCGCTGCGGCTTAATGTGTGAGTATACTAGGGAGGTGAATGACCCTCAGCGCTTTAATCAGACGCCCCTAATGGACAAGGACCTCAACCTGATCGTCAAATCATTGTTGGGAGAACCTCAAGAAGTCTACAACAAGACGGGGTTAAATCCTTTTTATGCTCTTAACCCGGCTCCTGAGGTGAACCTTTGTAATTTAACCTTCACCCTTCTTCCTTTAGATACTGCATTTCATATGCCTTATTTAATCTTTCTGCAAATCCATTTATTATATGCAGGCCGGCTCTTCCTTTTGAAAGAAGAGACTAAACACAGCCTCCATTTCCAAAAAGAAAACAAAGGCGACTAAGACCCGGGCTCCGGCTCGTAAGAAGAAACAAATAACTCAGGAGCTGCTTGGGCTGGATGACTCGGAGGTAGAACTTGACTCTCTTGGCCTTCTTTTCATGCAACTTATTGACGCTGACTCCTCTCAGGGTGACGCGGAGGCAAGCCAAGCTGGCGCAGCAGAGGTAACTGTCATCTCCTCCGACTCAGAACCCTTGCCAAGAGAGAAAATACGACGGGCCATCCGGAAAGTAAAGTTTTCACACCCCCTTGCTCACTTGGATCCCAACTTTCTTTTGAAGAAGCAGCAACACGACTCCAGGCGTCAGACCCTGAGCGGCAGCTCTGAAGATCTAGTGGTCGGCTTACCTGACGCTCCGGCTCCGCGGAAACTCCGTAACGAAGTAACTCATCACTTTGTTTGTATTTCTTCTGTCCGCTAGCCTTATGCAGTAAACTGATCATACTGCGCAACCTTAATGTCTTCAGGAGACTCCTCCTTCCTCTGGCGACTCAACCGCCTCAAAATTGCCTCCCCTTGTTATCAACCCAGGGTAAGCTCCTTTTGCATCCCATATTGCTTACTAATATTTTGCTCTTGTGTATGACTTATAATGAAATCTTTGTTCACAGAGCCCAAGCTAAGAAGAGGAAGTTAAGCGGGTCATCTTCCCGTCCGGATGTCCCAGAGCCGGAGAATCCGAATCTTGGCACTCCTGAAGTTCAAGTAGAGCCCTCTAAAGCTGATCAAGGCGCCCATGATGAGACTCCCCAGCCTAATGAGCCGGTGGATGTTGACATTGTGACCCCTGACGCTAATCCGGAGGCTGATCCTAAGCCGCCCAGCCCTCTGCCAACAGCTAAAAATGTGACTCCTAATGAAGAAGAGGTTACCATCACCGGAACAGCTTACACAGCTCCCGCCCCTTCCAACGTGCTGACCAAGCACATTAGCAAGGATGAGGCGCCTTCACCTGAGAAGGATAGGGTCAAGCTTGATCTGCCCAATCTAGACAAGCTTACCGTTGATGAGCTGCACTCTGGCTATCTAAGCCGCCTCGCCGCCAGCCGGGACATGGAGGCCAACTTAGTTGGCATGATGAAGAAAAAATATGAGGTACTCAACTTTTCTTGCCTTCCATATATCCTTACATAGCCCCCAAGAGCTGGCTTATTTTCTTGAAGATAAGCCGGGTCTTCAGTAATATGTAGATTTCAATAGACCAGCATGTATCCCCCAAGAGTCGGGTTATCTTTGTGAAGATGATCCGGGTCTTTGTTTGTACTGTAAGCTTTGAAAGAACTGATACACATTAGCCCCCAAGTGTCAAGTATATTGCCTGCAATCTGCTTGAGACTTGCTACAACCTTCTTCAGTGCCTCCAAGTGCTATTATAAATCGGACTGGCGGCTTAAAATTGATAAATTTGCTGTTGGCAATTGTCTTGTGCAGGAGGCTTTAAATGTGGTCGAGTCTAATTTGACCGACCTTAAGAAAAATCTGGCCTTGCAACAAGACGCCCGAGCTGAAGCTGACACAAAGTGGCGGCTCTTCGCAACAGAACTGGAAAAGATCAAAACGGATTTTGAGGCGTAAAAACAATCGGCTGAAGCTAACCAAGCCGCCTTAACCAAACGTGCAGAAGACGCTGAGGGGCGACTTAAGCCCGTTACGGAAGAGCTGTCCAACTTGAAATGCCATGTAGCTCGGATGACTGAGGCTGTCTTTGGTAAGTGTTGTTGATTATGTTATGGGCATTCTTTTTAAATAGTCTTATGAAGACTCGCCCGGCGACTTACAAAATTGATCTGCTTGTAGGCCAACGAACTCGCCAGCTTTCGGATGACAGCTTGCTGAAGCTGAAGGCTTTATATGCCTTCACTGAGCAGCTGTATGCTGGAAGCCTTTTCACCATCAGGGCCTTCATCGGCAAGAAGGGCACGCCAAAGCTTATCAAAGATGTGCTGAAGTGCCTCTCCACCATCCCCAAGAAATTCGAAGAACTGAAGAAATCAGCCGCTCGGAAAGGCGCAGTAGCTGCTTTGAGCCGGGCGTTGGCATACGCACCCGAGCTTAGCCCAGAGGAGATGAGTGGCGGCTTTCCCCAGCTGAAGGATGATGGGTCAGAATTTACCCAAGAAGACCATGCTCGTTGCATGAAAGCATCGCGAGCATTGGCTAGTCGGCTGGCCGCCGAAGCTGACCTGAAGGCTTACCAGGCGGCTTATGATGATAACAATGTGCGAATCCGCGCGCCCACTTTTGAGTCGAAAGACTTGACTCCTCAACGCCGTAAGCACATCTTTGCCCCTGATGTTGACCCGTCTCCAATCTTGCATGACAAAGCCGAATTTGAAGCTTTAATCAATTGCAAATGGGATGTCGACAACCTTCAGATCAAGGAGACCGATGACCCGGCGTAGGATGACCCGTCAACAAGTTAGGCGAGGAGCTGGCCTCGGATGAAGTTAACCTGGGCATGCTGAGCCGCCGGGTTATAACTTGTGCGAAAAACTTGAGTCCACAAATTTTGGGCCCTCTGGAGCCTTGTAATAGCCATAGTAAAAACTTGATTGCCTGTGCCGTGCCTTTGCGCACGTTTTGAACTTTATCAGCTCATATTTTGGCAGCTTTGGCGCTTCAATTTTTTTTCCACAGTTTGAATGTGTTGATATGATCATATGCCTCAGTATCAATTCATCAATTCCCACTGGCGGGTTATAATCCATGAGCAATACTAAGCCGGGATTACCCAAAAACTTAGAATCTTATCATGAAAAACTCCTGCAAAATAACAAGCAGAAAATATATGTATATCTTTTGTTATTGTTTAGGCGGCTTTGAAGGCACAGCCCAAAAGAGATCAACCCTTTATATATATTTTTTGAGAAAACTCAAGTTTTTTGCTTCAAAGAAGCTAAGCATGAGTGCCCAAAATCCCTTAAGCCGGCTCTCACGTGACATAAATCCGTCGTTTTAACCTTAACCAGTTCACGGTCTTAAAAAAGATTGACTGTTAAGAGTACGAACGGGCCATATAGCGGAGAGACTATAGCAGATAGGTGAGTTTATCCTAGCTCTCTGTAAGCCAGCTCTCTCATGACATAAGCTGCCGTTTTAACTTTGACAAGTTCAGGGTCTTGAAAAAGATTGACTGTCAAACGTTCGGCGGGTCACCTGGCGGAGTAGCAAGTTGCAAACAGGCAGGTTTAACTCAAATATGGCTTTTAAGCCAGTCAAGAGGGTATGAAAGCTGAACCCAGTGGGTTGGAAGCCCCCAAGTGACCTTATGAATAATCAACTCTTTGCACCATCAACTGTTGCATGAAAACGGCAGAGGCCCCGAATTATGGGGATGCCGACTGTATTATATTATAAAAGTGGTATATAAAATGACAGAAGTATGTACATTGATGAGAGCCGGTGGCTCAAGTGTAGTAAGGCCGAAGATGAGCAATGTTCCACGGCCTGGCAGTCTCCTCCCCAGAAGTGCGTGACTTGTCGCTGTCCCGTACATCAATGAGATAATAGGAACCATTGTTGAGATTTCTGCTGATCACAAAAGGTCCTTCCTAAGGGGGGGGATAACTTATGCATATATGTTTGATCTTGAATCAAACGTAGCACTAAGTCGCCTTCTTGGAACATCCGTGTCTTCACTCTGCGGCTATGATAGCGACGCAGATCTTGTTGATAAATCGCCGAACGCGCGGCTGCAAGATCCCGTTCTTCATCCAAGGCGTCCAGTGCGTCCTGACGCGCTGTCTCATTATTAGTTTCAACATAAGCCGCCACTCTGGGCGAGTCATGATGGATATTACTAGGGAGAACGACTTCTGCGCCATAAACCATGAAGAAAGGAGTGTAGCCTGTTGATCTGTTGGGGGTGGTTCTAATGCTCCAAAGGACTGAAGGTAACTCCTCCACCCAATAACCCGGTGTTCGTTCCAAAGGAACCATAAGCCGGGGTTTCATCCCTCTCAGAGTTTCCTGGTTAGCACGCTCTGCTTGACCATTAGACTATGGATGAGCCACGGAGGAGACATCAAGGCGGATGTGTTCACTGTCGCAGAACTCTTTCATAGCCCCCTTGGACAGATTTGTACCATTGTCAGTAATGATACGGTGAGGGTAACCAAACAGAAAAACCAGCTTTTTGACGAACTGAACTGCTGTTGCTGCGTCACACTTACTGACTGGCTCTGCCTCAACCCACTTAGTAAATTTATCAACCGCCACCAAGAGGTGGGTCTTCTTATCTTTGGACCTCTTAAACGGCCCAACCATATCAAGCCCCCAAACTGCGAACGGCCAGGTGATTGGAATCATCCGCAATTCTTGAGCCGGCACATGGGCACGTCGTCCAAATTTCTGACACCCATCACATCTACTGACCAAATACTCCGCATCTGCATGAGAGGTCAACCAGTAAAAGCCGTGCCGAAAGGCTTTGGCCACCAAGGATTTTTACCCGGCGTGATGACCACAATCGCCGACATGTATCTCTTGCAAGATTTCACGGCCCTCCTCAGGAGAAACGCACCGTTGAAAAACACCAGTCACGCTGCATCTGTGCAACTCGCCATTGACAATGGTCATGGACTTACATCGCCTTATGATTTTCCATGCCAAAGTCTCGTCCTCGAGTAACTCGCCGCGAGTCAGATACGCCAGATAAGGCAACGTCCAATCAGGAATAGCACGAAGAGCCGCTACCAAGTGTCCTTCCGGGTCAGGTATAGCAAGATCCTCCTCAGAAGGCAACTTGACGGACGAGTGATGCAGGACATCCAGAAACACATTAGGCGGCACCGGCTTACGTTGAGACCCCAAACGTGATAATGCATCAGCTGTTGGAAATATGCCCTAGAGGCAATAATAATTTAGTTATTATCATATTTCCTTGTTCATGATAATCGTTTATTATCCATGCTATAATTGTATTGATTGGAAACTCAAATACATGTGTGGGTACATAGACAACACCGTGTCCCTAGTATGCCTCTAATAGACTAGCTCGTTCATCAAAGATGGTCAAGGTTTCCTAGCCATGGACATGAGATGTCATTTGATAACGGGATCACATCATTAGGAGAATGATGTGATGGACAAGATCCAAACTATGAACGTAGCATATGATCATGTCAGTTTATTGCTATTGTTTTCTGCATGTCAAGTATCTGTTCCTATGACCATGAGATCATGCAACTCACTGACACCGGAGGAATACCTTGTGTGTATCAAACGTCGCAATGTAACTGGGTGACTATAAAGATGCTCTACAGGTATCTCCGAGGGTGTCTGTTGAGCTGGCATGGATCGAGACTGGAATTTGTTACTCCGTGTGACGGAGAGGTATCTCAGGGCCCACTCGGTAATACAACATCACAATAAGCCTTGCAAGCAAAGTGACTAAAGAGTTAGCCACGGGATATTGTATTACGGAATGAGTAAAGAGATTTGCCGATAACGAGATTGAACTAGGTATAGAGATATCGACGATCGAATCTCGGGCAAGTAACATACCGAAGAACGAAGGGAACAACATACATGATTAAATGAATCCTTGACATAGAGGTTCAACCGATAAAGATCTTCGTAGAATTGTTGGAAATATGCCCTAGAGGCAATAATAAAAGTAGTTATTATTATATTTCGTTATTCATGATAATCGTTTATTATCCATGCTATAATTGTATGGATTGGAAACACCGATACATGTGTGGTTACATAGACAACACTGTGTCCCTAGTATGCCTCTAGTAGACTAGCTCGTTGATCAAACATGGTCAAGGTTTCCTAGCCATAGACATGAGATGTCATTTGATAACGGGATCACATAATTAGGAGAATGATGTGATGCACAAGACCCAAACTATGAACGTAGCATATGATCGTGTCAGTTTATTGCTATTGTTTTTTTGCATGTCAAGTATCTGTTCCTATGACCATGAGATCATGCAACTCAATGACACCGGAGGAATGCCTTGTGTGTATCAAACATCACAACGTAACTGGGTGACTATAAAGATGCTCTACAGGTATCTCCAAGGGTGTCTGCTGAGTGGGCATGGATCAAGACTGGGATTTGTTACTCCGTGTGACGGAGAGGTATCTCGGGGCCCACTCGGTAATACAACATCACAACAAGCCTTGCAAGCAATGTGACTAAAGTGTTAGCCACGAGATCTTGTATTACGGAACGAGTAAAGAGACTTGCCGGTAATGAGATTGAACTAGGTATAGAGATACCGATGATCGAATCTCGGGCAAGTAACATACCGAAGAACAAAGGGAACAACATACGGGATTAACTGAATCCTTGACATAGAGGTTCAACCGATAAAGATCTTTGTAGAATATGTAGGAACCAATATGGGCATCCAGGTCCCGCTATTGGTTATTGACCGTAGAAGTGTCTCAGTCATGTCTACATAGTTCTCGAACCAGCAGGGTCTGCACACTTAAGGTTCAGTGACGTTTCGGTATAGTTGAGTTATGTATGTTGGTGACCGAAGGTTGTTCGGAGTCCCGGATGAGATCCCGGACGTCACGAGGAGCTCCGGATTGATCCGGAGGTAAAGATTTATATATAGGAAGGTGGTGTTTGAACTCCGGAAAAGTTTTGGGCATTTCCGGCAGTGTACCGGGAGTGACGAATGGGTTCTGGGGGTCCACCAACTGGGCCCACCACACCCCAAGTGGGTCACATGGACCTGAGGGTGGCGCACCAGCCCCTGGTGGGCTGGGCGGCCGGCCCAAGAAGGCCTATGCGGCGGGACTTGTGGGAAAGGGAAAGTCCAAGAGGGGGAAGGGAAGGAATCCTACTAGGAGTAGGATTGGAGGTGAACTCCTCCACCTCCTCCTCCTTGCGGCCGACTCCTAGGAGGGTTCCTAGGTCGGCCAGCCCCTCCCCTCCCTCCTTTATATACTAGAGGGGAGAGAGGGCAGCAGCACAAGAAACTTTAGCCACGGTGCAGCCCTCTCTCCCCGATAGATCAAATCCTCTAGTTTTCAGCAGTGCTTAGGCGAAGCCCTGCTGGAATAGTTCCACCTCCACAGCCGCCGCGCCGTCGCGCTTCCGGAGAACTCATCTACCTCTCCGCTCCCTCTTGCTGGATCAAGAAGGCGGAGATCGTCATCGAGCTGTACGTGTGCTGAACGCGGAGGTGCCGTCTGTTCGGCACTAGATCGTGATTGGATCGCGGGACGCTCGGCGATTTGGATCGCGAAGACGTTCGACTACATCAACCGTGTTTCTTAACGCTTCCCGCTTAGCGATCTACAAGGGTATGTAGATCCACTCTCCCTCTCATAGATGCTCATCACCATGGATAGGTCTTACGTGTGCGTAGGAAATTTTTTGTTGCCCATGCAACGTTCCCCAACAGTGGCATCTGAGCCAGGTTTATGTGTAGATGAGATCACGAGTAGAACACAAAGGAGTTTGTGGGCGTTGATATTCAGATTGCTTCCTCCCTTGGTCTTTTCGTGATTCAGCGGTATTGTGGGATGAAGCAGCCTGGACCAACATTACTCGTAAGCTTACGAGAGACCGGTTCCATCAACTGACATGTAACTTCGTTGCATAAAGATGGCTGACGGGTGTTTGTTTCTCCCACTTTAGTTGGATCGGATTCGACAAAGGCGGTCCTTGAGAAGGTTGAATAGCAATTTGCGTATCACCGTTGTGGTTTTTGCGTAGGTAAGAATTGTTCTTGCTAGATACCCGTAGCAGCCACGTAAAACTTGCAACAACAATTAGAGGACGTCTAACTTGTTTTTGCAGGGTATGTTGTGATGTGATATGGCCAATTACATGATGAGATATATGTGATGTATGAGATGATCATGTATTGTATAGAATATCGCGACTTGCATGTCGATGAGTACGACAACCGGCAGGAGCCATAGGGCTGTCTTTAATTATTTTTGCCGTTTTGCTTTACTTTATCGCTATGAGTTAGCAATAGTCGTGGAAGCAACAGTCGGCGTGACAACCTCATGGCGACACGTTGATGGAGATCAAGATGATGGAGATCATAGTGTCATGCCGGTGACGATGGAGATCATGCCGGTGCTTTAGAGATGGAGATCAAAAGCACAAGTTCATGGCCATATCATGTCACTTATGATTTGCATGTGATGTTAATCCTTTTATGCATCTTATTTTGCTTAGGACGATGGTAGCATTATAAGGTGATCCCTCACTTAAATTTCAAGATAAAATTGTGTTCTCCCCGAGTGTGCACCGTTGTGAAAGTTCGTCGTTTCGAGACACCACGTGATGATCGGGTGTGATAGACTCTACGTTTGCATACAATGGGTGCAAGCCAGTGTTGCACGTGCGGAACACTCGGGTTAAACTTGACGAGCCTAGCATGTACAGACATGGCCTCGGAACACAAGAGACCGAAAGGTCGAACATGAGTCATATAGTAGATATGATCAACATGAAGATGTTCACCATTGAAACCACCTCAACTCACGTGATGATCGGACTTGAGTTGGTGGATATGGATCATGTGACACTGGAATGACCGGAGGGATGTCAATTTGAGTGGGAGTTTTTAAGTAATATGATTAACTAAACTCATTATCTTGAACAATAGTCTAAGTTGTCTTTGCAATATTTATGTTGTAGATCATGGCTCGCACAGTAGGACCCCTGAATTTTAATGCGTTCCTAGAGAAAGCTAAGTTGAAAGATGATGGAAGTAACTTTGTGGACTGGGCCCATAATCTGAGGATTATCCTTACGGCTTCCCAAAAGGGTTATGTCCTTGATGCACCGCTTGGTGATCCACCCGCTCCATTTGAGTCTCCAGACGTTGTGAACGCCTGGCAGGCTCGTTCTGATGATTACTCAATGGTTCAATGTGCAATGTTGTATGGCTTAGAACCGGGACTTCAAAGACATTTTGAATGTCATGGAGCATATGATATGTTCCTGGAGTTGAAGTTTATCTTTCAGAAGAATGCCCGGATCGAGAGGTATGAGACCTCCGATAAGTTCTATGCCTGCAAGATGGAGGATAATGGGTCTGTCAGTGAACACATACTCAAAATGTCTGGGTATTCGACACGTCTAGCTGAGTTGGGGATGCCCCTTCCAGCAGAGGAGATCACTGACAGAGTTCTTCAATCATTGCCACCTAGCTACAAGAGCTTCGTGTTGAACTATAACATGCACGGGATGAACAAGTCAGTCGCCGAGCTATTTGCGATGTTGAAAGTCGCTGAGTCTGAGATTCAGAAGGAGCATCAAGTGTTGATGGTCAATAAAACCACTAGTTTCTAGAAGAATGGCAAGGGTAAGAAGGGTAACTCCAAGAAGAGTGGCAAAGCAGTTGCCCCTCCCATGAAGAAACCCAAGGCTGGACCCAAGCCAGAAACTGAGTGCTTTCATTGCAAGGGAACTGGTCACTGGAAGCGGAACTGCCCCAAGTATTTGGTTGACAAGAAGGCAGCCAACAACAAACAAGGTATATATGATATACATGTTATTGATGTGTACCTTACCAACTCTCGTTGTAGTGCCTGTGTATTTGATACCGGTGCGGTTGCTCACATTTGCAACTCAAAACAGGAACTGCGGAATAGACGGAGGCTGGCAAAGGACGAAGTGACGATGCGCGTGGGAAATGGTTCCAAGGTTGATGTGATCGCCGTCGGCACGCTCGCTCTTCAATTACCATCGGGATTAGTGATGAACCTGAATAATTGTTATTTAGTGCCTGCGTTAAGCATGAACATTATATCTGGATCTTGTTTATTGCGAGATGATTACTCATTTAAATCAGAGAATAATGGTTGTTCTATTTATATGAGTAATATCTTTTATGGTCATGCACCCAATGTGAGGGGTTTATTCTTATTAAATCTCGATAGTGATGATACACATATTCATAACATTGATGCCAAAAGATGTAGAATTGATAATGATAATACCACTTTCTTGTGGCACTGCCGTTTAGGTCATATTGGTGTAAAATGCATGAAGAAGCTCCATGCTGATGGACTTTTGGAGTCACTTGATTTTGAATCACTTGACACATGTGAACCATGCCTCATGGGCAAGATGACTAAAACCCCGTTCTCTGGAACAATGGAACGGGCAAGTGACTTGTTGGAAATCATACATACTGATGTGTGCGGTCCGATGAGCATTGAGGCGCGCAGTGGATATCGTTATTTTCTCACCTTCACTGATGACTTAAGTAGATATGGGTATATTTACTTAATGAAACACAAGTCTGAAATGTTTGAAAAGTTCAAGCAATTTCAGAGTGAAGTTGAGAATCATCGTAACAAGAAGATTAAATTCCTACGATCTGATCGAGGAGGAGAATATCTGAGTTATGAGTTTGGCAATCACTTAAGACAATGTGGAATTGTTTCACAATTGACACCGCCTGGAACACCACAGCGTAATGGTGTGTCCGAACGTCGTAATCGAACCTTATTGGATATGGTGCGATCTATGATGTCTCTTGCCAATTTGCCACTATCGTTTTGGGGTTATGCATTAGAGACAGCTGCATTCACTTCAAATAGGGCACCATCGAAATCAGTGGAGATGACGCCATATGAACTGTGGTTTGGCAAGAAACCAAAGTTGTCATTTCTTAAAGTTTGGTGATGTGATGCTTATGTCAAAAAGCTTCAGCCTGAAAAGCTGGAACCCAAAGCGGAGAAATGCGTCTTCATAGGATACCCAAAAGAGACAGTTGGGTACATCTTCTATCTCAGATCTAAAGGCAAAGTGTTTGTCGCTAAAAACGGAACATTTCTTGAGAAAGACTTTCTCTTGAAAGAATTGAGTGGGAGGAAGATAGAACTTGATGAGGTTATTGAACCTTTACTTCAACCAGAAAGTAGCACAGTGCAGAAAGATGTTTCTGTAGAGCCTACATCAGTTGAAGAGGAAGTTGATGATGATGATCATGAAGCTTCAGATCAAGTTGCTTTCGAACCTCGTAGGTCGACAAGGACGTGTATTGCTCTAGAGTGGTACGGCAACCCTGTCTTAGAGGTCATGTTGTTGGACAACGATGAACCTACGAGCTATGGAGAAGCGATGATGGGCCCGGATTCCGAGAAATGGTTAGAGGCCATGAAATCCGAGATGGGATCCATGTATGAAAACAAAGTATGGGCTTTGGAAGTATTACCTGAAGGGCGTAAGGCCATTCAGAACAAATGGATCTTTAAGAGGAAGACGGACGCGGACGGTAATGTCACCGTCTATAAAGCTCGACTTGTGGCAAAGGGTTTTTCACAAGTTCAAGGAGTTGACTACGATGAGACCTTCTCACCCGTAGCGATGCTTAAGTCCGTCAGAATCATGTTAACAATAGCTGCCTTTTTCGATTATGAAATTTGGCACATGGATGTCAAAACAGCGTTCCTTAACGGTTTCCTTAAGGAAGAGTTGTATATGATGCAACCGGAAGGTTTTGTCGATCCAGAGAATACTAACAAGGTTTTCAAACTCCAGCGATCCATTTATGGACTGGTTCAAGCATCTCGGAGTTGGAATCTTCGCTTTGATGAGGTGATCAAAGCGTTCGGGTTTATACAAGTTTACGGAGAAGCTTGTATTTACAAGAAAGTGAGTGGGAGCTCTATAGCATTTCTAATATTATATGTGGATGACATATTGCTGATTGGAAACAATATAGAAATGTTGGAAAGCGTGAAGGAATATTTGAACAAGAGTTTTTCAATGAAGGACCTAGGAGAAGCTGCTTTCATATTAGGCATCAAGATCTATAGAGATAGATCGAGACGCTTAATAGGACTTTCACAGAGCACATACCTTGACAAAGTTTTGAAGAAGTTCAAAATGGATCATTCCAAGAAGGGGTTCTTGCCTGTGTTGCAAGGTGTGAAGTTGAGTAAGACTCAATGCCCAGTGACTGCAGAAGATAGAGAAAAGATGAGTGTCGTCCCCTATGCTTCAGCCATAGGCTCTATCATGTATGCAATGCTGTGCACAAGACCAGATGTCAGCCTTGCCATAAGTATGGCCGGAAGGTTTCAAAGTGATCCAGGGATGGAACACTGGACGGCGGTCAAGAATATCCTAAAGTACCTGAAAAGGACTAAGGACATGTTTCTCGTTTATGGAGGTGATCAAGAGCTCGTCGTAAAGGGTTACGTCAATGCAAGCTTTGACACTAATCCGGATGACTCTAAGTCGCAAACCGGATAAGTATTTATTCTCAATGGGGGTGCGGTAAGCTGGTGCAGTTCCAAGCAAAGCGTGGTAGCTGATTCTACATGCGAAGCGGAGTAAATCGCTGCCTCGGAGGCGGCGAAGGATGGTGTCCAGATGAAGGAGTTCATGACAGATCTTGGAGTAGTGCCTAGTGCACTAAACCCAATGACTCTGTTCTGTGACAACACTAGTGCCATTGCTCTAGCCAAGGAACCAAGGTTTCACAAGAGGACCAGACACATAAAGCGACGTTTCAATTCCATCCGCGATTACATCAAGGAGGACGACATAAATATTTGCAAAGTGCACACGGATCTGAATGTTGCAGATCCGATGACTAAACCTCTTCCAAGGGCTAAACATGATCAACACCAGAACTGTATGTCTGTTAGATTCATTACAATGTAAATCACATAGTGATGTGAGCTAGATTATTGACTCTAGTGCAAGTGGGAGACTGTTGGAAATATGCCCTAGAGGCAATAATAAAAGTAGTTATTATTATATTTCCTTGTTCATGATAATCGTTTATTATCCATGCTATAATTGTATCGATTGGAAACACTGATACATGTGTGGTTACATAGACAACACTATGTCCCTAGTATGCCTCTAGTAGACTAGCTCGTTGATCAAAGATGGTCAAGGTTTCCTAGCCATAGACATGAGATGTCATTTGATAACGGGATCACATCATTAGGAGAATGATGTGATGGACAAGACCCAAACTATGAACGTAGCATATGATCGTGTCAGTTTATTGCTATTGTTTTTTTGCATGTCAAGTATCTGTTCCTATGACCATGAGATCATGCAACTCACTGACACCAGAGGAATGCCTTGTGTGTATCAAACATCACAACGTAACTGGGTGACTATAAAGATGCTCTACAGGTATCTCCGAGGGTGTCTGTTGAGTGGGCATGGATCAAGACTGGGATTTGTTACTCCGTGTGACGGAGAGGTATCTCGGGGCCCACTCAGTAATACAACATCACAACAAGCCTTGCAATCAATGTGACTAAAGTGTTAGCCACGGGATCTTGTATTACGGAACGAGTAAAGAGACTTGCCGGTAACGAGGTTGAACTAGGTATAGAGATACCGACGATCGAATCTCAGGCACGTAACATACCGAAGAACAAAGGGAACAACATACGGGATTAACTGAATCCTTGACATAGAGGTTCAACCGACAAAGATCTTCATAGAATATGTAGGAACCAATATGGGCATCCAGGTCCCGCTATTGGTTATTGACCGTAGAGATGTCTCGGTCATGTCTACATAGTTCTCAAACCCGCAGGGTCTGCACACTTAAGGTTCGGTGACGTTTCCGTATAGTTGAGTTATGTATGTTGGTGACCGAAGGTTGTTCGGAGTCCCGGATGAGATCCCGGACGTCACGAGGAGCTCTAGAATGGTCTGGAGGTAAAGATTGATATATAGGAAGGTGGTGTTTGAACTCCGGAAAAGTTTTGGGCATTTCCGGCAGTGTACCGGGAGTGACGAATGGGTTCCGGCGGTCCACCAAGTGGGCCCACCACACCCCAAGTGGGTCACATGGACCTGAGGGTGGCGCACCAGCCCCTGGCGGGCTGGGCGGCCGGCCCAAGAAGGCCTATGCGGCGGGACTTGTGGGAAAGGGAAAGTCCAAGAGGGGGAAGGGAAGGAATCCTACTAGGAGTAGGATTGGAGGTGGACTCCTCCACCTCCTCCTCCTTGCGGCAGACTCCTAGGAGGGTTCCGAGGTCGGCCAACCCCTCCCCTCCCTCCTTTATATACTAGAGGGGAGAGAGGGCAGCAGCACAAGAAACTTTAGCCACGGTGCGGCCCTCTCTCCCCGATAGATCAAATCCTCTAGTTTTCAGCAGTGCTTAGGCGAAGCCCTCCTAGAATAGTTCCACCACCACCGCCGCTGCGCCGTCGCGCTGCTGGAGAACTCATCTACCTCTCCGCTCCCTCTTGCTGGATCAAGAAGGCGGAGATCGTCATCCAGCTGTACGTGTGCTGAACGCGGAGGTGCCGTCCGTTCGGCACTAGATCGTGATTGGATCGCGGGACGCTAGGCGATTTGGAACGCGAAGACGTTCGACTACATCAACCGCGTTTCTTAACGCTTCCCGCTTAGCGATCTACAAGGGTATGTAGATCCACTCAACCTCTCGTAGATGCTCATCACCATGGATAGGTCTTCCGTGTGCGTAGGAATTTTTTTGTTTCCCATGCAACGTTCCCCAACAAGAGTATGTAGGAACCAATATGGGCATCCAGGTCCCGCTATTGATTATTGACCGTAGAGGTGTCTCGGTCATGTCTACATAGTTCTCGAACCTGCAGGGTCTGCACACTTAACGTTCGGTGACGTTTCGGTAGTATTGAGATATATGTGTTGGTGACCGAAGGTTGTTCGGAGTCCCGGATGAGATCCCGGACGTCACGAGGAGCTCCGGAATGGTCCGGAGGTAAATATTTATTTATAGGAAAGTGGTATTTGGGTTCCGGTAAAGTTTCGGGTATTTCCGGTAGTGTACCGGGAGTGACGAATGGGTTCCGGGGGTCCACCGGGTGGGGCCCACCCACCCAGGGGGGGGGCACATGGGCCCAAGAGGTGGCGCACCAGCCCCTGATGGGCTGGGGAACCGACCCCATAAGGGCCCATATGCCCAAGAGGAAAAATGGTGGAGATAGGAAGGAATATGACTCCTTCCTAATATGAATCCACTTCCTAGTAGGAAGTGGATTGGACTCCTCCTTGCCTGGTTCGGCCGACCCCTAGGGGAAACCCTAGGGAGGCTGCCTCCTTCCCCCTCCCTCCTATCTATACTAGAGGAATAGAGCCCCCAAAGACACATGACCACGTGCTAGTTCTCTATTCTCTAGTTCCTCCATCAAATCGATTCCGGTAGTGCTTAGGCGAAGCCATGCCGGGATAACTCCACCATCACCACCACCACGCCGTCGTGTTGCTGGAGATCTCATCTACCTCTCCGCCCCCTCTTGCTGGATCAAGAAGGCGGAGATCGTCATCGAGCTGTCAGTGGGCTGAACGCGGAGGTGCCGTCCGTTCGGCGCTAGATCGGGACGGATCGTGATTGGATCGCGGGACGGCTTGCGATTTGGATCGCGAAGACGTTCGACTACATCAACCGCGTTTCTTAACGCTTCTCGCTTAGCGATCTACAAGGGTATGTAGATCCACTCTCCCTCTTGTAGATGCTCATCACCATGGATAGATCTTGCGTGTCCGTAGGAAATTTTTTGTTTCCCATGCAGCGTCCCCCAACAATGGCATCATGAGTTAGGTCTATGCGTAGATGAGATCACTAGTAGAACACAAAGGAGTTTGTGGGCGTTGATGCTCAGATTGCTTCCTCCCTTGGTCTTTTCTTGATTCAGCGGTATTGTGGGATGAAGCGGCCCGGACCAACCTTACTCGTACGCTTACGAGAGACCGGTTCCATCAACTGACATGTGACTTTGTTGCATAAAGATGGCTGGCGGGTGTCTGTCTCTCCCACTTTAGTTGGATCAGATTCGACAAAGGCGGTCCTTGAGAAGGTTGAATAGCAATTTGTGTATCACCGTTGTGGTTTTTGCGTTGGTAAGAATCGTTCTTGCTAGATACCCATAGCAGCCACGTAAAACATGCAACAACAATTAGAGGACGTCTAACTTGTTTTTGCAGGGTATGTTGTGATGTGATATGGCCAATTACATGATGAGATATATGTGATGTATGAGATGATCATGTTTTGTATAGATTATCACGACTTGAATGTCGATGAGTACGGCAACCGGCAGGAGCCATAGGGTTGTCTTTAATTTATTTTCGCCATTTTTGCTTTACTTTATCGCTATGAGTTAGCAATAGTTGTAGAAGCAATAATTGGCGCGACAACCTCATGGCGACACGTTGATGGAGATCAAGATGATGGAGATCATGGTGTCATGCCGGTGACGATGGAGATCATGCCGGTGCTTAGGAGATGAAGATCAAAAGCACAAGATCATGGCCATATCATGTCACTTATGATTTGCATGTGATGTTAATCCTTTTATGCATCTTATTATGCTTAGGATGATGGTAGCATTATAAGGTGATCCCTCACTAAAATATCAAGATAAAATTGTGTTCTCCCCGAGTGTGCACCGTTGCGAAAGTTCGTCGTTTCGAGACACCACGTGATGATCGGGTGTGATAGACTCTACGTTCACATACAACGGGTGCAAGCCAGTGTTGCACATGCGGAACACTCGGGTTAAACTTGATGAGCCTAGCATGTACAGACATGGCCTCGGAACACAAGAGACCGAAAGGTCGAACATGAGTCATATAGTAGATATTATCAACATGGAGATGTTCACCATTGAAACCACCTCATCTCACGTGATGATCGGACTTGGGTTGGTGAATTTGGATCATGTAACACTCGGATGACCGGAGGGATGTCAATTTGAGTGGGAGTTCTTAAGTAATATGATTAATTGAACTCATTATCATGAACATAGTCAAAGTGACTTTACAAATTATGTTGTAGATCAATAGCTCGCGCTGTAGGTCCCCTGTTTGTTATATGTTCCTAGAGAAAATAGAATTGAAAGATGATGGTAGCAATAATGAGGACTGGGTCCGTGATCTGAGGATTGTCCTCATTGCTGCACAGAAGGCTTATGTCCTTAATGCACCGCTCGGTGCGCCACCCCCTCAGGCGTCGTCTGTAGATGTTATGAACATCTGACAGGCACGTTCTAATGACTAATTGATAGTTCAGTGCGTGATGCATTACGGCTGAGAATTGAGGCTCCAAAATGTTTTGAACGTCATGGAACATATGAGATATTCTAAGAGCTGAAATTGGGATCTCAGGCTCGTGCCCGTGTTGAGAGGTATGAGACCTCCAACAAGATTCTTTGCCTGCGAGATGAAGGAGAATAGCTCAATCGGCGAGCATGTGCTCAGATTGTCTGGGTACTACAATCACTTGAATCGAGTGGGAGTTGATCTTCCAGATAAGATAGTGGTTGATATAGTTCTCCAAGTCACTGCCACAAAGCTACTAGAGCTTCGTGATAAACTATGAAATGCCAGGGATGGCAATAATGATCCCCGAGCTATTCGCGATGTTTGACACCGCGAAAGTAGAAATCAAGAAGGAGCATCAAGTGTTGATGGTTAGTAAAACCACTAGTTTCGAGAAGGGCAAGGGCAAGGAGGGAAACTTCATGGATGGCAAGCCAGTTGCTGCTCCAGTAAAGAAACCCAAGGTTGAACCCAAACCCGAGACTGGGTGCTTCTATTATGAGGAGAACGGTCACTGAAGCGGAACTGCCCTAGATACTTGGTAGATAAGAAGGCTGGCAACGTCAACAGAATTATATTTGATATACGTTTTATTCATGTGTACCTTGCTAGTACTCCTAGTAGCACTTGGGTATTAGATACTGGTTCAATTGCTAAATGTTGGTAACTCGAAATAAAAGCTATGGAATAAACGGAGACTAGCTAAGGGCGAGGTGACGATGTGTGTTGGAAGTGTTTCCAAGGTTGATGTGATCACCATCGCACGCTCTATCTACCTTCGGGATTAGTGATGAACCTAAATAAATGTTATTTGGTGTTTGCGTTGAGCATGAACGTGATTAGATCGTGTTTATTGCAATACGGTTACTCATTTAAGTTAGATAATAATGGTTATTATGTTTACATGAATAATACCTTCAATGGTCATGCACCCAATGTGAATGGTTCATTGAATCTCGATCGTAGTAATACACATGTTCATTGATGCCAAAAGATGCAAAGTTAATAATGATAGTACCACATACTTGTGGCACTGCCGCCAGGGTCATATTGGTGTAAAGCGCATGAAGAAACTCCATGCTGATGGATCTTTTGACTCACTCGATTTTGAATCGGTTGAGACATGCGGACCATGCCTCTTGGGCAAGATGACTAAGACCCCGTTTTCCGATATGATGGAACGGGCAAGTGACTTATTGTAAATGATACATGTTGATGTAGCAATCCAATGAGTGTTGAAGCGTGCGGTGGATATCGCTATTTTCTTACCTTCACTGATGATTTGAGTAGATATGGGGATATTTACTTAATGAAACACGAGTCTTAAATGTTTGAAAAGTTCAAACAAATTCAGAGAGAAGCTTGAGATCATCGTGACAAGAAGATAAAATGTCTACGATATGATTGTGGAGGTAAATATCTGAGTTACGCGTTTGGTATACAACTCAAGATAATGTGGAAATTGTTTCACAACTCACGCCACCTGGAACACCATAGTGTAATGGTGTGTCCAAACGTCGTAGTCGTGCTCTATTGGATATGGTGCGTACTATGATGTCTCTTATCGATTTGCCACTATCGTTTTGGGGGTTATGCATTAGAGACAACTAGATTCACTTTAAGGCACCATCTAAGTCCGTTGAGATGACACCGTATGAATTTTGGTTTGGCAGAAACCTAAGCTATCATTTCTCAGAGTTTGGGAATGCGACACTTATGACTGATAAGCTCGAACCCAAAGCGGAAAAGTGCATCTTCATAAGATACCCTAAGGAAACAGTTGGGCATACCTTCTATCTCAGATCCAAGGGCAAAGTGTTTGCTGCTTAAAATGAGTCCTTTCTCGAGAAAAAGTTTCTCTCGAAAGAATTGAGTGGGAGGAAGATAGAACTTGATGAGGTTATTGAACTGTCACTTCAGTTGGATGGTAGCACGACGCAGAAAGATGTTTCTGTGGCGCCTACACCGAATGAAGAGGAAGTTAGTGATGATGATCATGACACTTCGAATCAAGTTACTACTGAACCTCGTAGGACGACAAGAACTCGTACCGCCTCTGAGTGGTACGTCAATCCTGTCTTGGAGGTCATGTTGTTAGACAACAGTGAACCTATGAGCTATGAAGAAGCGATGGTGGGCCCGGATTCCGACAAATGGCTAGGAGCCATGAAATCCGAGAAAGGATCCATGTATGAAAACCAAGTATGGACTTTGGGAGACTTGCCCGTTGAACGGCAGGCCGTTGAGTACAAATGGACCTATAAGAAGAAGACAGACGCTGATGGTAAATGTCACCATTTATAAAGATCGACTTGTCGCAAAGAAGTTTCCGACAAGTTCCAGGAGTTGACTATGATGAGACTTTCTCACCCGTAGCGATGCTAAAGTCTGTTGGAATTATGTTAGCATTTGCTGCATTTTTCGATTATGAAATCTGGCAGATGGATGTCAAAACATTGTTTCCTTAACGGTTTCCTTGAGGAATAGTTGTATGTGATACAACCGGAAGGTTTTGTCAGTCCTAAGGATGCTAAAATGATGCAAGCTCCAGCGATCCTTCTATGGACTGGAGCAAGCATCTCAGAGTTGGAATATACGCTTTGATGAGGTGATCAAAGATTTTGGGTCTATACAAAGTTTATGAGAAACTTGTATTTACAATAAAGTGAGTGGGAGCACTATAGAATTTCTGATAAGTATATGTGGATGACATATTGTTGATCGGAAATGATGTAGAATTTCTGGAAAGCATAAAGGGTTGTTTGAAAGGAGTTTTTCAAAGGAAAACCTGGAATGAAGCTACTTAAATATTGGGCATCAGGATCTATAGAGATAGATCAAGACGTCTGATAAGACTTTCAATGAGTACATACCTTGACAAGATTTTGAAAGAATTCAAAATGGACCAGTCAAAGAAAGAGTTCTTGCCTGATTTGTAAGCTGTGGAGTTGAGTGAGACTCAAAGCTCGACCACGGTAGAAGAAAGAGAAAGGACGAAGGTCGTCCCCTATGCCTTATTCATAGGCTCTGTATAGTATGCCATGCTGTGTACCGCACCTGGCGTGTGCCTTGCCATGAGTCTGTCAAGGGGTACAAGAGTGGTCCAGGAGTGGATCACTGGACAGCGGTCAAAATTATCCTTAGTAACTAGAGGACTAAGGAAATGTTTCTCGATTATGGAGGTGATAAAGAGTTCGTCATAAAGGGTTACGTCGATACAAGCTTTGTCACCAATCCGAATGACTCTGAGTAGCAATCCGGATACGTATAGTGGAGCGGCCATTTGGAATAGCTCCAAGTGGAGCGTGGTAGCATCTGCAGTATGACATATAGATTTGCAAAAACACACGCATGTGAATGTTGCAGACCGTTGACTAGAACCTCTCTCACACGCAAAACATGATCGAACCCCAGAACTCATTGGGTGGTAGATTCATTACAATGTTAATCACATGGTGATGTGAGCTAGATTATTGACTCTAGTGCAAGTGGGAGACTGTTGGAAATATGCCCTAGAGGCAATAATAATTTAGTTATTATCATATTTCCTTGTTCATGATAATTGTTTATTATCCATGCTATAATTGTATTGATTGGAAACTCAAATACATGTGTGGGTACATAGACAACACCGTGTCCCTTGTATGCCTCTAATAGACTAGCTCGTTGATCAAAGATGGTCAAGGTTTCCTAGCCATGGACATGAGATGTCATTTGATAATGGGATCACATCATTAGGAGAATGATGTGATGGACAAGATCCAAACTATGAACGTAGCATATGATCGTGTCAGTTTATTGCTATTGTTTTCTGCATGTCAAGTATCTGTTCCTATGACCATGAGATCATGCAACTCACTGACACCGGAGGAATACCTTGTGTGTATCAAACGTCGCAACGTAACTGGGTCACTATAAAGATGCTCTACAGGTATCTCCGAGGATGTCTGTTGAGCTGGCATGGATCGAGACTGGGATTTGTTACTCCACGTGACGGAGAGGTATCTCAAGGCCCACTCAGTAATACAACATCACAATAAGCCTTGCAAGCAAAGTGACTAAAGAGTTAGCCATGGGATATTGTATTACGTAACGAGTAAACAGACTTGCCGATAACGAGATTGAACTAGGTATAGAGATACCGACGATCGAATCTCGGGCAAGTAACATACCGAAGAACAAAGGGAACGGCATACGGGATTAACTGAATCCTTGACATAGAGGTTCAAACGATAAAGATCTTCATAGAATATGTAGGAACCAATATGGGCATCCTGGTCCCGCTATTGGTTATTGACCATAGAGGTGTCTCGGTCATGTCTACATAGTTCTCGAACCCGCAGGGTCTGCACACTTAACGTTCGGTGACGTTTCGGTAGTATTGAGATATATGTGTTGGTGACCGAAGGTTGTTCGGAGTCCCGGATGAGATCCCGGACATCACGAGGAGCTCCGGAATGGTCCGGAGGTATGGATTTATATATAGGAAAGTGGTATTTGGGTTCCGGAAAAGTTTCGGGTATTTTCGGTAGTGTATCGGGAGTGACGAATGGGTTCCTGGGGTCCACCGGGTGGGGCCCACCCACCCCGAGGGGGCACATGGGCCCAAGAGTTGGCGCACCATCCCCTAATGGGCTGGGGAACCGACCCCATAAGGGCACATATGCCTAAGAGGAAAAAAGGTGGAGATAGGAAGGAATATGACTCCTTCCTAATATGAATCCACTTCCTAGTAGGAAGTAGATTGGACTCCTCCTTGCCTGGTTCGGCCGACCCCTAGGGGAAACCCTAGGGAGGCTGCCTCCTCCCCCCTCCCTCCTATATATACTACAGGAATAGTGCCCCCAAAGACACACGGCCATGTGCTAGTTCTCTATTCTCTAGTTCCTCCACCAAATAGATTCCGGTAGTGCTTAGGCGAAGCCCTGCCGGGATAACTCCACCATCACCACCACCACGCCATCGTGCTGCTGGAGATCTCATCTACCTCTCTGCCCCCTCTTGTTGGATCAAGAAGGCGGAGATCGTCATCGAGCTGTACGTGTGCTGAACGCGGAGGTGCCATCCGTTCGGCGCTAGATCGGGACGGATCGTGATTGGATCGCGGGACGGCTTGCGATTTGGATCGCGAAGGCGTTCGACTACATCAACCGCGTTTCTTAACGCTTCCCGTTTAGCGATCTACAAGGGTATGTAGATCCACTCTCCCTCTTGTAGATGCTCATCACCATGGATAGATCTTACGTGTGCGTAGGAAATTTTTTGTTTCCCATGCAACGTCCCCCAACATCAGCCGTCTCATTCTTCCGACGATCAATATGGTCCACCTGATAGCCCTTAAAGTGACCAGCAATGACGTCAACCGCCTGGCGATAAGCCGCAATACGAGGGTCCTTAGAATCCCACGTGCCCAAGACTTGTTGAGCCACAAGGTCTGAGTCGCCGAGACATCTGACCCGGCTCAAATTCATCTCCTTGGCCACACGAAGCCCATGAAGCAAGGCTTCATACTCAGCTGCATTGTTAGTACAAGGAAACATTAGCCTTAACACATAACAAAATTTGTCACCTCTAGGGGAGGTTAAAACAACTCCCGCCCCCGAGCCTTCCAATTGTCTGGATCCATCAAAATGAATTGTCCAATATGTGTTGTCCGGCTTCTCCTAAGGTGCTTGACACTACGTCCAGTCATTGATAAAATCCACCAGGGCTTGAGACTTGATATCTGTTCGAGGCACATACCTCAAATTAAGAGGCCCAAGCTCAATCGCCCACTTAGCAATCCTGCTGGTGGCTTCTCTATTCTGAATAATATCTCCCAAAGGAGCAGAGCTGACCACCGTATGTCCAAGGAAATAATGCTTCAACTTGCGGTTTGCCATGAACACTCCAAACACCAGCTTTTGCCAATGCGGGTACCTTTGCTTGGACTCTGTCAAAACCTCACTGACATAATAAACCGGCCGCTGGACTGGATACTCTTTGCCTGCCTCCTTGCACTCCACAACGACTACAACACTGACGACTTTATTATTAGCTGCTACGTACAGGAGCAAAGGCTCTTTTTCCATGGGAGCAGCCAAGACAAGCGGCCCAGCCAACTGTTTTTTTAGCGCCTCAAATGCATCATTGGCAGCATCACTCCAGACAAAATCATCTGTCTTCTTCATCATCTGATACAAAGGAATAGCCTTCTCGCCCAGGCGGCTTATGAACCGGCTTAAAGCGGCAATACGACCCGCCAAGTGCTGGACGTCATTAATGCACGCCGGCTTAGATAATGAGGTGATGGCCTTTATTTTATCTGGGTTAGCTTCAATGCCCCGTTGTGAAACCAAAAATCCCAGGAGCTTGCCTACAAGTACACCAAAAACACACTTAGCCGGATTAAGCATCATCTTGTAAACCCGCAGGTTATCAAAAGTTTCCTTCAAGTCGTCAAGCAGAGTCTCCTTCTTCCTTGATTTGACCACAATATCATCCACATAAGCATGAACATTGCGTCCAATTTGACTATGAAGACAGTTCTGCACACAGCGTTGATAAGTCGGCTGCGCACTTTTGAGTCCAAAAGGCATAGGCACGTAGCAGAAAGCTTCAAAAGGCATGATGAAAGACGTCTTCTCTTGGTCTTTGACTGCCATCTTGATCGGATGATAACCCGAATAAGCGTCCAGGAAACATAAACTCTCACAACCCGCCGTTGCATCAATGATCTGATCGATACGGGGGAGAGCAAACGGATCAACCGGACACGCCTTGTTGAGATCTGTGTAATCCACACACATGCGCCACGTGCCATTCTTCTTAAGTACGAGCACGGGGTTAGCCAACCACTCCAGGTGAAAAACCTCCACGATAAACCCTGCTACTAAGAGCCGGGCTACCTCTTCTCCAATAGCTTTACGCCGCTCTTCATTAAAACGACGGAGGAATTGTTTGACTGGCTTAAACTTAGGATCCACATTAAGGTGGTGCTCAGCGAATTCTCTCGGTACACCCAGCATGTCAGAAGGCTTTCATGCAAAGATGTCCCGATTCTCACGGATGAATTCGATGAGCGCGCTTTCCTATTTGGGGGTCCATATTGGCCCCAATAGTGAACTGCTGCGATGAGTCGCCAGGAACAAAGTCCACCAACTTGGTATCCTCTGCCACAAATTTCAGGGGCGGGTCAGACTCTGTGCTAGGTTTCTTTAACGGGGTCATATCTGCCGGGTCAACATTATCTTTATAAAATTTGAGCTCCGCCTCAGCACAACTTGACTCTGCATACGCAGCATCGCCCTCCTCGCACTCAAGAGCAATTTTTCGATCACCATGCACCGTAATCGTCCCCTTCAGACCTGGCATCTTGAGCTGCAAGTACACATAACAAGGCCGGGCCATGAATTTGGCATAAGCCGGCCGTCCAAACAGAGCATGATATGGGCTCATGATTTTAACCACCTCAAACCATAAGGTCTCCACTCTGTAGTTGAATTCATCACCAAAAGCGACCTCAAGGGCAATTTTTCCAACTGGATAAGCCGATTTGCCGGGTACCACCCCGTGAAAAACTGTAGATGATGTCTTGAGATCCTTGTCAACCAGGTTCAGCCGACGGAAAGTGTCATAATACAGGATGTTGATGCTGCTATCACCATCCATCAGCACCTTGGTGAACATGTAGCCTCCTACCTGAGGGGCTACCACAAGGGCCAAATGCCCCGGGTTATCAACTCGCGGCGGGTGATCCTCCCTGCTCCATGATATCGTGTGCTCAGACCACTTTAAGTATTGCGGAAGAGCCGGCATGGCTACGTTAACCGCCCGCTTGCGCACTTTCTGATCACGCTTATCAAGGCTTGTTGTGAAGATGTGATACTGGCCTCCATTAAGCTGCTTTGGGTTACTCTGATACCCTGATTGATTATTTTGCTGCTGCCCGCCATTGCCAGACTGGTGATTATGACCTCCATGGCTACCTTGACCTTGATAACCAGAGCTTGAGCCGCCTGCACCAAAACCTGACCCATGAGAACCAGATCCTAACCCGCCGGGCGGTCCATTGCCGTTACCATGATGCTGGTTAAGCTGTAGTTCTGGAACTCCCACATGATATAGCAATCCTTCCAAGCATGATTGGATGGCTTGTTGGGAAGACTATGCTTCGGGCATGGGTCGTTAAGTATTGCTTCCATGTTGAAAGTCTTGCCCTTGCCGAAAGGTGGTTTACTGTTGCCCTTGCTACGGTTGTTCCCAGTGTTGGTATTGGCCACCAGATCTGACCCGCCGTCTGGATGCTTTCGTTTACCGCCATTGCCTGGGTTGTTGTTTCATGCCCCATTCTGCTGCTGACCCTTGCCGTTGCCATTCTTCTTACCCTTAGCCGATTTCTCATCATCAGACCCAGGATCCTTCGTGCTGTCCGAATCTGCATATTTAGTGAGAGCCGCCATGAGCTCACCCATGTCCTGGCAAGAACGCTTGAGCCGTCCAAGCTTCTGCTTAACGGGCAAAAAATGACAATACTTTTCCAGAATTAGAACCGCCTGAGCCGCCGTGATATTGTTAGACGAGTGAATACTAGTTGAGACCCGCCGGACCCAATGATGGGCCGACTCATCCTCACGCTGCACACAATGATACAAATCAACGATCGTCATAGGCTGCTTACACGTCCCTTGAAAATTCTTGATGAACTTTGCTTTCAACTCAGCCCAGGAATTAATGGTATTGGGTGGCAAACCCTTTAACCATGTACGAGCCGGTCCTTCCAACATCACGATGAAGTACTTAGCACAGACTACATCACTGACGTCTAACATCTCCAAGTCTAGCTCATAACTCTCGATCCAGGCTTCTGGAGGCAGATCAGCTGTATAATTAGGCACTTTGCGCGGACCCTTAAAGTCCTTCAGCAGGCGCTCGTTCCGCAGAGCCAGTGCTAAACACGGCACTCCCACATCTCTGGAGGTGACTCCGGCTCCCACCGAGGCTGAGGGGATCATCGGGGGCGGCTCTTGGTAAGCCGCTGCGGCCGCCGCCTCCCACTGAGCTCTAGCATTATCCACAATCGCTTGGGCATCGACAACGGACGGGTCATCACGGAGCGGGTTTCGATGTCGCTCGCTGCTGGAGACCGCCGGCGACTCCAAACGCCGGCTATAACTGCGGCTTGGAATGGGGGTTGAATGCACACGACTCCGGCTGTACGTGTACTTCTCCTGTTGAGCCACCGTCGTCTGCAGATATCCAATGGCATTACGTGCTTCTTCCGCGAAAGGCATCCCTTCAGCGAGGGGGAGCGCATTGAGCCTGGCAGCCGCTGCTATCATGTTCTCCACCGGGTTAGAGTAATGACTAGGTGGTGTCAAAAAATGCTGCGGCGGGGTCTGATTCCTGCGGGGCGGGTCTGGCTGCCGATGCTGAGTCGCCACCCTATTCCCAGGCACTTCTGCTGTTCGGGTCATGGTCAAAGGCGCGTTCGGTCCTGCCCCCGGCGTGTTAAAAAGATTTCTGGGCTCATACTGATCAGGCAGGCGGGTCTGATGCCTCATCCGAAAAACTGCCTCTGAGGCTTGTTGATCCAGATTAAGGCGAAAAGCTTCAGCCCTGAGACGCTCCGACTCAGCATCCATCTGAGCCTGCAACGCGTTGATCTCCTCCTGGGCCCTGGTCATCTGGTCCTTCAGCCTTGCGATCTCTGCGTTACGATTTGCTTGGTTTTCTGTTGTGACCTCGGTTCCCATCAGAGTCGTCAGCTCGTTTATCAGATCCAGCAAAACATGAGCCGGGGGCCTGGCTGACCCAGACCCTGCCGCGCCGGCCACCGCTGTCCCGGCGGCTGTGCTGCCAGAAGTCGGCGCCGATCCAGCCATGAAGACGACGGCTTGGCTCGGCGGCTCATAGGGCTTCGGAATACTGTCACCATCGAAGTAGCCCCCAAGCCCGCCGTTATGAAGCTGGTAGATTGATTCCGCCTCTCCGCTCGAGGATCCATCCTCTGAGCAGATTAGGGTTTCTTCTCGTGACACAGAGCCTTCCTTAAGCTCCGCATCTTGGGTGAAGCCAACGAAGACGTGCTTCCGGACCGGCTTGATCCGAGCGGGTTGCGCGTGCCGGGCCGACTCGACGAGGTTGGTGCAGATGTCCGGCCCGGGCTTAGATCCGCCGATCTTGCTGATGAAAAAGTGGATTCCGCCGAAGGGGACCCGGTACCCGTACTCGATTGAGTCGGCCTCGGGGCCCCAGCCAGCGTCGTCAATGTAGAGCTTGCCGCGGCGACTCTTAGTCATCCTGCCAACGGCGTATCCCTCGATCCCTGGGAGAGAGCCCTTCGAGTACTCCAAACCACCGCGCATCTGCCCCACGGTGGGCGCCAACTGTCGTGGTTTTATCATGGCAGATGTCCTAGTGTAAGGACTTAGGGGTGAAGCCATCGCTACGGCGGTTAACTCGAAGGGGTTGATCGGGACGAAAGACACATGTTTACCTAGGTTCGGCCCCTCTCGAAGGAGGTAATAGCCTACGTCCTGCTTTGAGTTGTATTGATTGGGTATCGATTACAAGGGAGCGGAATTCGCTTGACCTAGCACTCGATCAAAGGTTTTCGTGGCCTAAGACGCCCAGGGAACCTGCCTTTATATACACAGGTCGGGGCTCTGGGCTTACAAGAATCTGGGCCGGGTTACATCTAGTAACCGACCTTATCTCTAAATCACCTTGCCTTGTCTGGCAAGCCGTCTCCCGGCGGCTTACTCCTCCGGGTCATACGTTGCCTTCCGGCTGTGGGCCTCCGCCCGGCCCATCTGGCAAGTTGCTTCCAAGCCTTGTCTTGATCTTCTGGACTGCTTAAGGCCTCACTGTAAGAGTCGCCAACTTCCTAACACGCCCTCTCCTTGGGCGGGTTATACCACGGGGTTATATCCCCAACAATCTACGTCTCCTGAATTCAATCTCACAACCAATGCCAATGGCCCATCCGTTTCAGCACCCGTAAGAAGATTTACTATTATCAACCCAAATAATAAGTGCCACACGTATAGGACAAAGTAATCCCGCCCTGACGGTTTTTACAACTAAAGTTGCCATTAAAAAAAGCTAAAACTGGCCATCCAAACAGAAAGTTATCATGTTTGACACCTAAAGGTGTCATCCTCGCAAACTTTTTGGTACGTGTATGCCCAAAGGATACTTGCTATCCCCCTACCTTTGCACGAGATGAGAGATTTCATGGCTTGGAACCCAACAAAAACTAATGTCTTTACAGTGCGGTCGGCTTACCATTTAGAATGGGAGTTCCAATTTGGTAATAAGCTGCAAAATACTATTGGATCCTCGGTTGAAGCAGATATTTGGCATTCGGTATGGATGCTCCTTTGCCCAACTAAGATAAAAATATTTATATGTGGGGCTCTTCATGGTGCTATACCTTGTCGCGCAATTTTGGCTAACAAACACTTGAAGATTAATCTGAGCTGCCCGACATGCAACTTAGGCCCTGACAACATCAAGCACTTGTTCTACGAATGCAGAACAGTTGTGCAATTGTGGAAGTTGCTTGGTATCTATGATATAATCAATAAAGCACTGAGAGGACAAAGCCAGTGAAGCAATTCACTTGTTGTGCTTACCTGAACAAGATATCCTAGTTCTCGGGATACCTAAGCTTAAGGAGACGATAGCTACTGCTGCATGGTACTTATGGTTCGAACACCGCAAACTGACTCGCGTGGAGGAGACTCAAAGTGCTACACAAATCAATCTCGCCGTACGAGGCCTAGCGGCAAACTTGATTATTTCTTGGAATCCCAACGCCAAGGTTCGAGCGAATACAGGGTGAAACCTAGATACAGTTACACTAAGCTAAATGTCGATGCTGGTTTCGACAATGATACTCTTGAGGGAACGGTTGGAGCTGTTTTACGTGACCATGAAGGAAAGTTTATTGCGACGGCAAATGGAAAAAATGATATATGTTTTGACTCGTTCACTGCGGAAGCCATTGCGCTGAGATTTGGGATGAACCTACATGCACGGTTGGTTGCTGTAAAATTGAAATCAATTCTGATAGCACAAATGCTTAATGTTTTGCTTTGAAACCTTCAATCATTCCGGACTAATAAGTAACTGACTGCGTTTATCTATATGACCGGATTAAAATGAAACCCCGTGTTGATCCCTTATTCAGTTTGTATTTTACAATTCAAGTATTTATCATATTATAATGTTCAAAATAGTAATTTTATTTGATATTCTTCTAAATGCCTATATTAAAATTAGTATTGTTAATAAAATTGAAACAGAGGCGCGCATAACATCGTTGTTGTCCCCGCATCCCTGATTGGGTGTGTTAATTTTAGTGGTGATATTGTATGTGCATCATGCTGATATATCAAGTCTTTCATTTGTTCTTAAAACAGTGAAGGAAACCTATGAATGGTTTGTTTGTCTTTTTCCTGTTATTTTTGCAATTTAATATTTTTATAATACTAAGATTTTCTTTGAAATGTTTTTTCTGCTTACGTATGCATTGTAATTTCAGTTTGTAATCTATGCTGCGGTGCTGCCTCATCATGGAAAAGGTCCATGATCACGGTGGACCTGTTTGATTTAGATGCTAATTAACCTAACTTTGCCTTCTGCAGATGGATGTATTCATGTGTGATCACCCAACATTTCTAGAACTCTCTATTTGCGTAACTTGGAACTTCGGTAACACATTCTTAGCTGATATGTTTTCCCTCGTGTGAGTTCCATCTTTTCCCCAATGGGGATTATTTTACGGATGTCTGGTACCGCATGTATCTCCCCTCCTCTGCATTAGAACTAACTCAACCAGACTCGACCTGTTATGACCGGCGTGCACTACAGCCGGAGGAGGCCCAATGGCGCGTCTAGTTAGGGGGGCCTGGCCCAACTTATCTTTATTTTCAGCACATATAGGATTATATAAACACTTGTAAGGACTTGTTTTAGAATTAAGCAATAAGACATATCTATTGCCCGGCTCCCTCAGGAACCGGAACCCTAAAACCCTAGCCGCCGCCGCGTCTTTCTCTCTTTCCCCCTCGCGCGACCACGGCACCCCAGCGCCGCCGCTCGCGCCCATCGCCCCGGCAACCTCCCTTCCACCCCTACAACCTGCGGGCTAGACCCGGTAGGAACCTAGCTCCTACCAATCTGGTATCAGCTGTCTCGGAATCGATCATGTCCGCCCCGCTGCCCACCGCCACCCTTCCGCCGCCGATCACCACCTCACAGCCAATGACCACCGCGGCCGGCGCGCCGTCCCTGTCCGGGCCGGCCTCCTCCGCCGCCTGGACACCACCCACGCCCGTCCCCGCCGTCTTCACCCCGGAGGAGATGTCGGCGGCGCTTCGGGACCTCACTCAGGCGGTCCAAGGCATCCGCCTCTTCCTCGCGGGGCCATATGCGCCGCAGCCGCCAGCCCCCGTCGCCAACATCATGGGGCCGCCGCCGCTCCAGTGGCAGCTGTCGCCCCTCCTGTGCTGCTGCCGCCGCAGCAGCAGCCACCGCCGCCACCGGCGACCTCGGGGTCGGGGCTCCCAACGACGGCGGTCGGGGTGCCCATCCACCAGGTGCGGTTCCCGCCGTCGCCGTCCCCGCTGTCGGCCTGGCTCTCCGGGCCCCTCGAGCCGGTCTACACGATGACCTCGGGCCAACCGTACGTGCCACCGCCGCACACGTCACACCCGACCCTGCCGTACGGGGGGGCTCCGAGCGCCTCCGGCCCCTACGAGGGCGTCGACGGGCCCCTGTTCCAGGGAGGCCCCATGATGCCCGCCTACTCTGCCCCGCCGTCCTCACAGCTCCACGCCGACGAGGCGTACCCGCCCCTCGTCCACGCCCAGCCGCCGCCGAGGTTCTAGAAGTTGGAGTTCGCCACCTATGACGGCACCGTGGACCCCCTGAATTGGCTCAACCAGTGCGACCAATTTTTCAGGGGGCAGCGCACGCTCGCGTCCGAATGCACCTGGATCGCCTCATATCACCTCCGGGGGGCGGCTCAGACGTGGTACTACGCCCTCGAACAGGACGAGGGCGCCATGCCCCCATGGGAACGCTTCCGCGAGCTCTGCCTCTTGCGTTTCGGACCGCCGATACGCGGGAGTCGGCTAGCGGAGCTTGGGCGCCTTCCCTTTCTCTCCACGGTGCAAGACTTCGCCGACCGCTTCCAGGCCCTGGCTTGCCACGCTCCCGGCGTCACGGCTCGCCAGCGGGCCGAGCTCTTCGTTGGCGGTCTTCCGGACCACATCCGCGTGGACGTGGAGATGCGCGGGCCACAGGACCTCCAGACGGCCATGTACTATGCCCGCGCCTTTGAGCGCCGCGCGGTGGCCATGCAGCAAGCGTCATCGCCCCGGGCCGGCCGGCAACCCCCTCGGTCGACACTTCCAGCGCCGGCCCGTCCTGCCCCGGCGGCCGCCGCGCCCAACGCCCCGGCCGCGACGCGCCCCTTCCGCCGGCTCACCCCGGCCGAGAAGCTCGAGCGCCGCCGCCAGGGGCTGTGCTACAACTGCGACGAGCCCTATGTTCCGGGCCATGTTTGTCCACGCCTCTTCTACTTGGAGGCCGCGGACTATATTGAGGAGGACGCCGCCGCCGGCAGGCTCGGTGAACCGGCCGCCTCACTAGACGCCGAGGTTCCCCCGGGGCCCGCCCCGGCGAACGCCCTCGTGGTCTCTCTCCATGCGCTCGCGGGCATACAGATGGAGAAAACGATGCTGCTGCCGATGACGCTCAACGGTGAGCCGTTCCTTGCCCTGCTGGACACGGGTTCCACCCACAACTTCTTGCCCGGGGCTACCATGCGCCGCCTGGCGCTGCAACCGACTGGCGGGGAGCAGCTACGCGTTACCGTGGCCAACGGTGACCGTCTCCAATGCCAGGGCATTGCTCGGCATGTCCCCATTGTCATCGGTGAGGAGCACTTCACCATCACCTGCGTCGGCATCGATTTGGGCTGCTTCGACTTCATCCTCGGCGTCGACTTCTTGCGGACCCTGGGTCCCATCTTCTGGGATTTCGACGCCATGACGATGATCTTTTGGCGCCTGGGTCGCCGCGTCCGGTGGGAGGGCGTGGGTGGCGCCGCTCCGGCGGTGCCTCGGCCCCAGCTGACGGCGGCCACCGTCGACGCCGAGCACCCCCTGTTGACTTGCCTGTTGCAAAAGCACAGCGACCTCTTCGACGAGCCACAGGGCCTACCGCTAGTCCGGCCCTACGACCACCGCATCCACCTGCTGCCGGACACCGCCCCCGTCGCCGTGCGGCCGTACCGCTACCCCCAGCTGCAGAAGGACGAGTTGGAGAGGCAATGTGCCGTCATGCTCACCCAGGGCATCATCCAGATCTCCACATCCCTGTTTTCCGCGCCGGTGCTTCTCGTTCGCAAGGCCGACGGCTCGTGGCGTTTCTGCATCGACTATCGCGCTCTCAACGCTAAGACGTCCAAAGACAAATTTCCTATACCCGTCGTTGAGGAACTCCTAGACGAGCTACACGGGGCCCGTTTCTTCACTAAGCTCGACCTCCGTTCGGGCTACCACCAGGTGCGGATGCACCCGGACGATATCGCGAAGACAGCCTTTCGCACTCATCACGGCCATTTCGAGTTTGTGGTGATGCCCTTCGGCCTCTCCAACGCCCCGGCGACATTCCAGGCCTTGATGAACGACGTCCTCCGCCCCTACTTACGACGGTTTGTGCTCGGTTTCTTTGATGACATTCTGATCTACAGCTCATCGCGGGCGGAGCACCTGGAGCACGTGGCCATCGTCTTCAACAGGCTTCGCGTGCACCATCTGCACCTCAAGCGCTCAAAGTGCTCGTTTGCCACGCCCTCCATCGCCTATCTCGGCCACGTCATCTCGGCGGAGGGTGTCGCCATGGACGCCGACAAGGTCGCGGCGGTCGCGGCTTGGCCAACGCCGCAATCGCCGCGGGCTCTCCGTGGCTTCCTGGGTCTCGCAAGCTATTACCGGAAGTTCATCCGGGAGTTCGGTCTCATCGCGACACCGCTCACGCGCTTGTTGCGCCGCGACGCCTTCTCCTGGGACACTGAGGCGACCGAGGCTTTCCAGACCCTCAAACAGGCCCTCTCTATGGGGCCGGTCCTCCAGATGCTGGACTTCGACAAGCTGTTCGTGGTGGACTGCGATGCCTCGGGCGTGTGGTTTGGCGCCGTCCTTCATCAGGGCGACCAGCCGCTCGCGTTCTTCAGCCGGCCCTTCGCCGCGCGCCATCACAAGCTCGCGGCCTACGAGAGGGAGCTCATCGGCTTGGTGCAGGTTGTGCGCCACTGGCGGCCGTATCTGTGGGGGCGGCCATTCCGTATTCGCACGGATCATTACAGCCTCAAGTTCATGTTGGACCAGCGCCTCTCCATCATGCCGCAACATCAGTGGATCAGCAAGCTCTTTGGATTCGACTTCACTGTCGAGTACCGCCCCGGCCGCCTCAACACCGTGGCGGACGCGCTGTCCCGTCGCGACGCCGACCTCGACATGGGCGCCGTCGTCACCGAGGGGGCGGTCCTCTGCACCCGCTCGGGACCCTCTTTCGCCTTCATCGATGACATCCGCCGCGCCACCGCGAGCGCCACGGATGCGCAACACCTCCGCCAGCGCCTCGGGGCCGGCGAGTTGGAGGAGCCGTGGCGCCTAGACGATGGCCTCCTCCTGCATGGGCGGCGTCTCTTCGTGCCGGATCACGGGAACCTCCGCCACCAGGCCATGCTGCTGGCCCATGCGGCCGGCCATGAGGGCATCCAGAAGACCCTGCACTGCCTCCGAGCTGATTTCTACATCCCCAGTGCCTGGGTGCTCGTACGGGACTGGGTGCGGGCTTGCGTGACGTGCCAGCGCAACAAGACGGAGACACTGCAGCCGGCCGGACTGCTACAGCCCCTTGAGGTTCCCTCCCAGGTCTGGGCCGACATCTCCATGGACTTCATCGACGGCCTTCCCAAGGTGGGCGGCAAGTCCGTCATTCTTACGGTGGTCGACCGCTTCTCTAAGTATGCACACTTCATCGCGCTCGGCCATCCTTACACCGCCACCTCCGTCGCACGTGCCTTCTTCGACGGCATCGTTCGCCTCCACGGTTTCCCTCCTCGATCGTCAGCGACCGTGACCCGGTGTTCACTGGCCACGTCTGGCGCGATCTTTTTCGGATGGCAGGCGTGAAACTGCGCCTGAGTACGGCATTCCACCCTCAGACGGACGGCTAATCCGAGGTGGTCAACAAGGTGATTGCTATGTACTTACGTTGTGTTACAGGAGATCGTCCCCGTGCTTGGGTGGAATGGCTCTCTTGGGCGGAGTACTGCTATAACACCTCCTATCACTCCGCCCTGCGTGCCACCCCCTTCGAGGTGGTCTACGGCCGCCCTCCACCGCCCATCCTGCCGTTTCAACCCGGGACGGCCCGCACAGAGTCGGCCGGCGATCTTCTACGCAGTCGGGATGAGATCCTTGCTTAGGTGCGCCAGCGTCTTCTATAGGCCCAGCAGCTGTCCAAGAAGTACTACGACGCCAACCACCGCGAGATGGAGTTCGCGGTGGGTGACTGGGTGTGGCTGCGTCTCCTTCATCGCACTACGCAGTCACTGGACCCGCGCGCCAAGCGCAAGCTGGGCCCTCGCTATGCGGGACCATTTCCAGTCTTGGAACGCGTCGGTAAGGTCGCCTACTGACTTCAGCTTCCACCTGACGCCCGCATCCACGACGTATTCCATGTGGGCTTGTTGAAGCCTTTCCGCGGCGAACCGCCGGCAGCCGCACCGGCGCTCCCTCCGACTTCCGATGGACGTCTTCTTCCAAGACCGGCGAAGGTGTTGAAGGCCCAGCAGAGCCGCGGTGTGTGGCGTCTGTTGATCCAGTGGCAGGGACTTCCGGAGGAGGACGCCACTTGGGAGCAGCTCGAGGAGTTCCGCCAGCATTTTCCAGAGTTCCAGCTCGAGGACGAGTTGTTTGCGCAGGCGGGGAGATATGTTATGACCGGCGTGCACTACAGCCGGAGGAGGCCCAATGGCGCGTCTAGTTAGGGGGGCCTGGCCCAACTTATCTTTATTTTCAGCACATATAGGATTATATAAACACTTGTAAGGACTCGTTTTAGAATTAAGCAATAAGACATATCTATTGCCCGGCTCCCTCAGGAGCCGGAACCCTAAAACCCTAGCCGCCGCTGCGTCTCTCTCTCTCTCTCTCTTCCTCGCGCGACCACGGCGCCCCAGCGCCGCCGCTCGCGCTCATCGCCCCGGCAACCTCCCTTCCACCCCTACAACCTGCGGGCTAGACCCGGTAGGAACCTAGCTCCTACCACGACCACTGTTTGAGTCTGGACTGAAAGATAATGAAGGGCTGCATCGAATTTTCTAGGGGCATGTAGAGATGAGTTCTACTGAAACCCACACACTAATTTGTTGTCAATTTGTTTCATATTATGTGTTTTGCTAGAGCTTGTATCAAATGATGGTATTCTGCAAATGATTTTCTTCAGATTTAATTCACGCTCACCATCTGAACGCGTCAAGTCTTGGATTGGGCACCTGCACTATGTATATCAGTTTGCATTGTTCACATTCCGTTACAAATATTACCATAATATCTTTTTCCATATAGTCCTATTGTTCTTTCAAAATAAAAATGGACGGATGTATGCACTGTTTTCTTCATGTTTTTATAAAAATTTCCGAATGCTTATCATTATACCATCAAAATGGAAGGGCGCGGTGATCAAGGTTTTACCGATTAGTGATTAGCTATTTTCTCTGGAAATATCTCAGCCAACTATTTGAGACATTGGCCTTTATTGAAGGTGCCATAGTGTTTCCACGATCTTTGAACCTTGGATACATGTACAGATGCATTGATGATTACCATTACTTAATGTATCACAATTATTGTAGGATAACTTTTAGAGAATATGGTAGATATATCAATTATGAAGTGTGTTTTGACAGATACATCAAAGGAAATAGCGATACCTAATTTGTTCTGAATATTATTTTGTATTAGTCCATAGCAAATCATACTTCTTTTATTTGTAAGATAAGAAATTTGTAACTAATCCAACCACTTCATACAGACTTTTTTTTTGAAATTCCGATTATTCTATCGTCAAAATGGATGGGCGCAACAGCGCGCCATCAATGATGTAGTTTGATTTAGATTATTCCGAGTTATCTATATATGATGTTCTTTGTTTCGAGGGAATGAGTAGGACAAGTCGGTAGAGGGTCTGTATACCAGTCGTAATAAGTCTTGTTTTTTTTTAACTAATATGCCAACCACAATATACCCTGCGGACCAATGATTTGAGTTCGTTCACACTCGCTACTCGCTAGACATTATCGTAAGTTTCACAGGCAGTTGACCTGGCTGTCCTGCTTCGCATCTCCAACAAACCTCCTCCAATACCAATGCTTCGCCCACACCGTCCTCATGGCCTCCAGCGGCACGCCTTTGGTCTCCGGCAGGAGCGCCGCCATGAAAACCGTCATCACCAGGACCCAGCCGGCGTAGAAGATGAATATTGCGTACTTCATGGCGCACAGCAGGGTGATGAACACCTGCGTCTGCGCGAAGGAGAGGCTGAGCGCGATGGAGACGGTCATGGCCTGCCCCGCCGACCTGATCTCCACCGGGTAGATCTCGCTCGGCACCACCCACTTGAGCGGCCCCCACGACATGCCGAAGCTGCACGTGTACAGGCACATCAGCACCAGCACCCCCTTGGCGTAGTTCCGCGCCATCGTCGTCGCGTGGTGCCTCCCGAGATGATCCGCCAGTATCCACGCCACCGCCACCTTAATTAGATGTCCAATTAACAAACAGTATAAGTCAGGGAACGCGTGCATATATGTGACAGCTTGTGTGGCTCGGTGAACGTGTTATGTTACCTGGCAGAGCATCATAGCTACGCCGCCGGCGAGGAACAAGAACCTGCGGCCAGCACGGTCGACGACGAAGGTGGACATGACGACGGCGAATAAGTTGACGAGGCTAAGTATGACGGAGCCCAGGATCGCCTTCTGGCTGTCGAATCCCACGGTCCGGAACAGCACCGGCGAGAAGACCGTGATGACGATCATGCCGGTGAGGTCGAAGAAAGTGGGGATGGCCACCATCATCACCAGATAGTGCCGGCACCCCTTTCCACGCAGCCGCTCGAACGCGCCCTCGTCGTTCCGGCGAGCCTCCTCCACGGCGAGGACGATGTCCTTGAACTCGTCGCCAACGTCGGCGTCCGCGCCGCGGATGCGCTGGAGCGCCGCGCGTGCCCTGTCGGGATCTCCCCGCAGCACGAGGCTGCTGGGAGTGTCCGGGACCAAGAGGGCGCCCACCACGACGACGATGGCCGGCACGCCGGCCAGGCCGAGGGAGACCCGCCAGCCCCATCCCGGGATGCGGTTGGTGAAGTAGTTGGTGACGGTCGCCGCCAGCGTGCCGATGACGAGGAAGACGTGGTAGGCGGTGGTGAAGGCGCCGCGCCACTTGGCTGGCGATGTCTCGGCGAGATACAGCGGAGCCGCCTGTGGTCAACGGGCCCATGTGTCATTGCGAAGTGGAACGTCCCAAAATGTTTCGACTGAATGAAAGATGGGCCTACTGTAAAAGAAAAGTGAAAGATGGGCCGTACTGTACAAGTATGAACAAGGCCTACATACGAATACATGCTGCTGGGCCGGAGATGAAAATGACACTGGATACCTGCGCGGTGAACCCAACGCCGAAGCCGAGCAGCATCCGGCCGATGATGAGCATGGCGATGTTCACAGCGGCGGCGTTGACGGCGGAGCCGGCAAGGAACAGGGCGCCGCCGGTGAGCATGACGGCCTGGCGGCCCACCCTCCTGGTCACCCTACTCGCCACCAGCGACGACAGCACGCCGGCAATGTACAGCGACGACGTGAACGCCGTCAGCATCTGGTTGTCGTACTTGCAGTAGGCGTCGCGCTTGGCGCCCTTCATCCCCTTCAGAACCTCCGGGAAGAATTTCTCCAGGAACGACTCCATTTGCGTGACGCCACCTGAAATTTCACCGTCAGCTGACTCTATATTTTGTTCATTTGCAGCAGAGAGCGCAATCACGCGCCGCATGTGCTAACTAAAATAACCAATTTACGATATCCTATTGATATTATGGTACCTTTGACTCTTCGACAATTGACAGGTGTGATAATCGCACACCTCCCCCCCCCCCCCCCCCCCCCCCACGTCGCCCGCTCTGGCGACATGGGGGAAACCCTAGTCGCGCCGCCGCCGGGGCCTTCCCCTCCAGCTTCCCCCGCATCGCCGCCGCTAGAGGGGACGCCGCCGAAGGCCGTGCGTGCCCAGTGAAGGTGGCGGCGGGGCGCTTGTTTCTCCGCTCGTTCGCGTCGCTCCTCGGGTGCATCGGCCGCCGTTGGGGCGGGGCCCGTTCTTCCTCTCCCTCGGCGTCTTCTCCTCTCGGCGACGGCGGCCTGTTCGTTTCTGCCGGAGGCGCTTGTCTTGTGGTGGAAGGGCCGGCGGCAATGGGCGCGCAGGGGCGGTTGGCAGGTCCAGATCTGGCCCCTCGTTGGCTGCTCCCTGCGCTCTCGGGTGGGGGTGGCACCTGGGGCTCTCTCCGGCGGCTGCGTGGCCGGGCTGGCGACCTGGTGCGGCCCAGGGTGAGTGCCGGAGGCTTGGCTCGGGTGGGCCGGCTCCTAGTCCGGCGTGCTTAGGCTAAGGAGGTGGATTGGAGGTGGAAGTTGGTGGAGGATGTGTTCTGGCGGCCAGGCTCGATCTCCGCTCCTGTCGGCGTCGGTGCTCGAGGTGAGCGGCTATGTCAATGGAGGTGCATCCTGCTGGCTGCGGCGAGGACGCTCGCCGCGGAGGTGCGGGAGGATGGGAGGTCTCGCGCTCCTATGCTTGCCGGACTCGGCGGCCTATATGCGGAGAGGTCCGGTGTGCGCTGCTTCGGGCGAAAGCCTTGTGCCGGCCTTGCTGGCACTGATGATGGCGACACCTTCGGGCGCCGTTTTTCCTCCTTGGAGGCGTCATTGTGAAGCTCCCATGTCGTGTCCTCTAATGTGCTCCGGGCGAAAGCTTAGATCCATCTGTGGATCGGACATCGACGAGGTCTTTGACGTCGTTGCCTCCTTGGGGGCGTTGTCTTTGGAGCCATTGAGCCGCCATGGTTCGTTTGTCGTCTCGGCTTGAGTGCGGTTGGCTTGTTTGGTGTGTGGTCGGGTTGATGGATTGTTCGGTGGTGGCGGTGTAAGTGAATTGTGGCGACGGTCCTTGCCTTGGTCATCCTGGTGCTGTTGGTCGATCTTCTCTTGGGGGCTCGTGGCGGCAGTGAGGTCTCGGTTTCTCGGTTCCCTTCGACGACGGTTGAGGCTTGGTTGCCTCACAAGTACTCTGGTTCTCTCTATTTGTGATGGTGGCCGTGGTGTGGCCCAGAGGAGGTGCGGGGCTGTCTCGGCGGAACATTGCCCTTCGTCATGGTCTGTGGCTCTCTCCGCCGCGTTGTGACTAGGCATTGGGAAGCCCTTCGACGGTGGTTGCGACTCTCCTAGGTCTTCAAGGTGCTGAGGGACCGCAGGGTAGCAGGCGACTTCTTCTCTTCGTCTTCTCGGTGTCGATTCACCTTTCGACTGATCCAACAATACTAGTTTCCCGCTCTTCTCGGTCTGCCTAGTGGTGATGGGTGCTAAGTTCTTGGTGTTGGCTGCTTGTCGTAGCTCGTTTCATGGTTCTTCTCTGTTGTTCCTTTTTCCCTTCTTGTGTGTGCTGGGTGCTACATATGTGTAGCCGTTGTGTTTGTATCTCAGTCTTTATTATGATAATGAAAAATGGTTCCGGCCGGCGTAAGCCCGCCGTAGCTCCGTCAAAAAAAAAAAACATCCGTAATGTGGAATGAAAGCTAAAGAACATACTCCCTCCGTCACAGTTTAGAAGGCATGCATGTGTATCTAGATCGTCAATTTGACTAACTTAATAAGAGGCATATATTACAAAAAATATATCATTAGAAACTTTAGATGTTCTATTTTCCAATGATATAATTTTTATGTTAAACAATATATTTTATATAAGTCAAATTGACGACCTAGGTACACGTACACGCCTTCTATACTGTGACAGAGGGAGTATATGTTTCTTTCGTTGCGAACGTGAGACGTATCTGCAAGCATATGCACGATCACAACAAACTGTACTGACTATAGCGACGTGCGTCCAATTATCAGAAAACTAAATCTCGAATATTAGCATATGTGCTTTATTCTAACTCCTTTCTCTTTTTTGAACGTATTCTAACTCCTTTCTCTGTCCAGCGGTCCTGCTTAATTAAGCATCACAGTGGTGGACTTTTAAGCATCACAGCGGTCCTGTTTATTCAAGCCACATGAGTAGTTCCACTATAATAGTATATGGCAGCATCCGTTTCAAAAAATAATACTTAACACAAATGATAAATGCCGCAACATACTGGCATGCAACTTTCAGCATATATTTCTCTCAGTAATGTTGACCGCTATGACATGTTGACAGCATCGACACATCTGTCGAGATTTCCAATAGCGCCGAGCAGAAAACGTGCATAAATAAACTAAAGGTGCTATAATGCCAAGCAGCTCCCTGATCCATGGATCGATGACTAGATATGTGTGTCTCTCTCTCTCTCTCTCTCTGTGTGTCTATATCTTGTGTTGTTGTTTTAGTTGTACAGCACTAGGGAACGAGTGGTGTCATCTTTGTTTCCCTAGCCGTCACGTTTACCGTGTTCAACTCCTATGCTGGGGAGACAATTTGGCAAACTCAGTGGGCTGCTCACTTTTGCTTTCTAGAACCTTCCTGCTACTGTTGTAATTGCGACAATGCTGAGTACCCCAACGTTGCACTGCTGACGAGACCTGTCTTGCGTATAATGCTTTGGTAGTGGATTCCACTGTTGATAATTGGTATGGAGGGAGTTTGTATGGACTAGGTTTCAGGGAATCAAAACCACATGATAATAATTGGTACTGCATGAAATGCTTTTGCCTGGTGCATATAAAAGATGGCACGAAAACAGGCTACGCTCTCGGCCACGGTGATAGGCAAGAGGCCAAGAGGGCGATCAGAAACACACATGTTTTGATTCCTGCCGTGCCTTTGCAGTTGGCTAGTTGGTACGTGCTGGATGCCATATATGTCCTCTCTCTCAGCTTTCATGCGAGGCAAGGAATCGAATGGTTATTTGGTCTAAGATTCTAGAGCTACACCTCCTTTTTTTTTTGCTGGGAAGAGCACCTCCTGGTGAAAGTAACAACTTTATTTGCTTTGTACTAGTAGTACTTATGTTTTGTTCCTTATCTGATGATAGTCGAACCCGGTCCAATTAATATGGATAGGATGGAAGAAAAAAAAGGTGTATGCTTTGACATTTTGGGTCAAAATTGAAATTGGTCGTATGTTCCGCTGAACGCCAGTATTACATGGTTGCTGGTATACGGCTAATAAGGACAAACGGCACTGAAACAGAACTACTAAATCAATCCTGAGAGGTAGACGTGCACATGCAGCTGGTTGGTGAGTATTTCCTTTGGAGTAGTAGACATAGAAGTGTGTGCCCATCTACAACTTCGATACAGTACAAATCCTATAGTACTCTCCAGCATAGTACTAGTAGGATGTTAAAATTGTTTAGGACCTAACAGATTGACGGACGGATGTTAATCCGTCCCAGAAGAGCGGTAACTTCTCCAGCATACTAGGAAAATCCAAGTTTCGTGATTCAAAAGAAGAAGAACAAAAAGGCCCCCAACTTTCTTTATTTAATTGAGTAGGAGGAGTTCTGATGTCGCGGTAATTCATCAAAGTAGAAGAGTACCAGTAGCAATACTGAAATCATAAGGAGAAAGTAAACCCATACGACTTGAGCTGCACTCATGCCTTCTAAATATGGAAGGGCGTAGAGAAGCCATGCATAAACGCAAGAATATGTTGTTCAGAACGCCGAGGATGCCATGTGAAGTTCAAGCATGTGCGCACCTGAGACGCCAATGTCGTAGCCGAAGATGAGGCCGCAGGAGGCGGCCATGAGGCAGGTGACCACCACGGAGAGCGTCACGCGGCCGCCGCCGTAGCCATGGACGCGGCCGCCGCCGGCCGCCGCGGCGAAACCTCCTCTCGCCATTTTGCTGCTGCGCGCTGAGTCTTGGATGGTCAATGGGTTGGGGCTTGGAAGGCACAAAGGCAAGAGCTGGAGGGTCGCCGCTATTATATACGGGTTTGAAAAGAGTACATCAAACAGCGGGGTTATTAGCTGGAGCCTGGAGGTGGCACTTAATGTATATAGATTGAGTAGCGTCCTGTATAAAAGCAAAACTGAAAAACAGATCGAGTAAGGCGCTCCCACAAAAGAATGAAAAAACAGATCGAGGCTTGGGGGAAAGCGACGTCTAATAGGAGCGAAGTAAGAATAAATAAATAGGAAGATTCCCTCAACAAAAAAGAATAAATAGGAAGAATGTGAAGCAGACAGCATTAGGGAAGCTTACCCACCCACCCCTCCCGCGTCGCTCCCACGAGCGACCGGGTGAAACCCTAGCTGCCACCACACCTCCCTCCCATATCTTCCCTCCTCCCCATCGCCACCAAGAAGCACTGGCGTCGGTGCTGGCGAGGCCTTACTTCCCCTTCGCTTGTTTGAAAGTGGTTTGTGCGGGAAGACCGATTGAGTGGAGGCTACTCAAGGCGGCGACGTGTTGGTGACCTGGACGCGCATGTGCGGTGCAATGGCTGCAGGATGGGTTAGGTTAGGCAGTGACATGCCTGCCGGATTCCGGCCAGATCCGTCAGGATTTGGAGTTTGGTCCACGGCGGCGGACGCCGGTCTGGATCGCTGCTTAGGGTGGTCTATGGTGGCAAGGTGGCGGTCTCTCGTAGGGTGCAGTGGCTTGTCGGCGGCGCGACACACATCGATGGTTGGGCGGGTCGGTTGCGACGATGACTGGACGCAACTCCGACGTCGGCTCGCTGCGGCCGACTCATGTGGACGCTCCTGGAGTTCGTCGAAGGCGGCAGGTTGTGATTGGTCTAATACTTCACATCGTTGGGTGGGTGGTTGGAGCTGGTCATGTGCGCATTCGGGTAGTTATCCGTGGTGAGGCGTCACAGGGGGGGGGGGGGGGGGGGGGGGGGGGGGGGGGGGGCGTGTGGGAGGTGGCAGGGTGGGAGGCTCCAATGCGGTCGGTCACCGCATCACCAGCACAGTGGGTGCCGGTCATGGACACGGTCCGCTCCTGCACTTTCACCTTTCCCCCACCTAGGTGCTCCTGGTCCTTGATCGACCTGATTAAAGACGGTCAGGGTCTATTGGTTTTCGCCCGTAGCCATGGACGGGATCTAGCCTGTGTTATATCCAGGGCGGTGGCCATGGTCGTGGGAGACGCGATGCCCGTGGGTTGAGCCAGCGACCCTGGTGCGAGCTAGCTACCATGGTTGTGGGGACGTCATGGTGGATAGTGTTTGATGTTTCATGATAGTGGTGCGGCAGATGTCCTCATGACTGGCCACACCTTGGTCGAAGGCAAAGCGTGCTTGCCGGGTGAAAACCGTGCCTAGCTTGGCCAGGCTGACAAAGGCGGCGTCCACGGACTCGTCTAGTTCCTGAAGTCTCATTGTGGTTGCTCCTTGTCTTTTATTGTTCTCTGAGTGAAAATATTGATCCTTTGCATCAGATAATGGCGACGCTTCGGTATCATGATCTTTCTGTAGACATCCCCTTGGAGCTCATGATTTGTTAATGTTCAACTTCACCTATTCGCAATGGCTTTTCATGGTCGAGGGCTTCGTGGACTCCATAGTTCTTAGTGTCCATTTTTTTGCTTGGAGTTGTATGAGGTGATGTTGTTGATCTTTGGCATCTTTGTATCTTGTCTTTTGTGTGTGTGCGCTGTGTTGACGTATAGTGTGATGATCCATCGGGTTGTATGCTCATTGTTGCTTCATATATAAAGTGGGATGAAAAATCCCCCAATAAAAAAAAAAGTTGAAATAGATAGAGATCATAATGCTTACATGATGAACAAATTTATACCTACTAATAAAGGGGCTATTGCTTCTTACCACCGTAATTTCATCCGTTTCTCGTCCGTCCACCTCGTCCTATTATATTTTTTATGTTCAAGGTGGTAATAATCTATATACCATACCTGGCCAAACGGGCCGGCCTAGAAGCACGCAAGACCGACACGCGCTAATCGGGTCGTGCCAGGCACGCAGCCCGCCTTGGGCCGTGCCTGGGCCGCCACCCTCAGCACGCGGGCCAGCACGACACGGCCCGATTAGCACGTGCCGGCACGAAGCCCGGCCCGACCCGGCGGCACGCGGCACGGCACGGCAGGCCCACCTCGGTCGAAGGGGGAGCGGGGGCAGGCGCTCGGTCTCCTCCCGTCGCTGGCGGCTGGCCAGCCTGGCGCCCTGGTCGGCTGCCTCGATCGATGGGGGAGCGGGGGAGGGGGCCAACGCGGTTTAGGGGGAATTTAGGGTGGTGGGAGCCGTTGGGAGGGGTTTAGGGGGAGTTAGGCTGGGTTTAGGAGGGATTAGGGTGTCTTTTTAAGAAAATGCATATATTCAAAATTTTGTCCGTTGGAGGGTCAAATTTGTCCAAAAAATGTATTTTTTTTCCTACAAATAGGATTGCCCAGCCATATATTTCTCACACTCACACATGGATGATCCAAATCAAAACGTTCTTCGGAGACGCCCTCCCATTTGGAGGTACTACGATAAAGAATTAGTTACAAATGAGGATGGTCTCGCCGAGTTTTTTGCAAAGTGCAAACATGGCGGTAAGAAGTTGCTCGTGAAAGAGAATGCTGGAACCGGCCTCTGATGAGGCACAAGACAACACATGTCAAGGCAGACGAGGCAGCGGCTATGACTGCGGCTATGGGGCAAGGTTGAAGAATTAGTCCGTTGTAGTCTTTGTAATTTCTTTTCTTTCTCTATCTTTTAATCTTTTAGTATTTCTAGAGCATGGCTTGTACTCTTTTACTTCTTTGGGATGAAAGGTTTTAATGAGGCGGGCGCTAATAAAACTCTAGATTTATCCCACATAATACTCTACCAAAATTTACATTTTTTGACCTTTTTTCGTTGTTTTCTCATGAAAAAATACAAAATCGGGCCGACGTGCCTGGACGTGTCGCGTGCCGGTCCAGTTAGCTCCCGTGCCGTGCCTGGGCCGCCACCCCGAATACGTGGGCCGGCATGGCACGACCCGATTAATATTCGTGCCTCGGCAGGCCGTGTCGTGCCGGGCCCTTTTACGGCGGGCCGGGCCAGGCCGCCCGTTTGGCCAGGTATGCTATATATCAATGCTTTTGCCCTTTGTTCGTTCCTTCCTTCCTTCGTTCTATATTATTTTTCCAAACGAAGCGTTCCAGGCTTGTATCCTAACCCTAAATGGTTAGCACATGTTTGTTCACAATTTAGAATAAAAAAATTAAGAATTCAATTCGACAAGGAAATTGTATCCAAAATTTTAAATAATCTGGGTATGCCACTGTAACACTGTTGAGCATAGAAATTTATATTGACAAAAAGCTAAACTTTTCTTTAGTCACATCATAATTGAGCAGTTCAATATTTCCATAGAAGATCCTAATTTAGCATTCATGTCATTGCCAATTATGTGTGCAAATTAATTTTAATTACACTTATATAATGTCCAGTACAACCGGTGCCTTCCCACAGTTAGGAAACTCCACATAATTCCATCACTTATGATCAAACTATTTGCGAGCGATGGAACAAGAAACAGTTATGTTGCAGAGAGCATCAACGAACGGATTGGCTAATAAAGATAAACATATGATATAGCACATGTACGACAAAGAGCTAGATACCACAGACTGAAGTAGGAGATTGATAGATGAATGTTCTCCTCACGTTGTAATGCACGGGCACTGTTTGCTATGCATCATATGCTAATAGGTGTTATGATATTGGTTCAGAGTCAAGTATACCATTTACAATGTTGAAATATATTTTGATTTTGGTACATGCAAAAATGTCTACAGCCTATAAACATCTTAAGTAAGTGATAATCGATAAATGAATTTATGTGTCGTAGATTCATCCATGTATGGTACATATGCAAATACGTATGAGTATCATTGTTTTTAAAATTTTCAAACATTTTCTGAACAATGATCCTTTTTATCTCGAATGTGATATATTGATATATTTTCAGATATTTACATGTGCATTGCTATACGTTCATATATTTCTAATACAAGAAAACACAAAAAAAATCTTTAAAGGTTCTTTTTTGTGTTTATAATTACTAGCACTGACCTCGCTTTTACGTTATTAAACATGTTATGATCTAAACATCGCGCATTCGCCTTGAAACACACATTTGCATTGACCATGAAAGACTCTTCCACTGAGCTCCATTTATACTTTGTCTTCCGTTGCAACACACGGGCCTTTTTGCTAGTTTTAATAAATGCAGTACATTTTTAACTCGAGGATTATCGAAGGATTCTCCAAAGAGTCTGTTGCTTTTTGTCTCACTGACATTCTGGGACTCCTGTACATGAGAATGACACAGGCATAAGCACGGGAGTGACATATCCTAAAAATCCAACTTAGGACGACATATCCACATTACAACGGAGCTAAAGGCACTTTAGCCGTTTACTCTTCTTTTGGACGTTAAAGTGAGCACCGTTGCAACAGGCGTTTTGACTTTTGATTTCCTCCTTTATAAGTGGATAGCTAGAGATCTATTTGGACAGCTTCATAGTGAACGAACCTAATTCTCATGTAAACAATTAAATATCTATATATATGAAAAGAGTCAGTTGCTAAGATAAAAAAAATCACATCCGCCTAACTGCATCTATGCAACGGTCTACGTCCCTCCGGTATTAACCATAAACATATTTAGCACTAACCCCGTGCCGCCTCTATCAGGGGACAAGGGGAACCCCACCAGCGCCGGCTACTTCCCAACCCCCCCCCCCCCTGCCCCAACACCTTGCTGCCGCCTAAGGAGCCCACCGGCAAAGCCCGGTCAGCCTCCAGGGAGGGTGGCAGCGGGGCTTGTCTCAGGGTGGCGCAGGGGCAGATCTGGCGTGCGAGCTCGACGGGATCCGGCGGGTGAGCGAGTGCGGCTCCGGTAATGGTTGGCGCTGATCCGGTAGTTCGGGATTAGGGACGGCGCGGCGATGGTCTCGCGGCGACCAGATGCGGTGCGGGCGGCGGGGGGAGGTTCGGCTCGGGCAACGCCGGGCAGGGAGGCTCGACAGGTGGGCATGAGGAGCTCAGGCGAGGCTGGGCAGGGAGGCTCCGCGGGACGGTGTGAGGAGCTTCGACGTGGTGGAGGCCCGTCATGGCGATGCTGCTTCGGGCAGGGCGCATGGTGGAGGGGCTAGGGTTGCCTGCTGGACGAGGCAGCGGTTTCGGCCGGGAGGAGCCATAGGGTGCATGTGTGCGCGATCTGGCGTCGCGAGGACGCCACTAGTGGTGGTGGGTCAGGGGCCTGGCATGCTGATGAAGGGCGCCTACTGTGGCGGGTGCTGCAGATCCGGTCTCCGACGGACGCGGTGGTGTGCATGTGGCACGTTGGCGTTTCTGTTGCTTGGCTGCAGCTCGGAACCATGGTGGTTCTTCGCTTCGGGCCGCGCTCCTCTGTTCCTGCGGGATGGTGCTCGGCAGGGCACGGCGGCTCGTGCTGCATCCGGTGGCTCTACATCCGGAAGGCTGTTGATGGATCTGGCGCCTCGTCCTGGAGGTTGGCTGCTGGTGGTCTCCACGAGGTGCGGTGTGCTACGCTGGATCTTGGAGCGTCTTCTTCATCGACGGGCAGCTCCGATGGTGGTGGTGGTTGGTGGTCTTGACGAAGCCGATGCGGGATGATGTGTGTCTGAGGTGGTGTGAAAGATTGGGTGAAGACCATGTCTCGGCTTGGTGTCATGACCAGCGATGGCGGCGGCTGCGGTCGTCGTTGACCTTCCTAGAGGTATTGTTGCTTTGCTGCCGCACCCCTCCCACACGGATCCGGTCATCTTGAGCTCTCCGGGGGGAAACCCTTGATCTGTGATCGGACGATGGCAGCATCTTGGTGTCGCATTCTCTCTTGTGGGCTTCGTCTTGGGAGCTCAACATCGACAAGTGAGACCGATGGAAGGCGGCGGTTGTGGCGACCAGGTTTCTGTGGTAACAATGATGGTGGGAGCGAAGCCGGCGACGCAGCAATGGTTAAGGTAGTCGGCTCTTCTCTGGCATGTCCGCGGGTTTGCCTCGGTTTGTTTGTTGTAGTGAAGTCGAAGTTGTTGCGGTGGGGCCCTGTGATATACGATGACTGGTTGCTGGTGAACCGTTCGGCGATCTTTCGCGGCGCCAACCTGCCTGGTTTTGTCCGTCGTAGTTCTCCTTTAGAGTTGGAGCTGTGCTGTTTGGTCCTAGGTGACTCAGTTTTGGCATGGATGTTCATACATCTTCACGCGGACTTTACAGTATGTGTTGAGTCGACACAAGCCTACGGCGAAGTCGGAGTCGTTTTCTCTAGGTTTAGGGATGGCGATGACTGTTGGGGAACGTTGCATGGGAAACAAAAAATTTCCTACGCTCACCAAGATCAATCTAGGAGATGAACATCTACGAGAGGATAGATTGCATCCACATACCCTTGTAGATCGCTAAGCTGAAGCGTTAACAAACGCGGTTGATGTAGTCGAACATCTTCGCGATCCAATCACGATCCGTCCCGCGAACTCCCGATCAAGTGCCGAATGGACGGCACCTCCGCGTTCAACACACGTACGGCTTGATGACGCCTTTCACCTCCTCGATCCAGCGAGCGATGGTGAAGTAGTAGCTCGAGTCCCCCGGCAGCACGACGGCGTGGTGACGTGGTGGTGGAGGAATCTCAGCTGGGCTTCGCCTTGCGTCTATGTGTAGGATCGAAAGTATGTCTAGAGGGGGGGTGATTAGACTACTTGAGCAAATAAAAATTCTACCTTTTCCCAATTTTAAGTGTTGGTAGATTTTAGCAATGATAGCAATTCAAGTACACCCTACACATGCATGTCTAGAGTATAGCAGCGGAAAGTAAAGACAATCATATGAAGTAGATGGTAGGGAGGAAGATCAAACGCAATTTGGAGACACGAAGATTTCTCCCGTGGTTCCGATAGGTGGTGCTATCGTACGTCCACGTTTATGGAGTCTTCAGTCCACGGAGGGTAACGGTCGCGAGAGTCCACGGAGGGCTCCACCCATAAGGGTCCACGAAGTAGCAACCTTGACTATTCCATAACGGCTTCCGTCCACGAAGGACTAGCCTCACTATGGGTAGATCTTCACGAAGTAGGCGATCTCCTTGCCCGTACAAACTTCTTGGTTCAACTCCACAACACGAAGTAGGAGGCTCCCAAGCGACACCTAACCAATCTAGGAGGCACCACTCTCCAAAAGGTAATAGGCTCGATAATGTCGATGAACTCCTTACTCTTGTGCTTCAAGATGATAGACTCCTCAACACACAATCACTCTCTCACAGATTTGGCTTTGGTGGAAGAGATTGATTTGGTGGAAAGCAACTTGGGGAGGCTAGAGATCAAGATTCATATGGATGGAGTGGAATAGTTTGATCTCAACACATGAGTAGGTGGCTCTCTCTCAGAAAATTGGATGGGGCAAGTATGGAATAGTTTTGAGTGCTTCTTTTGCGAGTGGGTGGTGGTGAAGGGGTATATATAGTCATCCCCAAAAATCCAACCGTTACACCTAAAGTGACCAACTCGGTGACACCGAAGTATAAAACTCGGTGGTACCGAGTTTCTCCAAAGGTAGCAACTTTTGAATCTCGGTGAGACCGATACAAAGATCTCGGCAGTACCGATTTAGTGACCAACGGTCAGATTCCACAACTCGGTGACGCCGATCCAAAATCTCAGAAATTCCGATTTTAAGAATCGAGGTAACAGAAAGTTGGCAAGCTGAACTCGGTGGCACCGAAGCAGAATCGGTTGCACCGAAGAGCTAGGGTTTGACATGGGTCTGTCTGAGGTGGGAATCGGTGGGACCGAGTGGAAAAAGTTGGTTACACCGATTTTCATGATAGGCTTGGACAGACTTTTGTGGAAGAGTTTGTGGGTGTTTTTGGTGACTATCACTTGTGCACGTGGAGCATCTTGTTCACCAACAGTACCTTACCCCATTTTAATAGTATTGGCTTTCCTATGGACTCAAGGTGATTTCTCACAAAGTAAAATGTAGAGTCCTCTTGCTTGAAGCTTTGCCAATCCATTTCCTTGCATCTAGGTGTCTCTCCACAATCCTTTTGCTAACCCATCATTGAACTTTTCCTGAAATATACTTAGTGGAAACATTAGTTCAATGACATATATGTTTTTATTAATTACCAAAACCACCAAGGGAGCAAATGTGCTTTCAATCTCCCCCTTTTTGGTAATTGATGACAACATATAGATCAAAGCTTCGACATATGATATAATCAGTGAATATAATCGTCGCTTTGAGAAGTATGTGATAAGCAAGAGCTCCCCCTAAATTTGTGCATTATTTTGAATTTGCGTTTGAATGCAAATGCACAATCGATTAGGTACATGGGGCACTCTTTCATGTCACATACAACTTGGTGGTGTGCGAGAATAATATGAATGAATATCATAGCATAATACAATCAAGCAAAGGTGAATGATCATCTCATAAGCATCACAAGGATAGGAAATAGTAGCAATACACATCAAGTGTATGATCAAACACCAACAAAGTTTAACACAAGCAAACCAACCAAAAGATATCAATGTTTTGAAAAGCGATAAAAGGCAACACACTCTCTCTCTCTCTCTCGAAGCCCTAATGATCTATACAACTTCTCCCCCTTTGGCAACAAGTTACCAAAAAGTTCAAAGGTATAGAGCTAAGCGCTCTTCTGGGGCTGATCTCCTCCGGTGGCTGATGAAGGAGTCGAGAGAACGGCATCAGCGAAGACTTCAGCAGACATCATGGACGGAGTCGGAGTACCAACTGGAGGTGCTGGAGGAGCTGGAGGAGCTGAAGGAGCTGCGGCAGGTGCTGATGAAGAGGGTCTAGACTCTGGAACTGGCACTGCGGCAGATCTGGTCTGAGTCCTGAACTGAGTGGCTGTCCTAAGAGGTGGACTATCCTCATCATCATCTGTAGTGTGAGGACTGGGCACGCCATCAACTTCCTTCTTGAGCTCATTCACAGTCACTGTGAGCTCATCCACCTTGTTGTTGAGAATATGAAACTTGGTATCAACAATCCTCGAGAGGCTCTCCTGGTTCTTCAAGATGTTCCCGATGTCATTCTGCATGCTGAGCACAGAGCTAAGGAGAAGATCCATCTGCTCACTCCTAGTCTTTGGCACCTGAGCACTAGAGTCTCTGGTTGCCTCTGCCTGTGCCTGTGCTGTAGCTGAGGTGGGATGATCTGGGTCCATCACCACAACATTGTCTTCTAGCTCTGGCAAGAGTGGCAAATGTGGTCGATCAAGTGCATACGTGTGCTTCTCCAGCTTGGAGTTGATAAGCATCTGAATATATGGAGTGTATCCACATGATCTCTTTTGATCTGCTGCAGTCCTCTTCACTGTTTCAACTATCAAGTCCATCACTCTAAATCTGGTGTGTTGATCAAGATGGAGCAGCATGTTGATAGAATATCCTCTAATCATCTTCTCATCTCCAGACTTAGGCATCAAGGTATGCCTCAAGATGGTGTTGATCGTGCGTAGACCAGCCTGGAGGAAGTAAATGGATCCAGGCTTGTGAGATTGCAAGTTTGCAGCAGGGATATCATTGTACATGTTCTTCATGGCATTGTGATTTGCCTTGGACTCGGAGTACACATCTAGGTCACCGTCTTCCACCCGTGGAGCTCCTAAGATGGCAGCCCACTCCTCAACTGTGGATTCATACCTGGTGCCTTCTGTCATCCATACAATCCTACCATCTCCATAGAAATGTGCAGTGGAGTAGAATTGCATGATCATCTCCACTACTAGGAAAACTGTTTTTAACGACGACATATGTGGTCGTTAAAAGTCGGATTGTGGTCGCTAAAGATCATTAACGACCACAATATGACGGTCGTAATAGGCTCCGTCGTTAAAAGTATAACGACCACATACCTTTTCCTGTCGTTATTCTTGTAACGACGAGATGGTGTGTTGTCGTTAATCCTGAGGCAACAACGACCACTATTTTAGTATCAGCGACAACTTTTGCCGTCGTTGATAATACCATTGTTTTCTGTTAAAACCACCTATAGAATCATTGACGATCAGTTTATGTAGCATCCGACACTTGAAGATTAACATCCACATCAATTTAACAACAAAAAATATCTAAATAATGAAAGGCCATAGCCTCCTTTTATTAATAGAAATCGGATAACTTAAAAATATTCCTACATACAATTCTGGAATTACAATACCAATTAAGAAATATGACTCAACAACACTCACTAGATGACAACATACAATTTTGGAATTACAATACCACTTAAGAAATATGAGTCAACAACACTCACTAGATGACCACTGTACATCTCTAACTGAAAACACTAGAAAATGTAATATTTATTAATCTTCAATCGAAGGACATCATCATTGTCTGAATGGATAGCATCAGTCATCGGTGATCACACATCAGTTCTGCAAGACGTTGAATAATTTATAGAAGTCAGTCCATGTAAATAAATTGGCACAAAGTAGCATATAAAATCATCGTATGAGAGACACTTACTCAATCATGTTGTCTTTCATGAGGACCGTCACTTAGAGATCTACCGACAAAATAAGACACTTAATTTCTGCCACTTTCATGCGCCACGGCATTGACCTTTTCTCCAAGTACTTAATGCTGGTCCTCGCAAATCTCTTGTTTTACTTCCAGCAGCAAATCCAACTTCATGATCGTGGTGATTAGATGAGTCACATTTCTGCAAGACTTCATTACTGTAAATTAGACCAAGATTAGATTTAACTATATTCCTAATTTTTGCCTAAAGTGCTTGAATTATTTGCAAATCATTAGGGAAGCTTTTACATTTTAAAAAAGTCTTGCATGTTTGGTGGAGGCTGTAGAATCAACAAAGAATGTACGCTTCTTGTGAGTCTCAGAAAATAGTTTATCAATGCTTGGTGGCTTCTTTTCCTTTGCTCCCTGTTCGAACAGAGACAAGTGGTTACTATTAGTTGAAATAGAATGGCATGTCAAGTCACATCAAATTTCATTCTCCCTGCACGCGTGGCTGAACACGTACTCGAGGAAATTCTCTACCCTTTCTAAGTTTTAATCATTTAATCGCTCATCAACTAGTCTCATCCATTTTTTACTTAGGAGCAAAGAATTCCCGTTTTACTATCTAGCTAGCCTGCAATTATGATGTTCGACGTACGGCACAACAAATTAAAAAATAAACCAGATCATAGAAGAGCTCTAGATGAATGGATTGTATTCAAGATGGTATAACGAATTTGTAAATCAAAATAAGGCAAACGGAATTAAACCTATATGTTACAACTAAGCAATGTGACATCTTACATAACTTCTATCTTCAGTGCATCTTTCTAGTTGGCAAAACATATAGAACCTAAAATCTTTCAGGTTGAACAAAGCAATAGCGCCGCAATGTTTTGGAACCTTTCATACAGTAATAATAAAGTTCAGTGACCAATGAATTTATAGTCTTAGGTGACAAATCAACTATAAAGTAGAGGATAATGTAATATGAAAAAGGATGCCACGATTGGACTTAATTTGGAACAAAACAACATTAAAACAAAGGATTTCCTAGGTTCATCTTCATCCTGGCATTACCTCAAACATGTGGTGGGCAAACAACATTAACATGGTAATGACACCTCTTACTGCTATGCTTTATTTACCATTAGGCGTGGCTGATGAAGCGACGAACGCCATTTCGAATCTCTTCTTCCATTTATTTGGCTGCCTCAGTCTCAATAGAATTCATATTCATAAATCTGTAGTCAGTAGGTGAATGAATAAAATATATGAAGAAGTTTACATTGTAATTCATGGTTCATATGGTCACATAGAAAACATGACAAAGTATCAAATTTGTATACGTCATGTGGTTTCCCTTTCAATTCGGCTTGGAGTTGGAGTCGTGCTTCACATACTTGGCTGAGCGGCACTGGACAGATACCCGCCCACATCTTCTTCTCAACGCACGAACACACACCTTTAGACCTCAGATCTCATCCATGGAAGCTCACCGGTTATGCACTATTTTGGGGGGCCATGTGGGAGCGGGGATGGCCGTGGCCGCCGCCACCGAAATGAGCAGCGCCGGTCCCACCCCGACGAGGCCCGACGTAGTGGATGCCCGCCGCCAACAGAACTAGGCCCTGACGGAGATTGACTCAAGCTGGACTGGAATCAGCCGCTGCGCTCGAGGTCGGGAGGGAGACGCACAAGGGCGGGAGGGGGATGGCGGCTGGAAGGTCCCGCTGCCACGGCCGGCCGGACGGCGGCCGCCGACGGTGGTAACAGGAAGGGAGAGGAGAGGCGGCGAGTATCTTTTGGGGAAGTAAGAACAGGCACCTGCCATATGAGAGGCTGATCGCATGGGATGCGCCACCATTGTTTATTATACCTAACTGATTGGTAATTATCTTGATATAAGGATGCTAATTACTCTCTAACCAACCAACAATAAGGACGAGCTAGTAAAAAATAACGACGAGCAGACCCATCGTTGTTAGGGAGGATTCACGGGTTCGTTTGGACGCGGAACCGGCTCAACATACTAATAACAACCGGGGGTTGTTAACTGTTGGTCGTTATTGGCCTAATCTCCAGTAGTGCTCGTCGTTCCAAGCCGTGAACTCCTTACCAACAAACTCATTAAGACCAATGCAGTGGAAGTTATCTTGCACACTCGGAAAGTAATCTTCGTTGTCCTTGATGTGCTTCCAGTCCACATACCTCATATCACTCACTGCAGGGCTCTTGTCAAGCAGAACTGTTTCATAGAAGTTTTCTGTTCTTTTGTGTAGAACTTGTAGTCTACAGCTGTTCTTCTCCTCTGAGAGTAAGGATCAATAGCTCTCCACTCTCTCAGTCCTGAGTCCTTCCTCTTCTTCATGTCTTCAGCAACTGGATGGCTGGCATTATGCTATGGAAGGTGTGGTCTTAGCTTCATCAAAACAGACTGTGTATCATCCTCAGCTTCTTTCAAAGTAGAAGTCTTGTTCTTGGTAGCACCTGGGATGTCTCTGGAAAACCTCTTGCGTTTTGGAGCAGCAGCAGCCTTCTTGGGGGCAGGCTTGGTGCCTTTGGATGATGTATCCTTGGGCATAGCATCAGCCATTAGCTTCTTCTTCTTCTTAGGAGGAGACTTGGTAGCTGGCTCTTCCTCTTCCTCTTCAGCAGCATCTGCTTCTGGGTCCTCAAACATGGAGGTAGGTCTGCCCACAACATGTATGATCCTCTTCCTGGAATTCTTCTTTTCTCCTGCCTTCTTAGGCATAGACTTCTTTGAGGGTAACTCAAGGTGAAGAGTCATTGTTGCCCTAGCACTCTCTGGTGCTCTTACTGACCCTGAGCTGGCATATTCTTTCCTTGTTGCCTTCTTCTTGGATTAAGTGGCAGCAGTAGTGTGTTGGAAATATGCCCTAGAGGCAATAATAAAAGTAGTTATTATTATATTTCCTTGTTCATGATAATTGTTTATTATTCATGCTATAATTGTATTAATTGGAAACACGGATACATGTGTGGATACATAGACAACACTGTGTCCCTAGTATGCCTCTAGTAGACTAGCTTGTTGATCAAAGATGGTCAAGGTTTACTAGCCATAGACATGAGATGTCATTTGATAACAGGATCACATCATTAGGAGAATGATGTGATGGACAAGACCCAAACAATGAACGTAGCATATGATCGTGTCAGTTTATTGCTATTGTTTTCTGCATGTCAAGTATCTGTTCCTATGGCCATGAGATCATGCAACTCACTGACACCGGAGGAATACCTTGTGTGTATCAAACGTCACAACGTAATTGGGTGACTATGAAGATGCTCTACAGGTATCTCCGAGGGTGTCTGTTGAGTGGGCATGGATCAAGACTGGGATTTGTTACTCCGTGTGACGGAGAGGTATCTCAGGGCCCACTCGATAATACAACATCACAACAAGCCTTGCAAGCAATGTGACTAAAGTGTTAGCCACGGGATCTTGTATTACGGAACGAGTAAACAGACTTGCCGGTAACGAGATTGAACTAGGTATAGAGATACCGACGATCGAATCTCGGGCAAGTAACATACCGAAGAACAAAGGGAACATCATACGGGATTAACTGAATCCTTGACATAGAGGTTCAACCGATAGAGATCTTCGTGGAATATGTAGGAACCAATATGGGCATCCAGGTCCCGCTATTGGTTATTGACCGTAGAGGTGTCTCGGTCATGTCTACATAGTTCTCGAACCCACAGGGTCTGCACACTTAAGGTTCGGTGACGTTTCAGTAGTATAGAGTTATGTATGGTGGTGACCGAAGGTTGTTCGGAGTCCCGGATGAGATCCCGGACATCACGAGGAGCTCCGGAATGGTCCGGATGTAAAGATTGATATATAGGAAGTCCTGTTTTGGTCACCGGAAAAGTTTCGGGCATTTCGGTAGTGTACCGGGAGTGCCGGGAGGGTACCGGGGGACCATCGGGAGGGGCCTTTCGCCCCAAAGGGTCTCATGGGCTGTGGGAGGAGTCAAACCAGCCCCTGGTGGGCAGGCCGAACCCCCCACTAAGGCCCATGCGGCTAGGGGATGGGAAAACCCAAAGGTGGAAAGGGTTTCCAAGTAGGGGAGGAGGAATCCTACTGCTAGTAGGATTGGAGTTGGACTCCTCCACCTCCCCACTTCGGCCGCACCAAAGGGGCAGCCCTAGGGGCGCCGGCCTCCCTCCCCTTCCTCCTATATATACTAGAGGGAGAGAGGGCAAAAGCACTTCAACCCAAAAGACCATAGTGCAACCCTCTCTCCCGATAGATTGATTCCTCTAGTTTTTAGCAGCGCTTAGGCGAAGCCCTGCTGGAATAGTTCCACCACCACCGCCGCCGTGCCGTCGCGCTGCCGGAAAACTCATCTACCTCTCCGCTCCCTCTTGCTGGATCAAGAAGGCGGAGTTCGTCATCGAGCTGTACGTGTGCTGAACGCAGAGGTGCCGTCCGTTCGGTACTAGATCGTGATTGGATCGCGGGACGCTCGGCGATTTGGATCGCGAAGACGTTCGACTACATCAACCGTGTTTCTTAACGCTTCCCTCTTAGCGATCTACAAGGGTATGTAGATCCACTCTCCGTCTCGTAGATACTCATCACCATGGATAGATCTTGCGTGTGCGTATGAAATTTTTTGTTTCCCATGCAACGTTCCCCAACAGTGGCATCTGAGCTAGGTCTATGTGTAGATGAGATCACGAGTAGAACACAAAGGAGTTTGTGGGCGTTGATATTCAGATTGCTTCCTCCTTTGGTCTTTTCTTGATTCGGCGGTATTGTGGGATGAAGCGGCCCGGACCAACATTACTCGTACGCTTACGAGAGACCGGTTCCATCAACTGACATGTAACTTCGTTGCATAAAGATGGCTGGCGGGTGTCTGTCTCTCCTACTTTAGTTGGATCGGATTTGACAAAGGCGGTCCTTGAGAAGGTTGAAAAGCAATTTTTGTATCACCGTTGTGGTTTTTGCGTAGGTAAGAATTGTTCTTGCTAGATACCCGTAGCAGCCACGTAAAACTTGCAACAACAATTAGAGGACGTCTAACTTGTTTTTGCAGGGTATGTTGTGATGTGATATGGCCAATTACATAATGAGATATATGTGATGTATGAGATGATCATGTATTGTATAGAATATCACGACTTGCATGTCGATGAGTACGGCAACCAGCAGGAGCCATAGGGTTGTCTTTAATTATTTTTGCCGTTTTGCTTTACTTTATCGCTATGAGTTAGCAATAGTCGTAGAAGCAACAATTGGCGTGACAACCTCATGGCGACACATTGATGGAGATCAAGATGATGGAGATCATGGTGTCATGCCGGTGACGATGGAGATCATGCCGGTGCTTTGGAGATGGAGATCAAAAGCACAAGTTCATGGCCATATCATGTCACTTATGATTTGCATGTGATGTTAATCCTTTTATGCATCTTATTTTTCTTAGGACGATGGTAGCATTATAAGGTGATCCCTCACTTAAATTTCAAGATAAAATTGTGTTCTCCCCGAGTGTGCACCGTTGCGAAAGTTCGTCGTTTCAAGACACCACGTGATGATCGGGTGTGATAGACTCTACGTTCTCATACAACGGGTGCAAGCCAGTGTTGCACAAGCGGAACACTCGGGTTAAACTTGGCGTGCCTAGCATGTACAGACATGGCCTCGGAACACAAGAGACTGAAAAGGTCAAACATGAGTCATATAGTAGATATGATCAACATGAAGATGTTCACCATTGAAACCACCTCAACTCACGTGATGATCAGGCTTGAGTTGGTGAATTTGGATCATGTGACACTCGAATGACCAGAGGGATGTCAATTTTAGTGGGAGTTTTAAGTAATATGATTAACTAAACTCATTATCTTGAACAATAATCTAAGTTGTCTTTGCAAAATTTATGTTGTAGATCAATGGCTCGCGTAGTAGCACCCCTGAATTTTAATGCATTCCTAGAGAAAGCTAAGTTGAAAGATGATGGAAGTAACTTTGTGGACTGGGCCCGTAATCTAAGGATTATCCTTACGGCTTCCCAAAAGGGTTATGTCCTTGATGCATCGCTTGGTGATCCACCCGCTCCAGTTGAGTCTCCAGACGTTGTGAACGCCTGGCAGGCTCATTCTGATGATTACTCAATGGTTCAATGTGCAATGTTGTATGGCTTAGAACCGGGACTTCAAAGACGTTTTGAACGTCATGGAGCATATGATATGTTCCTAGAGTTGAAGTTTATCTTTCAGAAGAATGCCCGGATCGAGAGGTATGAGACCTTTGATAAGTTCTATGCCTGCAAGATGGAGGAGAACGGGTCTGTCAGTGAACACATACTCAAAATGTCTGGGTATTCCACACGTCTAGCTAAATTGGGGATGCCCCTTCCAGCAGAGGCGATCACTGACAGAGTTCTTCAATCATTGCCACCTAGTTACAAGAGCTTCGTGTTGAACTATAACATGCACGGGATGAACAAGTCAGTCGCCGAGCTGTTTGCAATGTTGAAAGTCGCTGAGTCTGAGATTCAGAAGGAGCATCAAGTCTTGATGGTCAATAAAACCACTAGTTTCAAGAAGAATGGCAAGGGTAAGAAGGGTAACTCCAAGAAGAGTGGCAAAGCAGTTGCCCCTCCCGTGAAGAAACCCAAGGTTGGACCCAAACCAGAAACTGAGTGCTTTCATTGCAAGGGAACTGGTCACTGGAAGCGGAACTGGCCCAAGTATTTGGCTGACAAGAAGGTGGCCAATAACAAACAAGGTATATATGATATACATGTTATTGATGTGTACCATACCAACTCTCGTTGTAGTGCTTGGGTATTTGATACCGGTGCGGTTGCTCACATTTGCAACTCAAAACAGGAACTGCGGAATAGACGGAGGCTGGCACATGACGAAGTGACGATGCGCGTGGGAAATGGTTCCAAGGTTGATGTGATTGCCGTTCGATTACCATCGGGATTAGTGATGAACCTGAATAATTGTTATTTAGTGCCTGCGTTAAGCATGAACATTATATCTGGATCTTGTTTATTGCGAGACGGATACTCATTTAAATCAGAGAATAATGGTTGTTCTATTTATATGAGTAATATCTTTTATGGTCATTCACCCAATGTGAGGGGTTTATTCTTATTGAATCTCGATAGTGATGATACACATGTTCATAACATTGATGCCAAAAGATGTAGAGTTGATAATGATAGTACCACTTTCTTGTGGCACTGCCGTTTAGGTCATATTGGTGTAAAATGCATGAAGAAGCTCCATGCTGATGGACTTTTGGAGTCACTTGATTTTGAATCACTTGACACATGTGAACCATGCCTCATGGGCAAGATGACTAAAACCCCGTTCTCTGGAACAATGGAACGGGCAAGTGACTTGTTGGAGATCATACATATTGATGTGTGCGGTCCGATGAGCATTGAGGCGCGTGGTGGATATCTTTATTTTCTCACCTTCACTGATGACTTAAGTAGATATGGGTATATTTACATAATGAAACACAAGTCTGAAACGTTTGAAAAGTTCAATCAATTTCAGAGTGAAGTTGAGAATCATCGTAACAAGAAGATTAAATTCCTACGATCTGAACGAGGAGGATAATATCTGAGTTATGAGTTTGGCAGTCACTTAAGACAGTGTGGAATTGTTTCACAATTGACACCGCCTGGAACACCACAGCGTAATGGTGTGTCCGAACGTCGTAATCGAACCTTATTGGATATGGTGCGATCTATGATGTCTCTTGCCGATTTGCGACTCTCGTTTTGGGGTTATGCATTAGAGACAGCTATCTTTGCAAGGCTTCAACTCTTGTTCTTTTCAACCTTCATTTCTTTCGATCATCCTTCTATATACGGAGGTCTTCATGGTGGTTCGTCAAAGATGTCTTTCATTCTCAAAGTGTTCTTCAATATTCTTGTGGTAGTTTCTCAAGTATTCTTTATCTGCATTTCAAAGTGAAATTCATTCTCCCTTATCTTTTGAGGTGGTGTTATAGCATTCTTGATTCATGAGGAGTCTTGAAGAGAAGTTGACAAGAATGAGATATGTAAACCCATCATTCTTTCTTGGAGTTACCTTCGATTGGAATTCACCTAAAGCCTATCCTTAGGATTGTTGCTATCATGGTGCTTATCAATGACCCAAGTTCTCTATGTATCCTATTGGTGTAAGAAGTTTTGCACATCTTGTTCCTCCCAACCAATCTTGTTTTCGTTTGTGGCCGGTTGTCACCTCATTATTTTGAGATGTTTTCCATAAGCCCACAACAAGCTATTCTTTTCGTTGTTGATGTTCCAACAACTCCGTTCAATCTATTCTTGCAAGATGCTTTTCAAATTAAATTGGGGGAGAAGTTGGCATTTTCTTCTTCATTCTTTCCTTCTAATGATCTAGCTTCTATTCTTTTGTTCCGGAGGCCTTGTGATGTTGCTCTCTTCGACCGTCGTCTCGTTTTGTCAAGATCATGTTCGCTTCTTCCCTATCTTTAACCGGAGTGTTGTGTCCTCTTTTCAAGTCTTTTCTATCTTATCAAGTTCTTTCTATTTCAACCGAAGTGCTGCCCCAATTTCTTGTGGATTCTTGCTTGTTCCTCATGTCATTCTTTATCTCTTTGCTTCCTTCTTGTTTCATTGGTTTCACTCGTTTGTCAGATTAGCAATTAAGTTTTACCTCTTCCTCTATCTCTTCCCCTTCTCATTCTAAGATCTCGGGGCGAGATCTCTTGTAAGTGGAGGAGAGTTGTAACAGCCCGAGACCGACGCTCCAGAAGATTCCCCTTTTATTTCCATTCTCGTCGTGTGATTCGTTTGGTTGTCGCATTCATCATCGCATCATTCGCATCATCTGCATAACATCGTCATTCGTTTTCGAAAACTTGCATCCGTTCGTAGTTGCCGGTTCTCTCCGTTTTTGTCGACGACAGTTTCGAGTCCAACCACACACGCATGCGCCCGCGACATCAATAAAATATTGTTTTAAAAGTGCGTAAAAATATTCTCGGATTGGGTCAAAAGTTGGCGAGCGGTCTTGTTTTATTATAGGTAGACCGCCTGTCAAATTTCGTCACAATCAGAGTCCGTTTGATACCCGAACGGTCGACCGTAGCGGCACCGTCGTCGGTTTATTCGTCAGACGTTTTCGGTGTTTCAAAACTCTGTCACGGGCCGCAAACCTCCCTCTCTTCTTGGCCCAACCCCTCTACACAGCCCAACAACCCACCTAGCAACCCCCTCCGCTTCCGAGCCGTCCGATCGAGATCGAACGGCTCGAAAACGGGTGAAACCCCCCTAACCCTAAATCCCTGCTATAAATAGATGCCTCCCCTGCCCAAAAATAGCTCCCCCTAGCGTCTCCATCTTTTTGCGTGCCGGCCCTGTCCCCTGCCGCCACTTGTCGTGCCGCCAGCTGCTAGACCACCATCTGCGCCGCCGCAGCCATCGCCTCGGCCAACCATGGGGCGCCACGGGGCCTCCCTAGCCTCCCTCTGCTGCAAGCCCGCCCGGGCCCATCTTCGGCCCGCCCGGGCCCGAAACGGGCCGCATCGCCGCCCGTAGGAGCCAGCCGCCCGTGGCTCAGGCGAGCTCCCGCGCCGGCAGCCCGAGCTCCCTCCGCCTGCGCCCGACCACCAGCCTCGTCTCTGTGCCGCCTAGCCCTCGTCGGAGTGCCGGCCGGTAGCCGCCGGAGAGCTGCGCCGCCAGGTCACCCGGTCGCCCTCTGCCTCCTCGTCCTCCCGATCCATCTCTCTCTCTCAACTGCTCCCTCTCCTTGATATGGACAGGGAAGAGGACCCTGCCATGGATGCCACGCTGAAGCTCCGCCCGTCTCTGCCACGGCTTGGATCGGATCCCCGGCGACCGGATCCAGCCGCCCCTGACCCGCGCCGGCCCCGCCACCGTTTCGCCTTCGCCGGAGGGCGTCGCCCGTGGCCGTTGACCTGCATCCGCCGTGCCCCGTCGGGATCGAGCGACAGGCGCTCGATCTGCCCCCTGTGCTTGCATGGGCCGCCCCGTGGGCCGCGCCAGGCCTCCTAGGCCAGCTCTGCCTCTGCCCGGCCTGCACACCGACCTGGGCCGTGGCCCAGCAAGGTGAGCGGCCATTCGCCTATATCCAGCGCTCAGTGCACGATATGCTATATTGCGGTCACTCTGTTTCGGTTCTGTTGTAGATTCGGCCCGATAGTTTTTTTTTCCTTTCTGCGAATTAAACAATTAACCAATGCATTTTATAATTGCAGAAAAAACGCATGTTTTAAAAATGTTGATAATTAAATAACCGTGCATCGGATCCAAATGTTTTGTATATGTAAAACGTGTAGAATTTTGTGTAGATTCGTAATTTGCCACATTCATCCATGTTTTAAAATGTTTAACATGTTGTTTTCCTTATTTTGCATAAATACCATGTTGTTGCATTGCGCATAATTATTGAATCGAGCATCCAAATTTATCAAACCTTGCATGTAAAATGTGTAGCATTTTTATAGGCCTTTTTCATGCATGCTAAAAATATTTCATGTGTTGGTTGCATTTATTTTGCATAAATAACTTTGCTAATAGGTTTATGCCATAAACTTGCCTAATTAATTGTGACATATTTTCCTACATGAACATATGCATATTATATATGATTGTGAGGTAGAAAAATCCATAGAATTTACCAGCGCAATTAGTTTTGTCATTTGAGCATTTTTGTGTGCATGTCATTTTGGCTATGATGCTCTTTTGTCTATTTGGTGTGAATTAATCCATGCATATTTTGGGGTAGTTGCAAACATGAGATATGCCCTTGGACATGTGTGCTAGGCCCTGGTATTTTTGGTTGCTATAGAAATGCATGTTTAGGTGTTATTTTCTTGTTGCCAACATGCCATAAAATATTGCTGTTTTCTGGGTCCAAAAATAATTCTAAGTCTGAAACCTGTTATTTTGTTGCCATGTTGTCATGTGATTTGCTATTGATCTAGGAGTCTTTTGTGGTTGCCACCAAGGAGTCTTTTGTTAAGCATGTTGTTGCCTATCATGTTGTGCCAATAGTTTGCATGAATAGGTTTAGCATCATAATTAACTCTGTTGTTTAATATGTCAATCTGTTAAAAACTGCTGCACATGTCTACTCTAATTTTCACGAAGTCTGAGAATCTGTTTTCTTCATAATGCCATGTTGTGATGATGCTAGCCACGTTTCTATGCATAATTAGACCATGCCACCATGGAATGAATTGTTATGCATCATGTCCTCTACCATGCTGTTAATTTTCATGCCATAATATGCCCTGTAGCATATAGTTTTGCTGCTGCCAATATGCCTTCGTGAAAAACTGCTATGCTAAAAACTGTTATTTTCACCAAGTCATAATCTGCTATATTTTATTGCCATGTTATGAGCTTCCTACCATGTGATCCATGACTCTTTTGAGTATGAAATGTGAAGTTGAAATGAAGTGTGTGTTATAGGCTACAGCCCCATGCTTAGTTTGTGCATTTTAGGATCTTGGAGCTTGTTGTTTTTCATGCGTGCAATATGCCATGTTGCTGTTTTGGACAGATTTGAACTAAAACTTGTGTTGGTTGTTGTGGTTGAACCGTTACTCCGTTTTGAACATGTTCTACATGAAAGTTGCTTAGAATCTCATGTAGTTTCATAATATCTTGTTGCATCCATGATTTGAAATGTTTGTGGTTGTCATTTTCATGCATTTTGCATTCATGTCATGTTCATCTTGTGAAGGTCATATCTTTTAGACCGTAGCTCCGTTTGAGATGTTCGATATATGTAAATCGACTAGAATGACATGTATAATTGCATAGTATACTTTATTTTCCTATTTAATAAATATAAAACATGATTAGTTCAGATCTGGACCAATTTCGAAATTAACATATGGGGTCGTTTCGGAGATGCAATATGTTGTTTCCGGCCACATTTAATATGCCTAGATGTCTAGTTTACTTATGCTTCACCTATTGCCATGTTTAACAACATTTAATATTGTCGTGTACCTAAACGAGAGTGAACTAAATATTCGAATGTGGAGTTTCGTCAATATGCAACTCGTTGCATATTGAGCTTCACTTAATGTGTAGAAATTGATTGTTGTGCTTTGTCATGTCATGCATAACATGCATCATCCTAGTTGTGCATTATATCATGATTATGTTGTGGTGATTATCGTGTGTTGATTGTTTGTTCCGGATTGCTTCTTCTCGGTAGAGTTCCGAAAGCTTTCGGAGTGTGAGGATTCGTTCGACTACGTCTCGTTCGTCTACTTCACGGATCGTCTACTTCATGGATTCGTTCTTCTTCCAAGCGGGATCTCAGGCAAGGTGATCATTTCCCTGGATACCATTACTATCATTTCCATGCTAGATGTCTCGTTTCTATCGCTTGTTTCGCTACCTACCACTTGTATGTCAAGCCTCCCAAATTGCCATGAAAAACCTCTAACCCCTCCACATCCCAGCAAAACATTGTTTGGCTATGTTACCGCTTGCTCCGACCTTCTTATAGCGTTGCTAGTTGCAAGTGCAATTGTTTCCAGCTATCACAATATTATTGCTATTTAATTTAATGCACATATATACTTGGTAAAGGGTGGAAGGCTTGGCCTTTTGCTCGGTGTTTTGTTCCACTCTTGCCGCCCTAGTTACTTGTGTACCGGTGTTATGTTCCATAATTGAGCGCTCCTAACATGCTCGGGGTTGTTATGGGGACCCCCTTGATTTTCGTTTTAGGATAAAACTTGTCTGGCAAAGCCCAACATTGGTACTACATTTGCCTAATAACTAATAAACCTGCATAGGGAGTAATTAACCCGAGGATCTTTAATCAACAACCCGGGCCAGTGCTCCTCATGAGTGTTGGTCCAAACTAGAGTCGTGTGCGGGGCCACCCCGGGCAACTCGGGTGATGTCTATCAGGCCACTGTACGCTGCGCTCATCTTGTCGTGTCCTGAGAACGAGATACGCGGCTCCTATCGGGTTCGTCGACACGCCGGGCGGCCTTGCTGGATTTGTTTTACCTTTCTCCCACGTCTTGTGCGAGGAATTCTGAAAATACTTCGGGCTATCTCGAGGTTGCGGTTTTCCAGTGGAATTGCCTAGGAAGATCACGAGATTCGTGGTCGAGGTTATTCCCGCGGCGTGTGGTTAGTTTGTGATGGATGAGTTGGAGCACCCCTGCAGGGTTAAATCTTTCGGAAAGCCGTGCCCGCGGTTACGTGGAAACTTGGAAACTTTGTTTAACACCCAGTCATAGCAAACTTGAAGTAAACTCAAATAAAATACACCAACCGTGTGCGTAACCGGGACTGTCTCTTCTCGTGAGTCCTTATCCGGGAGAGAACACGGTGGGGTTATGATTGACGTAAGTAGGTGTTCAGGATCTCTTAGAGATCATTACTAGATCACGTCCGCTGATACAACGATCACCCCCTTTATTCTTGTACTCGTATGTTAGCCACTCAAATAAATGCTTAGTGCTTGCTGCAGCCTAACCACTTAACCATACCTCACCCATTAAGCTTTAATAGTCTTGATACCCTTGGAAATGAGATTGCTGAGTCCCCTGTGGCTCACAGATTACTACAACAACAGTTGCAGGTACAGGTAATGCGACGATTTGACGTGAGAGCGATGCTTGTTTGATTTGGCGTTCTTCTTCTTCTTCTTCATCGATCTAGGATGGGTTCCAGACGGCAGCCTGGGATAGCGAGGATGGATGTCATTTTATTGTTTGATTTCGTCCATAGTCGGACCCTGCTCTTCTGTATGATGATTGTATATGTTGTTGTATTGATGTGATCTTGATGTAGCTTGTGGCGAGTGTAAGCCAATTCCATATACTCATCTCTTCTTTACATGTACTTGTAATGATATCCATTCTTGCGAAATGACGAGATGCGCTTCTATCCCTGTCGAGGCCCTCGTGCCAAAATAAGGATAGGATCGCATCTTGGGCGTGACAAGTTGGTATCAGAGCCTGTTCCAACCTAGGAGCCCCCTTGATTGATCGAACTTTGGCCGAGTTGAGTCTAGTGAAAAAACTATTTTGAGTCTAATTATATCGGAGAGTAGGTTTCTTTTACTCTTCTTCTATGCTCTGGTGAGGTATTCAACTTAGGAATTTTGATTCTACTCGTCTTCTCGCTCAAATTTTTTTTAGGATCACGGGTATTTTGGAAACTATATGATGCCGATGTGAAGGAATTCTGTCTTGGTGCCTCCTGTTATCGAGGAGTAGAGCTCCGAGGGATTTTTGCACATCGTTATCATTCAGTTTCCTTAGTATCTCAGGACGGAGGATGTTCGAAATTGCTTCAATACTTTTCGTGGCGAGATAAGTTTGGAGTCACCCAGTACTGGGGAGAGCGTCCTGGGTACTGCCATGTTTAGTATCGTTGTGATTACGAGTGTCTGAGGTAGACGAGTTTGCAGAGTTTCTTGGATTATGGTGTGGAAGGTTGCGGGTGCAGTTGTAGCTGATTACCTTGGGTACGTTCCTGGGTCCGCAACCCGAATCGCATAAACAAGAAAGACTTCGGAAATTCTTAGGTGGGAATTCAAGTAGTTACCTAGGATTATCCTTCCAACGAATGCATAATGGGTTATGTATTTGTTTCTGGCTTAATTCTCAAGCCTCACCCTTTTTGTTGTTTTGGAGTATGGTAATTCGAGTTGCTTCGATGTCAAGTGGTGAATTCATATCTTTTCTAACCGGTGTGTTTCTCATCAAGTTAATTCAACCCTCTCCAATATTTGCAAGATCAATCCTCGTATTTCTTTCCGGAGTTCATATCATCGGTATCAAGTTGTCTTTGTTTTTCCCCACCCTCCCGCCCTTTTCTTCCGGAGCCAGCCATCTCGAATCAAATATCCTTCTATTGTGGTGAAGTCTCTTCATCCGTTTCTTCCATGTTCCAATCCGGTGTGTTTCAGGTGAAGATTCTCAGGAGTTTCAAATTTCATCATTCTTTGTCCTTGTTTTCTTCCCCGGTGAATTCAATTCAAGTTTTCGGTGCTCATCATATCCTTGTCATTCTCTAATTTCTCTCCCATGTTGGAAGTTCTTATCCAAGCCTCTATTGTTTATTCGTCACTCGCATATCTATCCGGAGTGCTGAAGATATCTCAGAAGTCTTGTGTCTTCATCCAAATCCTTTCAAATTATTTCGATGTTCTCACCTAATCAAGTTTCATTTGTACCGGTGCAATATCTCCTTCTAAGCATTCATTTCAACGATGGCTTCTTTGAGTGGGCTCATAACACACAGGTTTTTTCCCAGGATCTTACCTGACTCTTCTAATCTTTTTCGGATATGTCCTCAAGTTCTTTTCAAATATGATGTAAGAATGATCCTCATCAGTCATATTCCTTTCCGAAGATCGCTTCTAAATCATTTTCATCGTTGGCTCAACCTTTCTTTATCCATTATTCCGGAGTGCCTCAGTAATTCTTGGTGTGGTTTCTCATCATCATCCTCAGCATTGAAGACCAAAGAAGAGTTTCTCTTAAATCTTGCTCATTCTCTTGAAGATTCATGGTTTCAGCTTGTTGCTATCCTCTCTAATTCTTTTCGATCATGAGAAAAATTCCTTCCTTATCTATCCAGAGCATTCCGAGTTGTTTTGATTCTCGATCCTCCGAAGGCCATCATTTCAGAAGATTTCTTCGTTCTCAGCTTTCAGCTTTCGTTCTCAAATTCTTCTCAATTATTGTCTCTTCGTTCGTCTCAATTATCCCGGTGCTTCGCTCAAGATTTCTCTAGGCGGATCGTGATCTCTTTGTTCTCATGTCATGTATCTTCATTGATTTGTAGTATCCTCATTCGTTTCAATTCTTACCGGTGGTTCGTTCAAGACTTCTTCAAGTTTGTGCCCTATCTCTCTCTTCAATCCGTTTCTAGAAGAGTAAGTAGTATGCCAAATCCGTTGCTTGTCATCAAGTTAATTTGACGAAGGATAAGCATAGCATAATTCTTATTCTTGTTCATCAAGGTGTTTTCAATCCTTCTTCCAGAGTTGTTCATGATATCTAATTCTCGATTTTAATTTGTTTATCTTTTCTTTCCGGAGTCTCAAGTTTTCTCAAGTATCTATTCGCGAAGCTCCATCTAAATCTTTGCAAGGCTTCAACTCTTGTTCTTTTCAACCTTCATTTCTTTGGATCATCCTTTTGTATACGGAGGTCTTCATGGTGGTTCGTCAAAGATGTCTTTCATTCTCAAAGTGCTCTTCAATATTCTTGTGGTAGTTTCTCAAGTATTCTTTATCTGCATTTCAAAGTGAAATTCATTCTCCCTTATCTTTTGAGGTGGTGTTATAGCATTCTTGATTCATGAGGAGTCTCGAAGAGAAGTTGACAAGAATGAGATATGTAAACCCATCATTCTTTCTTGGAGTTATCTTCGATTGGAATTCACCTAAAGCCTATCCTTAGGATTGTTGCTATCATGGTGCTTATCAATGACCCAAGTTCTCTATGTATCCTATTGGTGTAAGAAGTTTTGCACATCTTGTTCCTCCCAACCAATCTTGTTTTCGTTTGTGGCCGGTTGTCACCTCATTATTTTGAGATGTTTTCCATAAGCCCACAACAAGCTATTCTTTTCGTTGTTGATGTTCCAACAACTCCGTTCAATCTCTTCTTGCAAGATGCTTTTCAAATTATATTGGGGGAGAAGTTGTCATTTTCTTCTTCATTCTTTCTTTCTAATGATCTAGCTTCTATTCTTTTGTTCCGGAGGCCTTGTGATGTTGCTCTCTTCGACCGTCGTCTCGTTTTGTCAAGATCATGTTCGCTTCTTCCCTATCTTTAACTGGAGTGTTGTGTCCTCTTTTCAAGTCTTTTCTATCTTATCAAGTTCTCTTCTATTTCAACCAAAGTGCTGCCCAAATTTCTTGTGAATTCTTGCTTGTTCCTCATGTCATTCTTTATCTCTTTGCTTCCTTCTTGTTTCATTGGTTTCACTCGTTTGTCAGATTAGCAACTAAGTTTTACCTCTTCCTCTTTCACTTCCCCTTCTCATTCTAAGATCTCGGGGCGAGATCTCTTGTAAGTGGAGGAGAGTTGTAACAGCCCGAGACCGACGCTCCAGAAGATTCCCCTTTTATTTCCATTCTCGTCGTGTGATTCGTTTGGTTGTCGCATTCATCATCGCATCATTCGCATCATCTGCATAACATCGTCATTCGTTTTCGAAAACTTGCATCCGTTCGTAGTTGCCGGTTCTCTCCGTTTTCGTCGACGACAGTTTCGAGTCCAACCACACACGCACGCGCCCGCGGCATCAATAAAATATTGTTTTAAAAGTGCGTAAAAATATTCTCGGATTGTGTCGGGGATATTACCCCGTGGTATAACCCGGCCGGAAGTATGACCCGGCCAGGACTTGGCGACTCATTGGTGACCCGATCGAGACTTGGCGGTTCATTGGTGACCCGGCAGGCGGGTCAGACGAGTGACAAGGCCCAGGGCCCAGCGAGAAAGCCGGCGCAAGGCGGCTCGTGGACGGTCCTGGAGGGGCGGCTTACAAGAGAAGGCCCAAAGGAGAGAAAGGATTCCCTCATAAAGGAAACAAGACCCGGATTAGGATTCAAGAGAGACTAGTCCTAATCCTACTCCTAGTAGGACTCTACATGTAAACCTACCCTTTCCACTTATATAAGGAGGGGTAAGGCGCCCCGAGAGGGACAAGTTGACAAGTTCAAGTCATTAGAGATAGACAGATTAGAGGCTCTCGAGATTAGAGGTAGCAAGACAGCACCCTTGTAATTGAGATCGCCCTCATCATCAATATAGACATAAAGCAGGACGTAGGCTTTTACCTCCATCGGAGGGGCCGAACCTGGGTAAACTCGCGTCTCTCGATTCCGACCAACCCCTCTCAAGCCGCCACAAAGTTGCGATGGCCTCACACCTAAGTTCTCTCACGAGGACATCTTGCCGTGACAAAACCACGATAGTTGGCGCCCACCGTGGGACCTCCGCACGGTGGTGTTGTTTTCTTGAAAGGAGATCTTCTAGGGACCGAGAAGCTCGTGATTCGCCGGATAAAAAAAAGAGGCGACACGGAACAAGCGCGTAGGGTAATGCAGTATGGAACAACCTTGGACAAAGCCGGCAAATTCATCAAGAGTGCCGCAAGTCGCCGAGTTAAAGACAATCCAGAAATTCCGCTGGAATTACGATCTGTGCATCGACCGTATCCGATTATTACTGCGTTCTCATATCCGCGAGCAACAAGGGGATTAAGGCTGGATAGCAAGTTCTGTCCGGCAAGCCATCTGTTTGCGCTGCTGCTCTCCACATCATCGCACCAGGGATCCACCGAGTTGCTGCAGCTTATTGATGGAAGTTTCAAGTCTCGAGGAGATTTCCGCCGCAGCACGTCAGATCTGCAATCGTAACGTTCTCGGGTGGTACTAATCGAGTAAAGCCAGATTCAATTACGGAATAGAAGTACAAGTTGGATACTCTTCATGTGAAGGCCAAAGTTGACAAAGTATTTTCAGATTTTTGTCCCTCAAACTACTACGTGCACACCAAGACGGCTACTAGGAAAAGAAATAAAAATCAGTTGCTAGCTAGCCGCCGGATTGCGTCGTCTTCAAGTGAATAATTAAAAAAATGGAGGGAGAAGAGACGGGATGTACGTCCATCTCAACAGCGATGCAATTTTCCTGGACTCACCAGTGGTTACAACAACTTGCAAACAACGACTCCGGGTTCAGCCGCCTTCGTCCCGGCTGCCTCAAGTCAACGCCCCGCGGAGGCCTCACCTGGTTGCAGTCCTCGCCCAACTCCTTTGCTGCTGCTGGCTCTCGCCCGGCCGCAAGTTTCCTGCTGCTGCTGGCTCTCACCCGCGTCCGTGCCCCTGCCCACCTACCTCCGCCTCGCTCCAAGCTCGCCTTGCTCTGTTGCCGTGAGACGACCCCGCGTGCCTCTGCGCGCTGCTCTGTAGCCGGCTGCACACGCTCCGCCTCCGCGCGCCGCTGCTCCTGCCGGCTCCCGCCTCTGCGCGCTCCCCTCAGCGCTGGATCCTGAAGCGCCCGGCCAGCCGCCGCCCTACACCTTCGAGCCGCCTTGGCCGTGCTCCACCTCTGCTGCAAGCCGCCGCTATGGCCCGCCGGCGCGCCTCCTCGCCGCTGCTGCCGGCCGCCGCCTGCTCCGCCCCTGCCGCGACCGGCTCTACACCTCGGCTCGCCACGCGCGCCTCTGCCCTGGCTCGCGCCGCTGCTACGACCACTCCGAGCCGGCTCCGCCTCGCTGGTCGCCTCCAAGACGGCCGCTCTCGCCGCGTTCGCCGCGTTGCGCTCCCGCCGGCTTGGCCACTGCTTCGTCTCGAGCCGCCGCGCTCGCCGCTATACACGCTGGCCGGCTCGACTGCCGCCTGGCCTGCTCCATCCGCCCGCGACCTCGCTGGGCCTGCCGCCTCCCCCGCGCCTCGCCGCTGGCTCACTACTGCCGCACCTCACCTTGCCCCCCGTCACGAGCCGCCGCTCGGGACCCGCCGCCGCGTCGTGGCCGCTTCGGCCTCGCCTCTGCCCCTCGCCCTGCCGCCGCACCTTCACCGATCCGCATCGGTCGCCTCCCCCGCGCCCCGCTGGCTCACGGCACCACGTCGGCCGATTCCCCCACGCCGGCTTGCCCTGCTCCACCCCGCTCATTTTCTTCGCCACTACCTCGTCGCATCTCGCTGCTGTGGTGGTCTGAGCCAGTTGACCCTGCCCCTCGCCTCATCTGCACTGGTGGACTGAGGATAAAAAGAGAAGTAGAGGCTGGTGGGGCTAAAATTACATCTGTTCTCGTCTATCCCGCACCAGCGTTTGCGTTCACTCAACAAAAATATCAGGTGATATGTATTTTATCTGTTTTCAGTACATATAATTCTCTGTGAAGAACAGTTACTTTGGCCTGCAATATTTTCCGCAGGAAAATTACTCAAGCGGCATCATACCGCGGAGATGGAGCGCATGACATCATCGTTATGTACTGGTGTTCGTCTGTGGCGCGTTGATCAATAGACGCACGCAAGCCGTCGCTGCCGCGGCCCGGTTTACATCAACACGTCGGTACCGCGCACGCTCACCCGCCAGTATGAGCCGCCCAATGAGTGCGGCAAGCCGCCGTAACCGCGACCTGGTTTTCACCAACAACGCCACGGCCGACTCGTCGTCTGCACCGGCTTACAACGCCGCGGTCTTCTCTCGAGATCGCACCGGCTTACAATGCCGCGGTCTTCTCTCGAGACCGCACCGGCTTACAACGCCGCGGTCTTCTCTCGAGATCGCACCGGCTTACAACGCCGCGATCTTCTCTCGAGACCGCACCGGCTTACAACACCGCGTCCGTCTCTCGCGACCGCGTCGTCTGCAAACGCCGCGGCTGACTCCTACGTCTACATCAACACGCCAGGGGGCGCATACACCAGTACGAGCCGCCCAACGGGCGCGAGTAAGTCGCCGCCCGCAGTTTGATCTACATCAACATATTGGTGCAGCGTTCATCTATACGAGCCGCCCAAACGGACAGGCGCACAAGTCGCCACCGCTACAGTTTGGTTAACTTCAAACAACCAGCCGGGACGAATCATCGACCGGATTATTGAAACAATTCATACGGGATCATCTATAACTCGCCACGGTCAACCTCAACCTTCAGTGGAGACTCTCAAGCCGCCTCTTCGAGACGACTTAAGATTCGGGGGCTACAGACATGGCTCGACACATTTGGTCATTTTCAACGAGAACCCCGGGTCATTGCAAGGAAGTTAACTTGGTTCCGGGGGCTACTACATTATTGGCAGAAGATTAAACGTTGCCCAAGAGGACGAACCTCCGTGATGCACCATTCAAACATGGGTGCCCGGATTTATTGGATCATCACAAAGTCACTTGGAGTTTCTGTCGTTTCTTCAAAAAAGATGGCGGCTTACAAGATGGTGCAAAAGTTGACTCCGTCGACAAGGTCATTTGGGGGCTTCGAACCCACCGGGTTTAGCTTACACACCCTCTTGATCGGCTCTTCAGCCACCGTAAGGCCGGGGTGTATACCCAAACGTTGACTCCGTCAACAAGGTCATTTGGGGGCTTCCAACCCACCGGGTTTAGCTTACACACCCTCTTGATCGGTTCTTCAGCCACCGCAAGTTGGAGTTAAACCTGCCTGTATGCTGCTGCTGCTCCTCTAGGTGACCTGCCGAACTCTTACCAGTTAATCTCGACTAGAGACCCTGAGCTGTTCAAAATATTTGACAGTCACTCTCACTAGAGACCCTGTACTGGTCAAGGTTAAACCGGCGGCTCTTGTCACGTGAGGGCCGGCTTACGGAAAGCGAGGATAAACTCACCCATCTGCTGCCGACTCTCCGCTATGTGGCCCATTCGTACTCTTAAACAGTTACTCTTTTAAAGACCCTGCACTGTTTAAGGTTCAAACGACGGATTTATGTCACGTGAGAGGTAGCTTATGGGCCTTGGGGGTACTCATGCCCTGCTGCGTCTCTCTCTGGTTCGTTGCGCTCTTATCAGTTAATCTCGCCTAGAGACCCTGAGCCGCTCAAAGCAATTGACGGTCACTCTCACTAGAGACCCTGTACCGTTAAGAGTTCAAATAGCGAGTCCACCCAGAAGAACCGGCATATGAGTTTTCGAAAAACAAAAAAGGAAGGAAAATGCAAGGTCATCAAAGATTTAACATCTTTGGGTTGTGCTTCTCAAGCCGCCCTCAAAACGATACAGAATATACTATGTCTTGTTGTTTTTGCAGGTCTTGTCTCCTAAGATAAGCCGCCATTAAGTGTGAAGAAAGATGGTTATGGCCATACAAAGCAGCTTGAGTCATACATTGCATCTTGCATTACATCATCCTGCATTGCGTCATCATATCATGCATCATCATACATGCATATCCATATTTGTTTATGCTGCGGAAAGCCGGTCACCAAACCGGGTTACACCGTAACCTCTGCAAGAACAAATATATCTTTAATAGCCAACATGGCTGGATCTTCATCATGGTTTATCATAACCAGTATTAAATGATTGGGGTTTTTCAAGCCAGCTTGTAAAATTGATTATTCTTGAAGAGTCGCCCTATCAGATATAATGCCGTGTCATTTAATTGACCGACTATTGGATTTCTTCAACCTGTGCTCTGTAGTATACTACAACACTCATGGATTTCTCATACATATATTTGCCGGGTTGCACTGCAACCACGAGCAGGGATTTTCAATTTCAAGGGTAAAGGCATTATTCCAGGATATTCGACAAAATACCGGGTTACAACCACGGTCAAGGATTCATTCAACAAATTATGATGAGTTATATTATTATCACACAGTCCCGAGTTGCCACAGGCAGACGACCCGGCACTTGGGGGCTACATTATTCAAGTCCAGTTTATATCAAGTATGCAAGTCCCATGTCGCTGCAAGCATGCATCACGGCACTTTGGGGGCTAATGCAAATTGCTTTTCAAATCATTACATGGTCAACAGATCCTGTTGTCTCAAGGAGATGAGCCAGCCTTTCTATATTTTTCTAAAGTCCCAGCCCAGTACTTCTTACTGACCCGGCACTTGGGGGTTACAGCATTCAGTTGATCAAGCAGATTATAAGGTCCAAATTGAAAGACCCGGCCCATCACACGCTGATGAGCCGGCCATTGGGGGCTACACATGTGAAATTCAAGTCATTCAACAACATCGGGCGACTCAGATGACAACCCAAATTTCTCAACATTCAACACCAAATTCAAAAGTCCCAGGTTGTTGCAAACAAAATAACCCAGTCCTTGGGGGCTACACCAGCCGAAGCTTTATAAAGTATAAGACAGTTACAAGTCCCAGGCTGCTGCAGGCAAGACAACCTGGTACTTGGGGGCTACACAATCAAAGATATTATTGCAAAGCGCCAAGTCATCATGGATAAACTTGGAGCTTGGGGGCTACAGGTAATATGGAGATAAAAATAGCAGGACATTTTTAAGCTATCAAATTTTGAGTGAGCTAGGTTTCATTTCTTCATGGAGCTGAAGCATTGGAAGACCGGCTCTACATCAGATGGATTTTCATCCCAATATTTTTATCAAGTCAGCTGGAGTCTAGTTGTTTGACCCGGCGTCACCAACAATCATGACCCGGCATTATCAAATGATCATAACCCGGCAGAATTTATATGAGCAACCCAGCTTTACAAGTTGAAGAGTATTGGAGGCCGACTCAATGGCATATGGGTGTTGTATTTCCAATATTTTGCTTCAAAGGACACTGATAAGCAAGACGATTGAGAAGACGGCTCGTTCATATGAAGAAGAAACCCGGATTTTTAAGGAGCTACTTCATTAAGCCGGCCAGTGGAGCGAGCCGGTCACTTAACATATTTATTCTTATTTCAGGAGCTTAGCATGAATAAATTCAAGCTAACCTGGGGGCTAATGTCGGGGATATTACCCTGTGGTATAACCCGGCCGGAAGTATGACCCGGCCAGGACTTGGCGACTCATTGGTGACCCGGTCGATACTTGGCGGTTCATTCGTGACCCGGTAGGCGGGTCAGACGAGTGACAAGGCCCAGGGCCCAGCGAGCAAGCTGGCGCAAGGCGGCTCGTGGACGGGCTTGGAGGGGCGGCTTACAAGAATAAGGCCCAAAGGAGAGAAAGGATTCCCTCACAAAGGAAACAAGACCCGGATTAGGATTCAAAAGAGACTAGTCCTAATCCTACTCCTAGTAGGACTCTACATGTAAACCTACCCTTTCCACTTATATAAGGAGGGGTAAGGCGCCCCGAGAGGGACAAGTTGACAAGTTCAAGTCATTAGAGATAGACAGATTAGAGGCTCTCGAGATTAGAGGTAGCAAGATAGCACCCTTGTAATCGAGATGGCCCTCATCATCAATATAGACATAAAGCAGGATGTAGGCTTTTACCTCCATCGGAGGGGCCAAACCTGGGTAAACTCGCGTCTCTCGATTCCGACCAACCCCTCTCAAGCCGTCTCAAAGTTGCGATGGCCTCACACCTAAGTTCTCTCACGAGGACATCTTGCCGTGACAAAACCACGACAGATTGGGTCGAAAGTTGGCGAGCGGTCTTGTTTTATTATAGGTAGACCGCCTGTCAAATTTCGTCGCAGTCAGAGTCCGTTTGATACCCGAACGGTCGACCGTAGCGGCACCGTCGTCGATTTATTCATCAGATGTTTTCGGTGTTTCAAAACTCTGTCACGGCCGCAAACCTCCCCCTCTTCTTGGCCCAACCCCTCCACACAGCCCAACAACCCACCTAGCAACCCCCTCCGCTTCCAAGTCGTCCGATCGAGATCGAACGGCTCGAAAACGGGTGAAACCCCCCTAACCCTAAATTCCTGCTATAAATAGATGCCTCCCCTGCCCAAAAATAGCTCCCCCTAGCGTCTCCATCGTTTTCCGTGCCGGCCCTGTACCCGGCCGCCAGTTGTCGCGCTGCCAGCCGCCAGACCACCACCTGCGCCACCGCAGCCGTCGCCTCGGCCAACCATTGGGCGCCACGTAGCCTCCCTAGCCTCCCTCCGCCGCAAGCCCGCCCGGGCCCGAAACGGGCTGCGCCGCCGCCCGCAGGAGCCAGCCGCCCGTGGCTCAGGCGAGCTCCCGCGCCGGCAGCCCGAGCTCGCTACGCCTGCGCCCGACCTCCAGCCTCGTCTCTGCGCCGCCTAGCCCTCGTCGGAGCGCCGGCCGGTAGGCGCTGGAGAGCTGCACCGCCAGGTCACGCCGTCGCCCTCTGCCTCCTCGTCCTCCCGATCCATCTCTCTCTCTCAACTGCTCTATCTCCGTGATATGGACAGGGAAGAGGACCCTGCCATGGATGCCACGCCGAAGCTCCGCCCGCCTCTGCCACGGCTTGGATTGGATCCCCGGCGACCGGATCCGGCCGCCCCTGACCCGCACCGGCCCCGCCGCCGTTTCGCCTTCGCCGGAGGGCGCCGCCCGTGGCCGTTGACCTGCATCCGCCGTGCCCCGTCGGGATCGAGCGACAGGCGCTCGATCTGCCCGCTGCGCTCGCCTGGGCCGCCCCGTGGGCCGCGCCAGGCCTCCTAGGCCAGATCTGCATCTGTCCGGCCTGCGCACCGACCTGGGCTGTGGCCCAGCAAGGTGAGCGGCCATTCGCCTCTATCCAGCGCTCAGTGCACGATATGCTATATTGCGCTCACTCTGTTTCGGGCCTATTGCAGATTCGGCCCGATAGTTTTTTTTTCGTTTCTGCGAATTAAACAATTAACCAGTGCATTTTATAATTGCAGAAAAATCCATAGAATTTACCAGCGCAATTAGTTTTATCATTTGAGCATTTTTGTGTGCATGTCATTTTGGCTATGATGCTCTTTTGTCTATTTGGTGTGAATTAATCCATGCATATTTTGGGATAGTTGCAAACATGAGATATGCCCTTCGACATGTGTGCTAGGCCCTGGTATTTTTGGTTGCTATAGAAATGCATGTTTAGTTGTTATTTTCTTGTTGCCAACATGCCATAAAATATTGCTGTTTTGTGGGTTCAAAAATAATTCTAAGTCTGAAAACTGTTATTTTGTTGCCATGTTGTCATGTGATTTGCTATTGATCTAGGAGTCTTTTGTGGTTGCCACCAAGGAGTCTTTTGTTAAGCATGTTGTTGCCTATCATGTTGTGCCAATAGTTTGCATGAATAGGTTTAGCATCATAATTAACTCTGTTGTTTAATATGTCAATCTGTTAAAAACTGCTGCACATGTCTATTCTAATTTTCACTAAGTCTGAGAATCTGTTTTCTTCATAATGCCATGTTGTGATGATGCTAGCCACGTTTCTATGCATAATTAGACCTTGCCACCATGGAATGAATTGTTATGCATCATGTCCTCCACCATGCTATAAATTTTCATGCCATAATATGCCCTGTAGCATAAAATTTTGCTGCTGCCAATATGCCTTCGTGAAAAACTGCTATGCTAAAAACTGTTATTTTCACTAAGTCATAATCTGCTATATTTTATTGCCATGTTGTGAGCCTCCTACCATGTGAAACATGACTCTTTGGAGTATGAAATGCGAAGTTGAAATGAAGTGTGTGTTATAGGCTATAGCCCCATGCTTAGTTTGTGCATTTTAGGATCTTGGAGCTTGTTGTTTTCATGCGTGCAATATGCCATGTTGCTGTTTTGGACAGATTTGAACTAAAACTTGTGTTGGTTGTTGTGGTTGAACCGTTACTCCGTTTTGAACATGTTCTACATGAAACTTGCTTAGAATCTCATGTAGTTTCGTAATATCTTGTTGCATCCATGATTTCAAATGTTTGTGGTTGTCATTTTCATGCATTTTGAATTCATGTCATGTTCATCTTGTGAAGGTCATATCTTTTAGACCGTAGCTCCGTTTGAGATGTTCCATATATGTAAATCGACTAGAATGACGTGTAGAATTGCATGGTATACTTTATTTTCCTGTTTAATAAATATAAAACATGATTAGTTCATATCTGAACCAATTTCGAAATTAACATATGGGGTCGTTTCGGAGATGCTATATGTTGTTTCCGGCCTCATTTAATATGCCTACATGTCTAGTTGACATATGCTTCACCTCTTGCCATGTTTAACAACATTTAATATTGTCGTGTCCCTAAACGAGAGTGAACTAAATATTCGAATGTGGAGTTTCGTCAATATGCATCTCGTTGCATATTGAGCTTCACTTAATGTATAGAAATTGATTGTTGTGATTTGTCATGTCATCAATAACATGCATCATCCTAGTTGTGCATCATATCATGATTATGTTGTGGTGATTATCGTGTGTTGATTGTTTGTTCCGGATTGCTTCTTCTCGGTAGAGTTTCGAAAGCGTTCGAAGTGTGAGGATTCATTCGACTACGTCCCGTTCGTCTACTTCACGGATCGTCTACTTCATGGATTCGTTCTTCTTCCAAGCGGGATCTCAGGCAAGATGATCATTTCCCTGGATACCATTACTATCATTGCCATGCTAGATGTCTCGTTTCTATCGCTTGTCTCGCTACCTACCACTTGTATGTCAAGCCTCCCAAATTGCCATGAAAAGCCTCTAACCCCTCCACATCCCAGCAAAACATTATTTGGCTATGTTACCGCTTGCTCAACCCTTCTTATAGCGTTGCTAGTTGCAGGTGCAATTGTTTCCAGCTATCACAATATTATTGCTATTTAATTTAATGCACATATATACTTGGTAAAGGGTGGAAGGCTTGGCCTTTTGCTCGGTGTTTTGTTCCACTCTTGCCGCCCTAGTTACTTGTGTACCGGTGTTATGTTCCATAATTGAGTGCTCCTAACATGTTCGGGGTTGTTATGGGGACCCCCTTGATTTTCGTTTTAGGATAAAACTTGTCTGGCAAGGCCCAACATTGGTACTACATTTGCCTAATAACTAATAAACCTGCATGGGGAGTAATTAACCCGAGGATCTTTAATCAACAACTCGGGCCAGTGCTCCTCATGAGTGTTGGTCCAAACTAGAGTCGTGTGCGGGGCCACCCCGGGGCAACTCGGGTGATGTCTATCAGGCCACTATACGCTGCGCTCGTCTGGTCGTGTCCTGAGAACGAGATACGCGGCTCCTATCGGGTTCGTCGACACGCCGGGCGGCCTTGCTGGATTTGGTTTACCTTTCTCGAACGTCTTGTGCGAGGAATTCCGAAAATACTTTGGGCTATCTCGAGTTTGCGGTTTTCCAGTGGAATTGCCTAGTAAGATCACGAGATTTGTGGTCGAGGTTATTCCCATGGCGTGTGGTTAGTTTGTGATGGATGAGTTGGAGCACCCCTGCAGGGTTAAATCTTTCGGAAAGCCATGCCCGCGGTTACGTGGCAACTTGGAAACTTTGTTTAACACCCGGTCATAGCAAACTTGAAGTAAACTCAAATAAAATACACCAACCGTGTGCGTAACCAGGACTGTCTCTTCTCGTGAGTCCTTATCCGGGAGAGAACACAGTGGGGTTATGATTGACGTAAGTAGGTGTTCAGGATCTCTTAGAGATCATTACTAGATCACGTCCGCTGATACGACGATCACCCCCCTTTATTCTTGTACTTGTATGTTAGCCACTCAAATAAATGCTTAGTGCTTGCTGCAGCCTCACCACTTAACCATACCTCACCCATTAAGCGTTAATAGTCTTGATACGCTTGGAAATGAGATTGCTGAGTCCCCTGTGGCTCACAGATTACTACAACAACAGTTGCAGGTACAGGAAATGCGACGATTTGACGTGAGAGCGATGCTTGTTTGATTTGGAGTTCTTCTTCTTCTTCATCGATCTAGGATGGGTTCCAGGCGGCAGCCTGGGATAGCGAGGATGGATGTCATTTTATCGTTTGATTTCATCCGTAGTCGGACCCTGCTCTTCTGTATGATTCTTGTATATGTTGTTGTATTGATGTGATCTTGATGTAGCTTGTGGCGAGTGTAAGCCAATTGCATATACTCATCTCTTCTTTACATGTACTTGTAATGATATCCATTCTTGCGAAACGACGAGATGCGATTCTATTCCTGTCGAGGCCCTCGTGCCAAAATAAGGATAGGATCGCATCTTGGGAGTGACAGGGAGCTCTATAGCGTTTCTAATATTATATGTGGATGACATATTGCTGATTGGAAACAATATAGAAATGTTGGAAAGCGTGAAGGAATATTCGAACAAGAGTTTTTCAACGAAGGACCTAGGAGAAGCTGCTTTCATATTAGGCATCAAGATCTATAGAGATAGATCGAGACGCTTAATAGGACTTTCACAGAGCACATACCTTGACAAAGTTTTGAAGAAGTTCAAAATGGATCAGTCCAAGAAGGGGTTCTTGCCTGTGTTGCAAGGTGTGAAGTTGAGTAAGACTCAATGCCTAGTGACTGCAGAAGATAGAGAAAAGATGAGTGTCGTCCCCTATGCTTCAGCCATAGGCTCTATCATGCATGCAATGCTGTGCACAAGACCCGATGTCAGCCTTGCCATAAGTATGGCCGGAAGGTTTCAAAGTGATCCAGGAGTGGAACACTGGACGGCGGTCAAGAATATCCTGAAGTATCTGAAAAGGACTAAGGACATGTTTCTCGTTTATGGAGGGGATCAAGAGCTCGTCGTAAAGGGTTACGTCGATGCAAGCTTTGACACTGATCCGGATGATTCTAAGTCGCAAACTGGATACGTATTTATTCTCAATGGGGGTGCGGTAAGCTGGTGCAGTTCCAAGCAAAGCGTGGTAGCTGATTCTACATGCAAAGCGGAGTACATCGCTGCCTCGGAGGCGGCGAAGGAAGCTGTCTGGATGAAGGAGTTCATGACAGATCTTGGAGTAGTGCCTAGTGCACTAAACCCAATGACTCTATTCTGTGACAACACTGGTGCCATTGCTCTAGCCAAGGAACCAAGGTTTCACAAGAGGACCAGACACATAAAGCGACGTTTCAATTCCATCCACGATTACATCAAGGAGGACGACATAAATATTTGCAAAGTGCACACATATCTGAATGTTGCAGATCCGATGACTAAACCTCTTCCAAGGGCTAAACATGATCAACACCAGAACTGTATGGGTGTTAGATTCATTACAATGTAAATCACATAGTTATGTGAGCTAGATTATTGACTCTAGTGCAAGTGGGAAACTGTTGGAAATATGCCCTAGAGGCAATAATAAAAGTAGTTATTATTATATTTCCTTGTTCATGATAATCGTTTATTATCCATGCTATAATTGTATTAATTGGAAACACTGATACATGTGTGGATACATAGACAACACTGTGTCCCTAGTATGCCTCTAGTAGACTAGCTTGTTGATCAAAGATGGTCAAGGTTTCCTAGCCATAGACATGAGATGTCATTTGATAACAGGATCACATCATTAGGAGAATGATGTGATGGACATGACCCAAACTATGAACGTAGCATATGATCGTGTCAGTTTATTGCTATTGTTTTCTACATGTCAAGTATCTGTTCCTATGACCATGAGATCATGCAACTCACTGACACCGGAGGAATACCTTGTGTGTAACAAATGTCACAACGTAACTGGGTGACTATAAAGATGATCTACAGGTATCTCCGAGGGTGTCTGTTGAGTGGGCATGGCTCAAGACTGGGATTTGTTACTCCGTGTGACGGAGAGGTATCTCAGGGCCCACTCGGTAATACAACATCACAACAAGCCTTGCAAGCAATGTGACTAAAGTTTTAGCCACGGGATCTTGTATTACGGAACAAGTAAAGAGACTTGCCGGTAACGAGATTGAACTAGGTATAGAGATACCGACGATCGAATCTCGGGCAAGTAACATACCGAAGAACAAAGGGAACATCATACGGGATTAACTGAATCCTTGACATAGAGGTTCAACCGATAAAGATCTTCGTGGAATATGTAGGAACCAATATGGGCATCCAGGTCCCGCTATTGGTTATTGACCGTAGAGGTGTCTCGGTCATGTCTACATAGTTCTCGAACCCGCAGGGTCTGCACACTTAAGGTTCAGTGACGTTTCGATAGTATAGAGTTATGTATGGTGGTGACCGAAGGTTGTTCGGAGTCCCGGATGAGATCCCGGACGTCACGAGGAGCTCCGGAATGGTCCGGAGGTAAAGATTGATATATAGAAAGTCCCGTTTAGGTCACCGGAAAAGTTTCGGGCATTTCGGTAGTGTACCGGGAGTGCCGGGAGGGTGCCGGGGGACCATCGGGAGGGGTATTTCGCCCCAAAGGGTCTCATGGGCTGTGGGAGGAGTCAAACCAGCCCCTGGTGGGCAGGCCGAACCCCCCACTAAGGCCCATGCGGCTAGGGGTGGGAAAACCCAAAGGTGGAAAGGGTTTCCAAGTAGGGGAGGAGGAATCCTACTCCTAGTAGGATTGGAGTTGGACTCCTCCACCTCCCCACTTCGGCCGCACCAAAGGGGCAGCCCTAGGGGCGCCGTCCTCCCTCCCCTTCCTCCTATATATACTAGAGGGAGAGAGGGCAAAAGCACTTCAACCCAAAAGGCCATAGTGCAGCCCTCTCTCCCGATACATTGATTCCTCTAGTTTTCAGCAGCGCTTAGGCGAAGCCCTGCTGGAATAGTTCCACCACCACCGCCGCCGCGCCGTCGCGCTGCCGGAGAACTCATCTACCTCTCCGCTCCCTCTTGCTGGATGAAGAAGGCGGATATCATCATCGAGCTATACGTGTGTTGAACGCGGAGGTGCCGTCCGTTCGGTACTAGATCGTGATTGGATCGTGGGACGCTCGGCGATTGGGATCGCGAAGACGTTTGACTACATCAACCGTGTTTCTTAACGCGTCGAGCTTAGCGATCTACAAGGGTATGTAGATCCACTATCTGTCTCGTAGATACTCGTCACCATCGATAGATCTTGTGTGTGCGTAGGAAAAAATTTGTTTCCCATGCAACGTTCCCCAACACAGTGCTCTTGGCAGTTGCATCTTTCTTGGGTAGCTCCTCAGGTACAAAGTCTTCATCCTCCTCATCTGAGTTGAGCTTCCTTCTAGCCCTGGTTGCAGCTTTGGGCAGATCTGGTGAGCTAGCTACATCATCATAGCTTCCTTCAGGACTAGTGCCTGAGCTCATGTCAACATTCTTCTCTCTGAAGTCATTCTGGCTATCATCAGAACCTGACATCTCTGACCCTGCGAAAAGAGTATAGAAGAGCAGAAGGGTTGAGTCATCACAAAATGCAGAGATTTTTCAAAGGTTGAATCAAAGAAATTCTTAGATATAGCTTTCAGCAAGAAGGGATTTTGGTGTCACTGAGTCAAAAATTTCGGTACCACCGAGACGCACAGACCTCTTTACAGAAACTTGGCAGCAATTTCGGTTGCACCAAAAATTGCCACTCGGTTTCACCGAGACTGTCCTCAGTAGTCCAAAACAAAAATCGGTAGAGCCAATTTTCTGACTCGGTGTCACCGAGATTCAGTTTTGCGGACGGCTAGATCTAAAAATCTTTCATTCGCTAAGCTAATGAGGTTTCTAGAGGATTTAGAGGATTGCAATCAGTAGATTATCGATAAAAGTTACTCTAATGCGCATGAATCGGAGGGGAGCACAAGAGAGGACCGGATCCATACCCTAACTCGGCGAAGGATCCGCTAAGGCGACTACGGCGGTGAAGATTCCGTCGGCGGCTACGATTCCCAACGGCGGAGACGTACGGGGAGGCAAGGGCGACGACCAAGGGGTCCGGAGAGGCAGCTTAAGGTTGGAGGAAATAGACCTTTGCGATTGAATTTCAAAAGTCAGGTCCGCCAGGTAATATACCCTTTGCTGTCGGTGACACCGGTTCGAAAATATCGGTGCCAACGAGTTTCTCAACTGTCAGTTGATAGGGAAACTCGGTGTAACCGAGAATAAGGAATCGGTGTTACCGAGATTGAAAACCAGATCAACCCTTAGCATCGGTGAGACTGAGATTTTTGTGTTGGTTCCACCGAGATGCACTTGGGAGGTTTTAATGGTCAGTCCTTGTCGATACGGAACTCCGAGTGCTCCTCACACAGAGAGATCGAAAAGTCCTTGTTCAGATTTTGTGATGCAGCAAGAATGAAATATGAGACGAGAAAGCATAGATAGCTAGAGAGGGGTCCTTGGCATTCTTCTCCATCCAATTGGCAAAAGAAAATCAAAATCCAAATAGCAACAATTGAATGTCCTCGAATGGATAAATAAATGCAGACCAAACATGCTCACACAATAAGATGTCAAATGAAATCATGGCAAACATGCACATACATACTAGCATCTATCAAGCATTTTGGCGATGACGGAGTCATCTATATATGAGTATATTGACTTAGGAGCCAAGTAAGAATACTTGATCATAGGTCATACTCATCGTTTAAGCACAAGCAGGGTTACCACTTTTACATAAAGCATTTAATGTTGTCACATCTTAAGAGATGCTTTAACTCAAGTCTTAGAGTAAAGCTCCCCCTTTATGTGACATCCCCCCATAGGAGGGATAAACTAACCTTGGGTTTGTCGTAGAAGACTTCATGTGGGTGATGTAGTGGTGGATGCTCAAGGTTGATGAAGATCACCAAGAGTTGGGAGCATCCTTGTTGTTTCCTTACTCTTCTCACCTACATGGGTTAGTCCCAACACACAAGAGACAAATACAAGGATATCTATGGACATGGAGTGCAAAGCATACATGATGATGTCCATGGATTTGTTTATTACCTTGTCTCTTGCTTACCTTTGAGGGAATGTGTGACTCCTTGAATTATTGCATGATGTTGACGTTGATTGCAACTAGTTCTTGCCAATAATGAATCTGAGTCAATTTCATTTGGAAGAGTCACCCCGCAAGAACTTCTCTAGTTCTTCTTCTTGGGGACCCACATCAACTTGATGGGGATCCTTGGTGTTGAAGTGTCACTTGTAGAAGTTGAGCTTGAAGTAGCCTTGGGAACCCACTCCACCAAAGCTTGGGATTCATCTTCATATGAGTCAATGTCCTCTTGAAGCTTGTCTTTGCCCTTGAGCTTGTGGTCTTGTGGTGGAAGGTCATCTTGAGCCTTCGTTCCCTTGGGAAGAGTATGTTCATACTTCTCCCTTTGAGGAACGAACTTGGGCTTGGGGTATTGACCTTCTTCCCATTCAACTCCATTAGCGTTGAAGTAGCCAATGCCATGGTTCTTCCGGTATCCTCCGTGATTGCGTACAATTTCCTCAAATTGCTTACACCCGGCAAGACTCTTGTAGATACCTTTCTCTATAATTCCTTTCAATAAATCGTTTTCTTGCTCAAGTGTAACTTGGCTAAGAGAATCATCATTAGTGGAATCAATAGAACTACTAGAAGCAACATCATTAGATTTAGCATTTTTATTGTTGTTACTAGATGAAGAACCTTTCTTGCCTTTGTTACTAGTTTGTCTAGGTTTAACTTGTGGCATGAATGTAGACAAGAGTAATCGTTTGGCTAGATAAGATGAAGTCTTCTTTCGGAGATCGTCATTGATAGCTTTAAGAAACTCATGTTCTTGCTCCAAGGTGAGCTTCTCGAAGCGTAGCTTCTCATGAGTCCTTACAAGCTCTCTATGATCTTCTAGAGTAGATTCATGGGCTAACTTAAGAGTGTTTAATTCTTTAGTTAGTTGTTTTATTTTCATCTTATCATCATCAACCGACTTATCTTGACTAGCATGAAAATTATCAAGTTCATTTTGACTAACATCACTAGTTTTATCAAAGAGCAAGTCATCATCTTCAAGTAAATCATCTTCATCACTATTGAAATCAAGATACTCGGGGTGTGATACCTTGGGGCCTTTAGCCATGAAGCAACTTCCACTCCCTTCATTTGGTGAATCAAATAGATCATAGGAGTTGGTAGTCACTAGTGCAAGTCCAGCAACACCTTCATCTTGACTATAGTCGGAGTTGGAGTGATAGCTTCTCTCGGAGTGGTTGTCGGATTCGGAGCCGGAAACCCATTCACCAATATGAGCTTGATGTCTTCTTCTTGAGTAACTCTTGGTGTACTTGTCCTTCTTCTCGGAGTCCCTACTTCTCCTTGAGGGTCTTCGTTCATAACGATCATCTCTACTTCTTCTCTCTCTTTGAGGTGATTCATTTCTTGAGCTTGGTCTTCTAGGTGACTCTTCTCTTCGTTTCTAGGGAGCCGTGCACTCATTGGAGTAGTGTCCGGGCTTCCCACAATTGTAGCGGTTTCGGTCACGACTTGACGAACGCTTCTCTTCATATTTTGAGTTGGAGCTTCGTTCTTTGCTTCTATTCTTGTAGAACTTGTTGAATTTCTTGATCATGAGGCTTATCTCTTCATTGGTGACAAGGTTGTCGCTTGAAGTTGCGGGAGCATCACTTGTGGCTTTGTAAGCACCGCTAGATTTGTTGTGAAGCTCTTCTTTGTCTTTGAGTGTCATCTCATGAGCAACAATCCTTCCAATGACTTCCGTAGGCTTGAGATCTTTGTAGTTGGGCATCATCTGGATCAATGTGCACACGGTGTCGTATCTCTCATCCAAAGCTCTAAGTATCTTCTTGATGATGAATTTGTCGGTCATTTCCTCGCTTCCTAAGCCGGCAATCTCATTGGTGATGAGAGCTAGCCTAGAGTACATCTCAGCTACTCCTTCACCATCCTTCATCTTGAACTTGTCAAGCTGACTTTGAAGAACGTCCAACTTGGATTCTCTCACAGATTCGGTACCTTCATGCATATCAACCAAAGTATCCCAAATTTCCTTGGCATTCTCAAGACGGCTGATTTTGTTGCATTCTTCGGGGCATAGGCAGTTGAAGAGAATGTCACATGCTTGAGCGTTGTATTGCAACATCTTCCATTCATCGGCGGTCGCTTCACGGTCCATTTCCTTTCCATCACCAAAGAATTCACCTTGCAATCCAACACGAACAACAGCCCAAACGGTAGGGTTATGACCAAGAATATGCATTTTCATTTTGTGCTTCCAACTAGCAAAATTTGTGCCATCAAAGTACGGACCTCTACGGTGATAATTTCCCTCGCTAGACGCCATACTCTCCTAGGTTGTGAGACCAATGCAATTGAGACCAAAGCTCCGATACCACTTGTAGGATCGAAAGTATGTCTAGAGGGGGGGGTGATTAGACTACTTGAGCAAATAAAAATTCTACCTTTTCCCAATTTTAAGTGTTGGCAGATTGTAGCAATGATAGCAATTCAAGTACACCCTACACATGCATGTCTAGAGTATAGCAGCGGAAAGAAAAGACAAGCATATGAAGTAGAGGGTAGGGAGGAAGATCAAACGCAATTTGGAGATACGAAGATTTTTCTCGTGGTTCCGATAGGTGGTGCTATCGTACGTCCACGTTTATGGAGTCTTCAACCCACGGAGGGTAATGGTCGCGAGAGTCCACGGAGGGCTCCACCCATAAGGGTCCACGAAGTAGCAACCTTGACTATTCCATAACGGCTTCCGTCCACGAAGGACTAGCCTCACTATGGGTAGATCTTCATGAAGTAGGCGATCTCCTTGCCCGTACAAACTTCTTGGTTCAACTCCACAACACGAAGTAGGAGGCTCCCAAGCGACACATAACCAATCTAGGAGGCACCACCCTCCAAAAGGTAATAGGCTCGATAATGTCGATGAACTCCTTGCTCTTGTGCTTCAAGATGATAGACTCCTCAACACACAATCACTCTCTCACAGATTTGGCTTTGGTGGAGGAGATTGATTTGGTGGAAAGCAACTTGGGGAGGCTAGAGATCAAGATTCATATGGATGGAGTGGAATAGCTTGATCTCAACACATGAGTAGGTGGCTCTCTCTCAGAAAATTGGATGGGGCAAGTATGGAATAGTTCTAAGTGCTTCTTTTGCGAGTGGGTGGTGGTGAAGGGATATATATAGTCATCCCCAAAAATCCAACCGTTACACCTAAAGTGACCAACTCGGTGACACCGAAGTATAAAACTCAGTGGTACCGAGTTGCTCCAAAGGTAGCAACTTTTGAATCTCGATGAGACCGATACAAAGATCTCGGCAGTACCGATTTAGTGACCAACGGTCAGATTCCACAACTCGGTGACGCCGATCCAAAATCTTGGAAATTCCGATTTTAAAAATCGAGGTAACAGAAAGTTGGCAAGCTGAACTCGGTGGCACCGAAGCAGAATCGGTTGCACCGAAGAGCTAGGGTTTGGCATGGGTCTGTCTAAGGTGGGAATCGGTGGGACCGAGTGGAAAAAGTTGGTTACACCGATTTTCATGATAGGCTTAGACAGACTTTTGTGGAAGAGTTTGTGGGTGTTTTTGGTGACTATCACATGTGCACGTGGAGCACCTTGTTCACCAACAGTACCTTACCCCCTTTTAATAGTATTGGCTTTCCTATGGACTCAAGGTGATTTCTCACAAAGTAAAATGTAGAGTCCTCTTGCTTGAAGCTTTGCCAATCCATTTCCTTGCATCTAGGGGTCTCTCCACAATCCTTTTGCTAACCTATCATTGAACTTTTCCTAAAATATACTTAGTGGAAACATTAGTTCAATGACATATATGTTGTTATTAATTACCAAAACCACCAAGGGAGCAAATGTGCTTTCACTATGGAGAGGAGAAGAGCTACGAGGGAGAGGAGGGGCAGGGCCGTAGCACGTTTGTGTGTGGCTGCCCTCTCTCTCCCTCTTTATATATAGGGGGAGGGGGGAGGGGGTGCCCTAGGGTTTCCCCTAGGGGCCAGTGGCCACAAGGGGTGCGGCTAGGGTTGGGGTGCCCCCCCCAAGGCGCCTTGCCTCCCAAGTCTAGGGGAAGCCGCCCTAGGGGGTGCACCCCACCTCTTGGCCGAATCGGGTCAGGGTTTGGGCGGCGCCCAGCCCCCTAGTGGGCTGGTGCGCCCCCTCTCCTTGGCCCATGAGTCCCCCCCCCCAACACTTGTCGAGGCCCCTCGAAACCTCTTTCGGTACTCCGTCGAATCCCCGGTACACCCCGGAACACTTCCGGACTCCGATACCCTTCGTCCTATATATCAATCTTCACCTTCCAGACCATTCCGGAGTTCCTCGTCACGTCCGGGATCTCATCCGGGACTCCGAAAAACCTTCGATCACCAACATAACAACTCTACTATACTTATATCGTCACCAAACGTTAAGTGTGTACACCCTATGGGTTCGAGAACGATGCAGACATGACCGAGACACCTCCACGGTCAATAACCAATAGCGGGACCTGGATGTCCATATTGGTTCCTACAAATTCCACGAAGATCTTTATCGGTCGAACCTCGATGTCAAGGATTCAGTCAATCCCGTACGCAGTTCCCTTTGTTCATCGGTATGTTACTTGCCCGAGATTCGATCGTCGGTATCTCCATACCTAGTTAAATCTCATTACCGGAAAGTCTCTTTACTCGTTCCGTAATACAAGATCCCGTAGCTAACTCCTTTAGTCACATTGCTTGCAAGCTCATCATGATGTTGTATTACCGGGTGGGCCCCGAGATACCTCTCCGTCATACGGAGTAACAAATCCTAGTCTTGATCCATGTCAACTCAACAAACACCCTCAGAGATACATGTAGAGCATCTTTATAGTCACCCAGTTACGTTGCGACGTTTGATACACACAAGATACTCTTCCGATGTCAGTGAGTTGCATGATCTCATGATCATAGGAGCAGATACTTGACATGCAGAAAACGATAGCAATAAACTTGACACGATTCATATGCTACGTTCATAGTTTGGGTCTTGTCCATCACATCATTCTCCTAATGATATGATCCTGTTATCAAATGACAACTCATGTCTATGACTAGGAAACCATGGTCATCTTTGATCAACGAGCTAGTCCGGTAGAGGATCACTAGGGACATGTTGTTGTCTATGTACCCACACATGTATTTGAGTTTCCAATAATACAATTATAGCACGGATAATAAACGATTATCATGAACAAGGAAATATAATAATAACCACTTTATTATTGCCTCTAGGGCATATTTCCAACAGTTTCCCACTTGCACTAGAGTCAATAATCTAGTATTACATGGTAATGAATCTAACACCATAGAGTTCTGGTGTTGATCATGTTTTGCCCGTGGAAGAGGTTTAGTCAACGGATCTACAACATTCAGATCAGTGTGCACTTTGCAAATGTTTATGTCCTCCTCCTTGATCGCATCGCGGATGGAGTTGAAGTGTCGCTTTATGTGTCTGGTCCTCTTGTGAAACCTTGGTTCCTTGGCCGGAGAAATGGCACCAGTGTTGTCACAAAACAGAGTCATCGGGTCTAGTGCACTGGGCACAACTCCAAGATCTGTCATGAACTGCTTCATCCAGACACCTTCCTTTGCCGCCTCCGAGGCAGCTATGTACTCCGCTTCGCATGTAGAATCAGCTACCACGCTTTTCTTGGAACTGCACCAGCTTACCGCTCCCCCATTGAGAATATATACGTATCCGGTTTGAGACTTAGAGTCATCCGGATCAGTGTCAAAGCTTGCATCGACATAACCCTTTACGACGAGCTCTTGATCACCACCATAAACGAGAAACATTTCCTTAGTCCTTTTCAGGTACTTAAGGATATTCTTGACCGCCGTCCAGTGTTCCACTCATGGAACACTTTGAAACCTTCCGGCCATACTTATGGCAAGGCTGACATCTGGTCTTGTGCACAGCACTGCATACATGATAGAGCCTATGGCAGAGGCATAGGGGATGACACTAATCATTTCTCTATCCTTTGCAGTCACTAGGCATTGAGTCTTACTCAAGTTCACACCTTGCAACACAGACAAGAACCCTTTCTTGGACTGATCCATTTTGAACTTCTTCAAAACTTTATCAAGGTATGTGCTCTGTGAAAGTCCTATTAAGCGTCTCGATCTATCTCTATAGATCTTGATGCCTAATATGAAAGCAGCTTATCCTAGGTCCTTCATTGATAAACTCTTGTTCAAATATTCCTTCACGCTTTCCAAAAAAATCATATTGTTTCCAATCAGCAATATGTCATCCACATATAATATTAGAAACGCTATAGAGCTCCCACTCACTTTCTTGTAAATACAAGCTTCTCCGTAAACTTGTATAAACCCAAATGCTTTGATCACCTCATCAAAGCGAAGATTCCAACTCCGAGACGCTTGCACCAGCCCATAAATGGATCGCTGGAGTTTGCAAACTTTGTGAGCATTCCCTGGAGCGACAAAACCTTCTGGTTGCGTCATATACAACTCTTCCTTAAGGAAACTTCTAAGGAACGCTGTTTTGACATCCATCTGCCAAATTTCATAATCGAAAAATGCAGCTATTGCTAACATGATTCTAAAGGACTTAAGCATCGCTACGGGTGAGAAAGTCTCATCGTAGTCATCTCCTTGAAATTGTGAAAAACCCTTTGCCACAAGTCGAGCTTTATAGACGGTGATATTACCGTCCGTGTCTGTCTTCTTCTTAAAGATCCATTTATTATGAATGGCCTTTCGCCCTTCAGGTAATACTTCCAAAGTCCATACTTTGTTTTCATACATGGATCCTATCTTGGATTTCATGGCCTCTAACCATTTGTCAGAATCCGGGCCCACCATCGCTTCTCCATAGCTCGTAGGTTCATCGTTGTCCAACAACATGACCTCTATGACAGGGTTACCATACCATTCAGGAGCAGTATGTGTCCTTGTCGACCTACGAGGTTCGATAGTACCTTGATCCGAAGCTTCATGATCACCATCATCAGCTTCCTCTTCAACTGATGTAGGCTCCATAGAAACATCTTTCTGCGCTGCGCTACTCTCTGGTTGAAGTAAAGGTTCAACAACCTCATCAACTTCTATCTTCCTCCCCCTCAATTCTTTCGAGAGAAACTCTTTCTCGAGAAATGACCCGTTCTTATCGACAAACACTTTGCCTTCGGATCTAAGATAGAAGGTATACCCAACCATCTCTTTTGGGTATCCTATGAAGACGCATTTGTCCGCTTTGGGTTCGAGCTTTTCTGGCTGAAGCCTTTTGACATAAGCATCGCATCCCCAAACTTTAAGAAACGACAACTTTGGTTTCTTGCCAAACCATGGTTCATACAGTGTCGTCTCAACAGATTTAGATGGTGCCCTATTGATACGTCTCCAATGTATCTATATTTTTTGCTTGTTCCATGCTGTTATATTATCATTCTTGGATGTTTTACAATAATTTGATAACAACTTTATATCATTTTTTGGGACTAACCTATTGACATAGTGCCAAAGTGCCAGTTGATGTTTTTGCTTTTTTTTTACTTCACAGAATATCAATACCAAACGGAGTCCAATCGTGACGAAACTTTTTGGAGATTTTTTATGGACCAGAAGACACCCAGTGGGCCAAAGAAGTCCCAGAGAGGTGGGCCGTGGAGACCACAACCCACCAGGGCACGCCAGGGGGCCCCCGGCGCGCCCTGATGGGTTGTGCCCTCCACGAGGCCCCTCTCCACCACCTCTGATGCCTATAAATTCCCAAATATTCCAAAAACCCTAGGGGAGTCAACGAAACACAACTCCAGCCGCTGCAAGTTCCAGAACTTTGAGATCCAATCTAAACACCATCACGGAGGGGTTCATCTTCTTCATAGGTGCCTCTCCGATGATGCGTGAGTAGTCCACCATAGACCTACGGGTCCGTAGGCAGTAGCTAGATGGATTCCTCTCTCTCTTATGATTCTCAATACAATGGTCTCTTCGAGATCTATTTGATGTAAACTTTTGCGGTGTGTTTGTTGGGATCCGATGAATTTTGAGTTCATGATCAGTTTCTATCCATGAATATTATTTGAGTCTTCTTTGATCTCTTATATGCATGATTACTTATAGCCTCGTATTTCTTCTTCAAATCTTTGGTTTAGTTAGGCCGACTAGATCGATTTTTCTTGCCATGGGAAGAGGTGCTTTGTGATGGGTTCGATCTTGCGTTGTCCTTTCCCAGTGACAGAAGGGGCAACAAGGCACGCATGTATCATTGCCATTAAGGATAACAAGATTGGGTCTATTCCTACATGAATAGATCTTGTCTACATCATGTCATCGTTCTTATTGCATTACTCCATTTTTCCATGAACTTAATACACTAGATGCATGTTGGATAGCGGTCGATGTGTGGAGTAATAGTGGTAGATGCAGGCAGGAGTCGGTCTACTTATCATGGATGTGATGCCTATATAATGATCATCGCCATGGATATCCTCATGATTTTTTGACCTTCTATCAATTTCCCAACAGTAATTTGTTCACCCGCCGTGTGCTATACTCATGAGAGAAGCCATTAGTGAATCTTAAGGCCCCCGGGTCTACTTTTCCAACATATTGCTTTCCGATCTATCTTTTTGCTTCTTTGTTTTCAGATCTACAAAACCAAAAATACAAAAACATATTGCTGCACTTTTTTATTTGCCTTTTTATTTTGTGTTCTTGAGAGATCTATCTCTCCTATCTATCACTACCTAATCTATCTTTTTACCGTAGAGAGATTGACAACCTCTCTTTCGCGTCGGGTTGCAAGTATTTGTTGTTTGTGTGCAGGTGCTGCTTATTGGGTGGTGGTGATCCTCCTACTGGTTCGATAACCTTGGTTTCATAACTGAGGGAAATACTTACCGTCGCTGTGCTGCGTCATCCCTTCCTCTTTGGGGAAATACCGACGCGGTCTCAAGCCACGTCAAAGGAATTTCTGGCGCCGTTGCCGGGAAGGAAGCGGTCTCTTCTACGTGCCTATCTAAGGCGCCGAGGAGACTCCATCATCATCTACCAGGTTCCTAATCACAAATCTCATCTCCTTGCTATTACATTATTTGCCATTTGCCTCTCCTTTTCCTCTCCCCCACTTCACCAATTTGCCGTTTTATTCGCCCTCTTTTTCGTTTGCCTTTTTCTTGCCGGATCTCTTGCTTTGTCGTTATGGCTAGTTCTTCATTCGTTACGTGTATTTTAAGCAAAGGGGAGGGGAGAATCTAAAAGATGCTTGGTATAGAATTTGCAATGCTCATAATAGATCTATCCATAAGCAATCTACCGTTGTTCTTCTTCGCAGTTTTTATGTTGGCATCACCACTTGGTATAGATTCATCCTTGATACGATTACCGGTGGGAATTTCTTGATGTGTCCATCTTTGGATGCTTTTAATGCTTTGGGAAGTTTAGTGGGATCACCACGTATCATGATCAATGAAACAATTTTAACTCTCGAACACGTTATGGAGAGATTTGATGCTATTGAAAAGATTACCCAAGAACATCTTGAAAGTTTGGATAAGAAAATGCATAATCTTGCTAATAAAATTGGGTCTAAGGCGGAGATGCTTTTAAATTGCTAAAGGAAAAAATAAACCGTAGTTAACGAAAGGGTAGAAGAAAGTCCTTACCGGATTGATAAGTTGGAAGAAATTTTAGTAATTTGGGTTCTGCTTTTTCTTCTATTAAATCTATTGAAAAAACTCCCATAAAAATTAGCAAGCCCACGCAAGTCACTAAGAACAAAATTGCTATACCTAGTGGCCACAAGGGGGATCTTAAAATGATTAGTATTCATCCCGACTTTGTTGAAATCATAAGAGATCCTATTTACAAGAATGAATTTTTTGGTTTTCTTCCTAGGAGTGTTATCGTTAAGAATATGCATGCTAAATCCTTGAATAAATCTAGTTGTGTGATTGAAGAGTTGAAAACCAAAGATGACAATACTTGAATATATGTGTTATGCCTAGCTAGGGGCATAAAACGATAGCGCTTGTTGGGAGGCAACCCAATGAATAAATAATTGTTTGCTTTTTCCTTTCTGTTTTTTAGTGTTGACACAATTATTCCTCTGTTATGATTGTGTTTTTATGGTCTATTTAGTGTTTGTGCCAAGTAGAGCCTTTAGGATGATTGATAAGATGAGTAGAAGCGATGCTGAATCTGAAACAGAAACTTTGCGTCCAGTATTTGCATTTTCATTTTTTGCTGGGACGTGATCTTGAACTGAAATTTTAACACAATGTTGCTATACAAATTCTTTACGTTGTCCTAATGTTTCATAAGTTTTAGAGTTACATAAGTATGGTTAGAGTACAGATTTCTACAGATTGTTCTGTTTAAGACAGATTCTGTTTTCGTTGCATTGTGTGCTTGTTTTGATGAATATATAGTTTGTATCGGGGGGTATAAGCCATGGTAAACTTAAAATACAGTAGGTATAATGCAATAACAAAATATGAATGGGTTTGCAACAGCGCCTAAAGTAGTGATTTGCTTTATTATACTATAGGATCTCACGAAGATTTTGTTGAGTTTTGTGTGATTGAAGTTTTCAAGTTTTGGGTAAGATCACGATGGATGAAGGAATAAGGAGTGACAAGAGCCTAAGCTTGGGGATGCTACCGCACCCCCAAGATATATCCAAAGAGTAACAAGCAACTAAGCTTGGGGATGCCCCCGAGTGGCATCCCCTCTTTCTTCTAACAACCATCAGTATTTTACTTGGAGCTATATTTTTATTCGTCACATATCATGAGTTTTGCTTGGAGCGTCTTGTATCTTTGCTTGCTTTGCTTGTTAGTTTTTCCTTTGTATCCTTGCTGTACACACCTATTTGGGAGAGCCAAAATTATGCTATGATTTGTTAGAATTGCTCTCTATGCTTCACTTAAACTTTTTGAGCTATAGAATTGCTCTAGTGCTTCACTTATATCTTTTTGAGCACGGTGTGCTTGGAAATTTTTGTAGAAATACTCTCATGCTTCACTTATATTAATTTGAGAGTTAGTAAATTTTGAAGAAATCCTCTCATGCTTCACTTATACCTTTTTGAGAGATGAAATCTTTATGCTCAAGTGCTTCACTTAAATTTGTTTGAGTTTGTCAGAAAAAAGCAATGGCAATATATGAAACTAGTCCCAAAGTGATAGATATCCAAGGAGGATATAATAAAAACTTTCATGAAGATCATTGGGCAAATTAAACTTGATTCCTTGTAATAGTTTTTAAACATGATGATAGTAATATGTGAGTCATGTTAGTGAGTAATTATGCTTTAGGAATATTGGTGTTAAGGTTTGTGATTCCCTATGCAAGTACGAAAGTCAATAGTTATGCAATGAAATTACATCCTACTTGTGGTGCATTATTCGGTGTTAGTTATGCTCAATGCTCACTTATGTGAATTTTCGTTTCTTGGTTTGGTTGCTTCTCAATTTATATGCTAGTCTCCATTTGTACAAAGTAGAAATACTACTTGTGCATCCAAAATCATTAAAGCAAGTTTTGCCTTATGAGTCCACCATACCTACCTATATGCGGTATTTCCATGCCGTTCCAAGAAAATTTGTATGTGCCATCTCTAAATTTTCAAAATAAATTTTCTCTTTTGTGTGCTCGTACCGCTCATGAAACGGTGGGGAGTGTCCAATATTTTTCCATGCTAGATGTGTTATTCTCAAGATGAGTGTTTATTCACTTGTCATTGCACGAGAGTGCGGCGGTAATAGGGATGCCCATTCCCGAAATGAAAAAAAGAAAAAAAAATTAATTTATGTTGTCAAATAATAAATTCCTTGGAAAGTGTTGGTATGGAAGGCAACCGTGGATACGGCCCGCCATGGAAAGTGAAAGTTTGGTGGAAAAAGGAATAAACTTTATTTTCTGTTTGGGAACCACCTATGATGTATCTAGCATGGAAAGTATTGTGAGCTACTTTGTCGTTTTCGTTGACAGGAAAAGCATGCCACCCAAAATATTTTTCTCTCTCAATTTAAAACTTTGAGCTCTGGCACCTCTACAAATCCCTACTTCCCTCTGCGAAGGGCCTATCTATTTACTTTATGCAATTTTTATTTTTACTTTGAGTCTCCATCTTCTCATATAAGCACCAACTAGGGGGCACTATGATCGTACTTGAGCATTGGGTATAGCTAATATTTGAGTGTGTTTCATGAATGGATCAATGATTGAGCATGATGGGCTAGGGATAACTTTCTTTAGTGTTGATATTTTGAAAGACATGGTTGCTTGTTGGCATGCTTGAGTATTGAAGTCATTATGTTAAAACTAGACTATTGCTTTGAATCATCTAAAAGTCCAAATGTCCATGCTATACAAAAGAAAAGAATATGATGAACATTTTAGGCAGCATTCCACATCAAAAATTCTGTTTTTATCATTTACCTACTCGAGGATGAGTAGGAATTAAGCTTGGGGATGCTGATACGTATCCAACGTATCTATAATTTTTGCTTGTTCCATGCTGTTATATTATCATTCTTGGATGTTTTACAATCATTTTATAACAACTTTATATCAATTTTTGGGACTAACCTATTAACATAGTGCCAAAGTGCCAGTTGCTGTTTTTGCTTGTTTTTTACTACGCAGAATATCAATACCAAATGGAGTCCAATCGTGACGAAACTTTTTGGAGATTTTTTTTAGACCAGAAGACACCCAGTGGGCCAAATAAGTGCTAGAGAGGTGGGCCGTGGAGACCACAACCCACCAGGGCGCCAGGGGGCCCCCGGCGTGCCCTGATGGGTTGTGCCCTCCACGGGGCCCCTCTCCACCGCCTCTGATGCCTATAAATTCCCAAATATTCCAAAAACCCTAGGGGAGTCGACGAAACACAATTCCAGCCGCCGCAAGTTCCAGAACCTCGAGATCCAATCTAAACACCATCACGGAGAGGTTCATCTTCTTCATAGGTGCCTCTCCGATGACGTGTGAGTAGTCCACCATAGACATACGGGTCCGTAGGCAGTAGCTAGATGACTTCCTCTCTCTCTCTCTTATGATTCTCAATACAATGGTCTCTTGGAGATCTATTTGATGTAAACTTTTGCGGTGTGTTTGTTGGGATCCGATGAATTTTGAGTTCATGATCAGTTTCTATCCATGAATATTATTTGAGTCTTCTTTGATCTCTTATATGCATGATTACTTATAGCTGCGTATTTCTTCTTTGAATCTTTGGTTTAGTTAGGCCGACTAGATCGATTTTTCTTGCCATGGGAAGAGGTGCTTTGTGTTGGGTTCGATCTTGTGGTATCCTTTCCCAGTGACAGAAGGGGCAGCAAGACACGCATGTATCGTTGCCATTAAGGATAACAAGATGGGGTCTATTCCCACATGAATAGATCTTGTCTACATCATGTCATCGTTCTTATTGCATTAGTCTGTTTTTCCATGAACTTAATACACTAGATGCATGCTGGATAGCGGTCGATGTGTGGAGTAATAGTGGTAGATGCAGGCAGGAGTCGGTCTACTTATCTTGGACGTGATGCCTATATAATGATCATTGCCTTGGATATCGTCATGATTATTTGATCTTCTATCCATTGCCCAACAGTAATTTGTTTACCCACCGTATGCTATACTCATGAGACAAGCCATTAGTGAATCCTACGCCCCCCGGGTCTACCTTTCCAACATATTGCTTTCTGATCTATCTTTTTGCTTCTTTGTTTTCAGATCTACAAAACCAAAAATACAAAAACATATTGCTGCACTTTTTTATTTGCCTTTTTATTTTGTGTTCTTGAGAGATCTATCTCTCCTATCTATCACTACCTAATCTATCTTTTTACCGTAGAGAGATTGACAACCTCCCTTTCGCGTCGGGTTGCAAGTATTTGTTGTTTGGGTGCAGGTGCTGCTTATTGGGTGGTGGTGATCCTCCTACTGGTTCGATAACCTTGGTTTCACAACTGAGGAAAATACTTACCATCGCTGTGCTGCATCATCCCTTCCTCTTTGGGGAAATACCAACGTAGTCTCAAGCCACATCACCTATTTAAAGTGAATACAGATGTCTCTAAAGCATAACCCAAAAATGATAGTGGCAGATCGGCAAGAGACATCATAGAATGCACCATATCCAATAAGGTCTGATTACGACGTTCGGACACACCATTACGCTGTGGTGTTCCAGGCGGCGTCAACTATGAAACAATTCCACATTGTCTTAAGTGATTGCCAAACTCATAACTCAGATATTCTCCCCCTCGATCAGATCGTAGGAATTTAATCTTGTTGTTGCGATGATTCTCAACTTCACTCTGAAATTTCTTGAACTTTTCAAACGTTTCAGACTTGTGTTTCATCAAGTAAATATACCCATATCTACTCAAATCGTCGGTGAAGGTGAGAAAGTAACGATATCCACCGCGCGCCTCAATGCTCATCGGACCGCACACATCAGTATGTATGATTTCCAACAAGTCACTTGCCTGTTCCATTGTTCCAGAGAACGGGGTCTTAGTCATCTTGCCCATGAGGCATGGTTCACATGTGTCAAGTGATTCAAAATCAAGTGACTCCAAAAGTCCATCAGCATGGAGTTTCTTCATGTGTTTTACACCAATATGACCTAAGCAGCAGTGCCACAAGAAAGTGGTACTATCATTATCAACTCTACATCTTTTGGTAGCAATGTTATGAACCTGTGTATCATCACTATCGAGATTCAATAAGAATAAACCCCTCACAATGGGTGCATGACCATAAAAGATATTACCCATATAAATAGAACAACCATTATTCTCTGATTTAAATGAGTAACCGTCTCGCATTAAACAAGATCCAGATATAATGTTCATGCTCAACGCATGCACTAAATAACAATTATCCAGGTTCATCACTAATCTCGATGGTAATCAAAGAGCGAGCGTGCCGACGGCGATCACATCAACCTTGGAACCATTTCCCACGCGCATCGTCACTTCGTCCTTTGCCATCCTCCGTCTATTCTGTAGTTCCTCCTTTGAGTTGCAAATGTGAGCAACCAAACCGGTATCAAATACCCAGGCACTACAACGAGAGTTGGTAAGGTACACATCAATAACATGTATATCATATATACCTTGTTTGGCGTTGGCCGCCTTCTTGTCGGCCAGATACTTCGGGCAATTCCGCTTCCAATGGCCAGTTCCCTTGCAATAGAAGCACTCAGTTTCCGGCTTGGGTCCAGCCTTGGGTTTCTTCACGGGAGGGGCAACTGCTTTTCCACTCTTCTTGGAGTTACCCTTCTTTCCCTTGCCATTCTTCTTGAAACTAGTGGTTTTATTGACCAACAACACTTGATGCTCCTTCTGGATGTCTGACTCAGTGACTTTCAGCATCGCAAACAGCTCGGCGACTGATTTGTTCATCCCTTGCATCTTATAGTTCAACACAAAGCTTTTGTAGCTAGGTGGTAGCGATTGAAGAACTCTGTCAGTGATCGCCTCTGGCGGGAGCACAACTCCCAAGTCAGCCAGACGGTTGTAATACCTAGACTTTCTGAGTATGTGCTCACTAACAGGCCCGTTTGCCTCCATCTTGCAATCATAGAACTTATCGGAGGTCTCATACCTCTCGATCCGGGCATTCTTCTAAAAATTAAATTTCAACTCCTGGAACATCTCATATGCTCCATGACGTTCAAAACGTCTTTGAAGTCCCGGTTCTAAGCCATACAACATAGCACACTGAACTATTGAGTAGTCATCAACACGTGTCTGCCAGGCGTTCATAACGTCCACAGACGATGGAGCGGGTTGGTCACCGATCGGTGCATCAAGGACATAAGCATTTTGGGCAGTAGTGAGGATAATCCTCAGATTACGGGCCCAGTCTACAAAGTTACTTCTATCATCTTTCAGCTTGGCTTTCTCTAGGAACGCATTGAAATTCAAGGGAGCTACTGCGCGAGCCATTGATCTACAACATAAATTTGCAAAGATAACTTAGACTATTGTTCAAGATAATGAGTTTAGTTAATCATATTAATTAAAACTCCCACTCAAATTGACATCCCTCCGGTCATCCGAGTACTACATGATCCAAATTCACCAACCCAAGTCCGATCATCACGTGAGATGAGGTAGTTTCAATGGTGAACATCTCCATGTTGATCATATATACTATATGACTCATGTTCGACCTTTCGGTCTCTTGTGTTCTGAGGCCATGTCTGTACATGCTAGGCTCGTCAAGTTTAACCCGAGTGTTCCGCATGTGCAAAATTGGCTTGCACCCGTTGTATGTGAACGTAGAATCTATCACACCCGATCATCACGTGGTGCTTCGAAACGACGAACTTTTGCAATGGTGCACACTCGGGGAGAACACAATTTTATCTTGAAATTTTAGTGAGGGGTCACCTTATAATGCTACCGTCGTCCTAAGCAAAATAAGATGCATAAAAGGATTAACATCACATGCAAATCATAGGTGACATGATATGGCCATGAACTTGTGCTTTTGATCTCCATCTTCAAAGCACCGGCATGATCTCCATCGTCACCGGCATGACACCATGATCTCCATCATCATGTTGCCATCGGGGTTGTCACACCAACCATGCTTCTACTACTATTGCTACCGTTTAGCGAAAAAGTAAAGCATTGCATAGCGCTTAATGATTGACACGCAGGTCATAAAATAATTAAGGAAAACCCTATGGCTCCTGCCGGTTGTCGTATGCATCGACATGCAAGTTGATATAAACTATTACAAAACATGATCATCTCATACATCAAATATATTTCATCATGTCTTTGGCCATATCATATCATAACATACCCTGCAAAAACAAGTTAGACGTCCTCTAATTTGTTGTTGCATGTTTTACGTGGCTGCTATGGGTATCTAGCAAGAACGATTCTTACCTACGCAAAACCACAACGGTGATATGCAAGTTGCTATTTAACCTTCTACAAGGACCGCCTTCGTCAAATCCGATTCAACTAAGGTGGGAGAGACAGACACCCGCCAGCCATCTTATGCAACAAAGTCACATGTCAGTTGATGGAACCGGTCTCATGTATGTGGACATGTAAAGTTGGTCCAGGCCGCTTCATCCCATAATACCGCTGAATCTGAAAAAGACCAAGGAAGGAAGCAATCTAAATATCAACGCCCACAAACTCCTTTGTGTTCTACTCGTGATGTCATCTACGCAAAGACCTAGCTCATGATGCTACTGTTGGGGAACGTTGCATGGGAAACAAAAAATTTCCTACGCTCACCAAGATCGATATAGGAGATGAACATCTACGAGAGGAGAGATTGAATCTACATACCCTTGTAGATCGCTAAGTGGAAGCGTTAAGAAACGCGGTTGATGTAGTCGAACGTCTTCGCGGTCCAATCACAATCTGTCCCGCGAACTCCCGATCAAGTGCCGAACGGACGGCACCTCCGCGTTCAACACACGTTCGGCTTGATGACGCCTTTCACCTCCTCGGTCCAGAGAGCGATGGTGAAGTAGTAGCTCGAGTCCTCCGGCAGCACGATGGCGTGGTGAGGTGGTGGTGGAGGAATCTCAGTAGGGCTTCACCGTGCGTCTATGGAGAGGAGAAGAGCTACGAGGGAGAGGAGGGACAGCGCCGTAGCACGTTTGGGTGTGGCTGCCCTCTCTCTCCCTCTCTATATATAGGGGGGAGGGGACGCCCTAGGGTTTCCCCTAGGAGCCGGTAGCCACAAGGGGTGCGGCTAGGGTTGGGGTGCCCCCCCAAGGCGCCTTGCCTCCCAAGTCTAGGAGCGGCGGCCCTAGGGGGTGCGTCCCACCTCTTGGACGAATCGGGTCATGGTTTGGGCGGCGCCCAGCCCCTAGTGGGCTGGTGCGCCCCCTCTCCTTGGCCCATGAGGCCCCCCAAAACTTGCCGGGGCCCCCCGAAACCTCTTTCGGTACTCCGTCAAATCCCCGGTACACCCTGGAACACTTCCGGACTCCGATACCTTTCATCCTATATATATCAATCTTCACCTTTGAACCATTCTGGAGTTCCTTTTCACATCCAAGATCTCATCCGAGACTCCGAACAACCTTCGGTCACCAACATAACAACTCGACTATACTTATATCGTCACCAAACGTTAAGTGTGTAGACCCTACGGGTTCGAGAACTATGCAGACATGACCGAGACACCTCCACGGTCAATAACCAATAGTGGGACCTGGATGTCCATATTGGTTCCTACATATTCCACGAAGATCTTTATCGGTCGAATCTCGATGTAAAGGATTCAGTCAATCCTGTACGCAGTTCCCTTTGTTCATCGGTATGTTACTTGCCCGAGATTCGATCGTTGGTATCTCCATACCTAGTTCAATCTTGTTACCGGCAAGTCTCTACTCGTTTCGTAATACAAGATCCTGCGGCTAACTCTTTTAGTTACATTGCTTGCAAGCTCATCATGATGTTGTATTACCGAGTGGACCCCGAGATACCTCTCCGTCATACGGAGTAACAAATCTCAGTCTTGATCCATGCCAACTCAACAAACACCCTTGGAGATACATGTAGAGCATCTTTATAGTCACCTAGTTACGTTGCGACGTTTGATACACACAAGGTACTCTTCCGGTGTCAGTGAGTTGCATGATCTCATGGTAATAGAACGGATACTTGACATGCAGAGAACGATAGCAATAAACTTGACACGATCATATGCTACATTCATAGTTTGGGTCTTGTCCATCACATCATTCTCCTAATGATATGATCCCGTTATCAAATGACAACTCATGTCTATGACCAGGAAACCATGGTCATCTTTGATCACCGAGCTAGTCCGGTAGAGGATCACTAGGGACATGTTGTTGTCTATGTACCCACACATGTATTTGAGTTTCCAATAAATACAAATATAGCATGGATAATAAACGATTATCATGAACAAGGAAATATAATAATAACCACTTTATTATTGCCTCTAGGGCATATTTCCAACAATGACGACTCTAGGGGAGAAGTGATGACGATGACGCGTGTGTGTTGTCTCGACGAGACCCTCATTGGAGTGGTATGCGTGGAGTATCTTATGTGTGTCGCTCAACGGTTGTGATGGTTTTCGCCCGGTTTTCCATGATCAACTGGGCAATTTGGTTTTCATTCAGTTTTCTCTATTTAACTGAGCAACTACTTTCTTCTTAATGAATGCAGGATAGTTGTCATTTCGAAAAATATTTAGCACTAAAAATGTTTAGCACCCCTTCATTAATTAATATAATTTTTAATATCAGCAGCATGATTAACCAAGTAATTATATCCTACCCTAAAATTAACTACAATTTATATCTGCCTAATATTAACCGATTATGACTACTATCTATATCTATTCAGATCAATGCAAAAAGAGCAAGTTGTGAAGATCCAACACATCTCACCCGTTCAACCGTGTCTATCAAATAGTACTGCCGCTTTGATGTTCAACGTTAAACATGTTTAGCACATATCTCTAATTAATAGCACACCTAATATCAATATTAGCGCTTATCAAGTAATTATATCCTACCTAATATTAACATGCAGTTAATATCTTCCTAGTAATAACAGGTAATGGAATTAATATCTTGTCTAATATCGACTGCATTGCACGTACACGGTTACTAGTGTCCTTAAATATAGGAATCATTCTCAAATAGACATCCAATTTCAAAACTGTTAAACAATTAGACAATTTTGTGATTAATTTTAGTAAACAATTCATGACTAAAACAACTATTAGCACGCATAGCTCTGGCATACTAGATGAATATGACAGCAACATCACACATGCAACCGCAACCATAATTGGAGACATGATTAGGTCACGGTGCAAGTATTGTTCATTTGCACTTGAAGTAGTCATGTTGGTGAAGACCAGTCGAAGCAGATGGTGTTGGAGACATCGGTATGTGACGCCACCAACTTGGAAGTAAGATGGACCTTGGTGACGAACTTGAGCAGTCGCGCGTAGCGCTCCCAAAACCCTAGTTTGCCCTCTTTAGGTGCAGTATCACAAGGATGAGAGGTTCTGGATACTTGCTCTCCTGCTCAGCAATGCAACCGGAGTTTGGGATGGAGTGGACTACGGTGGCGGCGCAAGTAGCAAGAAGAGGCAAAACACTTTCTCATTTCAGTCTTTCTTTTATGGTAGTCGGTAAGTCATATATGTAGAAGAGCCCATGAAGTCTCGTGTCGCAATCACGATGTGATGGAGAACCTCACATTTGAACTTGCCAAGTGATGATGTTGACTCGTGTTTACTCTTCCAACATCTCATATATATAGGATATTTTTGAAGAACCTTGTGAAAATATCATTCCAACGCCGTGCACAAAGTTTTCCATGATGTGGGCAACACATTATAGATGTTTCGCACACCGAGGGAAATGTCTCCGCACATCGCCCATGCGAAGCCTCGAGACAACGCCTCAATACTAACAACGGACGTCGGAACTTGCTGACAGATGAACTAGCCCATGTGAGCAGGGGAAGTGGGCAAAAAACCGCTTTCTGTTTAGTCCATCAAAGTAATGGACCCACTCCAAGTGGAAAAACTAGCTTCGCACCGCGAACCCGATGACAGGGGGGCAGAGGCTACTAGCATCATATAAAAAACCATAGTACCCCGACTGTACCGACACATGGGTCAGCCCAAAAAGGCACGAAAATATGGAACAAAGTCACACAGAAATTTCTCCACTTGAATAACACTACAACATCCAGAAGGAGCCACTTATGCGGCGGCATGGAGATCTTTGTGAAGATTTACTGCTTAGTAAAATATTGATTGATCAAGCCGGATCCAAAAACATCAGTTGTGGAGTCTAGGGAGAGGGCTCAGTGTCCTGACACTGGCCTTCCCAGTACACATGCCTCGCATGCAGGCAGCTCTCGTAGGACCTATGAGGCCACATCCTTGACCGTGCTTTTAACGCAGATGTAGGCTATGTGTGTAGCCTAGCATAGGCCTACCTATGGTAGACCGCCATCATCATGATTTACAGGCGGTGCGAGCGTCCTCGGTATGATAACGTGCAGATCTTATCGATCGGGTGAGGATGATAGGATTGAGCCACCTTTTTATTAATAGGAAGTGACGCCTCGCGACACATAAGGACGGACGATGACATGAGGAACCCATGAGATAGGATATTCAGCAGGTGCATTCAAGTAGCTGACAAACTACAAATGCCAGTGTATCATCTACATTATAGTAAAGATTGGTGGAAAGTGTTGGGGAACGTTGCATGGGAAACAAAAAATTTCCTACGCACACGCAAGATCTATCCATGGTGATGAGCATCTACGAGAGGGAGAGTGGATCTACGTACCCTTGTAGATCGCTAAGCGGGAAGCGTTAAGAAACGCGGTTGATGTAGTCGAACGTCTTCGCGATCCAAATTGCAAGCCGTCCCACGATCCAATCACGATCTATCGCCGAACGGACGGCACCTCCGCGTTCAGCACACGTACAGCTCGATGACGATCTCCGCCTTCTTGATCCAGCAAGAGGGGGCGGAGAGGTAGATGAGATCTCCAGCAGCACGATGGCGTGGTGGTGGTGATGGTGGAGTTATCCCGGCAGGGCTTCGCCTAAGCACTACCGGAATCTATTTGGTGGAGGAACTAGAGAATAGAGAACTAGCACGTGGCCGTGTGTCTTTGGGGGATCTATTCCTCTAATATATATAGGAGGGAGGGGGGAGGAGGCAGCCTCCCTAGGGTTTCCCCTAGGGGTCGGCCGAACCAGGGCAAGGAGGAGTCCAATCCACTTCCTACTAGGAAGTGGATTCATATTAGCAAGGAGTCCTATTCCTTCCTATCTCCACCTTTTTTTCCTCTTGGGCATATGGGCCCTTATGGGGTCGGTTCCCCAGCCCATTAGTGGCTGGTGTGCCACCTCTTGCGCCCATGTGCCCCCCCCCCCCCCCGGGTGGGTGGGCCCCACCCGGTGGACCCCTGAAACCCATTCGTCACTCCCGGTACACTACCGAAAATACCCGAAACTTTTCTGGAACCCAAATACCACTTTCCTATATATAAATCTTTACCTCCGGACCATTCCGGAGCTCCTCGTGATGTACGGGATCTCATCCGGGACTCCGAACAACCTTCGGTCACCAACACATATATCTCACTATTACCGAAACGTCACCGAACTTTAAGTGTCCAGACCCTGCGGGTTCGAGAACTATGTAGACATGACCGAGACACCTCTATGGTCAATAACCAATAGCGGGACCTGGATGCCCATATTGGTTCCTACATATTGTACGAAGATCTTTATCGGTTGAACCTCTATGTCAAGGATTCAATTAATCCCGTATGCTGTTCCTTTTGTTCTTCGGTATGTTACTTGCCCGAGATTCGATCGTCGGTATCTCTATACCTAGTTCAATCTCGTTACCAGCAAGTCTCTTTACTCATTCCGTAATACAAGATCCCCTGGCTAACACTTTAGTCACATTGCTTGCAAGGCTTGTTGTGATGTCGTATTATCGAGTGGGCCCTGAGATACCTCTCCGTCACACGGAGTAACAAATCCCAGTCTTGATCCATGCCCACTCAACAGACACCCTCGGAGATACATGTAGATCATCTTTATAGTCATCCAGTTACGTTGTGACGTTTGATACACACAAGGTATTCCTCCGGTGTCAGTGAGTTGCATGATCTCATGGTCATAGGAGCAGATACTTGACATGCAAAAAACTATAGCAATAAACTGACATGATCATATGCTATGTTCATAGTTTGGGTCTTGTCCATCACATCATTCTCCTAATGATGTGATCCCGTTATCAAATGACATCTCATGTCTATGGCTAGGAAACCTTGACCATCTTTGATCAACGAGCTAGTCTACTAGAGGCATACTAGGGACACAGTGTTGTCTATGTATCCACACATGCAATTGAGTTTCCAATCAATACAATTATAGCATGGATAATAAACGATTATCATGAAAAAGGAAATATAATAATAACCACTTTATTATTGTCTCTAGTGCAAATTTCCAACAGTCTCCCACTTGCACTAGAGTCAATAATCTAGTTCACATCACTATGTGATTTACATTGTAATGAATCTAACACCCAATGAGTTCTGGGGTTCGATCATGTTTTGCATGTGAGGGAGGTTTTAGTCAACGGTCTGCAACATTCAGATCTGTGTGTTCTTTGCAAATCTATATGTCATACTGCAGATGCTACCACGCTCCACTTGGAGCTATTCCAAATGGCTGCTCCACTATACGTATCCGGATTGCTACTCAGAGACATACGGATTGGTGTCAAAGCTTTCATTGATGTAACCCTTTACGACGAACTCTTTATGACCTCCATAATCGATAAACATTTCCTTAGTCCTCTATTTACTAAGGATAATTTTGACCGCTGTCCAGTGATCCACTCCTGGACCACTCTTGTACCCCTAGACAGACTCATGGCAAGGCACACACCAGGTGCGGTACACAGCATGGCATACTATACAGAGCTTATGGATAAGGCATAGGGGACGACCTTCGTCCTTTCTCTTTCTTCTGCCATGGTCGAGCTTTGAGTCTCACTCAAGTCCACACCTTACAAATCAGGCAAGAACTCTTTCTTTGACTGATCCATTTTGAATTCTTTCAAAAACTTGTCAAGGTATGTACTCATTGAAAGTCTTATCAGACGTCTTCATCTATCTCTATAGATCTTGATGCCCAATGTTTAAGTAGCTTTACCCAGGTCTTCCTTTGAAAAACTCCTTTCAAACAACCCTTTATGCTTTCCAAAAATTCTACATTATTTCCGATCCACCATATGTCAACCACATATACTTATTAGAAATTCTATAGTGCTCCCACTCACTTTCTTGTAAATACAAGTTTCTTATAAACTTTATATAAACCCAAAAGCTTTGATCACCTCATCAAAGCGTATATTCCAACTCTGAGATGCTTGCTCCAGTCCATAGAAGGATCGCTGGAGCTTGCATACATTTTAGCATCCTTAGGACAGACAAAACCTTCTGGTTGCATCACATACAACCTTTCCTCATGGAAACCGTTAAGGAAACTATGTTTTGACATCCATCTGCCAAATTTCATAATCGAAAAATGCAGCAACTGCTAACATAATTCCAACAGACTTTAGCATCGCTACGGGTGAGAAAGTCCCATCGTAGTCAACTCCTTGAATTTGTCGGAAACTTCTTTTGCGACAAGTCAAGTTTTATAAATGGTGACATTTACCATCATCGTTTGTCTTCTTCTTAAAGGTCCATTTGTACTCAACGGCCTGTCGTTTAACGGACAAGTCTACCAAAGTCCATACTTGGTTTTCATACATGGATCCTTTCTCGGATTTCATGGCTCCTAGCCATTTGTTGGAATCCGGGCCCACCATCGCTTCTTCATAGTCTGTAAGCTCATCGTTGTCTAACAACATGATTTCCAAGACAGGATTGCCGTACCACTCAGGGCAGTATGTGTCCTTGTCGACCTACGAGATTCGGTAGTAACTTGTTCCGAAGTTTCATGATCATCATCATTAGCTTCCTCTTCAATCGGTGTAGGCGCCACAAAAACATCTTTCTGCGTCGTGCTACCATCCAACTGAAGTGACGGTTCAATAACCTCATCAAGTTCTAACTTCCTCCCACTCAATTCTTTCGAGAGAAACTCTTCCTCGAGAATGGACCCATTTTTAGCAACAAACACTTTGCCCTTGGATCTGAGATAGAAGGCATACCCAGCTGTTTCCTTAGGGTATCCTATGAAGATGCATTTTTCCGCTTTGGGATCGAGCTTATCAGACATAAGCGTCGCATTCCCAAACTCTGAGAAATGATAGCTTAGGTTTCTGCCAAACCAAAATTGTTACGGTGTCATCTCAACGGACTTAGATGGTGCCCTATTTAAAGTGAATGTAGTTGCCTCTAATGCATAACCCCAAAACGATAGTGGCAAATCGATAAGAGACATCATAGTACGCACCATATCCAATAGAGCACGACTACAACGTTCGGACACACCATCACACTATGGTGTTCCAGGTGGCGTGAGTTGTGAAACAACTTCCACATTGTCTTGAGTTGTATACCAAACGCGTAACTCAGATATTTACCTCCACGATCATATCGTAGACATTTTATCTTCTTGTCACGATGATCTCAGACTTCACTCTGAATTTGTTTGAACTTTTCAAACGTTTCAGACTTGTGTTTCATTAAGTAAATATCCCCATATCTACTCAAATCATCAGTGAAGGTAAGAAAATAGTGATATCCACCGCACGCTTCAACACTCATTGGATCGCTACATCAACATGTATCATTTCCAATAAGTCACTTACCCGCTCCATCATATCAGAAAACGGGGTCTTAGTCACCTTGCCCAAGAGGCATGGTCCACATGTCTCAACCGATTCGAAATCGAGTGAGTCAAAAGATCCATCAGCATGGAGTTTCTTCATGCGCTTTACACCAATATGACCTTGGCGGCAGTGCCACAAGTATGTGGTACTATCATTATTAACTTTGCATCTTTTGGCATCAATAAACATGTGTATTACTACGATCGAGATCCAATGAACCATTCACATTGGGTGCATGACCATTGAAGGTATTATTCATGTAAACAGAATAACCATTATTCTCTAACTTAAATGAATAACCGTATTGCAATAAACACGATCTAATCACGTTTATGCTCAACGCAAACACCAAATAACATTTATTTAGGTTCATCACTAATCCCGAAGGTAGAGAGAGCGTGCGATGGTGATCACATCAACCTTGGAAACACTTCCAACACGCATCGTCACCTCGCCCTTAGCTAGTCTCCATTTATTCCGTAGCTTTTATTTCGAGTTACCAACATTTAGCAACTGAACCGGTATCTAATACCCAGGTGCAACTAGGAGTACTAGCAAGGTACACATGAATAAAACGTATATCAAATATACTTCTGTTGACATTGACAGCCTTCTTATCTACCAAGTATCTAGGGCAGTTCCGCTTCAGTGACCGTTCTCCTCATAATAGAAGCACTCAGTCTCGGGTTTGGGTTCAACCTTGGGTTTCTTTACTAGAGCAGCAACTGGCTTGCCATCCATGAAGTTTCCCTCCTTGCCCTTGCCCTTCTCGAAACTAGTGGTTTTACTAACCATCAACACTTGATGCTCCTTCTTGATTTCTACCTTCGCGGTGTCAAACATCGCGAATAGCTCGGGGATCATTATTTCCATCCCTGGCATTTCATAGTTCATCACGAAGCTCTAGTAGCTTTGTGGCAGTGACTTGGAGAACTATATCAACCACTATCTTATCTGGAAGATTAACTCTCACTCGATTCAAGCGATTGTAGCACCCAGACAATCTGAGCACATGCTCACCGATTGAGCTATTCTCCTTCATCTTGCAGGCAAATAATCATGTTGGAGGTCTCATACCTCTCAACACGGGCACGAGCCTGAGATCCCAATTTCAGCTCTTAGAACATCTCATATGTTCCGTGACGTTCAAAAAAACGTTTTGGAGCCTCAATTCTAAGCCGTTATGCATGACGCACAGAACTATCAAGTAGTCATCAGAACGTGCCTGTCAGATGTTCACAACATCTACAGACGACGCTTGAGGGGGTGGCGCACCGAGCGGTGCATTAAGGACATAAGCCTTCTGTGCAGCAATGAGGACAATCCTCAGATCACGGACCTAGTCCGCATTATTGCTACCATCATCTTTCAATTCTATTTTCTCTAGGAACGTATAAAAACAGGGGAGCTACAGCGCGAGCTATTGATCTACAACATAATTTGCAAAGTCACTTTGACTATGTTCATGATAATGAGTTCAATTAATCATATTACTAAAGAACTCCCACTCAAATCAACATCCCTCAGGTTGTCTAAGTGTGACATGATCCAAATCCACCAACCCAAGTCCGATCATCACGTGAGATGAGGTGGTTTCAATGGTGAACATCTCCATGTTGATCATATCTACTATATGACTCATGTTCGACCTTTCGGTCTCTTGTGCTCCGAGGCCATGTATGTACATGCTAGGCTCATCAAGTTTAACCCGAGTGTTCCGCATGTGCAACACTGGCTTGCACCCGTTGTATGAGAACGTAGAGTCTATCACACCCGATCATCACGTGGTGTCTCGAAACGACGAACTTTCGCAACGGTGCACACTCGGGGAGAACACAATTTTATCTTGAAATTTTATTGAGGGATCACCTTATACTACCGTCGTCCTAAGCAAAATATGATGCATAAAAGGATTAACATCACATGCAAATCATAATTGACATGATATGGCCATGATCTTGTGCTTTTGATCTCCATCTCCAAAGCGCCGGCATGATCTCCATCGTCACCGGCATGACACCATGATCTCCATCATCTTGAAATCCATCAACGTGTCGCCATGAGGTTGTCGCGCCAACTGTTGCTTCTACGACTATTGCTAACTCATAGCGATAAAGTAAAGCAAATACGGCAAAAATAAATTAAAGACAACCCTATGGCTCCTGCCGGTTGCCGTACTCATCGACATGCAAGTCGTGATATTCTATACATAACATGATCATCTCATACATCACATATATCTCATCATGTCATTGGCCATATCACATCACAACATACCTCGCAAAAACAAGCTAGACGTCCTCTAATTGTTGTTGCATGTTTTACGTGGCTGCTATGGGTATCTAGCAAGAACGATTCTTACCTACGCAAAACCACAACGGTGATACACAAATTGCTATTCAACCTTCTCAAGGACCGCCTTTGTCGAATCCGATCCAACTAAAGTGGGAGAGACAGACACCCGCCAGCCATCTTTATGCAACAAAGTCACATGTCAGTTGATGGAACCGGTCTCTCGTAAGCGTACGAGTAAGGTTGGCCCGGGCCGCTTCATCCCACAATACCGCCGAATCAAGAAAAGACCAAGGGAGGAAGCAGTCTGAGCACCAACACCCACAAACTCCTTTGTGTTCTACTCGTGATCTCATCTACGCATAGACCTAGCTCATGATGCCACTGTTGGGGAACGTTGCATGGGAAACAAAAAATTTCCTACGCACACGCAAGATCTATCCATGGTGATGAGCATCTACGAGAGGGAGAGTGGATCTACGTACCCTTGTAGATCGCTAAGAGGGAAGCGTTAAGAAACGCGGTTGATGTAGTCGAACGTCTTCGCGATCCCAATCGCAAGCCGTCCCGCAATCCAATCACGATCTAGCGCCGAACGGACGGCACCTCCGCGTTCAGCACACGTACAGCTCGATGATGATCTCCGCCTTCTTGATCCAGCAAGAGGGGGGCGGAGAGGTAGATGAGATCTCCAGCAGCACGACGGCGTGGTGGTGGTGATGGTGGAGTTATCCCGGTAGGGCTTCGCCAAAGCACTACCAGAATCTATTTGGTGGAGGAACTAGAGAATAGAGAACTAGCACGTGGCCGTGTGTCTTTGAGGCTCTATTCCTCTAGTATATATAGGATAGAGGGGGAGGAGGCAGCCTTCCTAGGGTTTCCCTTAGGGGTCGGCCGAACCAGGGCAAGGAGGAGTCCAATCCACTTCCTACTAGGAAGTGGATTCATATTAGGAAGGAGTCCTATTCCTTCCTATCTCCACCTTTTTTCCTCTTGGGCATATGGGCCCTTATGGGGTCGGTTCCCCAGCCCATTAGGGGCTGGTGCGCCACCTCTTGGGCCCATGTGGCCCCCCGGGGTGGGTGGGCCCCACCCGGTGGACCCCCGGAACCCATTCGTCACTCCCGGTACACTACCGGAAACACCCGAAACTTTTCCGGAACCCAAATACCACTTTCCTATATATAAATCTTTACCTCCGGACCATTTCGGAGCTCCTCGTGACATACGGGATCTCATCCGGGACTCCGAACAACCTTCGGTCACCAACACATATATCTCAATATTACCAAAACATCACCGAACTTTAAGTGTGCAGACCCTGCGGGTTCGAGAACTATGTAGACATGACCGAGACACCTATACGGTCAATAACCAATAGCGGGACCTGGATGCCCATATTGGTTCCTACATATTCTACGAAGATCTTTATCGGTTGAACCTCTATGTCAAGGATTCAGTTAATCCCGTATGCTGTTCCTTTTGTTCTTCGGTATGTTACTTGCCCTTGATTCGATCATCGGTATCTCTATACCTAGTTCAATCTCGTTACCGGCAAGTCTCTTTACTCGTTCCGTAATACAAGATCCCGTGGCTAACTCTTTAGTCACTTTGCTTGCAAGGCTTATTGTGATGTTGTATTACCGAGTGGGCCCTGAGATACCTCTCCGTCACACGGAGTAATAAATCCCAGTCTCGATCCATGCCAACCCAACAGACACCTTCGGAGATACCTGTAGAGCATCTTTATAGTCACCCAGTTACGTTGCGACGTTTGATACACACAAGGTATTCCTCCGGTGTCAGTGAGTTGCATGATCTCATGGTCATAGGAACAGATACTTGACATGCAGAAAACTATAGCAATAAACTGACACGATCATATACTATGTTCATAGTTTGGGTCTTGTCCATCACATCATTCTCCTAATGATGTGATCCCGTTATCAAATGACATCTCATGTCTATGGCTAGGAAACCTTGATCATCTTTGATCAACGAGCTAGTCTACTAGAGGCATACTAGGGACACAATGTTGTCTATGTATCCACACATGCAATTGAGTTTCCAATCAATACAATTATAGCATGGATAATAAACGATTATCATGAAAAATGAAATATAATAATAACGACTTTATTATTGCCTCTAGGGCATATTTCCAACAGAAAGTTGCATCCACGCAAGGCAGGCGCCCACTTTCTTTTGTCCACATTAACACATACTAAACCGGACGTTGTGGTAACACCCCCCCTGACCCCCCCGAGGCCTATATATGGGCAGGACCATGACCATTTATAGACTAGCTTGCTTAAGGCAATAGCTAGACAGGACTACACACATCACAAGCAACACGACAGTTTGGAGTGTAAGTTAGGGTAGGAAGAAGGAGAGTCCATGTTTGGGCTCTTAGGCCAGCACCCCGAGGACCTCATATAGACCCCTCGGCACCTTATCATAACACCTCCCAACACTTTTAACACCTCATTTTCATATCAAATAAGAAATGGAAGTAGGTATTGTGTTATCAACAGTGGCCTGAACCTGTAAAAATCCTTTTGTCTTTTGTGTTGCCCATCCAAAGAAATCCAAAGCGTTTTAGCTCCTAACCGAACACACAAATACATGGTATCCTTGATCCCTATTGTCATGAGTGTACACTCTGACAGGGACCTTGATCAAAACATGGCTTGACGGTCACATTAAACATTTCCAATGGGAATATGTTGTACGAGAATATGTGGCACAGTTCGATGACCACCATGATAATATGGATCAGGAGAGATACAATGATGTTAAAGAATGTTGGTGGGAAGTAGATCTACAATATCTTAATGTAGTATGTGGAAACTCTTCTTATTGGTCTTCTTTCGAAAGATAATGTCAAAAAAGTTGCACATGTCAAGAACTGTCCTTAGGACCATGGCTCCATTATCCCTCTTAAGTGCAACAATAAGTATTTGTGTGATCATCACGTGAAAGTCATGATATTTTATCCCGGCTATTTTTTATTATTCATATCGAGATATCTTTTTTATGTTCAGTGAGTATGAGGAACTACGATACCCTTGAGGCACTTGAAAATATTATTGAGCACCTCTTGACTTAGAGTATTTAGCAAGCGGGAGGGCGGTAATCTGTGTTGTATCTTTTAACATTCTTGCTCAACCTAGTCTTTTTCAAGTTAGCCCACAACTCTTTTCGTATGAAGAGTTGTCTCAAGTATTCCCTTGCACACAAGCCATATTTTGTATTGTTCGGAAAATTTAGCAAGACACTAAGCAAACCCTCGCACGCATTCTTCTGGATATGCATGACATGAATATATTGAGCCTTCTATGAAAAATTATAATAAGTCAAGTACCAAAATATTGATCACATATTCCATACTTTTAACACGGCTCGACCATATTCTACTTCCTTCTTAGCTTAGGGCACTCTCCATGTTTGGTATTTTGGTACTTCGTCCCTTCTTCTTCCGGCTCTACATGCCCTGCTTCCACATATGTAGAACCTTTATTGGCAACTTCCTCATCCTCCTCATCGCGACTTACCCACTATGTATAAGCATCCATGAAACCCCCTCACATCAAGTGTGCCTTCATAGAACAAGAATCACTTGTGAACATCCTCATGTTTTGGCATCTACACCATGGACAACATATTTGTGTGCCACGGAGTAAACTAACTAAACACCCGTGTCCCCCACGTTGCCTCCTGCGACATAGGGGAAACCCGCATCGCAGGCGCCGCTAGGGCGCTCCTTCCTCTTCCCAACGAATCGCCACCACCAGAGGGCTCGCAGGCGAACCTCGGACGACTAAAGAAAGATGGTGGTGGGGTGCGTCCTTTTGGTGACTTTTGCAACGCGGAGGCGACATCTTCCTGGTGGTGTTGGGCGTACAACTTCGGGACGAAGACATGGGTTTGCGGCAGCGGCGGCAATCCCGATGTACGTGGCAATGCATGGGTTGCCGTGGTGGGCGACGGCCATTAGCAGCATGCGGATCCGGTATGGATTTCATGGGTCTGCAGCGAGCGCACACGATGGTGGCAGGTGAATTGAGGATGGCGTTGATGCTTGGATCCAACGCGGACGGCACCGGCAGACAACCTCATACGCGTGCAACGGGGCTCAATGGCGTTGTTTGGTGACGTGGCCTTGGTGCTCACCGGCCTGGATCGAGAGGCACGGTGCCAATCTCGTGGTTGTGCGATCATGATCTAGCAATGGTTGTGCTCCCGCGATGTTGATCTACCTTTTGTGCTCCGGCTTCGGCCATGTCGGCCCCGGGGCCAACGGGCCTGGGCAGGTCTCTCTCCGACGAGGTGGTAGTCCGTGGTGGTGTGCTCAGTCATCGGCGTTGGTCTTTATGGTGACCACTCCGGCATGCGGCGACCTACTCGTTGTGGATTGCGGTGGCCACCGAAAGGTCTTCGTGAGGGACCCGATGATTGACTTCGACGGGGATTTGATCGCTTTGAGTTTTTTTTCCTCACCTAAGCATAACTTTGGTTTTATATGACTCTGCTATTTGTCGACGTGTTTATTGTGTGCGTGTGGTGCTGGTTGTGTGTATCCTATCTATGCACGGGTCAGGTGTGTTCTTTTTGTTTGTATCCACTAGGTGCTTAATTCTCAGCCAAAAAAATTCACCCTCTATCGAAAAAATTTGTGTGCCACCTCTTTAATTCGGCATCGGCTCCACGAAGTATAATTCAAATGTACATTCAGGAAACTATGTGAAGTTCGGTCGGGGCTATACCTACTTCGACCCATCGCATTACACTCTCCAAGAGCGAACGCCAGGCCGCCTGCTCGCGCATGCCACGTCCCCGTTTTACCGTGTCGAAGTAAAAAAAGAGAGCGAATGGGAGCAGAAAATGCGTCCCGGGATAACGCCTCCACCGGGTAAAATTTCTTTCCTTGCCTTCCCCACGAAGCCAACCAGCCTCCTTCCGGCATGAATCTGGCCACCTGCTGCCCTTGCCTCGTGCCTTCTGGTCCTCTCGCCGACGACCACCGGTAGGCAAAGGAGACGACGTCCTGGATTCCGCGTCATCCTCTTTCCAACCCGACACCTCCACAGCCCCGCTCCCTCACCGTCGTCGTCGCCGCCGCATGCCGGTCCTCCGTGCATCGCCTCCTCTTCCTCCATGACACCTCCGCGTACTCGCAGACGCCGCCCGCCAGAAGGGCCTCCGTCGCCATCGTCACCTCCACCTGTTCCACGATCTGGCCGCGCCACCGGGAGAAAGCCGTTCTCCCCCTCCATATCATGCCCAGGTAGAGCTGCCTCCTCCTCCCACATAGTATCGATATTTATTTGATTTATTCCGCTTGGGTTATATTCTCTGTGATCAGCTCATCCCCTTGTTTCAGTAATCCCCTTTTCCCGCTCCCTATTTCTAGATTGTTAGACGTGTCATTACATTTGTTAGTGGTTTTGTTTTTCCTTTATCTTAAGATGGCATCTCTGTTTACTAAGATGGATTAAGCAGGCTGGAGATGACACTACGTATGATTTGGCCATCACATGTTTGTTGTAATGTCATACTTAAAGGGAAGTTTCTTTTCTACTTTGGATAAATTTGCTATCTATTTTCTATGGATGCGGTAAGTTATTTAGGATCATAAAGTGCCTCTGTTTAAATTTTGGAGTTCTTCTCCAATATTTAAGGATGATAGATAGCCCGTGCTCAGGTCCTATTCTTTTTTTGGTTTCTTCTTCTTGCCTCTAATGCATCTTCAGATTTTGTTTCTTGGGCTATTTTGGCTCCTTGCTGGGTATTTGTTTCTTGGATTTTAGCTTTGTTTTTCTTTGCTTCATATTCACCTGATTGACTATTCTCTGTCTACTACCTAATTTGTTTTGCAGGTACCTATCTTTGGTGTTGATTGTCGCCTCACATTTCTGTCAGAGCTTTGGTTAGTAGCAAATTTCTTGGTAGTTCAGGTAGCTGCTTTGCCCCCAGCCCCCAACCCCCAACCCCATTTCTTTTATTTAGGTTTTGATGCTAGGAACGTATTGTTTGGTGTCGCTTGGATTTAGACCTGCTGTACTGGCCACACAAAAAAATAAGATGACACATGGACACATTGCAAGTGTGGATAGAAATATATTGGTGGTGCATTGTCACATGTATGCTACATCTGTAATCAGAGATTCAAGTCATACCAGTTTTTTGATCTCTGCATTTGTGATATTTTTTCCTTTAGGAAGTCATTGCCTTTTTGCTAAGAGTTCATCACTGAAAGATCTGAAGTTGAGATCTCAATTTAAAGCAGCGGTTAATTACTGACAGTAAAATAATTTGTTATCATGAGATTCTTCTATTGTCAGTTTGCCATCAGTTTTAAGGCCATGCCATCTTAGTTTAGTATTCTCATGATCGAAGATCGCCTCAATACACAAGCTGCTGGTGTACTGAAGCTCCATTGTTGTATTTTGTAGTTTAGCTTAGCTGGTCAATGGACATTGTTTCAATGTGATTTTAACAGTATCAGTTAGACTAATGAACTGAATTAGATAATGATCCCAAACTATACTTAGTCCTGGTACTGTTTAACTAGCTAGCTTACTATTAAACTTTCATTTACTATTATAAGTATTTTTTCCTTTTGCAAGGTGTAACTGTGAGTGCATAACTGCATAACAGACTAATATATTTAAATTGTTAAAACTGAACTAATGAAATTGTAATGTGTATTAATCAGCGCGATGGGTTAAACTCAATCTAGAAAAACACCAAACAGTTAATGCCATCAGTGATCGGCTGGTTCATTTCAAAAATTTCTTTTACTATGGATGCTTGCATTTATTTTATCTTATGAAGTAGAAGTATACATCACCAGAAGTGTTGAACAACCATAAGCATGCACCATTAGTCTAAGTTTTGTCAGCTGAATGTGCACATCTCTTGTGTTTGAACTGATGATGTAGTAAGAAATATAGAACTTGCTCATGATCCACATTACGATCAAATTGTCTCCAGGGTTAGGTACCTAGATCGTATAACTTTAATACGAGGAAATCGTGAGCAGGATGATCAGACAAGTGAGGGACCTTTTTCAAGTTGGATATTTCTTAGTGATGTTACGATAGTTGTCATTTATTCTTTGAACTCATGCATTGCTGCAGGTTTGTAGCTTCTATGATGAGTGTCTTCGTAAATACGGCTCGGTGAATATCTAGAGATGTTGCACAGAAATATTCGACTATTTAAGGTAATATTTCTATGTTGCTTTTATATTGCATGCAGTAATGCTATGAGGCCGCTACTGTGTTTCTTTGAATTAAAATCACAATCTACAATAGCTGATGTATTTGTTATTTTCAGTTTGTCTGCACTTATTGAGAACAAAATCTTCAGTGTCCATGGAGGCCTTTCCCCTGTCATTATGACAATAGATCAGGTAAATTATTCTCCAGTGTTATATTTTGTAGTTCATGCATTCGATTTCTATTACTCCCTCCATCCCAAAATAAGTGTCTCAACCTTAGTACAACTTTGTACTAAAGTTAGTATAAAGTTGAGACACTTATTTTGGGACGGAGGGAGTATTTTATTATCATGTGCCCCCAATAGATCAGAATAATAGATTGCAAGCAGAAAGTGCCTCATGATGGTGCCATGTGTGACCTTCTTTGGTCTGATCCAGAGGGTGTTGTAGATGGCTGGGCATTATGTCCTCGATGTACTATTGGATGACCTTTTCGTTTGCAAAAGAAATTTTGGCATAAAAAATTGTCGGTTTTATGCATGTCAAAGAACATTTTTGCAAGGACAACCAAATAGGAATGTAGTTTGTTTACCCGATTGCGTGCACTTCTATTTGCAATATGATTGAAGGTGCAGAGAATGGTTTGATTTCACCTCATGTAACGACACTGATCAAGATGTACACCGCCAGGAAGAAGATCCGGAAGAACGAGGGCATCGACCCCTCTGAATTCGAGGCTGCCGTCGCGCGGGTGAGCTTCTATCTCGCGTCCCTCTCGTCGCTGGTTATGTGCCATTCATGTGTTTCGTTTCTGTATCTTGAACTACTCTTTCGTTTTGGTTTGTCAACGTTTGACATGGTTGTGCTGCTTAATATGTCTGTAGGCTTTATTTCACTTGGAGAAAGGCAATCAGGAGCTCAAGGGTGACCTCAAGGACATGTACATCAACACTGCAATGTAAGTAGATAATCCAGATGGATGTTGTTGGGAACAGGAAGGCCATGCTGATCTATGTGCCGTACCGTCTGCGCAAGGGCTTCAGAAAGATCCACGACGGATTCTTTTGCTCTTTTCATTATCCACTCTTCCTGTTTTAGACCAAATAGATCAGATTTATTGGTAGATTAGTTTTTAGGCGTCTGCATTGTTGTGATGTTCATGGTTGTTGATTTCAGTCTGTAGTAACCAGTTCTTGCCTCTTGTTAGTTCTTTTGCATGCAATTTGATATGCCTGTGTTGACTAGAGGAAAGGCTGGCTGTGTCTCTGCTCAGTCATCCATCTTGTAAGATTGTCACCTCTCTGTTAATATAGACCTATTAGCTTGCTCTGCTTTATAAGTGAACACTCTGCTGCTGCAGTTTTCAACAATCATCACTCGAGTTGACCAGCACTTCCATGTACTGTGCTGCTAGCTTGCTCTGTTTGCTATGCATTATGACTGAACACTCTGCTGTTGCAGCTCTATTAAATATATTTTTTCAGCAACTGGCGCTCATGTGGACTACATAGAGACATTAACAACTAAGAGCAAGTACAATAGAGCTGAGTCAGCGGGCTATAAGAAATAAATTAATATATTTTTACTTAGTTGAAGGAAAGAGAAGAGGAGAGAGAAGGTAAGCGGGCTCTTGGTGAAGAGCCAGCTCTAGCACGTGCTCCTAGGCACTTTGTGAGAGTGAAAGTTGAGCCATATAATAAATAAATAATACACTCTTCTAATCAACTATTGTACATGTTGGCTATAAGATGGGCTATAGATGACATGGCAATGGCTTATAGCCAGCAGCTGGCTATACTATTAACCATGTTCTAAAGCAGCTAGATTAGTACGCAAACTCACGCCTCAAGAGGCGCGCCTAGGGCGCGCACCAGCCACTAGTGTTTTACATAGTGCATCCTGTGACGAACCAATCGTCTGCAAGCCTACGACCGCGCATCTACCTAACAAAATGCTCCGAGGGAAACACCCCTGCTACTCACCGGCCACCACCCCTATACAATACCACACTGATCGGACTTAGCTACCACGCGGTACCCTGTGTAGTTGTTATAGCTAGTGATCAAGTCCGCGCGTGCGTGCAAGTGAGGATAACCCGGTGGCACGCTTGCGATGGCTGGTGGAGGGTTCGCCGTGGCCGATGCCCCGTCGGGCGACTACGGCGGCGGCATAACCTTCTCCGTCGTGGTCACCTGCCTCATGGCAGCCTCCGGTGGCCTCATCTTCGGGTACGACATCGGCATCTCAGGTACCGGCCTCACGAGCGTATGCACTGCAATTCTGCAGAGATGTCTTTCTGTATGCATTTACGTACGTCGGTGGTAATCTTTGGTCGATCAGGGGGCGTGACGGCGATGGAGTCATTCCTGGAGGAATTCTTCCCGGGCGTGCTCCGACGGATGGCGGCCGCGCGGCGGGACCAGTACTGCGTCTACGACAGCCACGTGCTCACGGCGTTCACCTCGTCGCTGTACCTGGCGGGGCTGGTCGCGTCGCTCGCGGCTGGCCGGGTCACCAGGGCGGTAGGGAGACAGGCAGTCATGCTAGCTGGTGGCGCGTTCTTCTTCGCCGGCGCCGCCGTGAACGCCGCAGCGGTCAACATTGCCATGCTCATCGTCGGCCGCATGCTGCTCGGCTTCGGCATCGGCTTCACCAACCAGGTATATTTGGCATTCATAACAGCTGGTCTGTATCTGGAACCACTACTGAATTTCTGAAACTGTATTAAGTAGAAACAAACGAGCTGGTTACTGAATTTCAAGAATTTCGCAATCTGTTTGGCCCTTTAAACTGTATAAACTCCACCAGATTGTTTACTTTATTGAAGATTTGGTCTAATTTAAATGGATTTTTTCGACAAGCGGCAGTTTATTAGGTGCCTAAAGTATAGTATGCTTCTACTTATTTTGATGTGTGGCGAGTGAGCCACCTAATAAACTGAAAGAAAACGTGGACCTGAAAAGCGTGAATGTGACAACAATCTACGCAACTGAAGTGATACCTCTCTAATGTGTGGTGAAAGATCTACATATATGGAGTGATAAATAAAGCTACTCGCCCACCTATCAGATAAAGCTCCCAATGAGATAATAATAGTTCTCCGTGTATTGCCCTCACTTTCAGTGTAATTTCACTGAAATTACAGTAATTTCAACAATTTCAGCAGTACATAGAATTTCTGAAACTGAAATTCAAAACATATAGCCTACCTAAACAAACATCCGCAATTGCATAGAAAAAAGGTTTCGTAAAGGGGGTGACTATGGTCCCTCAAAAATAGGGGGGTGGTGGGGTGGCTATGGCTTGGTGGGAATTATCATGGCAGGAAGATGAGGATATAAATAAGGATATAAATATAGATAGATATAGATATAGATAGCCATATCTATATCTATATCTATCTATATTTGTATCTATATCCATCTATATCTTCACAACTCGCTCCTTTATAAGCAAGTCTCACCAACCGAATTTGCACAGTTCAGCAAATTCGTAAGTTTACCTTCTATAGTCCATACTCGTTAATTTCATAATTTAGTGCATATAAGGTTTTCTCAAAAGTCAAACTTTACAAATTTGAACCAAGATTGTAAAGAAAAATATCTACATCTACAATACCAACTATATCACATTAGATACATCATAAGACGTATTTTTATATCATACATAGTTGGTATGGTAGATATAAATAGTTTTTCCGTAAACTTCGCCAAAATTTATAAAGTTTGACTCTCTTTTTTCAAAGAAATGCACCACATTATTGAACGAAAGGAGTACTTCCAATTTACTTTTACAACCCTTACGTTGAATGGTTGCCTAACAATCCTGGATGGAGGGAGCAATAGTCCGTCATTTTATTATCTCTAAACTCGAAGCAAATACAAAAGGTTGAGACAATTGACTGAAATTCACCCGGTTCCTCTAGCAACTTCCGCCAGATTGTATTCATTTTGTGTTGAACTCGGACCTTGCCAAGATGAATGAATAAAACACAACCCATTCTAACTCAAAAAAAGAAAAAAGAAGACTGAAATGCAAGGAAATTTCTGGACGATCATGCTTTAGCTATGCAGGCATTTAAAGTTGTAAACCCCTTTAATTAAGAGGTCAAACATTTTGGAAGCTCCAAGGAGAAACCACTTACCGTCCAGTCCTACATACAGGCGTTCACATGTCGTCGTGCAGATTAGAAGGGTGGTAGCTGGCTTGGGCCCTTGCTTAGTTTGTCCGCTGCCTCCCTGGTTAGCTGTGGCGAGTGGCTATTTTTGAGTCGACCTATCGCTCTCGTGTTACCCAATTGAATAGTGGATAGGACGTCGCGTTTCATCTTTTGTTCAGTGGTTAGCTTCAACATGCTGCTCGTGCAGGCACGCATGAGTGAGTGAAGCATCTCACTTTCCTTCGTTGGGCTTGGGCGGGAGTTGTAGTAGGTTTGTGATAGCTCCTCCGATGTTTCTGTCGTCCATGCGTACATGCCGCTCGAATGGTCGATCCGACCATCAGTTACTAGACGATTACTATCATGACACACCTGATTAAACCTCACGTACGTACTGATCGCCTCTTGCTTGCATCATGATTGACAAACTATATATGCTTCACGTGTACGAAGTACTCCTACGAACAAACGCACCATGTGATGTGATGTGACCGACCGTGGCATGCATGGCAACTGATGGCAGGCGGCGCCGGTGTACCTGGCAGAGACGGCGCCGGCCAAGTGGAGGGGCGCCTTCACGACGGGGTTCCAGCTCTTCCTCGGCATCGGCAACCTCGCGGCCAACCTCACAAACTACGGCGCCGCGCGCATCCCGCGGTGGGGCTGGCGGCTCTCGCTCGGCCTGGCGGCCGTGCCGGCGTCCGTCATCCTCGTCGGCGCGCTGCTCATCCCGGACACTCCCAGCAGCCTCATCGTGCGCGGGAGGGCGGAGCAGGCGCGCGCCGCGCTCCGGCGCGTCCGCGGCCCCAAGGCGGACGTGGACGCCGAGCTGGAGGACGTGGCCCGCGCGGTCCAGGTGGCGCGCTCCAACGAGCAGGGCGCGTTCCGGAGGATCCTCGGGCGGGAGTACCGCCCCCACCTGGTGATGGCCGTGGCGGTGCCGCTCTTCCAGCAGCTCACCGGGGTCATCGTCATCGCGTTCTTCTCGCCGGTGCTGTTCCAGACGGCCGGGTTCGGGAGCAACGCCGCGCTGATGGGCGCCGTCATCCTCGGCGCCGTCAACCTCGGCTCCGCCCTCGTGTCCGTCGCCACGGTGGACCGCTACGGTCGCAGGCCGCTGTTCTTGGCTGGTGGACTCGTCATGATCATGTGCCAGGTACTACGTACAAGTACAACAAACACGGAAAGGGCCGGAATGCATTGCATGATTCTGACACTTGGTTTGCTGCTGCCTTTGATTAATGATTAGGTTGCGGTTGCGTGGATCATGGGGTCGCAGATCGGCCGTGACGGCGAGTCCACGATGGCGAGGAAGTACTCCGTCGCGGTGCTGGCTCTCACGTGCGTCTTCTCGGCCTCCTTCGGGTGGTCCTGGGGTCCCCTCACGTGGGTGATCCCCGGCGAGATATTCCCGGTGGAGGTCCGCTCCGCCGGGCAGGGCATCAGCGTGGCCGTCAACCTCGGCGCCACCTTCGTGCTCACGCAGACCTTCCTCTCCATGCTCTGCAGCTTCAAGTACGCCACCTTCATCTACTACGCCGCCTGGGTCGCCGTCATGACAGCCTTCGTCGTGGCATTCCTGCCGGAGACCAAGGGGGTGCCCCTCGAGGCCATGGCCGCCGTCTGGGCGCGCCACTGGTACTGGGGACGCTTCGTCAAGGTGCAGCAGCCGGCCAAGAACACCGATGCGCTCATAAACTAACGATGTTTCGCGTCTTAATTTGCCGTCGTGTCATGGGTAGTGTGGCTTTGATCTCCGTACCCGTACATGTTGTATCTGTGTGTACTTGCGTGGGTACATGGAGCCGCAGTGTTGTTTGTGGAATGATTGTTGCTTCATTTTTTTCCTTTCTTGTCCTTTTTTTTCGGGGGGAGAAAGATTGTTGTTTCATGATATTTGTACGTCTATTCGTAATACCTTACTGTATAACATTCGTTGTCTGCTCTAGCAAGAAGAAAAGTGGCAGATAAGAATTGACAAGCAAATGGACTCGTCAAAGACTTGTTTGAGTGTTACAAATGACTGTAAAATCAAGGCTTATTTCTCATAACACTTGTTTCGACTGCTAAGTTCATGTGTCTGGTTTGCTATCCATTGTGCTTGGCTGACTAAGAGCATCTCCAGCCGCGGCCCCAAAGGACCCCCCCCCCCCCCCTCAGGCCCTTTTTTCATCGCCGGCGGGCGAAAAAATTCCCAGCCGCGGCCCCAAGACGTCGATTTTCGCCGGTTGGGGTCTTTTTTTGGGCCGGCGAACCCAGGCCGAACCCAGGGCGCTGGGGGTCTCCTGGGGGCGCCGGCTGAAGCGAAAAGGCGGGTGGGACCGAGGTGTCGGCGAGACCGGCTGCCACTTCCCGCCACTTCCCCCTCCTTTTCCCTCTATCCCGCCGTTTCTTCCCTCCATTCTCTCCATTTCCCTCCATCTCCCTTTCTACCGCCATGCCGCCGAAGAAGTACGTCGCCCCTCGGCAAGCCCCCGGCCCCGCCGTCGCCAAACCGCGCAGGGCCCGTGCGCCGATGGCAAGACCACCGGGGTTGACAAACGCTGAGTGGAAGGCTGACGTCGAGCGGAGGGAGGCGGTGACCACCGATCGCCGCAACAGGCTCCTCATGAAGAAAGCCCGGGACGCGGCGGCGGCGGCGGCGGCGGTTGAGCAGGAGGTGTCGTCTCACCGGCCGATCTTCCCGGGGCGACAGCCGGCGGGCCCGTTCCCACAAGGCGCCAGCCAGCAAAGCGTCGCGTCTCCGGCTGACCCGCACTTTACTTCGCCGAACTTCCCTTCGCCGGCGTGGGGATACGCGCCCTCGCCGGAGTACGTCGACGGCGACGCCCTCGGCGGATTCAACCCCAACATTACCGTCCCGTGCACGCCTTCCGCCTTCTCCGCCGGCCACCCCAACGCCCAGTACGGCTACGTGCCCTTGCCGACGTACTCCGGCTCGTCCGCGACGGCTAGGCGCGGCCCTCTGCCTTTCGTGCCCGGCGCGGCGCCACAGTACGGCAACGCCGAGGCCGAGATGGAGGACATCATCAACACCGGCTCCGTCGCGGCCGCCTCGTGCCCCGGGTTTGGTGCGCAGGCGGAGGACATCGGCGACATGGACGACGCCGAGGTCGACCCCGAGGAGGAGGAGGAGGAGGATGAGGAGATTGAGGAGGAAGAGCCGGTGCCGGAACCCGTGCCGGCGAAGGGCAAAGGGAAAAAGAAGAAGAAGACGAGATCGGCCAACGGCAAGCCGGGCGAGCCCCGCATCAAGTGGACGTCGGTGGAGGATGTGTGCCTCGCCGAAGCATGGAAGCTGGTCAGCATGGACCCGATCACCGGCGCGAACCAGAAAACCAAGACGTACTGGAAGAGGATCAAGGCGGCTTTCGACGAGCGCAAGTTGGTCGACCCAGAGTTCACCGGCACGTATATGGACCGCGGCACCAGACCTCCTCAGGACCAACGTCGCCGCGAAGAAGCGCAACACCGACCTGGCGTTCCTCATGGGAGGCGTCACGGCGGAGATGGACCCGTTGGTGAAGGCGTGGTACCTGGCGGAGCGCGACCTCATCCTCAACCGCATGCCGGCGCAGCCCTCCGCACCGCCCACGCCGCCGCCGAGCCCGCCCGCGTCTCCGACGTTGTTTCCCATGCGACGTTCCCCAACAGTTTCGACAAACGCAAGGGGAGGCGTGTAGTTACATCAAAAACCGTGTGGAGGCATGCAGTTTCGGCAAACACAAGGGAGGCGTGCGGTTACATCAAACCCGTGGAAGGCATGCAGTTTCGGCAAACACAAGGGAGGCGTGCGGTTACATCAAACCCGTGGAAGGCATGCAGTTTCGGCAAACACAAGGGAGGCGTGCCGTTACATCAAACCCGTGGAAGGCATGCAGTTTCGGCAAACACAAGGGAGGCGTGCAGTTACAACAAACCCGTGGAAGGCGTGCAGTTTCGGCACACACAAGGGAGGCGTGCAGTTACAACAAACCCGTGGAAGGCATGCAGTTTCGGCAAACACAAGGGAGGCGTCTAGTTACATCAAACCCGTGGAAGGCATGCAGTTTCGGCACACACAAGGGAGGCGTGTAGTTACAACAAACCCGTGTGGAGGCATGCAGTTTCGGCAAACGCAAGGGGAGGTGTGCAGTTACATCAAACCCCGTGGAAGGCATGCGGTTTCGGCAAACGCAAGGGGGGGAGTGCAGTTACATCAAACCCGTGTGGAGGCATACAGTTTCGGCAAACGCAAGGGGAGGCGTGCAGTTACAACAAACCCATGGAAGGCGTGCAGTTTCGGCAAACGCAAGGGGAGGCGTGCAGTTACAACAAACCCGTGGAAGGCATGCAGTTTCGGCAAACACAAAAGGGAGGCGTGCAGTTACAACAAACCCGTGGAAGGCATGCAGTTTCGGCAAACACAAAGGGAGGCGTGCAGTTTCAACAAACCCGTGGAAGGCATGCAATTTCGGCAAACGCAAGGGGAGGCGTGTAGTTACATCAAAAACCGTGTGGAGGCATGCAGTTTCGGCAAACACAAGGAAGGCGTGCAGTTACATCAAACCCGTGGAAGGCGTGCAATTTCGGCAAACACAAGGGAGGCGTGCAGTTACATCAAACCCAGGGAAGGCCATGCAGTTTCGGCAAAACACAAGGTGAGGCGTCCAGTTACAACAAACCCGTGGAAGGCGTGCAGTTTCGGCACACACAAGGGAGGCGTGCAGTTACAACAACCCGTGGAAGGCATGCAGTTTCGTCAAACACAAAGGGAGGCGTGCAGTTACATCAAACCCGTGGAAGGCATGCAGTTTCGGCAAACACAAGGGAGCGTGCAGTTACAACAAACCCGTGGAAGGCATGCAGTTTCGGCAAACACAAGGGAGGCGTGCAGTTACAACAAACCCGTGGAAGGCAAACACAAAAGGAGGCGTGCAGTTACATCAAACCCGTGGAAGGCATGCAGTTTCGGCAAACACAAGGGAGGCGTGCAGTTACATCAAACCCAGGGAAGGCCGTGCAGTTTCGGCAAACACAAGGGAGGCATGCAGTTACAACAAACCCGTGGAAGGCGTGCAGTTTCGGCACACACAAGGGAGGCGTGCAGTTACAACAACCCGTGGAAGGCATGCAGTTTCGGCAAACACAAGGGAGGCGTGCAGTTACATCAAATCCGTGGAAGGCATGCAGTTTCGGCAAACACAAGGGAGGCGTGCAGTTACAACAAACCCGTGTGGAGGCATGCAGTTTTGACAAACACAAAGGGAGGCGTGCAGTTACTACAAACCCGTGGAAGGCGTGCAGTTTCGGCAAGCACAAGGGAGGCGTGTAGTTACATCAAACCCGTGTGGAGGCATGCAGTTTCAGCAAACACAAGGGAGGCGTGCAGTTACATCAAACCCGTGGAAAGGCATGCAGTTTCGGCAAACACAAAAGGAGGCATGCAGTTACATAAAACCCGTGGAAAAGCATGCAGTTTTGACAAACACAAAGGGAGGCGTGCAATTACATCAAACACAGGGAAGGCCATGCAGTTTCGACAAACACAAAGGGAGGCGTGCAGTTACAACAAACCCGTGGAAGGCGTGCAGTTTCGGCACACACACAAGGGAGGCGTGCAGTTACAACAAACCCGTGGAAGGCATGTAGTTTCGGCAAACACAAGGGAGGCGTGCAGTTACATCAAACTCGTGGAAGGCATGCAGTTTCGGCAAACACAAGGGAGGCGTGCAGTTACAACAAACCCGTGGAAGGCATGAAGTTGCAAAAAAAACCATGGAAGGCAAGCGAGTTGCGACAACCCCCATCGAAGGCATGCAGTATCGGACACCCCGTTGAAGGCATGCTAGTTGTGACAATCCCAATGAAAGGCATGTAATTGCATCTACCCCAGTTGAAGACTTGCAGTTTCGGCAAACACATTGGGAGGCCTGCAGTTACATCAAGCCCGTGGAACACATGCAGTTGCAACAAAAACCCCGTGGAAGGCAAGCCAGTAGCGACACCCCCCAACAAAAGGCATGCAGTTTCGGAAAAAACCACATTGCAAGCATGCCAGTTGCGAAAAACCCATTGAAGGCATGGAATTGCGGCGAACCCTTGGAAGGCATGCAATTGTGTCAAAAAATCACATCGAAGAGCATGCAAAGTTGGGGTAACCCCATCGAAGGCATGCATTTGCGGCGACCCCAGTTGAAGGCGTGCAGTTTCGGCAAACACAAGGGAGGCGTGCAGTTACATCAAAACCCGTGGAAGGCACACAGTTGCAACTGGCATTCATCCCTATGAATGAACACACGTCTTGTCCCTATGAGCACCTTCGAAAATACTGAGCCGAAAAATGATATCTTGAGATTGACGAAGTCATGACAAGCCCCTCATAGTCGACGTGGACGTATCCTCCCACTAAACGAACATCACGGGATGCCTGAGATGAATATAGGAAAACGCGTAAGCAATGTCAAGTCTAGGAGTTTGCCCTTGGGGGTTGGTTTCACCACAAAAAATCTAACCATCTGAGATGCACTCAGCTCGCTACATTCATTTAGAGTTTAAACCTTTAATTCCCTCCCTGTTTTAAAAAAATAGTCAAGAAAAATGCTAATGACAACCCTTTGAGGCAACAAAATTCATGAATGAGGAGGCGAATAAGATATTCTTTTCATAGGCAAAGTTGGACAGAGGGCTATCATGAGACCAGCCAAACACATTTGGCTAAAAGAAGTACACATACAAAGGATATCGCATCACATAGTAGGAAAACAAAAAGAGAGAAAGTAACGACACACGGGATATCACATAATATAGTAGAAAAATCAATACATAGTACATTTAGTCGAGATTCACAAAAACAAAAAGAGTCTTAAACTCTCCACGCTGCTTGGACAGTGCTGATTAACATAAAAAAGGCAAAACACTAATTATTACTACAAAGTTCCATTGGGAGGTGATTGCCCTTAACATTTTGGGACGAAGGGGAAACACGTATATAATACTAACTGGCTCTCTTTAAGAACACCTTCTTTTATACTGCTCACATTTTCAGAATGTGCACAACACATATCATGTTCCTGCCCCCACCATTGCTTGGCTTGAAGCTGAAAACAACGCCATCGCCTTCTTGAAGGTTCATCTGCGTTGCAAATACACCCCATTGATTGTTGAAAACCATTCGGCCATCGCAATCAGTGTGGTATGCAACATTCATGCATTCTCCAGCTCCCAGGCGAATCCCAGCTACACCTTCTGGTGGCAAGTTAAGTGCTTCAGCCACTTTCCTTGGGATTTTCTACATAATGATGATACACACAACACAGAAAAAACATGTTAGCAGAAAAAAGAAAAGACAAAGAGGTAATATCACTAGGAGTCGTAGAACTTGCGTTGCATGTTCAGTTTGGTGCTAGAACTTTGAAAATACGGTTTTGTGGTCACCTAACTTGACTCAAGCGTGCAGATACGGTCATAGTACACGTATGCGAGCGTATCCATGTGTATGGCCCCACCTGTCAGTGAGTGGTGGCGCTAGGCAGGATGTATTTTTATAAAAAGCACGCTCATAATTTTTTTATTTGCGGAAAAAGTAAACCACTCGACCGATTTTTGCACAGAACCCCTCATATTTTTTTATTTATAGAATAACCCAACCACGGAACAGCACATAAATACGAAAATTAAGCACACAAAAAGGTGCGCCCGGATTCGATTCCGTTACCAACTATTTTAAACAGAGATGGTGTAGCCACTACGCCCATCAGGTTAGATTCTTATTTCGGATAACTAACTTATGTACTGAATGAGGTTTCATGTGGAGCTTAAATGGGCTGGGGAAACTGCGGCCCATTTTGCGCGCGCTATTTTTTTTAAGATAATTGTAAAATTTAAGTAATAAAGTTATGTTCATATATTTGTGTGTAAAAAATATTATACATACAGATGATGATTAGTAAAAAACAATTGAATATAAACCTGTGAATTATTTATAAAATATTTAGTAAAACATAAGTAATAAAAAAATTTAAGATATTTTTAAAACATAAGTAACAAAATCATGTTCAAATGTGTGTTATAAATACTATACATACAAACTATGATTAGTAAGAAAATACAAACCTGTGTATTATATAAAAAATTAGTTAATACGGACATTGAAAATGTTTATTACATAAATATGTTTAATGAATTCAATTTTTTTACACTTGTTGCTTATATTTAAATTATACAAAATGATGAATAGAAATACTTACTAAATATTTATAACTATTCAGTTGGGTATAATTTTTAATCATGACTTATTCAAAAAAATATAACTTAAATATTAGCCATGATTGAATATTCGTATTAAAAGTTAAAATTTTAAATTATGAATGTTTGTAATTATAAAAACATTTAAATATTTTTAGTTGTACAAACATTTAAATGTTTCTATTTACTAATTAGCCACGATTACTAAATATTTTATATACAATACACAGGTTTATATTTAAATGTTTTAAATTAGTAATCATCGTCTGTATGTATAATATTTTTAACAAACATATATTTGAACATAACTTTATATGTTTTACATTTATCTTAAAAAAAATAGCGCGCGCGAAATGGGCCACAATATCGCCAGGCCATTTAGGCTCGACATGAATCCTCGTTCAGTACATATAAATTAGTTATCCCATTGAGTCATTTAGACCCGAAGACTGTATTGGCTAGACCATCTACTGTTATAACAGTTGGTTGCGGGATTGAATCCTTGTGCATTAATTTTGCGGTTAATTTTCGCATTTATGTGCATTACCGTGGTCGGGTTATTCTGGAAATAAAAAAATGTTAGGAGATTTTGTGCAAAAATGGATCAAGGTGGTTCACTTTTTTGTAATTAAAAAAGTTATGAGGGTGTTTTGTGTAAAAATACGCGGCATCACTCACTAACATGGGGCCATGCACATGGATACGCCTGTGTACTTGTACTATGACCGTATCTGCATGCTTGAGTCAAGTTAGGTGACCACAAAACCGTATTTTCAAAGTTCTAGCATCAAACTGAACATGCGACGCAAGTTGTATGACTGCCGGTGATATTACCTCAAAGACAAAAGGGTGATAAAAAAAGTAAGGACGCATTAGGTTTACCATCAGATTCCTGCTTATGTTTGTGGTTGTGAGGCGGTGCACAAATAAATATCCAATATACCCGTCGTTGATGGTAAGAACCAGATCCAACAATGATCTTTCATCATCACTCAGCACACAGCCCTGTGTGTACACCAGTTCTGGAACAGCTACTTCCTCATCTTCACCATTTAAGGCCTCTTCATCTGACTCGATGTTGAAAACCTCTACACCAGCACCTTCGTTTACTTCGTCCTCGTCTGGGTCACCATCATTTGCGAAATGCGCAAAACCCAAACGAGCCACGTACGCCTCACCCAAGCGCTTAGATGTGTCAAACACAACAAATGCACCAGCCCCAAGATTGAAGTCCGTGACAAACTTCGCCCAATCATTGCCGCCCATCACTGTCGTGTTTTGCCCTCTGTACACATCCAGTACGTACCTTCGCCCGTCTGCTTTGAAATTCAAGAACCCTCCAGCTATGTGCCTTAGATTATCCCTTACAGTGCATGGTATGTTCTACAGAAAAAAAAAACAAAAAAATATATACAAAAAACAGGGTGAAAACAAAAAAAGGTTAGCAAAAACTGGGGAGGACAAACACAAATAGAGACATTAAGTAGCATGGCAAAAAAGATAGGTATTACTATGAAGGTATCGGCAACATTGTTGACACTCCCCATCTCTCTGTGGTGCTGTTCTCACAGAATGCATGGCAAACTGGGCAAACCATCCTTTTGGAAGTACAAGAAAGAGAAAGGTTATGGATAGAATAATCACATATTCACTTTAAAAAATAAAAAACATAATACAAAAAAGGGGTTTACATGTAATCACAATCTAGACACTCAGACACTATCTAGTCAAAAACAAAAGAGAACACTTCATATGTTATAGTATTGAACCTAAACAAAGTAACTAGTGCTGCAAACAATCTGGACATGCCGTTTTTTTGTTACTTGTAACCAAAAAAAAGCAATAAACAAACTACAAACCTTCAGAACCCAACACTGGTGAAAAACCTTCAGAACAAAGACTGCTGTGCTATATTTACAGAATCAGATATAAAACAGAACATTCAAACAGAAGAACTACAAAAATCTGAAGGTCCTCTGCAATGGCGAACGACAAACTATATATATATATATCTGTCTTAAATTCATAATATTTGATATACTTGATAAAAAGAACTTTGTAACCAGCTATTATGCTATTTGTTCCTGAAACGTTTCAGTTCAGACAGCACCATTCACTTAAAGCATTGCTCCAGTGAGACACACTTACAAGAAATTAATAGGATTCTACTCAAAACTTACCTGTTAAGACTCTAGCGAAATGGTGTATATGCAACCATGATTTTCAGTGCCACCAAGTTATTTCACATTCATTCATGCAGCACGGCACATCTATATGCCGGTGTGTGCATCGCTTGATGCAGAGGGCAGTGATAATCCTCTTTTTCAAAAAAAAAAAAACACAACAGAACTATTCACATACTCCAGCATACTCCAGCAAGATAAATGTTCTTCCCATCATCTTCTGGACTTGGGAACAGCATACAGAATATATTATGCCATGTTATTTCAGAGAAACAACAATTTATGTTCAGAAGAATTTAAAACGAGCCACCTATATCCAGACTCACTACTATTTCATTGTCCAGAAGAGGTAATAAAAAAACACAGGGTCAAGTCAAGCCAAGACAAACACAAGCAAATGAAGTCTGAATAGCTCACCTAGCAAACAGCATCACCGCTGACTGTTTCCAAAGAAAAACGCAAGCTCAAGTTCTTAGTAGTACTAACTTTGAAGACCAATCACACATGCATGATGTGCATATAGACAAGACACAAGACTTAACTAGTACTAGCATTCTGTCCCTGGATTTCCTACCTATAAATAGATGGGCAACTGACCCTTCCAAACACTAATTCCAGTCTCCCTCAAACAACTAATTCAGTAAATGTTAGGAAAAAAATGCCTACATCATTACCTATTAGCATAAAAGAGCACAATAGCATTTCTGCAGGTAGGATGGATCTACTACTATACAAACAGAGTAAGGTCAATGCTAAAAAACCTGCCAAACACTAATTACATTCTCCCTCCAACAACTAATACAGTAAAATTTTAGGAAAAAATGCCTACATCCAGGGGACAGCTCACGAAACATACAAAACCTACCTCTCAGATCAATCAAAAAAGCTAAAATGGCCTCTTCAAACAACACCTACTAGCAACAAAAAAAAGGAAAAAAAAAAGGACAAAAGAACGGCGGAAGACTCCTTACGCAGGGATAGCAGCTCAGCCGAAAGTCGCGCGCCCGGTGGCCGCCGCACCTCTCGATCTCCTTCACGAGCCGGTAGCCGCCGCAGCTCTCAACCTCCTTCGCGAGCCGGTGGCCGCCGCAGCTCTCAACCTCCTTCCCGAGCAGGTGGCCGCCGCCCCTCTTCTGTCCCTCACTGAGACAGAGCAAAACCGCAGACAAACCCTAGACAAAAACAAAGATGGGCCTGGCTGTACACTGAAAACGGGCACGCGAATATGGGCCTCGGCCGCAGGCAGATCACACAACGGGCCGCGCAAAACTGCTGGCTCGCGAAAAGCACCAATCGCGACGCAAAAATGATCGGACGGTTTCAGCAAAACCGTTTCTACAATCTGTTAGCAAGGCGATGATTTTTTAATGAAATGTTTTGACTAGGCAGCGGCGCCGCACCTTGGTGCTCCCGTGCGGCGGCTGTTGTATACATGCACAACTACACATGCTCAACGCTGGCAAAGCGAAATAAAAAGGGCATGATCCATTAGTACCACTAAGCTAAGTTTTGCCATGATGCGGCTAGTCCCTTCTCTCTCTCCTATGCATGCCATTGGATGACGTTATTAAGATTCCCTCTAATGTTTGAAATTTAAAAAGTTTTATCTTCAAAACCGTTAATTCGATTGATGATCTATTTTCACCATTGACTTTGTCGTGACGAGATCTTCGAAACTAGATCCCATGTCGATATGTTCCGACAACTTTTTTTTGGGTCCGTACTTGCCACAATGTTTTACTCACTTGTCATATTATTAACCACTTACTTGGCCGACAAAAATAAGTTAGTTGCCATATATTTCTGATGTTCTTTCGTACAAAATTTATCGGTGCTTATAAATCTAGTTGCCACAATGTTTTGATGTGCTTGTCATTTATAACTCTACCTAGTTGTCATGTTGTCTCATAAAACTTGTCAATGCTTATAAAATCTTGATGCCACAAATATTTTTTTGTGCTTATCATTTTAATTCTATTTAGTTGTTATACTGTCTCATAATGCTGGTCGGTTATTGTAAAATCTAGTTTCCCATGGTGCTTTGTCGCATTTATCAGTTTAATTCTACTCAGTTAATGTCTTGTCTCATAAAATGCTTGATGATTGTTGTAAAACCTAGGTGCTGCGGTGTTTTATTGTGCTTATCAGTTTAGTTGTACTTAATTGTCTCATATAAGCTTGTCAATTGTTGTAAAATTTTCTCTCAAAAGAATGTTGTAAAAAACTAGTTCTCGCATTATTTTGCAACGCTTGCCATTTAAAAATCTACCTAGTTGCCAGTTATTTTCATAAAAGCCTCATTAGTTCTTACTAATGATAATATGAGAGACAAAGAGACGTGAGCGTTGAACAGGCTCGTGTGTAATAAACTACTCCATTTTGAAGTACATAAAGGCAGCCTCACACATTTATGCAACCTTGCAGCTTTAGTTTCTTCTAGACCTAAGGTCTTGTAGCCCTGCTGGGTCCTTGCACCTTCTGTGGTTCTAGTACAGTCTGACCACCCACGAGAAACCAGCTCCAATTCACGTGACGTAGTCCTCGTCCTCCTGAATGCATGTTACCATGCGTGTTGCTATCCACGCAATGGAGCGCCACAGGCATCCGACCCGTCGCACGGGGCGACCAGTCTGCACACGCTGTAGTATGGACTAGCGCCAAAGAGCGCGGCGCACGTCGCGTCCGTGGTAATGCCTGTCTAAATTTCATTGCAACTTTTGCTGACTTCTGCTGCAATTAGATTGTTCATGGTTTCATTCATATTTCCTGATGCATAGTCATCCGGAACTATTTCTGAGGTGACGTCCCTAATTTCACATTAATATTCTGTGTAGCAGTGTGTCGAGTAAGAAGAAATTTTGAAAGTTAACAAAAAAGAAAAACAAAAGTTATAACCTAGGATCAACATAACTCAATTAATCTGACTATGTTTTTCTGTATTATGCATGTCAGTTATTGCATACAATCGTACTGAACATGTAGAGAAAAAAAAAGAGCGTTTCGTGGGAATATAATGTCATGCAGATGTCGCTCCATGGTTACAATTTAGGTATTGTTTCGGTTTATGATTTGGATGACTTAATGTTTTTGGTTTATTCTGGTATTGTTCCGTTTCGTTGGTTTTACTGTTCCGAGTTGAGGGAGGAGGAGGTCCTTTTTTTGTTTTTTTTTATTTCTTCTAGATTATTGTTCGTGTGAGTGCATAGTGCTGTTTTACCTTTTTTCGTTCCGGTTTATTCAAGTGTATTGTTCTAGTTTTAAATTTGGTTAGTGTTTCGGTTTTATGGTTTGTGTGGGTTAAAGTTTTCGGTTTATTTAGGTGTTGTTGTTCCGTTTTACTGGTTTTACAGCTTCAGATTATTCGGGTTTGTTGTTTTAGTTTATTTGGGCTATTGTTTCAGTTAGTAGTCTTAAGTTTTTTAGATAATGTTCAGTTTTTGTTCGGTATTTGTTAGTAGGTACTGTTTCGGTTTGTGATTCAAGTGGGTAAATGTTTTTGGTTTATTCCGGTATTGTTCCGTTTCATTGGGTTTACTGTTTTGGATCGAGGGAGGAGGAGACCCATTTTCTTGGATAAGTTTTCTTTAAATATTTCTTCTGAATTACTGTTCATGTGAATGCGTTTTATTTAGGCTTTTCCGTTTCGCTAGTTTTGTTGCTCCGGGTTATTCGGGGTTGTTGTTTTGGTTTTATTTAGGCTATTGTTTCGGTTAGTAGTCCTGAGTTCATTCCGATAATGTCCAGTTTTTGTTTGGGTATTTGTTAGTAGATATTGTTTCGGTTTATGATTCGGGTGGGCTAATGTTTTTGGTTTATTCCGGTATTGGTCCGTTGTACTGGTTTTACTGTTTCGGATCTTGGAAGGAGGAGTTCCATTTTTTTTAATATATTTCTTATGAAGTTCTGTTCATGTGAATGCGTTTTTTTAGTTGTTTCGGTTTATTCGAGTGTATTGTTTTGGTTTAAAATTCGGTTATTGTTTCGGTTTTATAATCCGTGTGGGTTAATGTTTTCGGTTTATTCGGGTGTTGTTCCGTTTTGCTAGTTTTATTGCTCCGGGTTATTGGGAGTTGTTGTTTCGGTTTATTTGGGCTACTGTTTTGGTTAGTAGTCCAGACTTCATTCGGAAAATGTCCGGTTATTGTTTGAGTATTTGTTAGTGTACTTTTAATTGTTGTTGCGTTGTAAAAATGGGCAGTAATCGGTCTAATACAATTCCAGCCTACTGTTTTTGTGCTCTGTTAATACTATTGTCGGAAAGAATTAGGAGATGATTGAGACGGCTGTGTATTGGTACACCGGTGTTGTGCATCGGTACGTCGGTGTCGAGAAATGATATATAGAAAATTCTAAATCTGAACTCTGTATATAAGGACGTGAGGGCGGAGGAAGGGAGAAAAATGATGTGTAAAATATATATATATATATTTTAGAATTGCATATTTTTTCTTCGGGGGAAAAGGATTTTTTTGAGAAAGAAAGCACTGTTTGTAAAGGCACTGTTCATCAACAATCACTGTTCACAAGGTACTGTTCGCACGTACTCACTGTTCACGCGCACTTACTGTTTATCTGTAATGCTGTTCACTGAACGCCGAAGTTGCCGCGTATATACGAACAATAGGCGACAAAAAAACTCAAAAAATAATCCAGAAATTTTACCGTTAACCAGTACTTACTGTTCATCCGTACTACTGTTTGCTGACGGCGACGTTGCCGCGTATATACGAACAGTAGATGCCGAAAAAAAATCAAAAAACCACAAAAATCAAAAGCTTCCCGGTTTAGTATTGTTACTTATTTTTCCTTAGAAAAATAGGGCAGTCCTAGAGCCACCGGTTCCATTGATATCAACGAAACGAGAAAAATAACAATTTCAAAGGCTAGACCTTAAAAATTTGATGATTCCAGCAAAAACAAGAAAAGGATACAAAACAGCCACTACGTTTTTTTTAGCACAACAGTCTCAATAGACAATTGTGAAATGAGCAAACTAAAGTATCTTAGAGCATCTACAGCCGGACTTGGCAAATTCGACCCCTTAAATGTTCGCGGACGTGACAAGTCAAGCCTTAAATTACCCTTCTCACAACCGGACACCTCAATTAGCATACCTTAAATCCATACAAACTCATGCAACTATGTAAACGATGCATTACACACATCATCCGGCTACTACATCACAACATGCCATCGGACTACCAAAATATGGCATGTTTGGATATGGTGGAGAAGATCATTAATGTCTGCCCTTGCTCTTCCCGACGCCATTGCCATCCTTCTCCCGGAAGTACCGGTCGAACACGCGGTAGGGATCGAGTCGGATCTGCTCATCACTGGAGCTGTCTGACCCGTCGCCATCCTCCTTCTCCTCCTTGGGTGGCAGTCCAGCCATGGCACGGACCGCCCGATTCTGCTCCCGGGCAAGCGCGTGTGTGTTCCTCCGATGTCACTTCTTTACAATGCGGGCGCGGATGCCTTCCTCCTCCGCGGTTCCCCGCGCCGCCGCATCAGCCGCCTCCGCCACTGCCATTTCGACAGCGAGGCAGGCCTCAGCCGCCCTTATCTTCTCCTTCCCACGACGGACACACCGGTCCCGGTGGGACTCACACTGCGCCGGACCGGTGATGGGGAAACGGAAGATTTGAAGGTTCTAGGGACCACGATGATCCAGCCCCAGAGGATCCCGAGCGCCCGATGCGCCGATGCTATGGAGTCGCGTCGGACAGATCCTGCCGTCAGCCAGGCATTGTCCTCCCGGGAGTGTCGGAGTGTGATGACCCACAAGTATAGGGGATCAATCGTAGTCCTTTCGATAAGTAAGAGTGTCGAACCCAACGAGGAGCAGAAGGAAATGACAAGTGGTTTTGGTACGGAAGTTTCTGCAAGCACTGAAAGTAACAGTGATAGATAGTTTTGTAGCAAGGCAATTCATAACAAGTAATAAGTAACAGTATTAGCAATGGTGCAGCAAGGTGTCCCAATCCTTTTGGTAGGAAAGGACAAGCCGGAACGTACTCTTATATGAAGCAAAGCCCACTTGAGGACATATGGGAATTTCGTCTAGTCATGGTTCATCATGTTGAGTTGATTCGCGTTCGCTACTTTGATAATTTTATATGTGGGTGGACCAATCTATGAAGGTCGTTGTTCTTACTTGAACAAACAACCCACTTATGATTACCCCCTCTCGAAAGAATTCGCAACTATGAAAGAAGAATTAAGATAAATCTAACCATAGCATTAAACGTGTGGATCCAAATCAGCCCCTCACGGAACAACTCATAAACTAGAGTTTAAGATTCTGTCACTCTCGCAACCCATCATCTACTTATCATTCCACAATGCTTTCCTTTAGGCCCAAACATGATGAAGTGTCATGTAGTCGACGTTCACACGACACCGCTAAAGGAAGAGCAACATACATATCATCAAAATATCGTACGAATACCAACATCACATGATTATTTAAGACAAGTCTTCTCCCATGTCCTCAAGAGCGAAAGTAACTACTCACAAAGCATCATCATGTTCAAGATCAGAGGTGTAATTAATATGCTTAAGGATCTGAACATATAATCTTCCACCAATTAAACCAACTAGCATTAACTATAAGATGTAATCAACACTACTAGCAACCCACAGGTACCAATCTGAGGTTTGGAGACAAAGATTGAATACAAGAGATGAACTAGGGTTTGAGATGAGATGGTGCTGGTGAAGATGTTGATGAAGATTGGTCCTCCCATGGTGGAGGAAGCATTGGTGATGACGATGGCTTCGATTTCCCCCTCTCGCGACGGAATCACTCCGCCGGAGAGCAAAAGTGCTCATGCCCAGGTTCCGCCTCGAGACGGCCGCGCTTCGTCCCGAAAGTATTCTTATGATTGCGCACAGGGGGTAGGGCGCACCCCCTGTCTTGTGGCCATCTGGTGGGTCCCCTCTGGTTGATTCTTTCGCCAATATTTTTTATATATCCCAAAATAATTCTCCGTCAATTTTCAGCTCATGTGGCATTCCAGAGAATATCTAGCTTTCGGTGGTCCTTTTTGGTCCAGAATTCTAGCCGCCGGTAATCTCCCTCTTTGTATGAAACTTGCAAAATAAGAGAGAAAAGGAATTAGAATTGCATCATAAGGTGTAATAATGATTCAAAACATATTAAATAACAACGTAAAAACATGATGCAAAATGGATGTATCAACTCCCCCAAGCTTAGACCTTGGTTGCCCTCAAGCGGAAGCCGAACTCCATAATCATGACCACATGCTTAGAGAGAGATGTGTTGATAAAATAAAATATGTACATGAAAGCATCATGATCATTATCATAATAGCAACATAATATCATACAACTTCTCATGAACAAGTGACAATCTATCCACACACTCAAGTCTGAATCATATACTTTATTGAAAACTAACAAACTATATTCTTAGTCATTGAAACAATTGCAATCCATCGTATTTTCAGAAAGAGTCTATGTCATAGCTTCGTTTAGCAAGTTCACATACTCAACTATCATTTAGTCTTCTATGATTGCTGACATTCACGGCATATTTGTGAAGCAAAAAAGTTTCAATCAGACACATAGGAAGATAGGGGTTTATAGTTTGTCACCACCCAACAACTTATCTCAGGGATAATGGCAACAATAATAACTCATGATGACCTATATCCAACTGGATATATGTGCCTAGATATTTCCCCACTACACGATGCTTGCCAAGTAGAGAATAATAAGAACTTTCATAAAAGTAAACACAGAAAAATAAAGATAGGCCCTTCACAGAGGGAAGCAGAGGTTGTCGTGCGCTTACTATTTGGATGTGCAAGCTCTTAATGGAAAAGGAATGTCACTTTATATTGCCCCTTATGATAGCAAACTTTATTATGCAGTCCATCGCTTTTATTTCTTTGCCATCACAAGTTCGTACAAAGCTTATTTTCCCATCCAATAAAAGATCATACATATTTAGGAGCAATTTTTATTGCTTTTGCACCAATGACAACTTACTTGAAGAATCTTATTCAATCCATAGGTAGATATGGTGGACTCTTATGGCAAGAAACTGGGTTTAAGGGGTTTTTGGATGCACAAGTAGTATCTCTACTTGGTGTAAAATTTTGGCTAGCAAAGGGGTAGGAGCAAGCACCACATGTTAGAGGATCCATGGCAATATAACTTCTATGTGAATATAAGCAAACATAACTCATTACGTTGTCTTCCTTGTCCAACATCAACTAGTTGATCATGCATAGAATATTTAATGGGGGCTCACAATCATAAAAGATGTCCAAGATAGTATATTTATATGTGAGACCTCTCTTTCATTATTACTTTTTCATGAATTGCATCAACAACCAATGCTATGTTTGTTAACTTCCAACAAATTTTATCAATTATACTCTTTTTATGTGAAGTCATCACTCCCCATGGGATTAGCATATGATATTTTCATTCTTGTCATTGCTAAGATTGATTCAAGAAAGTAAAGCACACAAACTCAAGTACTCAACCTACTCTTTATTATATAACTCCCACACTCAATTACATAGATAGATAGATCACAAAGAAAACACTCGAAACTAAATCATACTAAAACTGTATTCATCTAAATCATAGGATAACTAAGGATCAAACTAAAAATAGATAATGATGGTAAAAGTGGTGGTGATACGATACCGGGGCACCTCCCCCAAGCTTGGAACAAGCTAAGGGTGGTGCCCATACCCGTGTACTCAAGTTTATTTCTTCGGTGATGGTGGTGATGAAGTGGTGGGATTGTCCTCCATCTTCCAAGGCATGGGCTCTCCATCAAAGAAAGAAGAACGTGTCTCCGGAATCCTAAAATATGCAGCTATGCTCATCCTTTTAAACTTGGATTCTTACTCACAGTTTTGGTTTTGCAGGTCATAAATTTGAGCTTAGAGATGCTCGATCTGCCCTTGAATCTTGAAGAGGTATTCTCCAATATTCTTGGTGTCCAGCTTGTGCTTCCGGATGAATTCTGTGATCATGGAGTGATTAGCACTCACACCACCCTCAACCATCCATTGGCACTTGAAGATCTCTTGTTCCACCGCATGAAGCATGTCCTTCTCGCTTCCCTCCTTGAACATCCCAGATGTGGAGCACACTCTCACGCATCTCAATGGTTTGAGGGTGCTTCATCACCTCCGGCGGGTAGGAGTTGATGACCTGCTCGAAGAACATGTCCTTGGTTGAGCTTGACGAAGACATAGCAATGTAGATCTGCCGGAAAAATAGCCCGAAACAAGAACAGAGGGAAAACTTGCGATGCGGTGGTCAAAACATCAAGGAGTATATATAATGAATTTTTCCCGTGCTGGACAAGTTTACGAAAGGAAAACGGGGTCGGGAAAGTCCACGAGGGGCCCACGAGCACTTTCCTGGCTGGTTATTATTTTTGTAATTTTTTATTTATTCCAAAACAAACAAAAATTTATTTTATGGAACTTTTTGGAGTCAGTTTTCTTACCGTACCACATACGTGCCCCTTTTTCAGGATTCTGGAGCATTCTGGAAGGTCTCTTTTATGTGCTTCTCTGGTGTCATTGTTTGGATAATATTGGGATCTTTGTTAATGCGTGTATATGAAATATAATGTTTAATTCTTTGCCCATTAACCACCTTAGGATTTGTTCCTTCCGTGTTGTCGATCTTGATGGCTCCAGAGCGATAAACCTCCTCGATAATATAGGGTCCTTCCCATTTGAAGAGGAGTTTTCCTGCAAAGAATCTGAAATGAGAATTGTATAATGGAACATGATCACTGATGTTAAATTCTCCTTTTTTGTGTTCTCATTTCATGCCATCTTTTAACTTTTTCTTTAAATGGCTTGGCATTTTCATAAGCTTGTGTCCTCCATTCATCTAGAGAACTCATGTCAAATAACCTCTTTTCACCGGCAAGTTTGAAATCATAATTAAGTTCTTTAATTGCCCAATATGCCTTGTGTTCTAATTCTGAGGTAAATGACAAACTTTTCCATAAACCATTTTATATGGGGACATACCCATAGGGTTTTTATAAGCAGTTATGTATGCCCACAATGCATCATCTAGTTTCTTAGACCAATTCTTCCTAGATCTATTAACGGTCTTTTGCAAGATTAACTTTATTTCTCTATTGCTCTATTCAACTTCTCCACTAGATTGAGGATGATATGGAGAGGCAGTTCTATGATTGACATCATATTTAGCTAAGAGTTTTCGAAATGCAGCATGAATAAAATGTGAACCACCATTAGTCATTAAATATCTAGGGACTCCAAACCACGAAAAGATAACTTCTTTAAGCATTTTAATAGAGGTGTTGTGATCAGCACTACTAGTTGGAATAGCTTCTACCCACTTAGTGACATAATCAACAACAACTAAAATATGAGTATACCCATTAGAGGAAGGAAAAGGTCCAAACATCAAATGGCTCAATAACAAGTGAATAATTCATTGGCATTTCCTGACGTCTACCAATATTACCAATTCTTTGACATTCATCGCAAGAAAGGACAAACTTACGTGCATCCTTGAAGAGAGTAGGCCAATAAAAACCAGACTGTAATACCTTATGTGCGGTTTTGTCTCCCGCATGGTGTCCTCCATATGCTTCAGAGTGAAACTTCCGTAGGATTTGTTCTTGTTCAAGCTCAGGTACACAATGTCTAATAATACCATCAACTCCTTCTTTATATAAATGTGGGTCATCCCAAAAGTAAAGTCTCAAGTCAAAGATGAACTTTTTCTTTTGTTGGTATATGAAATTAGGTGGTATATATTTAGCAACAATGTAATTAGCATAATCTGCATACCATGGACTATTGCGACAAGTACAAGGATTTATAGCAACTAATTGCTCACCAGGAAAACTATCATCAATAGGTAGTGGCTCATCAAGAAAATTTTCCATTCTAGACAAATTATCTACTACAGGGGTTTTCAGCTCCCTTACTATCAACAATATGCAAATCAAACTCTTGTAATAGAACAGCCCACCTAATTAGTCTAGGTTTAGCATCTTTCTTTTCCATGAGATATTTAATAGCAGCATGATCGGTGTGAATTATTACTTTAGAATCAACAATATAAGGAATTTATCACATGCAAACACAACTGCTAGAAATTCTTTTTCAGTAGTAGCATAATTCTATTGAGCGGTGTCTAGAGTTTTACTAGCATAGTGAATAACATTCAATTTCTTATCAACTCTTTGTCCTAGAATAGCACCAGCAGCATAATCACTAGCATCACACATTATTTCAAACGGTAGGTTCCAATCAGGTGGTTGAACGATAGGTGCAAAAATTAATGCTTTCTTAAGTATTTCAAAGGCTTCTACACAAACATCATCAAAAACAAATGGAATATATTTTTGCAAAATATTGGAAAGGGGCCTAGAAATGTTAGAGAAATCTTTAATAAACCTTCTATAGAAACCAACATGACAAAGGAAACTTCGAATACCTTTGATATCTTTGGGACATGGCATTTTCTCAATTGCATCAACTTTAGCTTTATCTACCTCAATACCTCTTTCGGAGATCTTATGCGCAAGGACTATACCTTCATTCACCATAAAGTGGCACTTCTCCCAATTCAAGACAAGATTAGTTGTTTCACATCTCTGCATAACTCGATCAAGGTTGTTTAAACAATCATCAAAAGAGGTTCTGTAAAAGGAGAAATTATCAATGAATACATCAACAATCTTTCCACAAAAGTCAGAGAATATAGCAGTCATACATCTTTCATAGGTAGCAAGTGCATTGCATAAACCAAAAGGCATACATCTATAAGAATAGGTTCCAAAAGGACAAGTAAATCTATTTTCTCTTGATCTTCTTTTGTTACAGGTATTTGAGAAAAACAGAATATCCATCTAAGAAACAAAAGTGTGTATGCTTAGATAATATTCCTAACATTTGATCAATAAAAGGCATGGGGTAATGATCTTTTCTAGTGGATTTATTTAATTTCCTAAAATCAATTACCATCCTATAACCAGTTACAATTCTTTGTGGGATAAGTTCATTTTTATCATTAGCAACAACGGTAATGCCTCCTTTCTTAGGAACACAATGAACAAGACTTACCCATCAACTATTAGCTATAGGATAAATTATACCTGCCTCCGGAAGCTTTAGCATCTCAGTTCTTACCACATCCTTCATCTTAGGATTCAAACGACGTTGATGATCAACAACGGGTTTAGCATTTGGTTCCATATTAATCTTGTGCTGACATAAAGTGGGACTAATGCCCTTAAGATCATCCAGAGTATATCCAATTGCAGTATGGTGCTCCTTCAGAACCTTAAGTAATCTCTTTTGTTCATGTTCTAAAAGGTTAGCAATAATAATAACAGGATATATCTTCTTTTCATTAAGATAAGCATATTTCAATGTATTAGGTAGTTTCTTTAAATCAAACACGGGATCACTCTTAGGATGTAGAGGGTCTCCCAAGGTTTCAACAGGCAAATTATGTTTAAGGATTGGTGCTTTCTTAAAGAATATATCATCTATATCTTTCATTTCTTTTGTATGCATATCATTTTTATGGTCTAGCAAATATTGTTCTAACGGATCAGTAGGAGGCACAAAAATAGAAGCAAGACCAATTATTTCATCCTTATTAGACAATTATTCGTCATGCATATGTCTACTAAACTTGGAGAAATTAAATTGATGAGATACATCACCAAAGTTGACACTAGTTGTTTCCTTAGTGCAATCAATTTTAGCATTAATAGTGTTCAGAGTCTACCAAATATAATGGGATAAAAATTATCTTGTAACAAACTAAGGACTAAGAAATCAGTAGGGTATTTGATCTTACCACATAAGACTTCAACATCTCTAACAATCCCAAGTGGTGAAGTAGTCTCTTTGTTTGCGAGCTTAATAGTAGCACCAATATCTTCTAACTCAACAAGTGCAATATCATGCATAATTTCTTGATAAAGAGTAAATGGAATAACACTAACACTAGCACCCATATCACATAAGCCATGATAACAATGATTTCCAATCTTAACAGAAACAACTGGCATGCCAACAATAGGTCTATGTTTGTCTTTAGAATCTTATTTAGCAATACGAGATGCTTCATCACAGAAATATATAACATGCCCATCAACATTATCAACTAATAAATCCTTAATCATTGCAACTTCAGGTTCTACCTTTATTTGTTCGGAGGGTTTATGTGGTTTGATATTACTTTTATTAACCACGGTTGCAAATTTAGCATGTTCTCTAATCCTAACAGGAAAAGGTGGTTTCTCAATATAAGCAGTAGGCACAACTAGATCAACATTATAAATGATTGTTTCCTCTTTAGCTATAACAGGTTCCTTACTAGTTTCTTCAATAGGTGGGTGAAATTTAAACCATTTCTCCTTCGGGATATGAACATGAGTAGCAAATGATTCATAGAAAGTAGCTACTATCTCAGAGTCAAGTCCATACTTTGCACTAAATTTATGAAAAACTTCAGTTTCCATAAAGATTTAACACAATAGAACTCGAGATTTATACCTGACTCTTTACCTTTGTCGATTCCCTAATCTTTAGAGTTGCGTTTAATTCTTTCCAGAAGATCCTATTTGAATTCAACAGTTCTCTTTATAAAGGAACCAGTAGATGAAGTATCGAGCATTGGTTGATTATCATGAGAAAGCCGAGCATAAAAGTTTTGTAAGATTATTTCCCTTGAGATCTCATGATTGGGGCATGTGTGCATCATAGATTTAAGCCTCCCCCAAGCTTGAGAAATTCTTTCTCCTACATAAGGCCAAAAGTTATATATATATATATATATATATATATAATTCCAATCACGATGAACCAAATGCATAGAATAAAATTTCTGATGGAATTCCATCTTCAATCGGTTCCAATACCATGTACTGGATGATACATCTCAAACATATCTACTTTTCCAAACACTTTTGCTCTTGTTTTGGACTCTAATTTGCATGATTGAATTAAACTAACACGGATTGACGTTGTTTTCAGTAGAACTACCATGGTGTTATTTTTGTGCACAAATAAAAGTTCTCGGAATCGGACGAAACTTTTTTGAATTATTTCTGGAATATATGAAGAATTATGGAGCGAAGACCTGTTGGAGGGGGCAGCCTGTGGGCCACAAGACAACAGGGCGTGCCCCCCTGGCGTGCCCTGTTAGCTTGTGGGGCCCACGTGGCTCCCCCAACCCTAATTCCAGTCCAATAAATTAACATCTATGGAGAAAAAAAAATCAGAGAGAAGATTTCATTACATTTCGCGAGACGGAGCCGCCGCCACCTTCTGTTCTTCCTCGGGAGGGCTGATCTGGAGTCTGTTTGGGGCTCCGAAGAGTGGAGATCATCGTCGTCGTCATCACCAATGCTTCTCCATCAACAATTCCATGATGCTCACCACCGGGAGTGAGTAATTTGTTTGTAGGCTTGTTGGATGGTGATGGGTGTGGATGAGATTGATCATATAATCGAGCTATTTTGATAGGGCTTGATCCCTAGTATCCACTATGTTCTGAGATTGATGTTGCTATGATGCTTGTCACTAGGGCCCGAGTGCCATGATTTCAGATCTGAACCTATTATGTTTTCATGAATATGAAAGTGTTGTAGATCCTATCTTGCAAGTTGTATGCACATATTACGTGTCATGATCTGCATACCCCAAGGTGACAATAATTGGGATTCTTTCCGGTGATTGCCGTAGTTTGAGGAGTTCATGTATTCACCATGTGTTAATGCTTTGTTCCGGTTCTCTATTAAAAGGAGGCCTTCATATCCCTTAGTTTCCTTATGGACCCTGCTGCCATGGAAGGGTAGGACAAAAGATGTCATGCAAGTTCTTATTGCAAGCACGTATGACTATATACGAAATACAAGCCTACATTATATTGATGAATTGGAGCTAGTTCTATGTCGCTATAGTGTGTAACTATTACATAATGAATGTCATCCATATTTATCCATCGCTGATCCATGGCCTATGCTTTTCATATATTGAATCTTGCAAGTTACTATTGTTGCTACTACTGTTACAATCACTACAAAATTGATGCCGCTGCTATTACTGTTACTACTACTATTGTCCTTTGCTACTAAACTTTTGGTACAGAAGGATACTCCAGGTGTGGTTAAATTGAAAACTCAACTGCTAAGACCAATAAATATTGTTTGTCTCCCCTTGTGTCGAATCAACAAATTTGGGTAAAATACTTCCCTCGAAGACTGTTACGATCCCCTGTACTTGTGGGTTATCAAGACTGTTTTCTAGCATCGTTGCCGGGGAGCATAGCTCTATTTATTGTGTTCACCAAGGTTATCCTATTTTCACTATGAAGAATCTGAAAGACGCTAAAACCAATATCGTCCCCTCTCATACGAGAGGAGGTAAGGAACTGCCATCTAGCTCTACTTTTGATTCACATATTGTTTTGAATCGTCTTATGACATGACCACTTGATACTCGTTCTGATATGTTGCAAGTACTTGGTGATGCTACTTATGAAATTAATGATGACACTACTGCTATGCTTGATGAAACTGAAACTATGCCACTGAATGAATTACTTGATGCTCATATTGCTAAAGCTAGAGAACTTGAGAATGCTGAAATTGGTGAAAACTTTGAATCACCTATTATGCCTAGCTCTCCTAATAGATATGAATTGCCTGATGTACCTGAGGGTTATGTTATGGATGGGGAAATAGCTAGAGACTTTCTTGCTTGTAATGATAGAGATGATGTGAAGAAACTACTATGCAAACTGAAAGAAAAATCTATGATGGAGAAAATGAAACATGATCCTAAATTTGCTACTTCTCCTATATGTGTTACTGATAAGGATTATGAATTCTCTGTTGACCCCGAGTTAATTACCATAGTAGAATCTGATCCTTTCTATGGCTATGAAACTGAGACTGTTGTGAGACATCTCACTAAATTGAATGATATTGTCACTTTGTTTACTAATGAGGAAAAGATGCATTATTAATATATCCTTAAGCTTTTTCCTTTCTCTCTAAAAGGCGATGCTAAGAAATGGTTCCTCACTCTTGCTCCTGGTTGTGTGCATAGCCCCCAGGATATGATATATTACTTCTCTAAAAAATATTTTTCTGCCCATAAAAAACAAGCTGCCTTACAGAAAATATTTAACTTTGTGCAAATTGAAGAAGAGAATCGCCCTCAAGCTTGGGGGAGGCTTCTCCAGTTACTTAGAGCTTTTCATAATCATCCTTCAAAAATGAAATACTTGATATCTTTTATAATGGACTAACCGATGCTTCTAGGGACTACCTAGATAGTTGTGTTGGTTGTGTTTTCAGGGAACAAACTATTGGGCAAGCTGGAGAATTATTGAATAACATATTGCAAAATGCCGATGATTGGACACTTCCTGAACCACCACTGGAACCTATTCAAAAGAAGAGAGGTATTCTATACCTCAGTCCTGAAGATATGCAAGAAGCCAAGAGATCTATGAAAGAAAAAGGTATTAAAACTGAAGATGTCAAGAATTTACCACCTATCGAAGAAATACATGAACTTGACACCCCGACACTGGTAGTAGAGGTAAATTCTCTCCGTGCCTTTAATGAAAGTGATATACCTGATACTAAGACTCCTAGTCAATTCATGGATGAATTCAATAATTATATTGTTAAGCAAGAACATTTCAATAACTATGTCAAAGATCAATTAAGACGCAATGCCATGATGATAGATCGCTTAAGTGACTTGATGTGTAGAATTGCTAATGATGTTAAAGGTCTAGGTAAACATGCTTCAGTGGTTCACACTCAATTATACCAAATTGCTAAGTCACAAAATGATTTTCTTGCTGAATTAAAAGATAACATGGATGATTATGCTATTAGAGTAATGACTAGAGGACGTAGAATGACTCAGGAACCCCTTTATCCTAAAGGTCACCCTAAAAGAATTGAATATGATTCTCAAAGAATTAATGATGATGCACCTAGTACACCTAGGAAGAAAAAGAAAAAGAAAAATGATAGGACTATGCATGCTTCTAGTGAACCTATTATAGAAAAACTTGATGAGAATCATAATGATGTCTCGATTTCTGATGCTGAGACACAATCTGGTAGTGAACTTTAACCTAGTAATAATGAAAATGATGATCACGTAGATGCTCAACCACATAGTAATAAAGAACCTGAAAATGATGTGGAAATAGAACCTGCTGAAAACCTTGATAACCCACATCCTAAAAATAAACACTATGAAAAGAAAGACTTTGTTGCTAGGAAACATGGGAGAGAAAGAGAGACATGGGTTCAGAAACCCATGTCATTCCCTCGAAGCCTTCTAAGAGTAAGGATGAGGAAGAGTTTGAATGCTTTGCTGAAATGATTAGACCTATCTTTCTGCGCACTCGCTTGATTGATATTTTGAAGATGCCTCCGTATGCTAAATATATGAAGGACGTTATTACCAACAAAAGAAAGATACCTGAAACTGAAATTGCCACCAAGCTTGCTAATTATTCTTTTGATGGTGGAGTGCCTAAGAAGTTGGGAGACCCGGGTATACCCACAATACCTTGTTCGCCATTAAAAGATACGGGGTTGATAAATTTAGTAAGCACAACTCTTTGTATCTTTAGTTTATTCTCTGTTATTTTTTAGTTTTTAATGCCATGAGTTCCAGGTTTTCTGAATTTCCCGTGCAATAAAAATGACCTAGAAATAAAAAGTCTCAGAATGCCACAAAATTTTAACATGATTTTCCTAGAATATTTTAAAAAAATTGGTGCTAAAAACACATCAGGGAGGTGCACCTGTGGGCCACAATCCAACAAGGCGCGCCCACCCCCTGGGCGCGCCCTAATAGGTTGTGGGGCCCACAGGGTCCCCTTGCCTTATCCCTTCTGCCCATGCCTTCTCTTACCTCCAGCAACAATTCATAGTCACTCTCTCTCTCGTGTTCTCGCTCCCAAACCTGAGATTTTCGATCTCTTTGCTCGGAACTCCGTTTCCGAAACTGTTTTGAGGAATTGCTCCTTGGTATGTGACTCCTGCATTCCTCCAATTAGTTTTTGCTTTAGTGGTTTATATTTCGCGGATTTTGTTGTACTTGGTGCTGCTGAAAATGAGCTTGCATGTTGGATTCTTTGAGTTCCAAGTAGTATGAATGCTTGATATGGCCTCTAGGTACCTATATGAGTAGTTGCTACAATCTTGCAAAATTTTATTGACATAATTTTGTGGCCCAAAAATTTCAGAAATTTGTCATAGGAAAAATGAATTTCCTTACGATGGTTTCTTCAAGCCGGAGTCCTAAAGGAGTTGTTGGGAGGACCCAGGACCAAGACATTAACATATTTCGCAACGCGGAGGTTAGACCGTGTGAATGGCCACATACACCTTTCATGAGCGAAGCGGGTTTCCACCAAGAGTTGATGCAATTCATTACAAATGTCGGGCTGACCATATTCCTCATAGATGAGTGTGATCAATACTATCTCCTTACAAATTCCTTTGTGCGGAATTTCTATTTCATAAATAGGCCCAATGCTCCCATGGTGCACTTCGATTTATAGGCAGAACATTATGAATTACCACTATCCGAATTCTGTGAAATATGCTTGATTCCTTCAGACGGGGGAAATCGTGAGCCTAAACCGGAGGAGTTTGAGGACTTCCGCCGTACTTTAACTGTGGGAGAAACTAGGGGCATATCAAACGCCAGGGCCACCAGTTTACATTTTCCTGTTATGCATTACTTTGCTTTATTCATAGGGAAATGTTTAACTGCTATGAGTCAGGGTGGCGGTCTCGGTGTCCACTAATGCAGGCGTCTGCTTTACAAACGGTTTTTAACCCCTTTCCATGATGTAGTCTCAAACCGCCGCCTTGCATGTGTGGGCGATAGGGGGGGCCTATCCCACACGACACGGAAAACCCGCCGGCGATGCCTGCGCCCAGTCACACACGATGGCCAAAAATATATCGTGTGCGATTGGAAGGGCCATCACAAATATATATATTGGGGAAGTCGTGTGAGATGTGCTTAGCATCCCACACAGTGAATCCCAAACGGAAGTTTCCGTTCGTATTGTACATCACACACAATTTTCTGCATAACATAGTCCGTGTTAGGGGTGCCATCACGCACGGTGCCTAGAAGAAACTGTTTGGCATAGGGCTGTTCTTCACACACGCATTTTATGTGAAAACGTTTGTGAATGGGTGTTCTAACGCACACAAACCTCTTACAGCAGGACCTACATGTGCAAGACCAAATTATTAGAAACCTAAATATTAGAATGGTTCCTGCAATTGCACAATAATGTGCTATTAGCCAAAGGATCATGAAAGTGCAAACATCGATGGTAAACTTTAGTGTCTCCCATTGTTCCCCCCTGTAACGTATTTAAGATAGATATTGATCAGGTTATAAGTGAGATTTGGCATGCTATCAGTAAAATATGTTAATGAAAAATAAACGTATTGCAGATCCAACATATTAATTCAAGCCACATGGAAAAGCCAAGCGTGCTAAGAACTATGAGATATAGCAACTGTATGTTTCACATGCATACAAAATTGTACCAACAACAGTCGAACACCACATTGCAGATGATCACCAAAACAAATGAACCAAACAGTTAACTGAGCATTACATTGCACAATAGAACATACTAGAAGGTCAGATTGCATAGTAGCATTACATTGCATATTTCACTAGAATTTCTTAAGGAAAGGTAGGAGCAGCACATGCACCGGGTAAAGCAAACATGCTTAACAGGCGTAGCTAGCTGAACACATGTCATTAGTAATTAAGCTAAAAAAACAAGCTATTCCTCGTCGTCGGAGATATCGATAATGATGGGCTTGGACGAGGGAGAGGCCTCCACATCGTGAGTGCCCTCCTCGTAGTGGTTAGTGGCCTCAGCCTGTCTGGGCACGAACCTGCCGGCTCTAGAGTTGACGAAAGCACGGGCAAGCTAAGAGGCGTCGACGGTGGCCTCGACGGTGAGGTGCTGCTCCAAGATCTGGGGGTCGGCACGCATGGCAGCCATCGCGGCCCCATCCGCGTGTGCGGCCGCGATTTGCTTCTCCGCATCCAGATGCCCCTTGACATCTTGGCTATACTGTGTGCGCCATGTCTTTCGGCGACGATTATGTGGGGGTGGGCCAGTGATTTTGGTGGAAGGTGTCGCACCGGAGCGTCGCCGGTGAGGAGGCGGCGCTGCAAGCAAGTAGTGAAGGTTTGAACTTAGGAAAGGAAGGGGGAAGCAGGGGAAATGTGGCTTTTGGTTGGTACGAGGGGCGGGGGTAGATATTTGCGCGGCAGCCCAAAATTTCGTTCGGTGTGGCAAAAAACTAGCGCGCACAGTCACATCTGACACAATCCATTTACCATAATTGTGTGCGATATTCAATAAGAAAAATGAACCCTATAGTTTATCCCGTGTGTGATGGGACTGAACGTGGAAATTTTGGTCTCCAAGCTTCCGGCGTAAGATATCGGATACTACATTGCACACGGTACTTGCATTTCATTTCCATTTGGAAGAGAAAATGGGGATACGGCGGCAACTTTTGGTCCGAATTTCCCTTGTTACATTGGTCATCGACGTCATTGCTTAATTTAAGAACAATTGCAACTTTGAGTACTAAAGCACTGCCCACACTTACTTAATCGAGCAACTAAACATTAGTTAGTTGACCTAAGTATATTACTCTAACAAAAGACCATCGCTCTAAACAGAGACTAATATTCCGCCTGGCATTTGTCGATCTCTGCCACCTCCTCGATGACCAGCTCCCGCTCGACGACCTCCGATGTAAGGAGATCCATGGCATCCATCGCCACATACTCCACCAACATTTCGCAGTCCTCGTCCACCATCTCTTTGGATAAGGCCGCCATGAGTCGGGTGTGGGCGGCCTTGGTCCGGGCATGGACGACCACAATCTTGGCTAGGGAGGCCGCCGACGAACAGATGCCTACTCGAGCACACTCAGTGATTACCAACTCATCAGACGGGGGTTGTCGACCGGTGTCGGAGAAGGCAGCTGTGATTTGTGCAGTGACCGACACGAGATGGGCGTGGGCGGCCTCGAGATGGGACTGGGCCTCCGCCATCAGGCCTACGCCGACCGCCGAGAAACTAACAACTGATGTGTTGTTCTCGTCATTTGCTATCCCCGTCGCGGTTGTTGCTGTCGCCCTCTCAGCTACAGCAGCTGCCCTTTCGGTTGCTGCAGCCGCCCTGTCGGAGGTAGTGGCTGCGTTCAAGCATGTTGAGAGCGCGCTCATGGCTGATACGGCAGCACTCGGGCCAGAGTGGGTTGCTGAAGTTGCCCTCACGACGGGGATCCACGTCCCCATCTTTCACCGACGACGATTGAACAGTAAAATGGTCTGAGGAGTCAGTGCGGTAAACTGGCCGGTCGTGGACTGTAGCCGATGAAGCTTCCGGCCTAAGCCGTGCATGTATGAGGATTGGCCCAAGATATTTTGTACTGCATCACACACGATTCATGATCATGAACTGTTTGTGAAAGACTTGATTTTCATAATGTTTTTAAAACAAAAAATGAGGTTACTTTGACAAACGACGGTGTTTGGATTGCAATAAGATTTATTTGCAGTGAACACTGACCAATAGCAGTGTCATGCTAAAATATGGAATTATTCAGGGTTTGTGTGGCATTTTTATACATTAATTGAGTTTTCTAGACATTTAATGTGTATAATTAAAATTTGAACTATCGTCCCAATGTCCGGTGCATCAAAATGGGTTCAAAAAACATATTAGTGTCCATGGATTCATCTTTAGGTCACGGGCAAGAAATGGGAATGAATTTCAAACAACTCTTCATCTTGGCTCGACCACAAACGTTGAGAAACTTGGTTTTTAAAATACTGTAAATCCAAAACGCGTTAGAAATTCAAAAAACTTGGCATGTTGTCATGACATGGCTCATATGTGCCATGGTAAAAAAAATGTCCAATTTGGGACAAGTTTAGGCACAATTCCCTTACAAACCGGAGCTTCTCACAGCAAGCTTTGTGGTTCCGATAGGGAACACGTCACCTTACGTGGGCAAAATGACATCCGCTCATCTTCTCGTCTTGAACTTTTTTTAGAGGCAACATAGACCAGTAGGAGTGTCTTGCTAAAATATGGAACTATTCAGGGTTCTTTTTGCAAAAAAGTATACATTAATTAAGTTTTTCTAGGCATTTAATGTGGATAATTAAAATTTGAACTAAAATCACAAGGTTCGGTGCATCAAAATGGGTTGAAAATCATATAAGTGTCCTTGGCTGCATTCTTTGGCCCCCATGCAAGATATGAGAACGAATTCCAAACATCTCGGGATCTTGGCTCGGCCACAAACATTGAGAAACTTGGTTTTAAATTCATGTATAAATCAAAAACTCGTCAGAAATTCGTGAAACTTGTCATGGTGTCATGACATGGCTCATATGTGGCCTGGTAAAAAATGTCCAATTTGGGACAAGTTTTGGCACAAGCCCCTTACAAAACAGACGTTCTCATGGGAAGCTTTGTGGTTTCGATATGGAACGCGTCATCTTACGTGGGCGAATCGAAATCCACTGCCTCTTCTTGTCTTGAACTATTTCTAGAGACAACATATACCAAAATGAGTGTTGTGCCAAAATATGAAATTATACATGGTTCGTTTGGCCCATTTATACATTAATTGACTTTTACATGCATTATTTAACGTGCATAATGTTGGGGAACGTTGCATGGGAAACAAAAAATTTCCTACGCACACGCAAGATCTATCCATGGTGATGAGCATCTACGAGAGGGAGAGTGGATCTACATACCCTTGTAGATCGCTAAGCGGGAAGCGTTAAGAAACGCGGTTGATGTAGTCGAACGTCTTCGCGATCCAAATCGTCGAGCGTCCCGCGATCCCATCATGATGCATCTCGCAATCCAATCTCGATCCGTCCCGCGATCCCATCACGATCCGTCCCACGATCAAATCACGAATCGTCTCGCGATCCTGATCACGATCCTTCCGATCTAGCGCCGAACGGACGGCACCTCCGCGTTCAGCACACGTACAGCTCGATGACGATCTCCGCCTTCTTGATCCAGCAAGAGGGAGCGGAGAGGTAGAAGAGTACTCCGATGGCGCGACGGCGCGGTGGCGATGGTGGTGGAACAATTCCGGCAGGGCTTTGCCTAAGCACCGCTGAAACTAGACTAGAGTAGAAACCGATCTAGATGAAGTAGAGGGAGCACGTGGCAATTATGGTTAGCTCTTCCCTCTAAATCCTCTAGTATATATAGGAGGAAGGGAGGGGAGGAGGCAGCCTCAAACCCTCAAGGTTTGGCCGAAATTGGAGGTGGAGGAGTCCTACTCCAATCCTATTAGGAGTAGGATTCCTCCTCTCCACTTGGAAACCCTTTCCACCTTTCCTCCTTTGGATTTTTTCCACCCAAAGCCACATGGGCCTTAGTGGGGGGGGGTTAGGCCAGCCCACTAGGGGCTGGTTTGACTCCTCCCACAGCCCATGAGGTCCTTTGGGTCGAGACACCCCTCCCGATGGTCCCCGGTACACCTCCCGGCACTCCCGGTACACTACCGAAATACCCGAAACTTTTCCGGTGACCACAACAGGACTTCCTATATATCAATCTTTACCTCCGGACCATTCCGGAGCTCCTCGTGACGTCCAGGATCTCATTCGGGACTCCGAACAACCTTCGGTCACCACCATACATAACTCTACTATACCGAAACGTCACCGGACCTGAGATACCTCTGACGTCCAGGCTTATTGTGATGTTGTATTACCGAGTGGGCCCTGAGATACCTCTCCGTCACACGGAGTAACAAATCCCAGTCTCGATCCATGCCAGCTCAACAGACACCCTCGGAGATACCTGTAGAGCATCTTTATAGTGACCCAGTTACGTTGCGACGTTTGATAGACACAAGGTATTCCTCCGGTGTCAGTGAGTTGCATGATCTCATGGTCATAGGAACAGATACTTGACATGCAGAAAACTATAGCAATAAACTGACACGATCATATGCTATGTTTATAGTTTGGGTCTTGTCCATCACACCATTCTCCTAATGATGTGATCCCGTTATCAAATGACATCTCATGTCTATGGCCAGGAAACCTTGACCATCTTTGATCAACGAACTAGTTAACTAGAGGCATACTAGGGACACAGTGTTGTCTATGTACCCACACATGTATTTGAGTTTCCAATCAATACAATTATAGCATGGATAATAAACGATTATCATGAACAAGGAAATATAATAATAACCAATTTATTATTGCCTCTAGGGCATATTTCCAACAGTCTCCCACTTGCACTAGAGTCAATAATCTTGTTCACATCACCATGTGTTTTACATTGTTATGAATCTAACACCCAATGAGTTCTGGGGTTCGATCACGCTTTGCATGTGAGAGAGGTCTTTAGTCAACGGGTCTGCGACATTCAGATCCGTGTGTACTTTGCAAATCTCTATGTCATACTGTAGACACTGCTACCACACTCCACTTGGAGCTATTCCAAATGGCTGCTCCACTATACGTATCCGGATTGCTACTCAGAGTCATCCGGATTGGTGTTAAAGCTTGCATCGACATAACCCTTTACGACGAACTCTTTATCACCTCCATAATCGAGAAATATTTCCTTAGTCCTCTAGTTACTAAGGATAATCTTGACCGCTGTCCAGTGGTCCACTCCTGGATCACTCTTGTACCCCTTGACAGACTCATGGCAAGGCACACACAGGTGTGGTACATAGCATGGCATACTATACAGAGCCTATGGATAAGGCATAGGGGACGACCTTCGTCCTTTCTCTTTCTTCTGCCGTGGTCGAGCTTTGAGTCTCACTCAACTCCACACCTTACAAATCAGGCAAGAACTCTTTCTTTGACTGATCCATTTTGAACTCTTTCAAAATCTTGTCAAGGTATGTACTCATTGAAAGTTTTATCAGACGTCTTGATCTACCTCTATAGATCAAGATGCCCAATATTTAAGTAGCTTCATTCCAGGTTTTCCTTTGAAAAACTCCTTTTCAAACAACCCTTTATGCTTTCCAGAAATTCTACATCATTTCCGATCAACAATATGTCATCCACATATACTTATCAGAAATTCTATAGTGCTCCCACTCACTTTATTGTAAATACAAGTTTCTCATAAACTTTGTATAGACTCAAAAACTTTGATCACCTCATCAAAGTGTATATTCCAACTCCGAGATGCTTGCTCCAGTCCATAGAAGGATCGCTGGAGCTTGCATATATTTTAGCATCCTTAGAACTGACAAAACCTTCCGGTTGTATCACATACAACCTTTCCTCACGGATACCGTTAAGGAAATGATGTTTTGACATCCATCTGCCAGATTTCATAATCGAAAAATGCAGCAACTGCTAACATAATTCCAACAGACTTTAGCATCGCTACGGGTGAGAAAGTCTCATCGTAGTCAACTCCTTGAACTTGTGAAAAACCCTTTGGCACAAGTCGAGCTTTATAGACAGTGACATTACCGTCCGTGTCCGTCTTCCTTTTAAAGATCCATTTGTTCTGAATGGCCTTTCACTCTTCAGGTAATACTTCCAAAGCCCATACTTTGTTTTCTTACATGGATCCCATCTCGGATTGCATGGCCTCTAACCATTTCTCGGAATCCGGGCCCATCATCGCTTCTCCATAGCTCGTAGGTTCATCGTTGTCCAACAACACGACCTCTAAGACAGTGTTGCCGTACCACTCAGGAGCAGTACGCGTCCTTGTTAACCTACGAGGTTCGATAGTAACTTGATCCGAAGCTTTATGATCATCATCATTAACTTCCTCTTCAACTAATGTAGGCTCCACAGAAACAACTTTTTGCGCTGCGCTACTCTCTGGTTGAAACAAAGGTTCAACAACCTCATCAAGTTCTATCTTCCTCCCACTCAATTCTTTCGAGAGAAACTCTTTCTCGAGAAAGGACCCGTTTTAGCAACAAACACTTTGTGCTTGGATCTGAGATAGAAGGTTTACCCAACTCTTACGTTAGGGTATTCTATGAAGATGCATTTGTCCGCTTTGGGTTCGAGCTCATCAGGTTGAAAACCTTTTCCACATAAGCGTCGCAGCCCCAAACATTAAGAAATGACAGCTTAGGTTTCTGCCAAACCAAAATTCATACGGTGTCATCTCAACGGACTTAGATGGTGCCCCTTTTTAAAGTGAATGTAGTTGTCTCTAATGCATAACCCCAAAACGATAGCGGCAAATCGATAAGAGACATCATAGTACGCACCATATCCAATAGAGCACGACTACGATGTTTGGACACACCATCACACTATGGTGTTCCAGGTGGCGTGAGTTGTGAAACAACTTCCACCTTGTCTTAAGTTGTATACCAAACTCGTAACTCAGATATTTACCTCTACGATCATATCGTAGATATTTTATCTTCTTGTCACGATGATCTCAAACTTCACTCTGAATTTGTTTGAACTTTTCAAATGTTTCAGACTTGTGTTTCATTAAGTAAATATCCCCATATCTACTCAAATCATCAGTGAAGGTAGGAAAATAATGATATCCACCGCACGCTACAACACTCATTGGACCAAATACATCAACATGTATCATTTCCAATAAGTTACTTGCCCGCTCCATCATACCGGAAAACGGGGTCTTAGTCATCTTGCCCATGAGGCATGGTCCGCATGTCTCAACCGATTCGAAATCGAATGAGTGCAAAGATCCATCAGCATGGAGTTTCTTCATGCATTTTACACCAATATGACATTTAGCGGCAGTGCCACAAGTATGTGGTACTATCATTATTAACTTTGTATCTTTTGGCATCAATATTATGAACATGTGTATCACTATGATCAAGATTCAATAAACCATTTTCATTGGGTGCATGACCATTGAAGGTATTATTCATGTAAACAGAATAACCATTATTCTCTAACTTGAATGAATAACCGTATTGCAATAAACATGATCTAATCACGTTCATGCAAAACGCAAACACCAAATAACATTTATTTAGGTTCATCACTAATCCCGAAGGTAGAGAGAGCGTGCGATGGTGATCACATCAACCTTGGAAACACTTCCAACACTCATCGTCACCTCACCCTTAGCTAGCCTCCGTTTATTCCGTAGCTTTTATTTCGAGTTACTAACATTTAGCAACCGAACCGGTATCCAATACCCAGGTGCTACTAGGAGCACTAGCAAGGTACACACGTATATCAAATATACTTCTATCGACGTTGCCAGCCTTCTTATCTACCAAGTATCTAGGGTTGTTCTGCTTCAGCGACCGTTCTCCTCATAATATAAGCACTTAGTCTCGGGTTTGGGTTCAACCTTGGGTTTCTTCACTGGAGCAGCAACTGACTTGCCATCCATGAAGTTTCCCTCCTAGTCCTTGCCCTTCTCGAAACTAGTGGTTTCACTAACCATCAACACTTGATGCTCCTTCTTGATTTCTACCTTCGCGGTGTCAAACATCGCGAATAGCTCAGGGATCATTATTTCTATCCCTGGCATTTTATAGTTCATCACGAGGCTCTAGTAGCTTAGTGACAGTGACTTGGAGAACTATATCAATCACTATCTTATATGGAAGATCAACTCCCACTCGATTCAAGCGATTGTAGCACCCAGACAATCTGAGCACATGCTCACCGATTGAGCTATTCTCCTTCATCTTGCAGGCAAAGAATCTTGTTGGAGGTCTCATACCTCTCAATACGGGCACGAGCCTGAGATCCCAATTTCAGCTCTTAGAACATCTCATGTGTTCCGTGATGTTCAAAACGTTTTGGAGCCTCAATTCTAAGCCGTAATGCATGACGCACTGAACTATCAAGTAGTCATCAGAACGTGCCTGTCAGATGTTCACAACATCTACAGACGATACTTGAGGGGGTGACGCACCGAGCGGTGCATTAAGGTCATAAGCCTTCTGTGCAGCAATGAGGACAATCCTCAGATCACGGACCCAGTCCGCATTATTGCTACCATCATCTTTCAACTCTATTTCTCTAGGAACATATAAAAATTCAAGGGAGCTACAGCGCGAGCTAGTAATCTACAACATAATTTGCAAAGACATTTTGACTATGTTCATGATAATGAGTTTAGTTAATCATATTACTTAAAAACTCCCACTCAAATTGACATCCCTTCGGTCATTCGAGTGACACATGATCCAAATCCACCAACTCAAGTCCGATCATCACGTGAGTTGAGGTGGTTTCAATGGTGAACATCTTCATGTTGATCATATCTACTATGTGACTCATGTTCGACCTTTCGGTCTCTTGTGTTCCGAGGCCATCTCTGTACATGCTAGGCTCGTCAAGTTTAACCCGAGTGTTCCGCACGTGCAACACTGGCTTGCACCCGTTGTATGTGAACGTAGAGTCTATCACACCCGATCATCACGTGGTGTCTCAAAACGACGAACTTCGCAACGGTGCACACTCGGGGAGAACACAATTTTATCTTGAAATTTTAGTGAGGGATCACCTTATAATGCTACCGTCGTCCTAAGCAAAATAAGATGCATAAAAGGATTAACATCACATGCAAATCATAAGTGACATGATATGGCCATGAACTTGTGCTTTTGATCTCCATCTTCAAAGCACCGGCATGATCTCCATCGTCACCGGCATAACACCATGATCTCCATCATCTTGATCTCCATCAATGTGTCGCCATGAGGTTGTCGCGCCGACTGTTGCTTCCACGACTATTGCTAACTCATAGCGATAAAGTAAAGCAAAAACGGCGAAAATAATTAAAGACAACCCTATGGCTCCTGCCGGTTGCCGTACTCATCGACATGCAAGTCGTGATATTCGATACAATACATGATCATCTCATACATTACATATATCTCATCATGTAATTGGTCATATCACATCACAACATACCCTGCAAAAACAAGTTAGACGTCCTCTAATTGTTGTTGCAAGTTTTACGTGGCTGCTATGGGTATCTAGCAAGAACAATTCTTACCTACGCAAAAACCACAACGGTGATACAAAAATTGCTATTCAACCTTCTCAAGGACCGCCTTTGTCAAATCCAATCCGACTAAAGTGGGAGAAACAGACACCCGCCAGCCATCTTTATGCAACGAAGTTACATGTCAGTTGATGGAACCGGTCTCTCGTAAGCGTACGAGTAATGTTGGTCCGGGCCGCTTCATCCCACAATACCGCCGAATCAAGAAAAGACCAAGGGAGGAAGCATTCTGAATATCAACGCCCACAAACTCCTTTGTGTTCTACTCGAGATCTCATCTACACATAGACCTGGCTCTGATACCACTGTTGGGGAACGTTGCATGGGAAACAAAAAATTTCCTACGCACACGCAAGATCTATCCATGGTGATGAGCATCTACGAGAGGGAGAGTGTATCTACATACCCTTGTAGATCGCTAAGCGGGAAGCGTTAAGAAACGCGGTTGATGTAGTCGAACGTCTTCGTGATCCATATCGTCGAGCGTCCCGCGATCCCATCATGATCCATCTCGCAATCCAATCTCGATCCGTCCCGCGATCCCATCACGATCCGTCCCACGATCAAATCACGAATCGTCTCGCGATTCTGATCACGGTCCTTCCGATCTAGCGCCGAACGGACGACACCTCCGCGTTCAGCACACGTACAGCTCCATGACGATCTCCGCCTTCTTGATCCAGCAAGAGGGAGCGGAGAGGTAGAAGAGTTCTCCGACGGCGCGACGGCGCGGCGGCGATGGTGGTGGAACAATTCCGGCAGGGCTTCGCCTAAGCACCGCTGAAACTAGACTAGAGGAGAAACCGATCTAGATGAAGTAGAGGGAGCACGTGGCAATTAGGGTTAGCTCTTCCCTCTAAATCCTCTAGTATATATAGGAGGGAGGGAGGGGAGGAGGCAGCCTCAAACCCTCAAGGTTTGGCCGAAATTGGAGGTGGAGGAGTCCTACTCCAATCCTATTAGGAGTAGGATTCCTCCTCTCCACTTGGAAACCCTTTCCACCTTTCCTCCTTTGGATTTTTTCCACCCAAAGCCACATGGGCCTTAGTGGGGGGGTTAGGCTAGCCCACTAGGGGCTGGTTTGACTCCTCTCACAGCCCATGAGGTCCTTTGGGTCGAGACACCCCTCCCGATGGTCCCCGGTACCCCTCCCGGCACTCCCGGTACACTACCGAAATACCCGAAACTTTTCCGGTGACCAAAACAGGACTTCCTATATATCAATCTTTACCTCCGGACCATTCCGGAGCTCCTCGTGACGTCCAGGATCTCATCCGAGACTCCGAACAACCTTCGGTCACCACCATACATAAATCTACTATACCGAAACGTCACCGAACCTTAAGTGTGCAGACCCTACGGGTTCGAGAACTATGTAGACATGACCAAGACACCTCTACAGTCAATAACCAATAGCGGGACCTGGATGCCCATATTGGTTCCGACATATTCTATGAAGATCTTTACCGGTTGAACCTCTATGTCAAGGATTCAGTTAATCTCGTACGCTGTTCCCTTTGTTCTTCGGTATGTTACTTGCCCGAGATTCGATCGTCGGTATCTCTATACCTAGTTCAATCTTGTTACCGGCAAGTCTCTTTACTCATTCTGTAATACAAGATCCCATGGCTAACACTTAGCCACATTGCTTGCAAGGCTTATTGTGATGTTGTATTACCAAGTGGGCCCTGAGATACCTCTCCGTCACACGGAGTAACAAATCCCAGTCTTTATCCATGCCCACTCAACAGACACCCTCGGAGATACCTGTAGAGCATCTTTATAGTCACCCAGTTACGTTGTGACGTTTGATACACACAAGGTATTCCTCCGGTGTCAGTGAGTTGCATGATCTCATGGTCATAGGAACAGATACTTGACATGCAGAAAACTATAGCAATAAACTGACATGATCATATGCTATGTTTATAGTTTGGGTCTTGTCCATCAAATCATTCTCCTAATGATGTGATCCCGTTATCAAATGACATCTCATGTCTATGGCCAGGAAACCTTGACCATCTTTGATCAACGAACTAGTTAACTAGAGGCATACTAGGGACACAGTGTTGTCTATGTACCCACACATGTATTTGAGTTTCCAATCAATACAATTATAGCATGGATAATAAACGATTATCACGAACAAGGAAATATAATAATAACCAATTTATTATTGCCTCTAGGGCATATTTCCAACACATAATTCAGATTTGAACTACAATCACAAGGTCTGGTGCATCTGATGATTGGGTTGAAAAATCATATAAGTGTACATGCATCTTTAGGTCACATGCAAGATATGGGAATGAATTTCAAACATCTTTGGGTCTTGGCTCGGCCACACAAACATTGAGAAACTCGGGTTTTAAATCATGTAAATCAAAAACTCATTAGAAGATTCATGAAACTTGACATGGTGTCATGAACATGGCACATATGTGCCATGGTAAAACAATTGATCAATTTGGGACAAGTATTGGCACAAGCCCTTTATAAACCGGAGTTTCTTACAGGAAGCTTTGTGGTTCCGATATGAAACACGTCACCTTATGTGCACGAAACGACATCCGCTACCTCTTCTCACCTGAACCAATTCTCGAGGCAACATAGATCAATATGAGTGTCGTGCTAAAATATGGAATTATTTAGGGTTTGTTTGGCCTTTTTTATACATTAATTAATGAATCTCGGCATGGTGTCATGACATGGCACATAAAGGCGTCATAGCATTTTGTTTTCCTATTTGAGACTCGTTTTTAATATATATTTTCTTCTAGAGACAACATTGATAATATTACTTTAAATTATAGTAAATCTAGAACTCACACAAAATTCAAGAAATTGGGCATGGCGTCATGATATAGCACAAATATGATGTGGTATTTTTTGTGTCCACTTTGGGAAAAGGCACACACATTAATAGCGAACAAAAGCTTTTTGGAACAAAGAACTATCACGTTTCCACGCAAACGGTTGCATTATTTTCAAACCGTGGGCGTTCAACTGCCCTTACGTGCTGCCAAGGGTCGCACTCTTTTATTGGCTAGGGCCTAGGAGGTGTCGTGCGAGCAGCTGCTTGAATTGACGGGAGGCGTGCGAGCTGGCGTCCGCTGCGCAGGCTCACCGGGAGGCGTGCGGGCAGTACGCCGCAGGCTCACTGGGAAGCTAGCCCTTTGACCTCCATATCCGCCCTCCTCACTTCCAACCTGTCCATCAATGGCGCCCGAGCCGCTGTTTAATAGGTGGCTGGCGTGGCTTGAGACTGCGTCGGTATTTTCCCCCAAAGAGGAAGGGATGGTGCAGCACAGCGACGGTAAGTATTTCCCTCAGTTATGAAACAAAGGTTATCGAACCAGTAGGAGGATCACCACCACCCAATAAGCAGCACCTGCACACAAACAACAAATACTTGCAACCCGACGCGAAAGAGAGGTTGTCAATCTCTCTACGGTAATAAGATAGATTAGGTAGTGATAGATAGGAGAGATAGATCTCTCAAGAACACAAAATAAAAAGGGCAAATAAAATATGCAGCAATATATTTTTGGGTTTTTGGTTTTGTAGATCTGAAAACAAAGATTGCAAAAACGTAGATCGGAAAGCAATATGATGGAAAATTAGACCCGGGGGCCGTAGGGTTCACTACTGGCTTCTCTCATGAGTATAACGCACGGTGGGTGAACAAATTACTGTTGGGCAATTGATAGAAAATCGAATAGTCATGACGATATCCAAGGCGATGATCATTATATAGGCATCGCGTACAAGATAGGTGGACCGACTCCTGCCTGCATCTACCTCTATTACTCCACACATCGACCACTATCCAGCATGCATCTAGTGTATTAAGTTCATGGAAAAACGGAGTAATGCAATAAGAACGATGACATGATGTAGGCAAGATCTATTCATGTAGGAATAGACCCCATCTTGTTATCCTTAATAGCAACGATACATGCGTGTCTTGATGCCCCTTCTGTCACTAGGAAAGAACACCGCAAGATCGAACCCATCACAAAGCACCTCTTCCCATGGCAAGAAAAATCGATCTAGTCGGCCTAACTAAACCAAAGATTCGAAGAACAAATACGATGCTATAAGCAATCATGCATATAAGAGATCAAAGAAGACTCAAATAATATTCATGGATAGAAACTGATCTTGAACTCAAAATTCATCGGATCCCAACAAACACACCACAAAAGTTTACATCAAATAGATCTCCAAGAGACCATTGTATTGAGAATCATAAGAGAGAGAGAAGAAGCCATCTAGCTACTGCCTACGGACCCGTAGGTCTATGGTGGACTACTCACACATCATCGGAGAGGCACCTATGAAGAAGATGAACCCCTCCGTGATGGTGTTTAAATTGGATCTCGCGGTTCTGGAACTTACGGCGGTTGGAATTGTGTTTGGTCGACTCCCCTAGGGTTTTTGGAATATCTGGGAATTTATAGGCATCAGAGGCGGTGCGAAGGGGACCCGTGGAGGGCACAACTGTGACGCCCCCGATTTCGACCGTATGCTAATCATACACGCAATGCGTACGATCAAGATTAGGGACTCACTAATTAATATCACAACACAACTCTAGACACAAATTAAAGTCATACAGCTTCATATTACAAGCCAGGGGCCTCGAGGGCTCGAATACAAAGCTCGACAAACACGAGTCAGCGGAAGCAATTAATATCTGAGTATAGACATAAGTTAAACAAGTTTTGCCTTAAGAAGGCTAGCACAAACATAAGCAGCGGATCGAAAGAGGCGAGGCCTCCTGCCTGGGAACCTCCTAACTACTCCTGAGCGTCGGCACTCTCCACGTAGTAGTAGGCTCCAGTGGTGGTGTAGTAGTCATCTCCTGCGTACTCCATCTCCTGGGCTCCATCGTCTGAACGCAGAATCGTATCGAAGGGGGAAAGAGAAAGCAAAGCAGCGGTGAGTACTCATCCAAAGTACTCGCAAGACTGACATCAAAACTATGCTAAGTATGCATCAGTATTAAGGGGAGGGGTTATATCTGGACTGACTGTAGAAAGCAAGAATAGGGGGAAGGCCTAGTCCTATCGAAGACTAGCATCTTCAGCATCTTGCAGCATTAGAAGAGAGTAGACTGGTATCTCATATATAGTCATATTATTGTAGCAATTTTATTAAGTAACCACGCCCAGAGATTCTTCCTCGACTCCCTGCGAGGAAGCAATCTCGAAGCCACATTCATTTCAAATTAAATCACAATTATAGTTGTATAAGGTCAAAGTATAACTCCAAGTCGTCCTGTTACCGTGGACACGGCTATTCGAATAGATTAATCATCCCTGCAGGGGTGCACCGCATCTCCAACACGCATGATCACCTCCGGCCGGACACACTTTCCTGGGTCATGCCCGGCCTCGGGATAGCAGCACGTCGTCGCCCCACCTAGGCTCAACGAAGAGGCCAGCCCGCCGGTCTAAATCCTAAGTGCCCAGGGGTCATGGGCCAATCGCCCTTTGCACACCTGCACGATGCGAGGGCGGCCGATGTCAGTCCTAGAACCCCTTATAACAAGCGTTGTGCCGTTGTGGACCACTCGGGCGCGCGCCGCTCCATTGCTGACGTCCGAAGAGCTTCGGCTGATACAACGACGCTGAGTACCCATAACTTCTCCCACGCGATGGTTTGGTGCGTAAAAAGGCCAACGACCCAACTCAGATCAAATACCCAACCCATTAGCATTTTATTAATGCGGGGCAAGCGTGACCCATGAAGTACGGTCCCGTCGCCCCGTCTCGAGGATGTGTGGCAAGGGCCTCACCTGCCCGTCCACGCCTCATCATCATCAAACCGTGGGTACCCCTCAGGGCCGACCCACCACCAACATGTTTCTGTAACCAGGTCATAGTAACTGTGTGTATAAGACATCAAGATGGAACCTAAGGAATCACCTTCAAAGGGTCCCGCTCGATGAAACCATCAAGGTGGACTTAGAGGAATCACCCTCGAGGGTCCCACACTTGAGGGGTTGCACGACAGAGTCATCGTCGGGAGTGGTGAAGGAGGAATCACCCTCGATAACCATGACCGACTAGCTGCACCACAGAGTTAGCATCATGAGTACTTCACGAGGTGTCACCCTCGGTACTCGATAGTGACTCTGCAGAGTCGTACAACTAAGGGGTGTGCGGTGACGTGAGGGGCCTGGCTTGTCGGTCGGTTAACCGAGTCTTCGAGTCTTCGGGTCGTCGAATTGTCGATAAAGAAGCAGGGGCAACTGGGACTAAGGGGGTCACAGGGGATTCATTGATCAACCTATACTAAGTAGTTGATATGATTGCAGGTATTGTAGCAGTTTATGAAAAACAGGCTATGCATCAGAATAGGAGCTAACTATTATAGTAGCCAAATTCTAATGCAAGAATAAGAGGGAAAGGAATATGCGATATCGGAATGCTCAAGGGGGGTTGCTTGCCTTGCTGCTCTGTGGCAAAAGGCTGATCGTCAACGGTGTAGTCGTACCCGGTAGCAGCATCGGTCTCGGAGGCTACCGGAGAGAAGAGGGGGAAGAAACAATAAATACAAGCAAACAGATGCAACATGATGCATGACATGGCAATACGCAGTGCTAGGGGTAGTCTAACGCAGTACTACATGTATCAGACGGAATGGGAGAATATCTGACGATATTTCCCGGGTCTTTGGATTTATCGGACAGATGATCCGGAGGGGAAAAGTTCCATGTTTGCTATGCTAGGAGCATGTGACAGACGAACGGATAGCGTATTCGGATTCGTGGGATTTTTCTGATCAACTTTCATGTATAAAACTTTTTCATCCGAGCTACGGATTATTTTATACGATTTTTCAAAGATTTAAACAATTTCTGAAATTATTCTATTTATTTAAATCAACATTATCCAGAACAGTGCAGAGTGACGTCAGCATGACGTAATGGTGACATCAGCAGTCAACAGGACGGCTGACCAGGTCAAACCTGACATGTGGGGCCCTCATGTCATTGTCTCATATATAAACCAGTGTTATATTAATCCTAAAAAATTAATTAGGGAAGGGCCCCACTAGTCAGTGTCACATTAGGCAGATTAATTAATTTTAACTTAATCTATTTACTAATTAAGCAACTGACAGGGGTGGCCCACTGTCATACTCACAGGGGGGGTCGGGCCCCACCTGTCATTGACTGGGCAGTGCCGAGTCAGCCAGTTGACTAAGTCAACTGGTCAACCGGGTCGCACTGGCCCACCGGCCAGTATCACTGGCAGTGGCCCCGGTCGGCCAGGTCAGCAACGGCCGGCGACCGGCGCCGGCGACGCTCCGGCGAGGGCCAGAAACGCCGGCGTGGCTCGGAAATGGTGCACCAGGCACCATTTCGAGCGCCGCGGGCATCTACGAGCAACTGGCGCCGACACGCTTCGATCTGGGGCACTAGCAGGGGCTGGGGCGGCCGAGTTTGGCGCCGGCGATGAGCCACGGCGGCGGGGGCTTTCGGGCGAGCTCGGGCGCGTGCAAAACAGCGAGTAAAAGAGCGGGGCTAGCGCGGAATCGGTTCAGGGGAGCAGCATCAGCTCGTAGAGCGTGCTGGCGCAGCATGAGCAGCTCTGTAGTGAGCGCTACTTCGGCCATGGCGGCGGCCAGAGCTCGGCTACGGTGAGGCTTAGCTACGGCGGCCTACAGGAGCAACGAGGGCAAGAGGGAGGCGCGGGGGAGCTCACTTGCGGTGACGGGAAGGCCCGGTGCAGCCAAGGTCGACGGAGAGGAGCAAATCGACGGCGGCGAGCCTCCGGGTCCCGAGGAGGAAGACGGTCGATGGCGACGCCTGGGCGCAGCTTCGGCTCGATCCAATGCACGGGGAGGACGAGGAGGTCGGTGCGGTCCTTCTGGACCCAACGGGTAGGAGTGGGAGGAGGTGTGGCCATGGCTAACCGGGAGCCATGGCGGCGGTGGCGCTCGGGAGAGAAGGGGGCGAGCGATGGAGAGGGAGAGAGAGAGCGCTGGAGTGTCCAGAGGGGTGCGGGGGCTCGACCTTATCCATCCACGCCAGCAGAGGGGGAAAAGATCTCGCGAGGGCCCCGGGCGTGCGGTCGTCTCCTCCCTGTTCGACAGCGCGCACGCGAGAGAGAGAGGGGCACGAGGTAGAGGACGACGGCGCTAGCGGGCTGGGCGTGGCACTGTAGCCCCAGGCCTACGTGCACAGGGCCGTTTTGCATTTTCTTTTTCTTTTCTGTTTTAATTTTACAGCTTCTGTTTTATTTCCTTTTTTGCCACATTTCTTCACAGTAAAAATATGTGACATGGCCCAATAAATATCCTGCAATATTCCACATGGCCACAAAAAGTTTGGGGATTTTTGGAATCTGTTTGCATTTTCCAAATGAATTTTGGAGCACTTTAAAATGCAATTTGGTGATGTTTTGGATGGTGGGGTCCACACCAACATCAAGGTGATGTTGTTTTCCCAAACAACACTAGTTTTGGGATTTTCTACAAGTGTGCAACATTTTTCATATGTTGTTTGGAGAATTATTTTATCACCATAAAATTCAATTGGCTTTTGAAGTGAAATTTAAATTGAGATATGAATTTTTAACTGGATCATATCTTGTTTAGCAAAATGATTAGGCACTGATCATGGTCATCACTGTGCTTAATTACAATGATCACTGTAGCACAAAACCAGGGTGTCACAATTCTCCCCTACTAAAAAGAATTCTTGTCCCGAGAATCAAGAATTAGAAGGAAAGAGCCCGGGGTATTCTGCACGAAGATGATCTTCGCGTTCCCAAGTGGCTTCATCTTCAGAATGATTTGCCCACTGCACTTTGAAGAACTTGGTAACCTTCTGACGAGTCCGACGTTCAGTTTCATCTAGAATGCGGATTGGTTGCTCTTTGTAAGAGAGGTCTTGTTGCAGTTCAAGCATATCATGATCCACTGCTCGGATAGGATCCTTGAAGCAGCGACGAAGTTGTGACACATGGAACACATCGTGAACCTGAGAAAGGTTTGGTGGTAGTTCCAGTTGATATGCCACCTTACCACGCCTTTCGAGAACAGTGTAGGGACCAATATATCGAGGAGCCAGCTTGCCCTTGATTCCAAAACGGTGTGTACCTCTCATCGGCGTGACTCGATGATAAGCCTTTTCGCCAGGTTGATAAACCACATCTTTGTGATGACGGTCATACTGACTCTTCTGAAGAGACTGAGCAGCCTTCAGATTTGCATGAATAATGCGGACTTGATCTTCGGCATGTTGGATAATATCCGGACCGATAAGTGTACGTTCCCCAGTTTCTGACCAATTCAGAGGAGTCCGACACTTACGTCCATATAATACTTCAAAGGGAGCCATCTTCAGACTAGCTTGATAGCTATTGTTGTAGGAGAACTCAGCATACGGGAGAGATTCCTCCCATTTCTTGCCGAAAGAAATGACACAAGCTCGAAGCATGTCTTCGAGAACCTGATTGACTCTTTCAACTTGTCCCTGGGATTGAGGGTGAAAGGCGGTGCTAAAGGACAAACGAGTTCCCATAGCTTCCTCGAAACTTGCCCAGAATCTTGAAGTGAATAAGCTGCCACGGTCTGAACTGATAACCAGTGGAATACCGTGAAGTGAAACAATTCTGGACATGTAGAGAGTTGCCAGCTGACTAGTAGTGATCGTTTCTTTGACGGCTAGAAAATGTGCAACTTTGGAAAGTCGGTCAATGACGACAAGAATGGCATCATTACCTTTCTGCGATCTGGGAAAACCAGTAATGAAGTCCATTTCAACATGATCCCATTTCCATTTAGGAATAGTAATAGGTTGCAGAGTTCTGGCAGGCCTTTGATGTTCGGCTTTGATACGACGGCAAACATCACATTCAGCAACATAGCGAGCAATGTCTTGCTTCATGTTAGACCACCAGAATCTTTGACGAATGTCTTGGTACATCTTGATACTACCAGGATGAATAGACAGCGGAGTGTCATGTGCTTCCTTCATGACCTCCTGAGTCAGATCATTGTTTTTCTCCTTACACGGTACCACTAGGCGGCCTTTGAAGTACAAAGCGCCATCCTCAACAATAGTGAAGGGTGAGGGCTTTCCTTCTGCGAGATCGAATTTAATCCTCTCGACTTCACTGTCACACTTCTGGATCCACTTGATGACATCCACAAGATCTGGTTTAGCAACCAAGGTATTAAGAGAACCCTGGGAAACAACGTGGAGGTTCATTTTGTAGGATCCTTCAGGAGGGGGAGTGAGATAACCCTGAGGAACAATATGGAGGTTCAGCTTGCGGAATTCCTTTTGAAGAAGGGGGTGAACCTTGTGAACCTGAAGGTGTTTGCAATAAGGCTTGCGGCTCAAGGCATCAGCCATTACATTAGCTTTGCCTGGGGTATAAGAAATGCCCACGTTGTAATCTGCTATTCGTTCCATCCATCTTTGTTGACGGAGGTTCAGATCTGGCTGAGTAAACAGGTACTTCAGACTTTGGTGATCGGTGTAGATCTCGCAACGATTACCAACAAGGTATTGTCGCCACTCTTTCAGTGCATGAATTACTGTGGCAAGTTCAAGGTCATGAACTGGGTAGTTCTCTTCATGAGGACGCAATTGACGAGATGCATAAGCATCCACTCTGCGCTCTTGCATTAGGACACAGCCTATTCCCTGACGCGAAGCGTCACAATAAATGACGAAGTCTTTACGAGTATCCGGAGGAGCAAGCACTGGAGCAGACGTCAGTTTGTCCTTAAGTGCCTGAAAGCTCTCCTGACATTTTTCTGTCCACTCGTATTTAACACCTTTGTGAAGTAAATTGGTTAAGGGCTTTGCAATCTTGGAGAAGTTCTCGACGAATCGACGGCAATAGCTGGCGAGTCCGAGAAAACTTCTGACTTGCTTGAATTCTTCGGGGGAGTCCAGTCAAGAATAGCCTGAACTCGTTCAGGGTTGACCGCAATACCATCCTTGGAGATCACATGCCCAAGGTAGGTTACTTCGTTCATCCAGAACTCACACTTTGAATACTTTGCATAAAGTTGATGTTCTCGAAGCCTCTCCAGTATAAGACGAAGATGTTCAGCATGCTCTTCTTTATTCTTAGAATAAACCAGGATATCATCCAGATAAACCACGACGAATTTATCGAGGTAGTCCATGAAGATATAGTTCATCAACCGAGAGAAGGTTGCTGGAGCATTGGTTAAGCCGAAGGACATGACGGTGTACTCGTATGAACCATAGCGAGTAACAAATGCAGTCTTGGGAATATCCTCTTCGCGAACCCAGATCTGATGGTAACCCAACCTCAAGTCGTGTTTTGAATACACTGATGAACCGGCAAGTTGATCATACAGATCGTTGATCCGAGGAAGCGGATATTTGTTTTGAATCGTTGCTTGGTTGATGGGACGGTAATCTTGGACCAATCGATTCGTACCATCTTTCTTCTTGACAAAGAGAGAAGGTGCTCCCCAAGCAGAGGAACTTGGACGAATGAAACCCACGTAGCGAATTGTCAATTTCTTGCTTAAGTTCAAAGAGTTCATGTGGTGGCATCTTATACGGACGCTTGGCTATAGGAGTGGTACCAGGTACCAAGTCGATGACAAACTCGACAGCTATAGCAGGGGGAATCCCTGGAAGTTCTTCCGGAAAAACATCTTGGAAATCCCGGACAACTGGAATGTTTTCAATCCCTTCAAGAGGTGACTCATTTAATGCATTCAAGGCATATAACCGGGCTTCAGCATTTAACAGCTTGGAATGACATGATCGAGTACAACTCATAACCAAAGAAGATTACCAAGAGTTGTTGAATCGCAATGCATACTCGATTCAGATATCAGTATCCTTGATTGTCCAACAACTCAGAACACGAGGAAAACTGGAATCAGTGAAATTTCATAGTTGATGAGGAGCTCATAAGAAGTTATAATAGCTCCGTGATATTCTCGAGATACCAATGATAAAACTCAGAGGTAGATCAGAATAAAGGTTAGACTAGTGTATTGATCTGTGGAAGACAAACACTTTAACTTGTCTGGGAATGAAACCAAAGTAGAACAACATGGTCAGAACCACGATTGCAAAGGACAAGATCACAGATACCGGATCAAATCATACATTGAATGATTATTGAAAGGAGAAGCTTCTATGATAAGATCAACATCGTTTCCATGGGCATGAACACAAGGTTCAAGGTCGACTCCCACTTCATCAATGCATCACCTTCCATTTACACCTCGCCTTTGGTGAAATTATAGTTTTGAAAGATTACCTGGCAAAACACCAGAAAAGTATGACTCGTGAAAACTGTCGGGTTCACACGAATTAAGGAAGGCATAGGTCCAACCCATCGGGGCATCTTAGGAACATATACCACAAGCTTCAAGAGTAATTAACACATGCTTGACAATAGAGCATGGCTGACAAAAGCGTAGGATACAACTGCTCGGAGGGAGAAGACACAATCTACAAATGGCATCACTTATCAGCGGAATAACACCACAATAATTTGAAAGTGAAGGATGCTATCGGATAATAACCCAACAATGGGTCTAGCGGTCCACAAAGGACCTGATGTGAGTATCGGTACCAAATCATAGGGAGAAAGAATGCAAGGCATCAGATCATAGAATATCCAATTAATTTGATGCTTAAATAACCAAAGGAATTAAGATTTCCAAATTGGTGTATCGGAAATAGATGCTCCGATCAAATACAAGTAAGTTGAATGGATTTAGGTGGACAATCAATCAAAGTTGAATTGTCAAGAACCAACTCATGTTTGGAAAGACGTCTGAGCCGGGCGGACAATCTATGATAAACAACTGATGACTGCGTGCATTCACACACAGGTTGAATCAATAAAATGAAATGAAAACCACAAAGGGTTTACTTAGTATTGCTAGACATATGGAATTAACCATAATGCAAGCAGGTGAGAACGGTCAAGAGCAAAAGGCTACTGAGGATTACGGAAGATCGAATAGCGTTTCGAAGAATTCTGTAACACATGATCCACAGAGGAAGAACGAATCTCCGGTAAGATAATTCGATCTACCTTGTAATAACAAGAGCAACAGGATATGAAAGTAGGAGCGACAATTGCATGTAGTCCTCCATAGGGGTTGACGGTGGAAGGGAATCACAAAAGCGATGAGCACAAGTTCTTGGGAGAACATCGGAGAGTATCTTCGAAGTCTTCTCATGAAACGAGCCATCGTCTGAAATGAGGAGCTCTCTGGGAGAAGTAGTTACGAGAACCTAGAGTTAGAGCTAGCAAAATCTTTAACCCGAAAGAGAAGAGAGATCAGAACCCAGAGTATAGATGAGGAATAAAAGATCCTAATACCACCCGATTGACATGTGGGCCCGTAAGCCACACAACTATGTTAGTAAAAGTTTTTCAATGACTAGACTCAACTTCGGCCAAGGAGTTGGAAAGGGGGCTACCTACAGGCAGTCGGCTCTGATACTAACTTGTGACGCCCCTGATTTCGACCGTACGCTAATCATACACGCAATGCGTACGATCAAGATTAGGGACTCACTAATTAATATCACAACACAACTCTAGACACAAATTAAAGTCATACAGCTTCATATTACAAGCCAGGGGCCTCAAGGGCTCGAATACAAAGCTCGACAAACACGAGGCAGCGGAAGCAATTAATATCTGAGTACAGACATAAGTTAAACAAGTTTTGCCTTAAGAAGGCTAGCACAAACATAAGCAGCAGATCGAAAGAGGCGAGGCCTCCTGCCTGGGAACCTCCTAACTACTCCTGAGCATTGGCACTCTCCACGTAGTAGTAGGCTCCAGTGGTGGTGTAGTAGTCGTCTCCGGCGTACTCCATCTCCTGGGCTCCATCGTCTGAACGCAGAATTGTATCGAAGGGGGAAAGAGAAAGCAAAGCAGCGGTGAGTACTCATCCAAAGTACTCGCAAGACTGACATCAGAACTATGCTAAGTATGCATCAGTATCAAGGGGAGGGGTTATATCTGGACTGACTGCAGAAAGCAAGAATAGGGGGAAGGCCTAGTCCTATCGAAGACTAGCATCTTCAGCATCTTGCAGCATTAGAAGAGAGTAGACTGGTATCTCATATATAGTCATATTATTGTAGCAATTTTATTAAGTAACCACGCCCAGAGATTCTTCCTCGACTCCCTGCGAGGAAGCAATCTCGGAGCCACATTCATTTCAAATTAAATCACAATTATAGTTGTATAAGGTCAAAGTATAACTCCAAGTCGTCCTGTTACCATGGCAACCGGAGAGAAGAGGGGGAAGAAACAATAAATACAAGCAAACAGATGCAACACGATGCATGACATGGCAATACGCAGTGCTAGGGGTAGTCTAACGCAGTACTACATGTATCAGACGGAACGGGAGAATATCTGACGATATTTCCCAGGTCTTTGGATTTATCGGACAGACGATCCGGAGGGGAAAATTTCCATGTTTGCTATGCTAGGAGCATGTGACAGACGAACGGATAGCGTATTCGGATTCGTGGGATTTTTCTGATCAACTTTCATGTATAAAGATTTTTCATCCGAGCTACGGATTATTTTATACGATTTTTCAAAGATTTAAACAATTTCTGAAATTATTCTATTTATTTAAATCAACATTATCCAGAACAGTGCAGAGTGACGTCAGCATGACGTAATGGTGACATCAGCAGTCAACAGGACGGCTGACCAGGTCAAACCTGACATGTGGGGCCCTCATGCCATTGTCTCCTATATAAACCAGTGTTATATTAATCCTAAAACAGATTAATTAGGGAAGGGCCCCACTGGTCAGTGTCACATTAGGCAGATTAATTAATTTTAACTTAATCTATTTACTAATTAAGCAACTGACAGGGGTGGCCCACTGTCATACTCACAAGGGGGGTCGGGCCCCACCTGTCGTTGACTGGGCAGTGCCCAGTCAGCCAGTTGACTAAGTCAACTGGTCAACCGGGTCGCACTAGCCCACCGGCCAGTGTCACTGGCAATGGCCCCGGCCGGCCAGGTCAGCGACGGCCGGCGACGCTCCGGCGAGGGCCAGAAACGCCGGCGTGGCTCGGAAATGGTGCACCGGGCACCATTTCGAGCGCCGCGGGCATCTACGAGCAACTGGCGGCGACGCGCTTCGATCTGGGGCACTAGCAGGGGCTGGGGCGGCCGGGTTTGGCGCCGGCGATGAGCCGCGGCGGCGGGGGCTTTCGGGCGAGGTCGGGCGCGTGCAAAACAGCGAGTAAAAGAGCGGGGCTAGCGTGGAATCGGTTCAGGGGAGCAGCACGAGCTCGTAGAGAGTGCTGGCGCAGCATGAGCAGCTCTGTAGTGAGCGCTACTTCGGCCATGGCGGCGGCCAGAGCTCGGCTACGGCGAGGCTTAGCTACGGCAGCCTACCGGAGCAACGAGGGGAAGAGGGAGGCGCGGGGGAGCTCACTTGCGGTGACGGGAAGGCCCGGTGCAGCCAAGGTCGACGGAGAGGAGAAAATCGACGGCGGCGAGCCTTCGGGTCCCGATGAGGAAGACAGTCGATGGCGACGTCTGGGCGCAGCTCCGGCTCGATCCAATGCATGGGGAGGACGAGGAGGTCGGTGCGGTCCTTCTGGACCCAACGGGGAGGAGCGGGAGGAGGTGTGGCCATGGCTAACCGGGAGCCATGGCGGCGGTGGCGCTCGGGAGAGAAGGGGGCGAGTGATTGAGAGGGAGAGAGAGCGCTGGAGTGTCCAGAGGGGTGCGGGGGCTCGACCTTATCCATCCACGCCAGCAGAGGGGGAAAAGATCTCGCGAGGGCCCCGGGCGCGCGGTCGTCTCCTCCCTGTTCGACAGCGCGCGCGCGCGAGAGAGAGAGGGGCGCGAGGTAGAGGATGACGGCGCTAGCGGGCTGGGCCTGGCACTGTAGCACCAGGCCTAAGTGCACAGGGCCGTTTTGCATTTTCTTTTTCTTTTCTGTTTTAATTTTACAGCTTCTGTTTTATTTCCTTTTTTGCCACATTTCTTCACAGTAAAAATGTGTGACATGGCCCAATAAATATCCTGCAATATTCCACATAGCCACAAAAAGTTTGGGGATTTTTGGAATCTGTTTGCATTTTCCAAATGAATTTTGGAGCACTTTAAAATGCAATTTGGTGCTATTTTGGATGGTGGGGTCCACACCAACATCAAGGTGATGTTGTTTTCCCAAACAACACTAGTTTTGGGATTTTCTACAAGTGTGCAACATTTTTCATATGCTGTTTGGAGAATTATTTTATCACCATAAAATTCAATTGGCTTTTGAAGTGAAATTTAAATTGAGATATGAATTTTTAACTGGATCATATCTTGTTTAGCAAAATGATTAGGCACTGATCATGGTCATCACTGTGCTTAATTACAATGATCACTGTAGCACAAAACCAGGGTGTCACAACAAACCATCAGGGTGCGCCGGGGGCCCCCTGGCGCGCCCTGGTGGGTTGAGATCCCCACAGCCCACCTTCTAGGCTCTTCTTTGGCCCACTTGGTGTCTTCTGGTCCAGAAAAAATCTCCAAAAAGTTTCATCACGATTGGACTCCGTTTGGTACTGATATTCTGCGAAGTAAAAAACAAGCAAAAACAGCAACTAGCACTTTGGCACTATGTCAATAGGTTAGTCCCAAAAAATGATATAAAGTTGTTATAAAATGATTGTAAAACATCCAAGAATGATAATATAACAGCATGGAACAAGCAAAAATTATAGATACGTTGGAGACGTATCAGCATCCCCAAGCTTAATTCCTACTCGTCCTCAAGTAGGTAAATGATAAAAACAGAATTTTTGATGTGAAATGCTGCCTAACATGTTCATCACATTCTTTTCTTTTGTATAGCATGGACATTTGGACTTATAATGATTCAAAGCAATAGTCTAGTTTTAACATAATGACTTCAATACTCAAGCATGTCAACAAGCAACCATGTCTTTCAAAATATCAACACTAAAGAAAGTTATCCCTAGCCCATCATGCTCAATCATTGATCCATTCATGAAACACACTCAAATATTAGCTATGCCCAATGCTCAAGTACGATCATAGTGCCCCCTAGTTGGTGCTTATAAGAGAAGATGGAGACTCAAAGCAAAAATAAAAAATTGCATAAAGTAAATAGAAAGGCCCTTCGCAGAGGGAAGTAGGGATTTGTAGAGGTGCCAGAGCTCAAGGTTTAAATTGAGAGAGAAAAAATATTTTGGGTGGCATGCTTTTCCTGTCAACGAAAATAACAAAGTAGTTCACAATACTTTCCATGCTAGATATATCATAGGTGGTTCCCAAACAGAAAATAAAGTTTATTCCTTTTTCCACCAAACTTTCACTTTCCATGGCGGGCCGTATCCACGGTTGCCTTCCATACCAACACTTTCCAAGGAATTTATTATTTGACTACAAAAAGTAAATATATTTTTTCTTTTTCATTTCGGGAATGGGCATCCCTATTACCGCCGCACTCTCGTGCAATGACAAGTGAATAAACACTCATCTTGAGAATAACACATTTAGCATGGAAAAATATTGGACACTCCCCACCGTTTCATGAGCGGTACGGGCACACAAAAGAGAAAGTTTATTTTGAAAATTTAGAGATGGCACATACAAATTTGCTTGGAACGGCATGGAAATACCGCATATAGGTAGGTATAGTGGACTCATAAGGCAAAACATGGTTTAAGGATTTTGGATGCACAAGTAGTATTTCTACTTAGTACAAATGGAGGCTAGCAAATAGATTGGGAAGCAACCAAACCAAGAAACGAAAATTCACATAAGTGAGCATTGAACATAACTAACACTGAATAATGCACCACAAGTAGGATGTAACTTCATTGCATAACTATTGACTTTCGTGCATGCATAGGGAATCACAAACCTTAACACCAATATTCCTACTAAGCATAATTACTCACTAACATGACTCACATATTACTATCATCATGTTTCAAAACTATTACAAAGAATCAAGTTTAATTTTTCCAATGATCTTCATGAAAGTTTTTATTATATCCTCCTTGGATATCTATCACTTTGGGACTAGTTTCATATATTGCCATTGCTTTTTGGCAAGCTCAAACAAATTTAAGTGAAGCACATGAGCATAAAGATTTCATTTCTCAAAAAGGTATAAGTGAAGCATGAGAGGATTTCTTCAAAATTTATCTACTCTCAAATTAATCTAAGTGAAGCATGAGAGTATTTCTACAAAAAATTCCAAGCACACCGTGCTCAAAAAGGATATAAGTGAAGCACTAGAGCAATTTTATAGCTCAAAAAGTTTAAGTGAAGCACATAGAGCAATTCTAACAAATCATAGAATGATTTTGGCTTTCTCAAATAGGTGTGTCCAGAAAGGATACAAAGGAAAAACTAACAACCAAAGCAATCAAAGATACAAGACGCTCCAAGCAAAACTCATGATATGTGACGAATAAAAATATAGCTCCAAGTAAAACACCGATGGTCGTTAGAAGAAAGAGGGGATGCCACTCGGGGGCATCCCCAAGCTTAGTTGCTTGTTTCTCTTTGAATATATCTTGAGGGTGCGGTAGCATCCCCAAGCTTAGGCTTTTATCACTCCTTATTCCTTCATCCATCGTGATCTCACCCAAAACTTGAAAACTTCAATCACACAAAACTCAACAAAATCTTCGTGAGATCCGTTAGTATAAGAAAGCAAATCACTACTTTAGGTACTGTTGCAAACACATTCATATTTTATTATTGCATTATACCTACTGTATTTTAACTTTACCATGGCTCATACCCTTCAATATAACCCATAGATTCATCAAAACAAGCACACAATGCAACGAAAACAGAATATGTCTTAAACAGAACAGTCTGTAGTTATCTGTACTCTACTCATACTTCTGTAACTTTAAAAATTCTGAACAATTAGGACAACTTAAGGAATTTGTATAGAAACACTATATTGAAATTTCAGCTCAATATCACGTTCCATCAAAAAATTAAAATTCATATACTGGACGCAAAGTTTCTGTTTCAGATTCAGCATCGCTTCTACTCATCCTATGAATCATCCTAAAGGCTTTACTTGGCACAAAAACTAAATAAACCATAAAAACACAATCATAACAGAGCCATAATTGTGTCAACACTCAAAAACATAAAGGTTGGGTTGCCTCCCAACAAACGCTATCGTTTTACACCCCTAGCTAGGCATAACGCATAGATTCAAGTATTGTCATCTTTGGTTTTGGATCCATAGGATGCCCTCATGATTGAATCATATGGTGTCTTAATTCTTGTTCTAGGGAAGTGTTCCATACCCTTTCTCAAGGGAAATTGAAAACGAATATTGCCTTCTTTCATATCAATCACGGCACCTATAGTGCGTAAAACAGCAACTGGCACTTTGGCACTATGTCAATAGGTTAGTCCCAAAAAATGATATAAAGTTGTTATAAAATGATTGTAAAACATCCAAGAATGATAATATAACAGCATGGAACAAGCAAAAATTATAGATACGTTGGAGATGTATCAACATCTTTACTGCCCACTCACTCACAATCCTCTATATATGTTCACCTCCCATTCCCCTCGATCAGACCTCCACGGTGACCTACGCCATGGCGCACAAGGATCATATGCCACTAGTCTTCCGGTTTGGTGAAGTCGACACCGAGCTGGAGGAGATAAAACATAAAGATGAATGGGACGACATGGACATGGCCCTGGAAGAGCTGCATGCCGCAACGGATGCTGCCCCGGCGCACTCGCCAGCAACCATCCCCGCACCCTCGCCAGCAACCATCCCTGTGGCATTGACGGGCTGGTCTTCGAGCATCATCACAGTGCTGGAAACCGCGGGCGTCAGGGAGGTCCCCGCGGACCCGCGCGAGCTCGTGTACGTGCAAGCGCCAGCGCCTCCTCCTGCGCCCGTGCTCGTGCGTGCCCCTGCACACGCCGCGCCGGTCGCCGTGCGCGTTCCCGCACCCACGGCTCCTGTCCCCATGCGCACGCCTTCACCCACCGCGCCCGTGCACGTGCGTGCCTGCACCCGTCACGCCCCCCTCAGTGGATTGGGCCGCCGCCGTTGGCAACTTCCTCGCAGCGCCGCTAGTCCCCGCCCCCCGGGCCCGCGCCCGTCGATCGCGCGACGACCGGATCTTTGATTGGGAAGTCTAGAACATTCTTGTCTCCTTTGATGAACTGGACAACTGTGCCTGGGAGCATGACAACGCCGGCGCAGGACGCCGCCGCCGCCGCCGCAACTAGTTTTCTTTATATTGTATCTCCATCGTATGAATGTATAGTGAAAGCTTGACTGAATGAAATCTATGGTTTGATGAACTAAGTATTTATCTCTGAATTCACATAGTAAACAAAAACCATCATTGTTTTCTCTAAATAAACACTCGTCACAAATGGTTCAGGTTGAATACCCGTTTGCAGATCGGCAGCTATCTTTCCTTCGCCCGTAAGCCAAGTGAAAAATTGACGCCAAGAATTGGTGCAATGCATCATCGCAAATGTCTCACTAATATGACCCGTGTGCCTAGTACAAACAATCCGGGAAGATTTGCATCTATCATATTGGGTATTGCCATTTGTCAAATCGGAAACATTGGCATTTGTCGATCTAGTAACATTGGCATTTGTCAACATTGTAGCACTGGCATTTGTCAAATTTTGCAGGAACAAAATCACAATTAGGGTGCAATTTTGCAAGTGAAATTCACTAAACATGGATTTCATTCATACATGAAGCAATGGTCTTTGTACAAAATAGTTCAACTCAACAGCTGAACCGAACAAACTTTTCCCCAATTGTTGCCAACCACGTACTGAGTTCAACTATATATACTAGCTAATTTAAAGTACGTGGTACAGTTCAACCATATCTATAGTTAGATGAAATGAACAAAATATCCCCTAAATACTAGTAGTACTATGCAGGCGCTTTGTACTACTTCCAGCAGAATCGAGCGCGCTCAGTAAGAGCCAGTGCAGAAGGAGATTGTCAACGAGTCGTGTCCGTTGGTGCAGTCGTGTTCGTTGCCTGCCAGTGCTACCCTCCGGCGCTCAAGACGCCCCTCCTCGAAGTGGCGGGACTCGGCGTAGATCTCCGCATTCCGCGCCGCCGTTGCGGCTTCTGCTGTGGCCTTTGCGTTGGTGAGCTTCTTCGCGTCCGCAACCTGGCGCTCCACCTCCTTCTCTAGGAAGTAGATGTAGCGCGCAAGATTTGCGACGCAGAAGCCTGGCGATGGGCCTTTGGCGGCCTCCACCTCCCGGATTCGGGCCGTGGTGGCGGAGCAGGTGATGACCCCGCCGCCTGACAGCGGGGTCATGGCCAAGACGGGCTACGGTGTGGTGGCGGCCCCGGCGGCTGCCGGCGTGGTGGCGGTGACGGTGGCCACCGGCAGCAGCTGCCTTCGGGCAGCGGTGGTGGAGCATGTAGTTGGTGGCGTCCGCACACCCACCAGGGACGCCATGTGCACTACACGCTTCAGAGGACTACCGCGCTTACGCGGTGAAGCCTCCCAGCTGGAGCTGTCCTCTCGCGGAGTGACTGAGCGACGACGAATGGTCGGTGCCATTGGCGATTGGGGGAGAAGCAAACTAGACAAGCTATTGGGAGGGAGGGGATGAAGGCCATGTGGAGTTGCCGCCGTGAGGGTTTATATAGGAGGCCGACAAGCATTGGGGATTTGGGGATTTTGCTGAGCCGGACGGGAAGCTAGATCCATAGCACGGTTTTGTGTGCGGAACCTTCGTGGTTGTGTGCGGGAACGTGGTCATCGAGCCAACGCATGGCCAAAAGCGGTGTCGAAGCGTGCACTGAAATCCTCGGGCGGCCACACGATGACAAGATGTGAGAGAGGAGGACGGGGTGATGCGCAGGCAGACGGGTCATAATAATAAAACGTCTGCGATATTAATACAGGCAAACGGCACTTCCCAACTTAGCGTCGGTAATGATTTCATCCATCTCTGACAATTGTTTGGCAGCAACCGTCTGCCCACAACACACACAGCTTGTCAGTATGAATCGTTTGGGTTAATATTGGTCTTCCCACACAATTCTGATGAATGAACTGTTTGCCAGGTATCACACACACCTTGTTATGGTAACTCGTTTGTGTTCTAGTTGTATCAACGCAAACAGTTTGTCTGAGCAAACTCTATGCCGTACTTCGCACACATATGTATTTTGTGAACCGTTTGTATTATCTTGTCTAATCGCAAACAGTTCATAAGAGCCAACTGTATGCCCTACATCACACGTGCTAGTCTAATCTCAAACGTGCCTGATGGACCAGTCATTGCACATAGTTTTCTTTATTGACGACGGAGCTATAACTATATCGTTTGCGATGGCTCGATCACACACAGTTTCGGCGAAGGGTCTCTAATTGATGTGTCGTCTTTGGACCTTCCTGCGGTAGTGGCCCCCACCTTGCTATTTTGCGTCACGCGCTATATGGCGAGAACACTTACAGCTTAGGAGCTATTGTCACATGCCGCTTGCATGTTAACCGAATCAAGGGCAAGATTCATGGTGGTATTTATGCCACTCGCTTAGCAAAACATTTTAATGTCAATATACGCCCCACTGATTTCTTGTTGCCTAAAGTTTATCTTGATCATCAGTCTATGATAGATCACCAGTTCACTGATGAGCCCGAGCCTCCGCACCACATTCGTTATAACCTAGTATACAGCGAGGATACTCGTGATGTTATTGTGTTGCCTGCACCTTCTTTGTTTGACTATCACGCCAGGCATGGATATGTCGTCATGCCATCAGATATAATCAACTACCGGGACGAGTTGGCTGAGGCGGAGGCTGCCGCCGAGGCATGGGACGACCACGTGCCTCGGCCTAATTACTTCCCTGGACCCGATGGCTACTTTGGATGGTGATCACCAAGCTAGGACAAAAGCCTAAGCTTGGGGAGTACGTATTTCTCACCGACCTTATATATATTCAAGTTCAGACTTCATATCAGTTGTCGGTGTTCATCCTCTTTCATTGTGTATCCATGTTAGTTTTATTTTTCCGTTTTCTTCTCGTGTGTTTGAAAAACTTTGAAAATCCAAAAATAATTCTCACTTATTTTCGGTTTTTCTTTCTTGTTTAATTACGTTGTAGTATTAAAAGAAAATCCAAAAGGATTTCCTTTGCATGTTGGGAGCTTTCCCGTGTAAATAGTTTTTCTCGTTTTTGTTTTTCCTTTGCTTGTTTGCTTTCTTCGAGAAAATCAAAAACTCCAAAAATATTTCAGTGTGTTTCTCTGAATTTCTGTTCTTTTTGTTGAGTCGGTAAAAGGAGAAGACCATGATGAAAATGTTGAGCGGGTCTCATATGCATTAATGTTGATCTAACGAAGAGCCAATATTACCTTGTCTTCTCCTTTGTATAGATTGTTTCGCAGATTCCAGCTTAGTCCATGGTACACTTGCACTATTATTATTATCACATCATCGCTCGTGCAAGTGAAAGGCAATAATGACGATATTTGATGAAGTGGTCGTGGTAAAGGAAGCTGGTATGAACTCTTCTTGTTTTTCATTTTTGTAAATATGTTTAGCTTGTTCGATCTTGATTCAATGTATCATGAGTAAACATGGTTGTGATCACAATTAGAGATTATAGTTCCTCATGCCATGCTTAAATGGCTAGGAGTGGATAATGACTTATCTTATGTGTCAACATGCATTAAAATGGTTATGATGTGGTATGGTAGTATGGTATGCTCCTCTGAGTAATTCAAGTGGTTTGACTTGGCCCATGTGCAAACATGTAGTTGATTCAAAACCAATGCAGCCTTCACGATGTTTAAATTCAGAGTGTTTATATCCTACTCATGCTAGTGTTCAATATTAATTATTTTCAATGCATGACTATGACCCTTTTCGCTCTCTAGCTAGTCGCTTCTCAATCTACTGCTAGCCTTCACCTGTACTAAGCGGAAATACTGCTTGTGCACCAAAACTCCTTAAACCCAAGTTGTTCCACATGAATCCACCATATCTACCTATATACTGTATTACCCTGCCGTTCCAAGTAAATTTGCACATGCCACCTCTAAATATTCAAATAAACATGCGTTTTGTGTGCTCGTACCGCTCATCGAGCGACGGGGCGGTCAATATCTTCCATGCTAACCGGGTTATTCTCAAGATAGGTGTTTATTCGCCTGTGATTGCATGAGAGAGGTTGGTAAAAAGGATGCCCAGTCTTGCAAAATCAAAAATAATTAAAAAAACTCCCGGGTTAGTTTAAATGTTGGAGCGCATCCGTGGATTCGGTCAGCCATGGCTTGTGTATGTATGGTGGATGGGAGTAAATTTTACAATTTCGCTTGGGAACCGCCAATAATGTTTTTAGCATGGAAGATATTGAAATCTTTTGTCGTGACGTTGACAGGAAAAGCACACCACCCAAAATTATAATCTCAACTCTATTCTAAACCTTGAGGTCTGGCACCTCTGCAAATCAATGCTTCCCTCTGCAAAGGGCCTTTCTATTTACTTTAATGTTATTTCTGAGTCATCATCTTCTTACTAAAAGCACCAGACCGGAGAGCACTATTGTCATTTTGATGCATTGAGTCTAGTTAATGTTGGAGATGAGGATGACTGGATCTTTTCTACCCTGAATTATAATGTCTAGTCGCTGCTTGAACCTCAGCGGTGCTCTACATTTATGTTTTGCGGTCTCAGAAAGGGCTACCGAGATACCATGTCATCATATTATATCATGATTGTTTTGACAAATTGTTGGCATGTGAGATATTTTATTATTGCTCGCTAGTTGGTTGTGTTATTGTCATGAGTGAATATAATAGCTAAGTCTTATCATCGATATGGTTATTTATGATTTATGCTGAAAACCTTAACACTAGCTAAGGATATGTATAACAACGAGAACAAAAGAGTTTGTAAAAGTTTTCTTTATCACTTTCAGTTTATCAACTGAATTCCTTGAGGACAAGCAATGAGTTAAGCTTGGGGGAGTTGATACGTATCAAACGTATCTACTTTTCCAAACACTTCTGCTCTCGTTTTGGACTCTAATTTGCATGATTTGAATGAAACTAACCCGGACTGACGTTGTTTTCAGCAGAACTATTGTGGTGTTATTTTTGTGCAGAAATAAAAGTTCTCGGAATCGGGCGAAACTTTTTATGAATTATTTCTAGAATATATGAAGAATTATGGAGCGAAGACTTGCCGGAGGGGGAAGCCTGTGGGCCACAAGCCAACAGGGCGCGCCCACCCCCTGGGCACGCCCTGTTAGCTTGTGGGGCCCACATGGCTCACCCGACCCTAATTCCAGTCCTATAAATTCACATCTACGGAGAAAAAAAATCAAAGAGAAGATTTCATCGTGTTTCACGAGACGGAGCCGCCGCCACCTACTGTTTTTCCTCAGGAGGGCTCATCTAGAGTCTGTTTGGGGCTCCAGAGAGTGGAGATCATCGCCGTTGTCATCACCAACCCTTCTCCATCAACAATTCCATGATGCTCATCACCGGGAACAAGTAATTCCTTTGTAGGCTTGCTGGACGGTGATGGGTGTGGATGAGATTGATCATGTAATCGAGTTATTTTGATAGGGCTTGATCTCTAGTATCCACTATGTTCTGAGATTGATGTTGCTATGACTTTGCTATGCTTAATGCTTGTCACGAGGGCCCGAGTGCCATGATTTCAGATCTGAACCTATTATGTTTTCATGAATATGAAAGTGTTTTAGATCCTATCTTGCAAGTTGTATGCACCTATTACGTGTCATTATCCTCATACCCCAAGGTGACAATAATTGGGATTCTTTTCGGTGATTGGCGTAGTTTGAGGAGTTCATGTATTCACCATGTTTTAATGCTTTGTCTGGTTCTCTATTAAAAGGAGGTCTTAATATCCCTTAGTTTCCTTATGGACCCCGCTGCCACGGGAGGGTAGGACAAACGATGTCATGCAAGTTCTTATTGCAAGCAAATATGACTATATACGGAATGCATGCCTACATTATATTGATGAATTGGAGCTAGTTCTGTGTCGCTCTAGTGTGTAACTGTTACATGATGAATGTCATCCATATTTATCCATCGCTGATCCATGGCCTACACTTTTCATATACTGAATCTTGCTAAGTTACTATTGCTGCTACTACTCTTACAATCACTACGAAACTGTTGCTGCTACTGTTACTGTTACCACTACTATTATGCCTTGCTACTAAACTTTTGCTATAGAAGGATACTCTAGGTGTGGTTGAATTGACAACTCAACTGCTAAGACTAATAAATATTCTTTGGCTCCCCTTGTGTCGAATCAACAAATTTCGGTAAAATACTTCCCTCGAAGGCTGTTACGATCCCCTATACTTGGGGGTTATCATCGTCATCATCCAATAGCCTATAACAAATCAATGCCTTCCCTCCAATGGTAATCGGAAAACCTTTTTCTTAACACCATCTTCGGATAAACCTACAAGCTTAAATAATCCATGAATTTCATCTATATAGATCAAGTGCATATCAGGATGTATTGTTCCATCTCCTGCATAAGGATTAGCAAGCAGTTTCTCAAACATACCCGAAGGAATTTCATGGTAAATATTTTTAGTAGGTTGAGCAGTGGCTCTTGCCACTTCCGGACGAGGTGAATATACCCCGGAAAAAAACCTCAACGGATTATCTTCCATAGTAACAAGTGACAATAAATTTCAGCACGTAACAAAAGTGTTTCCTTACCAAAGGCGCTTCACTCGTTGGCAAATGCGCTAGAAAAGTGTCTTGATGACCCACAAGTATAGGGGGTCAATCATAGTCATTTCGATAAGTAAGAGTGTCGAACCCAACGAGGAGCGGAAGGAAATGACAAGTGGTTTTGGTACGGAAGTTTCTGCAAGCACTGAAAGTAACGATGATAGATAGTTTTATAGCAAGACAATTCATAACAAGTAATAAGTAAAATATTAGCAATGGTGCAGCAAGGTGTCCCAATCCTTTTTGTAGCTAAGGACAAGCCGGAACGTACTCTTATATGAAGCAAAGCCCTCTTGAGGACACATGGGAATTTCGTCTAATCATGGTTCATCATGTTGAGTTGATTCGTATATGTGGGTGGACTGGTGCTAGGGTGTTGTTCTTACTTGAACAAACAACCCACTTATGATTATCCCCTCTCGCAATCCCCTCTTTGTATGGCAAAATAAGAGATAAAAGGCATTAGAATTGCATCATAAGGTGTAATAATGATTCAAAACATAGTAAATAACAACGGAAAAACATGATGAAAAATGGACGTATCAGATTGCAATGTGGACGACCATTGCCTCCTCCAACCCGCATGAGACGACACCCTAGTCGAAGTATCTGGACTGGTCGGAGTCAGATCCACTGCCCGACATGGCGAACAAGGCCGGAGATTGCCGGATGGGAGATTGGGTGGCGGAGTGGAGTGGCTAGGGTTTCGTCTGGGGAAGGGATTGGGACGAATATATGTGGGTTTGGGTGGGCCAGCGTGGCCGGATCAGACGTGGCGGACGCGCCTGGGTGCCCCCATATTCGTCCTAGATTTGTGCTGGATATGAGGGGTGCCGATTAGCCCAGACATTTGAGGCCCATTTGATGAGCCCGTCTCGGTCTTTTTTTTATGACTGGTCAATGACCAGTCCGTCCGCCCGAACATTTGAGGCGGATTTGGGGCGCCGGGCGTAGATGCTCTTAGCGGAAGGGAGCCCGTAGCATGCGCACTTGATTACATTACCGAAGCCTCACCGTAGTTAAGCTCTTTTGTCCTTTTTCGCTGGAGTTTCACTCCCCGCGGGAGACCAGCAGGACACCTCTAGAGTTGATGTATGGCTGAGGAGCGTGGGTTTTGTCACGTGTTGTCTTATGGATGGGAGGAAATCCATAATCTCAAGCTCCTGTAGCGACAAAACAAAACAATCAGGAGAAGAAGCTCAGCCTCTCGCCCTAGGGCCACCTCTTCGAATGACTAATGGTATGAGATGTTCTTTAGGCAGCCACTCAGTATAGTTTTTTAGAACAGACACTCAATATAGTTAAAAGGGATCTCAGCACCATCATCAGGTGTGAGCAGAACTTTTCCAAATGACACTTCGGTCTCTTTGGGCATGGAATGGACCTAAAGATATATAGTTTTCAGGATCTTCCACCAAACTTACTAGATGTCAATCCATTGAACATTATCAAAATCATGATGTTTCTATATTTCCAGATACACCAAAGTACAATTAAGCTAACTAAACTAAGTAAAAGACGATTCTTATTGGCTATCCGAAATTTAGCTACAAATTCATAAAACTATCAATAAGAACATAAACAAGAACAAGGTTATGAGGACATGGATACCTTGAATAACATCATAAATATTGCATATGCGTATTTATTTAAGGTGATTTCTGATAAAAGTTATGCAATAGTTTATTTATGCTATACGGAACAAAAGTACTTCACCTCTTTTTGTTTCATGCCTAATTGCAGAACTACCGGACACTTGTACAATCCACATATGAAGAGAAGGGAAAAAGAGACGTTTAGGTGATGTTAAAGAAGTTCTCTCGCGTCACTTTTAGCCCAAAAGAAGATAGAGTCCAAGTCTCTCACATTCTGGACTCAGATTCGGACTGCACAGACATACCTGTCTCAAAACGCCAATAACTTTTTCATACGGACTCCGAATTGGGTTATTCTTTTTTTGTTGGAAACTAGATTTCATATGCGTTCCAGACCAATTGGAATCACCTTCAAATTCGTCCAGAGCGTGGAGATATTGACGAAACAATCTGACGTTGCAGCAGAATCCAAGTCAAACTACAAGTCCAAAGGTGTTGCATCACCTCCAATTGGGCCCATGGGTCTTGTACGACCTAGGGTTAGTTTTAGGCTGCCTTGGTACGTTCTCCCACCTCCTTGACCGCCACCCCTTGCTCCTATATAAGTAGATCAATCTAGTAGCTTTTTTGGGGGTTTTGTTTAGATTAAAAGTTCGCCATAGCTGCAACTTCGCGTTCTTCATTTGTGTTCCACGACCAGACCAAGGCATCACAGAACCCCACTTTCATCAATAAAGTTTTCCTCTTATATTCGCAATATCCAGATTGCAATCTTAGTTTCTTACTTGTTCTTCGTTTGCGTGCAGGAAACAGACCTTCGTGGTCAGGTTGATCGTGCGCCGGCGTGGTCAATAACCTCTCGGAGTTGGTTTAGCGATTGCTAAGGCGCGACGTCCTCGCACGTTCGTAGTCGTGTTGTCAAATTCGACTCTACCAAAAACGATAGCCACATCTCATCGAAAGACAGAGACAACTTCGCCTCTATCACAAGGTATGACATGCCAGAGCTCTTTAACAACCAAATAATCAAAGAAAAGGTGTTGGATAGTTTCATGCAATGTTAGGGATACCGCTTATCAGGAACTTATCGGTCGACCCAGGATAAGGGGTAAATCCTCCGGTTATCGGCATATCGGTCAATTTATCAGCCAATTTATCTTATCGGATAGACACCGGTAAGCGATAAACCGGCCGATTTATCGCCATGGGGGGTATCTTGAAGAGTGGTTTCATGTTCCATACAAAATTAGAGAAACTTCTCAACATATATTCTTTACTTGCCCAGTCGCTAGGGTTGTGTGGAGGATTGTTGGATGTGTTCTGGGCACGGATCTCTGCCCGAGTAATCTTTAGCAATTCTTTTCTTGGTGTTACATTTTCTCCCTGATGGAGCTAATTTCTATACCTTTGTTCTAGCGGCGATTTGATGGGCAATCTAGAATTGCCGCAACTGAGCCACATTTGTGCATAAAGTGTTGAAGTCTCCTTTTGATGTGGTCTTCTCTACGTGTGGGTTTCTTGTTTACTGGGTAGGTTTGATGACAGGAACATATCAGGAAGCAATGGGTGTGGTGCTAAGATGCTCAAGACGGTTGCGTCTACCATGATGGTGATATGTGCGGCCCCGGAAGGGATGAAGGTGGACTAAGCTTGTCCGTGAGTTGGTGCTTCAAAATAGTCTGTTGTCGTTTCATATCTATGCTTAGTTCCTATGATCCTCACCCCTGTGTGGGCTTTTGCAGTTAGCTCGCATGTGAGTTGGTATACTTTGTTGGAGCCTCTTATGTTGGTCATCTTCCTGTTTAGGTCTGTAGTTTGAGATGGTGTCATTGGGTTTTCGCCCCATGGTGAGTTGCTCGATGATGAGCGCTGGCAGTGGGTTTCCTGGTGATGCTTTGAACTTGCTTTCCCCTTTCTAGTTTCCTTGAATTATGGTTAGACAGGTGTATTTACGTTATGATAAGTAATGGAAATGGGTTATGCTTGGTTAAAAAAATGTTCCATACAAAAAACCGACAATATTCAGACTTTTCAAGCTTCCTTTTCTTCAAATATGAATCATGGGAGATGGGGCACACAATTCGCAAAAAACAGGGATATATACTGGCTGGGCCCCTTTAAAATTGATTATATTATGCAGAGAGCTAGTAAAGTACTAGTCGTTGTTGTGAGTCAGACTCATCGGACATAGTAATGCTACTAGCAACCTGCTCTAATTCATGCCACTTGCTCATCATAAGGGGGAGAAGATCCTCCTGAAAGTCATTTTCAGAATGGATCCATCCCAAACTTTAGAAGTAATATTGGCCTTTTTATTACAAAGGGTATAGATGTCCAAGAATTGGACAGCTAGAGGGGAAGGGCCAAACAATGTGTCCTCCAAGGACCTAATTTTTTTTACCATTTCCCACTATTCACGCTTATAGCCAAATTCAATAGCTTTGGCAACAAAAGACAAGTGTTAGCATAGGGACTAGTGAACAAATTAGGAAAGTGACTCTTATATTTAGCATAATATTTGTTTTCGGAGTTTATCATCACCATTGATGTATCTCTTGACTCAAAATCCTAACAAACACATTACTATATTCTAGGCTATCATAGTTTTTTATGCATTGTGCGCAATTGTGATGTTTTTGGCAATTTAATCCTCCCATTCAAATGACAAGGAATCTCTGTGTAAACTTGATTGTAACTACTATGAGGTTTGAGAACTAGAAATGATGCCCACAGAAGAAGAAAAACATTGCTAATCGGAGGTAACAACATGTGTGGAGGTATGAGGGCATGACCAATGCATAACCTCAAGGTAATGCACCGCGGGCCATGTAGGCTCGGGTGTCAGAAAAATTTGGTTCGGGTGGTACTATGGGATCTTCAAAGGTAGAAAGGAGGAAAAATCCTATTTGTCGCTCGTTGTGGCAAGTAGTCGGGGCAAAGCATAGGGCAGATCGACGAGCGTTCGGGTGGGCCGGATAGTTTTTTCTGGTTTTTGGGAACCTTCTAGGAGCGTTGCGGCAAGTAGTCGGGACAAACATTTGAGCAATTCCGGTTTGGGGAATCTTCTAGGTGGTTCCCAGCAGGATTTTCTGGTTTTTGGAACCTTCTAGGAGGTTCCTGAACTAGTTTTTCTATTTCGCCTTTTTTCCTTTTTGTTTCTTTTCTTTTTCATTTTCCTTTTTCTTTTTTTTCTTTTCGTTTCTTTGCTCTTTCTTTTTTTTCATGTTTCTTTTGTTCGAAAATTTTAAATATTTATTCCGAATTTTATAACATGTTCTTGTTTTCAAAATTTGCTCCCAATTTAAAAATTGTTCTCATTTTCAATTTTTGTTCAAACTTTCAAAATGATCGTGTTTGAAAACGTCTTTCAGGAATTTCAAAAAAAGTTCATGTTTTCAATTTTTGTTCACAATTTCAAAAAATGTTCGTGTTTTAAAAATTATTCAGTAATTTCAAAAACTGTTTTTGTTTTCAAATTTTCTTATGTTTATGTTTTCAAAAATTGTTTAGGAATTTCAAAATCTGTTCAGAATGTCATTCATAAAATGTTCATGTTTCAGAAAATGTACAGGAATTTCAAAATATGTTCTCATTTTAAAATTTTGTTCACACTTTCAGAAAAATGTAGTGTTTCAAAAAAATGTTCAGGAATTCCAGAAAAGTATTCTTGTTTTTTTTCTTTTTATTCTGTTTCTTTTTCATGTTTATTTTGTTTAAATTTACTTCAAATTGTTTCAGAATTTAAAAATAATATTTTCAAAATTCATTCGCAATTTTAAAACAATGTACAGGAATTTCAAAAAATGTTCTCATTTTCATAATTTTGTTCTCAATTTCAAAAAATGTTCAAGTTTCAAGAAGTTTAGGAATTTCAAAAAATGTTCTTGTTGACAAATTATGTTCTCAATTTCAAAAAAATTGTATTTGTTGCAACAAATATTCAGGAATTTCAAAACATGTTCTCGTTTTCAAAAAAATGTTCCCATGTTTCAAATTTTGTTTGCATTTCCAAAAAAAGCATATGAAATACGCATTTTTCAAAAAAAACATGTTTTAAATTTTTATTCTGGAATTGAAAAGGTTTATTTTTTCCAAAAGATCGCCAAAATTTAAAACAGTTCGTGCTCTCAGAAAATATTCGGGAATTTTAAAAAATATTCGTAATTCGATCCTGTTTTCCGAAAATGTTCATTTTTTAGGAAATGTTTGTATTTTAAAAACTGTTCTGGGATTTGCTAAAATTGTTCCTGTTTTAAAAAAAAGGAATTACAAAAATGATTCACTTTCCAAAAAAAATTGAAATATCACGAAAAAAATTGCGGCATTTCTAAACTGTTCGCAATTTTGAGGAAATATATTTTGAAATTTTCCAAATCTGAACCCCTGCTGCATTTCTTATAGGGTTTTGCTCCTTTTATGACCAGCACGCGATGTCTGGTGTATTGGCTAACAGAATGTATTTGGGAGCCGGCGCAATGCCAGGTCTCAGGATCGAATACTGCATGTCTTGGTTGTTTTCTATTTTTCTGTCGCGCGATAGGAAATAACATGCGGGATGTCGGTGGGCTGGCCCAGGTGGAGGACTGCCTGTGCGAAGCCTCGCTATTCTGCCGCAGAATGCGGCAGATAGGAGGTCCCGAAAAGGAGAGTAGATGCATGTGTACCCTATTTCTTTTTCATTTGCTTGATGAGGCCCATGGTGATGATTCCGTTGTAGAGCGAAAACAAATGAAGCTCTCTGAACCTGCTTTTTCTCATGGGACAACTTTTTTTTTGCATAGTAATACGTGTCTCATTAATAACATAAAGATTCGGTTACAAGCTACGTAAACATCGACATTACAGGACTGAAAAGATAGGATAATCCTATGCAAGAAACCAGCGCCTGTCCCCCTCCACTAAGGAAAAGGAGACAAATCACCTCTTCACCCGAGCTCGACGCGGCTCCATCGCTGATCAGCAGCTTTACGGACCTCCAAAGTAGTTTGGCTGAAGCAAAACCATTACCGTTGAAAGAATCAGACCGGGGCAACGTGTCCCCGGACACGCCATCGAACTCCAGAACTGACACCCCCGCACGACTACGACGTCGGAGGAGGAAACCAGAACTGTCAGCCTCCAACCACAAACCCAGCACAAGATGCACCATCTTCCAGCTGTCACTTGCGTAGACAACCGTCTGCGCGTACTCCTGGACGACAAAACCTTCCTGCTCCACCATGACGTCGGAGACAACGCCGCAGCAACGGGGACAGAGCAGAAGGAGAGACACACCTGATGGAGCCGCCGCCGCCGTCTCGCCGACACCATCCATGAACCCTAACGCCGCCGATCTGAAGGATCGGCAAACACACGATGCAAACAACTCCGAGACGCTGTCATGAAGGACACCGCCGGTGTGGTAGTGGAGTTGAGGCAGATTTATTCGTCCGAACGCCGCTCCCACCACCCCCAACGGCGCACCACGACCTACAAATCCAAACCCTAACTACAGAGCGAAGGAACGGGGTCCCCCCTCCCTCCTGCCGCCGGAGCAGCCGTCGGAGGGAGAGGGGGCCAGCGCCCTCGCTGGTGGAGATCGGTGAAAGAAAATCGCCTCCCTAGGCCTGGGTCGTGGCGGTGGCTAGGGTAGGGAAAAAGCCTTTTCCCGACTTCTCGCTTTCTCATGGGGCAACTACACGGTGATGTTTTCATAGTTGAGCAAACCCTTTTACGTCATGTTGGCGCCAGCCCATAAGCTAAGCATCCATATTTACTGTTGTTGAGATGTACACAGCAATGACTCCGTGGCCCAATGGATAAGGCGCTGGTCTACGAAACCAGAGATTCTGGGTTCGATCCCCAGCGGAGTCGTTTTTAGTTTTACAGTTTTATCTTTTTTTGAAGTGTTTATATCTATTCCATCTGCTTTTCCAGTGAGGTATGCACGTTCATTTCACCTAAAGCCCGGGCTCCACCTTTGAGGATTGGATTTCGAAGTTTCGAATCCTACTTGATACTTCCTACGCTTGAATCTACGTTCTATTCCACAAAGCCGGGCCAAACTTGCAATCAAGATTTATGTACCGATCACCAAATGTCTATTCTTATTTCTTCACCCGTCAAAAAAAGAAAGAAATTGTAACTCTTAACACCACTACTGTTTCGAACCACAAGGTCAATACAGTTTTATCTTTTTTAGTTTTACAGTTTTTTATTGTAACTCTTCAGCGGAGTCGTTTTTAGTTTTACAGTTTTATCTTTTTTTGAAGTGTTTATATCTATTCCATCTGCTTTTCCAGTGAGGTATGCACGTTCACTTCACCTAAAGCCCGGGCTCCACCTTTGAGGATTGGATTTCGAAGTTTCGAATCCTACTTTGATACTTACTACGCTTGAATCTACGTTCTATTCCACAAAGCCAGGCCAAACTTGCAATCAAGATTTATGTACCGATCACCAAATGTCTATTCTTATTTCTTCACCCGTCAAAAAAAGAAAGAAATTGTAACTCTTAACACCACTACTGTTTCGAACCACAAGGTCAATACAGCGAGAAGGCTTTTTCACAGGTGGTACCACAAGAATTCTGCTGGACCTTTCCTGGCATAGCTGATAAAAGAGTTGCAAATAACAGTATTGTCAATGATGCCGAATGAGTCCATAAAAAGCTTATTGCGCAGGTTCTCAGTACAGAGAGATTAATACATAAGTACCACAAACACAAGGATGAGATCACGCACAAGCGTACATGATATGAGCCGGAGTCAGATCCTGCTGACTCTACACTATATTAGGGCTAAGATATCCAACATAATTCAGATCTCAAATCAACATTTAGACCCCGGAAGGCAAAGAAGAGCACCTGAAATGAGGACGTACTAGCCAGTCCCGACTAGAGCAGTCTACCATAATTAGATGAGTGCAATGCTGCTCTCGCCACCAGGGGGCTTCCGGACACCGCCGAGGTAGTCTCGCAAAGACGCCTTTCCATCAGAGAAGATGTCATTGCCGCTCATCTCCTTAAGCTTTGCTGAGCTCAGAGACTTGTCACCTGAGCCAGGGGGAGCATCCTCGTTAAAGATGTTATTGCCTGTCAGCTCTTGGAACTTCTGGTTGTGAATTTTCTTTGCTGTCTTCGTTACAGGATCCTCACTGAACGTGATGTTGCTTGGACCTCCAGCAGGCTACACAAGGAATTTCAAGTCATGCAAATGCAGAGGTAGGATATTTATGCTAACAGGGCAAGTACCATCATGAAAATACAGTCATATAAGCAAAAATATCAAATAAAATTGACAAGCTTTTCTCCCTATGCAGACATTAGTCACTTATTACGAGTAGGCCAGTACTTGCCTAGCTGGTGAAATGCACATGAAAAAATTACAAATGCAACTGAATTTGGACATGCTTATAAAGGTCAAGCTAGAAATGGCTTCCAACAGTTTGTTATGACCAGACCACACTCAGTGGCAGAACTTCACACTAATCACAGAGGGGGCAGCCTCAAGAGATTACAAATTAAACACACAAAACAGGGCATAATTCGTGAATTGTGTTGTGAACTTGTGATGTCTTGTGTTAGTAAAGCATTGGAGGGTCCATGTCCCACTTTTGCCTGCACTAACCTCCGCCACTGATTACAGTATACTCCCTCCGTTTCTAAATATAAGCCTTTTTAGAGATTTCAATATGGACTACATACCGATGTATATAGACGTATTTTAGAGTGTCGATTCACTCGTTTTGCTCCGTATGTATACATCCATGTGTAGTTCATATTGACATCTCTAAAAAGGCTTATATTTAGAAACGGATGGAGCAGCATGCAAGAAACAGAAGCATGCGACTAACATAATATCAAAGAATGCAAATCAGCACCATGCAAGCACATCAAATGGGGACGAATGGGCTCTGTAGAAGGCCTTGCCTTTTGTTGGTTACCTCGCTACTGACTCCAAAAGTATACATAGTAAAATATATAATCAAAATGTCAACAGGAAGGTGATAGTATCAGGTAACTTACATTGGATACTTTCACTGATGTGTGCACACTTCTTCGTTGTGGAAGTGCAAAATCTACATTTCCTTGTAGCTCCATATTACGAGCAGCCAGTGGCCTTGCCGGGGTCTCAGGAGGTGGACCAAAGATATTGCTTCCACTGAGCTCCTTGTTCTTGGCTTCAGAAAGCTGCTTATTAATTTTAGCTTCAGCATCAGTCTCGAATGTGCCACTAAGCTCTCGCTGCTTAGCCACTTCAGGCAGTGAGGATGGCTTCTTTGGAGAAACACTTCCATCAGCACTAAATGAGATCTGACTTACTCCAGTTACAGTTTGCTGTAATGAAAAGGTGCATCAGCGACTGATATTGTCAGAAGAAATCAGAGTTTGAGATTTAGCTCATCTCCACACAAAAAGAAAGAAAAAACAATCAACTAATGTTGAAGGTTCCAAATATGAAAATACAGAAACTAAAACTTGACATAACAAGATATCTGCAGAGGTACATTAAGTACATTTTTTCAAGTCTCAAATACCAAATAGCAGTTTGTGTTAACAGAAAATTTACTTGGTACTCTATCCAGGAAAGAGTGACTGCCCATCAACAGATACAAATATTAATAGCTCAAGGAGCCATCACAATAATACCAAGCGCACATACTCCCTACATATCACAAATACATGTCGTAGGTCAAGCTGTTAAAACTTTGGTTATAAATACGGTCTCAAATATTTAGATTGAGGACCTGTAAATCATATCTTTATATTTGGCTTGAAAAGTATATTTATTAAAAAATTGTATTATATATAATAGTATAGTAAAAATCATGAAGACCGTGTCAGTAACCAAAACAACATGTGTTTGTGATATTGAGTGAGTATTCGCCAATCAAGTGGCAGATCAGGACATGTTTCTAAGCACGTTAAGTACCTGATACATCCTCACAGAAGTTCTGTTTGCAGGATTTGAAGACTCTGAATCACTATTCTCGTTCTTTTCAGCAAATATCCCACTCCCAGTCATTTCCTTCATCTTTGAACCGGACATCAATCTCCTTTCACTATAACAGACCAACAAGGTTAGACACTTGCCAAGAGTTCAGTATCTTACTTTCGAGCAACTATAACATACTCCTAATTCTTCTCGGAGAAAAAAACTGCAACATATATAAATAAGAGTTGCCTGACTAATTCTTTTACCACTGCAAGCAAAGCAGTTGCATATGCAACTTCATTCTAGGGCTTATAAACCAATGAAGCCAAAACAAAGACACATATCACATACCACTAACCACAAGAATATTGATACTTTCAAGTTACCACCCGGACGATAGCAATCAGCCAATCACCACATTAGGAAAATTCATTTTGTCTTCGAAAATTTCAACTAGTATAATGTATGTAGGAAACAAAAATATAACTATTGTCATGCAAGCCTGGGTAATTTCGCACAGAGCCTTCAACACATTTTTTTTTCAAAAAAAAGGGGAGCAAGCCCCAGCCTCTGCATCGAGCGATGCACACAGCCATATTATTAATTAGCCAACAATGGTCTGACAGGAACATACATCAAGCAACCCGAAGCCACCACCCACACCTACAAACTCGACAATGGGGAATGCCCTCACGCCCCACCACGTAGAGCCTTCAACAGATGCAAGTGATAAATCTCGAAAGCAATGCTCACAGGAGTAGACAAACCTAGAATATCCACTATGGTTTTAATTTGGCTACCATGGCAAGCACTCCACCGGATTCTCGCAAAACTGACAAACTGATATTCGTAACACAGCGTTAAAGAACCCACACTCTCAGAGAGTTGAGGGCATTGAACTTTTCAAAAATTACCAGTACTAAGAACAGAGAAAATAGACAGTGACATATCCACGACCACATGTGGCAAGCCAGTAGCGCTACATGACTCCGCAAATTCAGCTAATTTCTAGGTTTTTACTTTTCTTCCTTGGCGGTGACGCCAGGATTTCAAATTTTGAATCACATATTTGCCATTTGCATCACTCAAATAACTTTAAGGCGTCATTACGAGTATGGGTGCAGTTTGGACCTTAGCACAATCGCAAAATCAGTTTACTAAACGGGAACACTACAAATTTGGACAGAATGAGCACCGCATGTTTACATAGTGCATCCTCTGATGAGCCAATCGTCTGCGAGCGACTGCTCTGCCCGTTGCTAAAACCAGAGCAGTCCAGCAAATGGTTGTAAGCTCGCGGCATCGATCGGTCAAACCACACATACAAGCAGAGCATACATTACAACCAGATCAGATCAGGGTAATCAAATCGAAGACGCAGTAGGAAACCGCAGATCGAGCAGATCAGGGCGGAATGCGGCATGGGGAGGCCCCAGATCTCACCTGTTGCTCAGATCCTCGGCGTCGTGCTCGCTCACCGGCGCGCCGAACATGGCCGGCGTGATCCCCCCAGCCGGCTGCACAAACAAGCACATCAGCAGTGAAGCACCAAGTCAGCCGCGTCGCACAGGGGGGCAGCAGAACGGCTCTGTGCACGCGCGGTAACACGGCGAGGCAGAGCCCCGGCGCACGCTGCTTACCTTGAGACTGGGGCGGGACGGGGCGGCCGGCGAGGCGGCGGGGGCGTCGGCGCCCGTGGCCGACCACGTGAGCAGGTCGGCCGTCGAGGTGTGCGGGCTCCGCACCGGCGTCGCCCTCTCCATTGCTCCCGAGCGGTGCTGCCTCCCCTGCGCTATCGTCACCGCTCCTCGCTCGGGTAAGCCGGGTTTGGGTCCTCGCGGTGCTGCTGCTGCGTGGCGTGGGGTACTACGGTACTACTAGTAGTAGATCGTTTTTTTTAAATAATACATTTTTTTTAATAAATTTGAAAAATAATACACGGTTTTGATAAATTACAAAAATAGGATCCAGTCGGCTTAGGCTAAGCCGACTGGATCCAGTCGGCCACGGCGTAGCCGATTAGGACCAGTCGGCTTAGGCTAAGCCGACTGGAACTAATCAGCTTAGCTCAAAAGCTGATTAGTTCCAGTCGGCTTAGCCTAAGCCGACTGGTGAACAGTAAAATCGAAAAAAATTCTAAAACATTTAAAAAAATTCTGAATTTTTTTTGGGACCAACATTGACAAAAGTTTGGAGTGCGTGCAAAAATTCAGCATTAAATAACATTCCTATCAGACGTGGCAAAAAAAACAAAATTGATACTCTGAAAATGCGCATTTTCAGAGTATCAATTTTGTTTTTTTTGCCACGCCTCGTAGGAATGTTATTTCGTGCTGAATTTTTGCAAGCATTTAAAACTTTTGTCAATGTTGGTCTCCAAAAAAATTCAGTATTTTTTGAAATGATTTTGATTTTTTTTGGATTTTACTGTTCACCGAGCTCAAATGAGCTCGGGAGCAGAAACTCCACAAATATCCCTATTCCATGCGGTTATCAAGTCGCCGCCGACCGATTGGTCGTCCTCCCCTACGTGATTGAAAAGGAAAAAAAGGGTCCCGTTCCATGCGTTCGTGGGGAGACATACACAGACCTGTAAGTGGCCAGAATTTGACCTCTTCGTCAAGGACGATATTGACCTAGAGGCTGGAGCTTTACTACTATTTCCAGCCAAGAACAAGGTAACGTTTCCTTTTTCTCTCCCCACGTCCAATCGTTCTTGAGTTCATGTGCCTCCTTATTTTTTGTTGTAGGGCAACACACTGCAAGTGTTCGTCAATTTGTTAGTATCAATGCTTCAATTCTAACAGAGAATTTTCCGTAGGAACACATATCATCAATAAAGTATCAACTGCTAATACTGTAAAACTAGGGAACACTTTCAGGCCTTTTAAATCCATGCATTGTAACACTATGAACATTGTTCGCGCCAAAACACAGGGCTGGACTTAATTTATTGGATCTTCCTTTTCAATCACGTAGGGGAGGACGACCAATCGGTCGGCGGCGACTTGATAACCGCATGGAATAGGGATATTTGTGGAGTTTCTGCTCCCGAGCTCATTTGAGCTCGGTGAACAGTAAAATCCAAAAAAAATCAAAATCATTTCAAAAAATTCTGAAATTTTTTGGAGACCAACATTGACAAAAGTTTGGAGTGCGTGCAAAAATTCAGCACGAAATAACATTCCTACGAGGCGTGGCAAAAAAAACAAAATTGATACTCTGAAAATGCGCATTTTCAGAGTATCAATTTTGTTTTTTTTGCCACGTCTGATAGGAATGTTATTTAATGCTGAATTTTTGCACGCACTCCAAACTTTTGTCAATGTTGGTCCCAAAAAAAATTCAGAATTTTTTTAAATGTTTTAGAATTTTTTTCGATTTTACTGTTCACCAGCTAAGCTGATTAGTTCCAGTCGGCTTAGCCTAAGCCGACTGGTCCTAATCGGCTACGCCCTGGCCGACTGGATCCAGTCGGCTTAGCCTAAGCCGACTGGATCCTATTTTTGTAATTTATCAAAACCGTGTATTATTTTTCAAATTTATTTAAAAAAATGTATTATTTAAAAAAAATTAGCCTAGTAGTAGGAGTAATGCCCGTCCATTTCCCGTCCGCGTCAAGGAACAGTCGCGTCGCCGTCGCTGACATGTGGGCCACGAAATCTATGGAGCCACTTGTCGGTGGGTCGTGGGTCAGAGTAGAACGGGAGACTGGGGGAGCAGGAGATCCGGGGATCTGCGTGCCGTGCGGCCTCGTGCCCAGTTGGGGTACGTGCTGGACGGTGGGTTGTTGAGCGCTGGGAGGTCAGCGGTGTGCCGGTGTAGGGGATCATCTGCCTTGGCGAGGGCCGGTGGGCACGTGCCTTGCCATTCCGTGCAAATTTACGCTCTGCCACTGCCACTGAGAGGACAGAGTGACCACGACACCCGTTGAAAACGAGAGGTAATTGACGCTCGCTCAAGCAAAGCCACCACGCTGATGCTAATCAGGGCCTCACGGCCTGTGCAAAACTTCTACGACACCTGTATGACTGAGGCTAAGAGCAACTTTAACGGGCGCGCTACGCACTGTAAAAAAAACCTGGTTTTAGCATGCGCAGAGTTGAGTTGGACGCTCCAACAGCCGCCAAAAAATCGCGCGCGCTTTAAATTTGGTCCGCCAAAAAATCGCGCGCGCTTTAAATTTGGTCCAACGCACGGACCAAAACCGCATCGCACGCGGTGTATTTGGTGCGCCTGCTCCCGCGCGCTGGACAGCGACGATGCGCGCGCGACTCCTCCCCAACCGCCAGATCTCACTTCCCAGACGTTGGCGCCGCCACCCGAATACTTCCCCCCTTGCTTCGGCGCGCCTCCGCCGCTTTCTCCGCGCGCCGCCGCCGTTTTCTCCACCTCCCCCGCTCGCCGCCGCCCCTCGAGCGCACCATCCTTCCGACGAACAGCGCCCGGCGGCCATTTGGAGCTCGGTGCCCACATGGTGTTTGACAAAACGCTTGCAAGGTATGTATATTTCAACTTTATATATTTTGTAGATGAATTTGATGCATGTTGTTTGTAGTTTTAAACTAGTTTAAATACAATATTGTAGATGAGTTCGTCCTACGATTCTTCCGACGAAGAATTTGATATTCAAGAGGAGGAGGACCTCGCAATAATCGTAGCTGTGCACGTCAATAAAAAAAACCGAGGCACGGTGGTTTGGTAATGGATCGTCAGAAATTGTGGAGGGATAAGATCGATGCCCACAACAGATTGATAAGGAACTATTTTGCGGAGGATGCCACATACCCCGAGTCCTACTTTCGACGCCGTTTCAGGATGAGCGTCGAGTTGTTCAAACGCATTGCAGAGAAACTGGCGAGCCATGATCGGTTTTTTCAGCAAAGGAGGAATGCCGCCGGAGAACTCGGGCATAGCACGTTTCAAAAGGTGACTTCCGCTTTGCGTATGTTGGCATACGGTATTCCGGCGGATTCATTGATGACCACTTGGCCATGGGTGAGAGTCAAGCCATCATGTGTGTCAAGCGCTTCGCAGTCGGAATTGTGCAAGTGTTTGGTCCGGAATATTTGAGAGCTCCCAATGCTGAAGACACCGCAAGGATTTTGGAGATGAACAAAGCTCGCGGGTTCCCAGGTATGTTTGGCTCAATAAATTGCATGCATTGGAGTTGGAAGAACTGCCCTAAGGCATGGCATGGTCAATTCCACGGCCAAAAAAAAAGGTTCCACTATAATCCTTGAAGAAGTGGACGATCAGGAGACTTGGATTTGGCATGCTTTTTTTGGAATGCCTGGATCTTTGAATGGCATCAACGTTCTTAATCGGTCACCACTCATGAATAAGATTGCAAATGGTGAAACTACACCGGTGGAGTTTGCAGCAAATGGCCATACATACAACTATGGCTACTATCTTGCGAATGGCATCTACCCAATGTGGCAAACATTTGTGAAGCCGTTGTCGGCACCGCAAGGTAAGAAAAATCTTGATTTCCACAATGCTCAGTCGGCGGCCAGGAAAGATGTGGAGAGAGCTTTTGGGATTTTGCAAGCCCAAATAGCTATTGTGAGAGGACCGGGTAGATTTTGGGATCAAAAGATCCTTTGGTACATCATGAACGCTTGCGTGATCATGCATAACATGATCATCGAGAATGAGCGTGGGCAAGATTTAGACTATTCTCAGTATGAATTGTTGGGACATCCCGTGCGAGTGCGGAGGAGGGCTGCGAGGGTAGCCCGATTTATTGCCTCCTATCATGCCATTCAACGTGCTGAAATGCATGATGATCTTCAAAAGGATCTAATCGAGGAGTGGCGGGCGTGGCATGGCCGCCAAAATTAGTTTGATGTTGTATGTTTCATGTATTATTGAACTATTTGTTGTATTGAAAAATCAACTATTTATTTGAGTTGTAATAATAATTGAACTATTTATTATTGATTTATTTTTCTCTGTTTAATCTTCTTGGTTTTATTGTGGTGAGAATTAGTGTTTGTGCTCGGCACAGGCGCTATAAATTTAGCGCACCTGCTAGAGCTGTTTCGCCGTGCCCAATTTTCCAGCGCCTGCTCCATCAGGCGCCATGCCGCGCGCTAAAAATGCCTATTTTGGCGTTGTATAAAACTTTTAGCGCACCGCGCCGTTGCACGCCTGTTGGAGTTGCTCTAAAGGCTTATTCGGTTAGCGGGATATAACATAGAGGGGGGAGATGCAAGATAACGAAAAGGATAGTGGAGTAAAACAGAAGATTGGAAAGAATGGTAATTCCAATTTAGTTGCATGAAGTCACCTGAAAATTTATTCAGAAATCTTATCTGGCAGACGGCAGCTGTGAAGCAACTGCCAGGGAAATACCTAGGAGTCGTTGGATCTAAAACACGGATCTTAAAGCAGTTCGGGCTGCCACGTCAGAAAGCCCGACTGGATCGCTTCGAAACTGGCCGCAACGGACGCATACCAGTCACTTCTCCATTCATCCCCCGGAGTGCCGCTCTTCGCATCCCCATTTCTCTCATCTTCCATACCAGTCACTTCTCCATACCAGTCACTTCTCCATTCAGCCCACGTCACAAAGCTCGACTGGTCGCTTCGAAACTGGCCGCAACGGACGCATACCAGTCACTTCTCCATTCAGCCCCTGGAGTGCCGCTCTTCGCATCCCCATTTCTCTTGTCTTCCTAACGCACAGAGCGAGAGTGAGAGAGCAGAGAAGAGCAAAGAGAGAGAGAGAGGCTCCGACGGTCGTGACGTGATCTCGCCCGGTGTTCTCAATGGAGACCTCACCCGGCGTTTGTGATGTTGTTTATCAATGGTATCGTCGTAGATGATTGTGGAGATTAGTGCGCATGGAGATCGTCGAGGTGGGTTAGCACACGAGACAAGATGTTATTCAAATTGCTTAAGCCGGCCTGCTAAGCCACCCCCATGTTGGGCCACGTTCTACCTCCGTGAGGGTACCCGTGTCCCATATCTACGACAGTAGCCCCCGAGCTTTCGGGTGACTCGAAGAGTCGGGCGGAAGGTCTTGATTTGTTGATGATTTTGTCTTCCTGGGACACGGAGCTTTGGCCGGGTCATTGACGTAATGGATGTCAAAATGTGGATGAAGAGATTGCCGGGTCACGAGCGTCGAGACCGCCGAGTCATAGGCGTCGAGGCCGCTGAGTCGCGTAGTGGCTGCGGGTTGTCGACATAGAGGCTCGGGCTGCTAAAGTAGAGGCTGTCGGGTTACCGACGAAGAGGCTGTCGGGTTGCCGATGTCGAAGATGGCGAATCGTTGATGTTGAGGTTATCAAGCCGCAGACATTTTAAGGTTATCGAACCGTAGGCGTTGAGGTGTTGGTTATGATCTCGGTGATACCCATTTCTCTCATCTTGGAGATTGGCTTGTGGACCATCATGGGGCGTAACAAAAACTCTGACTGAAATTGAGCCGCGTCCGGTCTAACTCGATGTTTAATCGTGTCGGCTTTTGTCCGTTGGAACGCGTCCAAGTTCCATGCCTCAGAACCGAGTCGTTGTCATCAAGCCATCGCTGGATCCTGGTGGATGTGTAGCCCTGAGTCCTGAGTCGACTCGAGGAGTCGGCTTGAGACTCTTTGTACCTCAAATAAAAACATGTGCATGCATTACACCATTTTGTGATATACGAAAACAAATTAAATAGAAACACATGGTGGTTTTGTTAACTTGTGTTCAAGTTGTTAATCGTTCGACTCGATTAAGTAGGCTTTCACGTGGACGTCTTTCATGCGTGTGAGATGTTCCGGGTCAACAAAGGCTTTTAGATGCATCAGGGTCAATTGACAATATCATACACCCTACTTGGTCATTTGTGAGTCATCTAACTTAGTAAAGAACGAACGTCGAATCATACGCCAGTAGAGCAGGATACCCATGTTTAGACTCTACATCGTGGCGACTAGTCTTCTTTGATAACCTTATTTATGTGAGAAGAAACATCAACCCTCGAGATTGACTCAAAGGTGTCAGAATTATTTAATTAACTGAAACAAAAAATATGAAATTTTAAAGATGAAATCGACTTAGTTGTTAATGACACGGCATAAGCCGGCGAAGGTTGAAGCAACTCGCGTCTCCCCCGATCTCCAGGCGCTGCTGGTCGTGGCACCCCCAAAGGGCCCGGCCAAGGCTAAAAGGGATTTTGGAAGGAAAAGGAAGAAGACGGGAAGTCCATCTCCTCAGGAGGAGGAGACGAAAAGGAGGACGAGAGCGAGGACAACTCCTCCCCTCCGAGAAAGAAAGTGGCATCCGAGGACATCGTGGGGGTGGAGACCCACGGTGGTGTGAAGCGCCTGATGAAGGCATCCGACGCCGCAGGCCGCAAGGCCTCGGCCAAGACCTGTGTCATCCTCTCCTCCTCGAAGAGCGAGCAATCCGAGGCGGGCAAGAGAAAACCGTCGCCAAGGAGGTACCTCCTTAACTTCTATCTCATGTTGCACAAAGCGCCTCCCTTTGTCTCTATTTTTTCTGATTCACCCCCCTTTGCCCTTTATAGGACCCAGGGGCGGTCCCCGGTGATGGGGGATCGAGTGGGCTCCCTCCAGGCAGCTCGTCCGATGGGCATCGCCCCTCCCCTCCTGCGCTCGAGGTGCCGGGGGAGGTGACCTCGCCAGCTCCGTCCGTGCTGACCACGACGGAAAGTGCTAGCGCGCCCATGGTCGGGGTGAAGTCCTCAACTGCCGCGAACCCGATGGTGAAGGTTCCTTCTTCTACAGAAGGAACGAAGCTAGGGAAGCCAGCGTCTTCGGCGCCCGAAGAAACCGAGATGCCTCGGCCGTCTACCCCGGTGGCACCCTCTCAACTAAGGGAGGGAGCCAAAGTGGTCCGTTCACCCCCACCTGCCAGAGGGCAGGTGTCTAAGGGGTGGAAAAACGAGGTGGAAGCAGCCATGGAGGGCTCTTCCATCCATGCCAAGCACCGCACACTGATGGGTGCAATGCTACAAAGCTACCGATCCACGGAGGCCGGCATGAGGGAGGCATTTCGAGGCCTCTTTCAAGGCTTTGAGGTAAGCCGTGTTCCTGCTTTTCCTTGTTGATACAACGAATGCATAGAATTTTTAGGGGCTAGGATATAAATAATAGTTATTAGCGGAAGAATAAATAATTGGTCCAAGGACTATAAGTGTCTAACCACAGTAGCCCCCGAGTCTTGAGTGAGATCCGAAGATCTTACTCGGGGGTCTTAAAAAATAGTAAAAAAACAAATAGCAGTAGCCCCCGAGACCTGATAACCCACAAGTATAGGGGATCGCAACAGTTTTCGAGGGTAAAGTATTCAACCCAAATTTATTGATTCGACACAAGGGGAGCCAAAGAATATTCTCGAGTATTAGCAGCTAAGTTGTCAATTCAACCACACCTGAAAGACTTAATATCTGCAACAAAGTATTCAGTAGCAAAATAGTATGGAAGTAACGGTAACGATGGCAAACGTGACAGTAGCAGTTTTGTAGTGATTGTAACAGTAGCAACGGAGAAGTAACTTAGCAAAGATCAATGTATGAAAAACTCGTAGGCAACGGATCAGTGATGGATAATTATGTCGGATGGCATTCATCATGCAACGGTCATAACATAGGGTGACACAGAACTAGCTCCAATTCATCAATATAATGTAGGCATGTATTCCATATATAGTCATACGTGCTTATGGAAAAGAACTTGCATGACATCTTTTGTCCTACCCTCCCGTGGCAGCGGGGTCCTAATGGAAACTAAGGGATATTAAGGCCTCCTTTTAATAGAGAACCGGACCAAAGCATTAGCACTTAGTGAATACATGAACTCCTCAAACTACGGTAATCACCGGAAAGAATCCCACTTATTGTCACCCTGGGGGATGCGGATCATAACTCGTAATAGGTGTCTACAACTTGCAAGATAGGATCAAGAACACATATATATTCATGGAAACATAATAGGTTCAGATCTGAAATCATGGCACTCGGGCCCTAGTGACAAGCATTAAGCATAGCAAAGTCATAGCAACATCAATCTCAGAACATAGTGGATACTAGGGATCAAACCCTAACCAAACTAACTCGATTACATGGTAAATCTCATCCAACCCATCACCGTCCAGCAAGCCTATGATGGAATTACTCACGAACGGCGGAGAGCATCATGGAATTGGTGATGAAGGATGGTTGGTGATGACGACGGCGTCGATTTCTCCTCTCCGGAGCCCAAAACGGACCCTAGATCTGCCCTCCCGAGGAAGAACAGGAGGTGGCGGCGGCTCCGTATCGTGAAATGCGATGAACTCTTCTCTCTGATTTTTTTCTCCACGAATAGGAATATATAGAGTTGGAATTGAGGCCGGAGGAGCTCCAGGGGGCCCACAAGATAGGGGGCGCGCCCTAGGGGGGGGCGCGCCCCCTGGCTTGTGACCAGGTGGTGGACCCCCTCCAGTTGATTCTTTCGCCAGTATTTTTTATTAATTCCAAAAATATTCTCCGTAAATTTTCAGGTCAATCCGAGAACTTTTATTTCTGCACAAAAATAACACAAAGGCAATTCTGCTGAAAACAGTGTCAGTCCGGGTTAGTTTCATTCAAATCATGCAAATTAGAGTCCAAAACAAGAGCAAAAAAGTTTGGAAAAGTAGATACGACGGAGACGTATCAACTCCCCCAAGCTTAACCCATTGCTTGTCCTCAAGCAATTCAGTTGACAAACTGAAAATGACAAAGAAAAACTTTTACAAACTCTGTTTGATCTTGTTGTTGTAAATATGTCTAACTGATGTTCTGGTTTTCAGCAAAGATTATAGACTAACCACATTCACAATAACATTTATGTCTCACATTTACTCATATCAATGGCATAATCAACTAGCGAGCTATAATAATAAATCTCGGACGGCAACAATTTTATCAAAACAATCATGATACAATATGATATAATGGTATCTCGCTAGCCCTCTGAGACCGCAAAACATAAATGCAGAGCACCTCTGAAGAACAAGGACTGACTAGACATCGTAATTCATGGTAAAAGAGATCCAGTCACAATCATACTCAATATCAATTAATAGCAAAGCATACAAATGACGGTGGTGCTCTCTAACTGGTGCTTTTTATAAGAGGAGGATGACTCAACAGTAAAGTAAAATAGATAGGCCCTTCGCAGAGGGAAGCATTGATTTGCAGAGGTGCCAGAGCTCGAGCTTTTAAAACAGAGATGAATAATAATTTTTGAGCGGTATGCTTTCATTGTCAACATAACAACCAAGAGATTTCACCATCTTCCATGCTAGATACATTATAGGCGGTTCCCAAACAGAATGGTAAAGTTTTTACTCCCCCTCCACCAATCAAACACACTCCACGGTGGGCCGAATCCACGAGTACCGTCCATACAAACAACAATCCTGGGGGAGTTTTGTTTCATTATATTTTGATTTGATTTTTGAGCATGGAACTGGGCATCCCGAATACCAGCCACTTTCTCGTGAATGATAGTGAATCAACACATATCGTGAGAATAACCCACCTAGCATGGAAGATACTGACCGCCCCCAGTCGCTACATGAGCGATTCAGGCATACAAAACAAAATATTATTTGAAGGTTTAGAGTTTGGCACATGCAAATTTACTTGGAACGGCAGGTAAATACCGCATATAGGTAGGTATGGTGGACTCATATGGAACAACTTTGGGTTTATGGAAATGGATGCACAAGCAGTATTCCCGCTTAGTACAAGTGAAGGCTAGCAAGAGACTGGGAAGCGACCAACTAGAGAGCGACAACAGTCATAAACATGCATTGAGATTAACCAACATTGAATGCAAGCATGAGTAGGATATAAATCACCATGAACATAAATATCGTGGAGGCTATGTTGGTTTTGTTTCAACTACATGCGTGAACATGTGCCAAGTCAAGCCACTTGAATCATTCAGGGGAGGATACCATCCTATCATACTACATCACAACCATTTTAAAATGCATGTTGGCACTCAAGACAAACCATTATACACTCCTAGCTAATTAAGCATGGCATGAGCAACTATAATCTCTAATTGTCATTGCAAACATGTTTCATCCATAATGGGCTGAATTCAGAACGATGAGCTAATCATATTTACAAAAACAAAATAGGTCGAGTTCATACCAGCTTTTCTCCATCTCAATCACTTCATCATATATCGTCATTATTGCCTTTCACTTGCACGACCGAACGGTGTAAATAATAATAAGAGTGCACGTGCATTGGACTAAGCTGGAATCTACAAACAAATAACTCAAAGGAGAAGACAAGGTAATATGGGCTCTCTGATAGATAAACAATAATGCATATGAGAGCCACTCAACATTTTCATCGTGGTCTTCTCCTTACGACCCAAAGAAAGAAATTTCAAAACAAGAACGAGAAAAACTATTTACACGGATAAACTCCCAATAAGCAAAAGAAGAACGAGAAATCTTTTTGGGGTTTTGTTTTAATGCTACAACTAAACAAACCAGGAGATAAAGCTAGAACTATTTTTTTTGGATTTTCTCAAGGTTAATTAAGCACACAAGAAGAAAGCGAGAAAAAGAAATGAACTACCATGGATGGTACAATGAAAAAGTATGAACACCGACAACTGGAATGGGTGTGTGAACATGAATGTAATGTCGATGAGAAATACGTACTCCCCCAAGCTTAGGCTTTTGGCCTAAGTTGGTCTAGTGCCATGGCTGAAAATAACCATCTCCTGGATACTCTGGAGGGTCCTGAGGGTTCCACTGGTTGGCGAGCTCCTGTGGCTCCCACTGAAAAACTGGATCCTGATACGGATCAAGGGCTGGTGCCGGCTCAGGTGCTGGGGGTTGCGACAGACCCCAATATCTGTAGATGTCCTCGGGCATAATAGTGTACCTGCCTGAATGAATATCGAACAAAGAGGAAGCAGGCAGAGCAATAATTTCACAAGTACCCTGACTAAATACTAAGTTGTAAAGCAGCCTCTTATCATTATCCTTCCTAATAAAATCGTGTGCTACCATACTGTCATAGTCTAAATATCTTGTAGGTAGCAGCATCTCCTCTTCCTTGTCAAGCCTAATGGGTATCTTAAAGTGTTTGGCTAGACGAGATGCATAGATACCTCCGAATATGGGGCCCTTCGAATGGTTTAGGTTCAACCGTTGGGCCACCATAGCGCCCAAACTAAAAGTTGTACCAGCAAGTAAAGCGTGGCGCAGAATAGCGAGGTTGTGAGCACTAAGGCCTCCACTCTCCCCACCATCAACTAAACATCTCCCCGCAAATAATGAATAATAGCATAGAACAGGAAAATGTAAACTAGCTGCTCTTGCCTTTGACACCCCTCTCTCTTCCCCCACAGTGATTGCGGCAATAAAATCCTCCATGTCTCTAGGACGTGGTTCACTGATGCTGCCCTCATAAGGTATTTTGCAAACATTGCAAAAATCGTAAATTTTCATTTTCTTAGGCACATCATATAAGTGAAATTCTACCGTAGGAGGGTCTTCCCTATAATGAAAGTGAAAGTTTTGCACAAAGGTATTAGTGGGCAAGAGGTATTGGTCACACTTATCGTTGAGGAAGTCGGTGATGCCCGCATTCTCCGCCAAATAATAGAAATCATTATAAATTCCGGCCGCCTTCAAGAATGCATCACTTGGCCATTCACATGGCCGAACCTCCGCGGTGCGGGGAATATTGTATCTGGGCTTCTCATTTTCATTTTCTTAAGAACCCCGGCTTGAAGATCCTCTTAATAATCTCCTCATCATTTCTTCTCTGAAAAATTTCTGAAATTTTTAGTGACTCAAAATAAAGGTGAATAAAACTCAACAAAACTTATAGCAACTACTCCCACAAGTGCCTAGAGGCTATATCATGCATCAAAACTACTTGGGACCATACAAATTTGACATGCAAGCTCAAGAACAAGGTCACCACAGCAGCAAAAATTTGCAATATATAAAGCACTAGAACAAAAACTAATTGGACCATTGGAGGAGTCACATACCGAAGAACAATCCCCCAAAACAGTTTTGCAAATGGAGCTTTGCACAAGGAGATCGAAAATGGCAGCAAGATGAGCTAGAACACGGGTTTGAGCAATGGTGGGATTTTTTCTGGAGGAATACGAAGTGGATGGGTGCTGGAATAAGTGAGGGGGCCTACGTGGGACCCACAAGCCAGGGGGGCGCGCCCTCCAGGCTTGTGGCCAACTGGTGCAGCCCCCTGATGTGTTCTCAGTGCCAGAAATTCTTAAATATTCCAGAAAAAATCATACTACATTTTCAGGGCATTTGGAGAACCTTTATTTTTAGGTCATTTTTTATTGCACGGATAAATCAGAAAACAGGAGAATAATAGCATTTTTACTTTATTTAATCTAAATAACAGAAAGTAAAAGTTGGGTACAGAAGGTTGTGCCTCCTAAATTCATCCATCTCATGCTCATCAAAAAGAATCCATCAATAAGGTTGATCAAGTCTTATTGACAAACTTTTTTCGAATGACACGGAACCAGAGAATTTTCGAATAACACTAGGTTACCTCAATGGGGATATGCATGTCCCCAACAATAAGTATATCATATTTCTTTTTGGCAGTAGGGAGAGGGAATTCAAAATCTCCAATAATAATCGTTGAAATTTTTCCAATGGAGTTGATACTATGAACTTGAGGTTGTTTCTTCGGAAAGTGTACCGTATGCTCATTACCATTAACATGAAAAGTGACATTGCCCTTGTTGCAATCAATAACAGCCCCTGCAGTATTCAAAAAAGGTCTACCAAGGATGATCGACATACTGTCGTCCTCGGGAATATCAAGAATAACAAAGTTCGTTAGGATAGTAACGTTTGCAACCACAACAGGCACATCCTCGCAAATACCGATGGGTAAAGCAGTTGATTTATCAGCCATTTACAAAGAGATTTCAGTAGGTGTCAACTTATTCAAATCAAGTCTACGATATAAAGAGAAAGGCATAACACTAACACCGGCTCCCAAATCACATAAAGCAGTTTTAACATAATTTCCTTTAATAGAGCATGGTATAGTAGGTACTCCGGGATCTCCTAGTTTCTTTGGTACTCCACCCTTAAAAGTGTAATTAGCAAGCATGGTGGAAATCTCAGCTTCCGGTATCTTTCTTTTATTTGTCACAATATCTTTCATATACTTAGCATAATGAGAAATTTTCAGAATATCAGTCAAGTGCATACGCAAAAATACAGGTCTAAGCATTTCAACAAAGCGCTCAAAATCCTCATCATCCTTTTTCTTGGATGGTTTAGGAGGAAAGGTCATGGGTTTCTGAACCCATGGTTCTCTTTCTTTACCATGCTTCCTAGCAACAAAATCTCTTTTATCATATCTTTTACTCTTAGGTTGTGGGTTATCAAGATCAACAGCAGGTTCAATCTCCACATCGTTATCATTACTAGGTTGAGCATCAACACGAACATCATCATTAATATTATCACTAGGCTCATGTTTGTTACCAGATTGTGTCTCAGCATCAGAAATAGAAATATCATTTGGATTCTCAGGTGTATCTACAACAGGTTCACGAGCAGCATGCAAAGTCCTATCATTATTCTTTTTCCTTCTATTGCTAGAATGACTAGGTGCGTCAGTATTAATTCTCTGAGAATCTTGCTCAATTCTCTTAGGATGGCCCTCGGGATACAAAGGTTCCTGAGTCATTTTACCACCTCTAGTCACAACTCTAATAGAATGATCATTGTTCTTACCATTCATCTCATTAAGCAAATCATTTTGTGCCTTAAGTACTTGTTCTACTTGAGTAGTTACCATGGAAGCATGTTTACTAATAAGCTTAAGATCATTGATAGTTCTACTCATATAATCACCCAAGCGATCAAGCATGTAAGCATTATGTTTCAATTGTCTACTAACATAAGCATTGAAATTTTCTTGCTTAACAACAAACTTATCAAACTCATCCAAGCATTGGCTAGCAGACTTATTATAAGGAATATCACCTTCATCAAATCTACGGAGAGAATTTATCTCTACTACCTGTATCGGGTTATCAAGACCATGAATTTCTTCTATAGGTGGTAGATTCTTAACATCTTCAGCTTTAATACCTTTTTCTTTCATAGATTTCTTTGCCTCTTGCATATCTTCAGGACTGAGAAATAGAATACCTCTTTTCTTCGGAGTTGGCTTTGGAGGTGGTTCGGGAATAGTCCAATCATTATCAATGCTCAATATATTATTCAATAGTAGTTCAGCTTGTTCAACAGTTCGTTCCCTGAAAACACAACCAGCACAACTATCTAGGTGGTCCCTAGAAGCATCGGTTAGTCCATTATAAAAGATATCAAGTATTTCGTTTTTCTTGAGAGGATGATCAGGCAAAGCGTTAAGTAATTGGAGAAGCCTCCCCCAAGCTTGTGGGAGACTCTCTTCATTAATTTGCACAAAGTTAAATATTTCCTGCAAGGCAGCTTGCTTCTTATGGGCAGGAAAATATTTTTCAGAGAAGTAATATATCATATCCTGGGGACTACGCACACAACCAGGAGCAAGAGAATTAAACCATATCTTAGCATCACCCTTTAATGAGAAAGAAAACAACTTAAGAATATAGTAGTAGCGAATTTTTTCCTCATGAGTAAATAGGGTGGCTATATCATTCAATTTAGTAACATGTGCCACAACAGTTTCAGATTCATAACCATGGAAAGGATCAGATTCAACCAAAGTAATCAACTCAGGATCGACAGAGAATTCATAATCCTTATCAGTAACAAAGATAGGTGAAGTAGCAAACTTAGGATCATATTGCATTCTAGCATTCAAAGATTTTTCCTTCCACTTGCATAGTAGTTTCTTAAGATCATCTCTATCCTTACAAGCAAGAAAATCCCTAGCTACCTCTCCTTCCATAACATAACCCTTAGGTATATTAGGCAATTCATATCTAGGAGAGCTAGGTCTAACAGGTGTCTCATAGTGTTCAGTTTCAATAATATCATCAGTTTCAGCATTGACTCTAGCAATTTGTTCATCAAGAAATTCACCCAGTGGCACAGTAGTATCAAGCAAAGCATCATCATAAGCATCATGCATAGCAGAAGTGGCATCATCATTTACTTGCGACATATCAGAATTAGTAGCAGGTGGTGGTGTCGCAAATTTACTCATAATAGAAGGTGAATCAAGTGCAGAGCTAGATGGCAGTTCCTTACCTCTCCTCGTAGTTGAGGGATAGATCTTGGTTTTTGAGTCTTTCAAATTCTTCATAGTGATCAACAGATATAAATCCCAAGTGACTCAGAGAATAGAGCTATGCTCCCCGGCAATGGCGCCAGAAAAGGGTCTTTATAACCCACAAGTATAGGGGATCGCAACAGTTTTCGAGGGTAGAGTATTCAACCCAAATTTATTGATTCGACACAAGGGGAGCCAAAGAATATTCTCGAGTATTAGCAGCTGAGTTGTCAATTCAACCACACCTAAAAGACTTAATATCTGCAGCAAAGTATTTAGTAACAAAATAGTATGGAAGTAACGGTAACGATGGCAAACGTGACAGTAGCAGTTTTGTAGTGATTGTAACAGTAGCAGCGGAGAAGTAACTTAGCAAAGATCAATGTATAAAAAGCTCGTAGGCAACGGATCAGTGATGGATAATTATGTCGGATGGCATTCATCATGCAACGGTCATAACATAGGGTGACACAGAACTAGCTCCAATTCATCAATATAATGTAGGCATGTATTCCATATATAGTCATACGTGCTTATGGAAAAGAACTTGCATGACATCTTTTGTCCTACCCTCCCGTGGCAGCGGGGTCCTAATGAAAACTAAGGGATATTAAGGCCTCCTTTTAATAGAGAACCGGACCAAAGCATTAGCACTTAGTGAATACATGAACTCCTCAAACTACGGTAATCACCGGAAAGAATCCCAGTTATTGTCACCCTGGGGGGTGCGGATCATAACTCGTAATAGGTGTCTACAAATTGCAAGATAGGATCAAGAACACATATATATTCATGGAAACATAATAGGTTCAGATCTGAAATCATGGCACTCGGGCCCTAGTGACAAGCATTAAGCATAGCAAAGTCATAGCAACATCAATCTCAGAACATAGTGGATACTAGGGATCAAACCCTAACCAAACTAACTCGATTACATGGTAAATCTCATCCAACCCATCACCGTCCGGCAAGCCTACGATGGAATTACTCACGAACAGCGGAGAGCATCATGAAATTGGTGATGAAGGATGGTTGGTGATGACGACGGCGTCGATTTCCCCTCTCCAGAGCCCAAAACGGACCCCAGATCTGCCCTCCCGAGGAAGAACAGGAGGTGGCGGCGGCTCCGTATCGTGAAACGTGATGAACTCTTCTCTCTGATTTTTCTCTCCATGAATAGGAATATATAGAGTTGGAATTGAGGTCGGAGGAGCTCCAGGGGGCCCACAAGACAGGGGGGCGCGCCCCCCTGGCTTGTGACCAGGTGGTGGACCCCCTCCGGTTGATTCTTTCGCCAGTATTTTTTATTAATTCCAAAAATATTCTCCGTAAATTTTCAGGTCAATCCGAGAACTTTTATTTCTGCACAAAAATAACACCAAGGCAATTCTGCTGAAAACAGTGTCAGTCCGGGTTAGTTTCATTCAAATCATGCAAATTAGAGTCCAAAACAAGGGCAAAAGAGTTTGGAAAAGTAGATACGACGGAGACGTATCAAGACCCTGGTCGGATAAAATTATCCAATCAGGGGATCAATGTCATCTGAGGTGTTTTAACGTCCGCTTTTTTGTTCTTTTATAGGAATCGGCCTCGGTTTCAACTTCCACCTCTCAGGAGCTAGAATCGATCAACCGTAAGCTCGAGATGTCCGAGAAGGACATGGAGCTAACGAAGAGGCAAATGGAGGAAGCACAAGGTAAAATAAGAAATGGTTTGTATTTATGTATCTGCATCCGATCTATTGTTTTAGAAGTAGATTCTAAAGCACTAGTGTACTGATCTTGCAGCTTCGTTCATGGCACTGGAGAAGCTCCGGGCCAAGCTGCAAACAGCTCAGCAGGAGGCCAAGCAGCACAGGGCTGTAGTAGAGCAGGCCGGCAAGGAGCTAGCTGTGGCGAAGGAGGCCGGCGAAAAGCACGCAGGCCGGGTCCATGAGGTGGAGGTGGAACTGAAGGGAGTGTACGCTGAGCGTGGCAACCTTCAAGAAGAGAAGAAGAAGCTCTGCGCCGAGCTTGCCATGGCAAGCTCGGAGTGCAAAGAGGCCAAGACCCAGGCCCGGGCGGATCGTGAGGTGCTCAATCAAGTGAGAAAGATCGCCGCCGGTAAGCCCTATCTGCTTCACTGTGTTTTTGGCAATAGACATTTTGCCAATCTTATGCAAAACTGGCATTCCTCACAGGCCTTCAAGGACCTTCCAATCAGCGCCGCGGATGCCTACACCCACTATGCCGACTGTCCTGATGAGCCAGCCGAGAAGATATTCTGGCGTCAGTTCCAGGTGCCCGAGCATCCGCCGCAGCTCAACAACCAGACGAAGCAGCTGGCGGAGCTTTTTTGGGCGGCGCGGCCTATGATGGAGGATCTCTGCATCAACCTCTATTTGTCTAGGCCAATGCTTAGCAGCTTCTTCGGCTTGCTGAGCTAGTTGCGCGAGGCCAGCCCCCAAGTCGCCAATTGGAAGAGGCTGGCCTGTCTGGAAGGTGCCTAGTGGGCGTATGCGTCTGTGATGGCGCATTGCCCTAGGATCAAGCCGCTGGAGATCGCGTCCAGGCCTCCGGAGGGAAAGAACCAAAAGCCCGAGCAGTTCCTGGCCGAGGTCTTGGAAGGCGCCAAACAGACCGAGGCGCAATGCTCGAAGTCCAAGTTGTACTTCTAGTAGGTCCCTTGGAATGCCGGGGAGGGTTTTGTAAAAACAAGCTGAAAAATATGAATGAATTAATTTGGCTTTTATCCGATGTGTTTATATTCTGCTCCTTTGTGACTGTTTATACATCTGAAAGTTTCCGGTAGTCGGTTTCTACCCCCTTGTAGAAACTACGCGGGGTGTTCTCTAGCACGCGTAGATCCTTAGCCAACATCTCGCAAACTTACCGGTGATTGTGTGCTTAGATGAATGAGGCAATTGGACCATAATGGCTTCATCTCTTTCACTTAGCCGTAGGAGCTCTAAGTTGTGGGGTAGTTGAACTAGCCCCCGGTGTAGTGGTGATCGGATCAGCCGAGGTAATCCACTTTGAACACCTCAGTTCTTATAAGAAGAACCCTTCGTTTAGCACGGGTCTACCACTATCGACACATTAGTTTAACACTGTCTTCGGATCGCTTGACCTGTTTATGCTTATCGTGACAGTCGATTTTTGGCTTTCTCCACTGAGGCGCTTAACCATCCAGACTGGAAGCACAATCACAGTGGTTCTCCCTTTACACTCTTAGCTAAACAGAGCGGAACGTAAGAGGTGAGCACAGGAGCCGGGAACCTAATCTTTGACCAAAATCACGACTCGAAACAAATGCATATAACAAAGTATCCAAGACATCGACCAGACATCGGACTTGAACATGGGCTCGTCTATAGATCCGAGCCCTCGGCCCAAAGCTGGACTCTACTCTATGTGGAGGTAAACCACCTCGGTGCAATTATGAAATAGAAAACAACATGTAAAAATGTGCATGGACCGAAAAGAGGTCTGTTTTATTATTCATAAGGCTGGGCCATGTAGGCCGAGCTGTAAGCCGATACAAAGAGCATGTTGAAGAAGAAAAAGATAGGTGAGGAGAGTAGTACAGGGTTTTAAATAAGCGGGCCTTGTGGCCCGTTGCTCCCCTGCCGCACGTCTACGCCAACGAGCTGTTGACCAGTCACTCCTTGTCTATTCCAAGGATGATGCATACGACCGATCCCCACGATGTTGAAGACATTTGAAAGGCGGGGCCTCTAAGGAGGCTGGAACCGCGAGTTGGCAGATTGATGATGTCGAGATGTTCTTCTGTTGGGCCTTTATGTCCCGAAGAGATCACCAGGCATCAGGTGTGTCTGTATTATCTGAGATGACACTCCTGGTATGATAAATTTTTGCTCCCCAATTCCCCAAGGAAATTTAAGCGCGAAGTTGTGTACTCGAGGTACGCAATCTGCTACCAGATAGTAAGGGCAGGGGAGTGCGTATCCCTATTTAGGAGGGACTCAGGTTCGACGAGTGGCCGTGCAGACACATTTTGTAAGAGCCCGGAAGATCACGCCGAGCTTCCTATCTTGCCGCCTCTTCGGCCGCTTGGGAATCGACTGCATAAGTCGTTGTCGGCTCCTCTGTACGGGGAGAGCGTTCCGTGTTGCCGTTGATGGCAATGACCCCGTTGGGCCCTGACATTTTGAGCTTAAGGTATGCGTAGTGAGACACCGCGTTAAAGTGGGCGTATGCAGTACGACCAAGCAATGCATGGTAGCTGCTGTGGAAAGGGACAATATAAAAAATCAACTCCTCGCAGCGGAAGTTGTCGGGGGAGCCGAAAACAACTTGTAATGCTATACTGCCCGTACATTGGGCCTTGATACGTCCCCAACGTATCTACTTTTCCAAACACTTTTGCTCTTGTTATGGACGCTAATTTGCATGATTTGAATAAAACTAACCCGGGCGGACGTTGTTTTCAGAAGAACTACGATGGTGTTGTTTTTGTACAGAAATAAAAGTTCTCAGAATCGAACGAAACTTTTTAGAGAATTTTTCTGGAATATATAAAAAATACTGGAGCGAAGACCTACCGGAGGGGCCACCAGTTGCCCACAAGGCAGCTGGGCGCGCCGAGGTGCCTTGTGGGGCCCACGTGGCTCCGCCGACCCTAATTTCAAGCCTATAAATTCATATTCTCCGAGAAAAATATAGGAGACAAGTTTTTATCACGATCTACGAGATGGAGCCGCCGCCACCTCCTGTTCTTCCTCGGGAGGGCTGATCTGGAGTCCATTTGGGGCCCGCGAGAGTGGAATTCGTCGCCATCGTCATCACCAACCCTTCTCCATCAACAATTCCATGATGCTCACCACCGGGAGTGAGTAATTCCTTTGTAGGCCTACTGGATGGTGATGGGATTGAATGAGATTTATCATGTAATCGAGTTATTTTGATAGGGCTTGATCCCTAGTATCCACTATGTTCTGAGATTGATGTTGCTATGACTTTGCTATGCTTAATGATTGTCACTAGGGCCGAGTGCCATGATTTCATATCTAAACCTATTATGTTTCCATGAATATGAGACTGTTTCAGATCCTATCTTGCAAGTTGTATGCACCTACTATGTGTTATGATCCGCATCCCCCAAGGTGACAATAATTAAGATTCTTTCCGGTGATGACCGTAGTTTGAGGAGTTCATGTATTCACCATGTGTTAATGCTTTATTCCACTTCTCTATTAAAAGGAGGCCTTAATATCCCTTAATTAGTTTCCATATGGACCCCGCTGCCACAGGAGGGTAGGACAAAAGATGGCATGCAAGCTCTTGTTATAAGCATGTATGACTATATATGGAATACATGCCTACATTATATTGATGAATTGGAGCTAGTTCCGTGTCGCTCTAGTGTGTAACTGTTATATGATGAATGTCATCCATATCAATACATCACTGATCCATGGCCTACGCTTTTCGCTTATTGGTTTCCGTTAAGTTACTTTTGTTACTACTGCTATTACAATCAATACAAATCTGCTTCTGTTATTGTTCCTATTGCTTTTGCTACTGTGCTACTGAAATTCCAGGTGTGGTTGAATTCACAAGTCAACTGCTAAGACCAATAAATATTCTTTGGCTCCCCTTGTGTCGAATCAATAAATTTGGGTGAAATACTACCCTCGAAGACTGTTGCGATCCCATACACTTGTGGGTTATCAAGCCTCCACGCCGGGTATTACTCCCTTGAACGTGGTTTTACTGGGTTTGATTCTAGAAGAGTCAATACCCATTTTTGTTGGAAATATGCCCTAGAGGCAATAATAAATTGGTTATTATTATATTTCCTTGTTCATGATAATCGTTTATTATCCATGCTATAATTGTATTGATTGGAAACTCAAATACATGTGTGGGTACATAGACAACACTGTGTCCCTAGTAAGCCTCTAGTTAACTAGCTCGTTGATCAAAAGATGGTGAAGGTTTCCTAGCCATGGACATGAGATGTCATTTGATAACGGGATCACATCATTAGGAGAATGATGTGATGGACAAGACCCAAACTATAAACGTAGCCTATGATCGTGTCAGTTTATTGCTATTGTTTTCTGCATGTCAAGTATCTGTTCCTATGACCATGAGATCATGCAACTCACTGACACCGGAGGAATACCTTGTGTGTATCAAACGTCGCAACGTTACTGGGTGACTATAAAGATGCTCTACAGGTATCTCCGAGGGTGTCTGTTGGGTTGGCATGGATCAAGACTGGGATTTGTTACTCCGTGTGATGGAGAGGTATCTCAGGGCCCACTCGGTAATACAACATCACAATGAGCCTTGCAAGCAATGTGACTAAAGTGTTAGCCACGAGATCTTGTATTACGGACCGAGTAAAGAGACTTGTCGATAACGATATTGAACTAGGTATAGAGATACCGACGATCGAATCTCGGGCAAGTAACATACCGAAGAACAAAGGGAACAGCATACGGGATTAACTGAATCCTTGACATAGAGGTTCGACCGATATAGATCTTCGTAGAATATGTAGGAACCAATATGGGCATCCAGGTCCCGCTATTGGTTATTGACCGTAGAGGTGTCTCGGTCATGTCTACATAGTTCTCGAACCCGCAGGGTCTACACACTTAACGTTTGGTGACGATAAGTATAGTTGAGTTATTGTGTTGGTGACCGAAGGTTGTTCGGAGTCCCGGATAAAATCCCGGACTTGACGAGGATCTCCGGAAGAGTCCGGAGGTAAAGATTGATATATGTGATAATAGTGTTTTGATCTCCGGAAGGGTTCCGGAATTCATCGGAAGGGGTTCCGGATGTTTACCGAAGTGTTCGGGTGCAGCAACACTTTATATGGACCAAAGGGGTAAAGCCCACGAGGTATTGGAAAGTGCAAAAGGAAGTTTTGTTGCTGCCTTAAGCGGTACTACCGCTGGTAAGGCAGTACTACCGCGTAAGCGGTACTACCGCTTGTGTGAAGCGGTACTACCGCTCATGAGCGGTACTACCGCTTGTACGCGGTACTGCTGGAATCCGAGTGGGACTCTTTCCGTGCGGGCCAAACCGACCTTGTGCGGGCAAAACCGACCTTGTGGAGGCTTTCTCTCCAAGTTGAGACCCCAGGGCTCAACATATAAATAGAGGGGCAGGGCTAGCACACGGGAGACATCAAGATTTCCCAAGCCGTGTGCCGGCAACCCTAACCCTCTAGTTCCTCCCGTCACAATCTGCGTAGTGCTTGGCGAAGCCCTGCAGAGATTGTTCCTCACCACCATCACCACGCCGTCGTGCTGCCGGAACTCATCCACTACTTCACCATCGCTCGCTGGATCGAGGAGGTGAAGGCGTCATCAAGCCGTACGTAGTTGAATGCGGAGGTGCCGTCCGTTCGGCGCTAGATCGTGTTTGGATCGAGGGACGACTTGCGATTTGGATCGCGAAGACGTTCGACTACATCAACCGCGTTTCTTAACGCTTCCGCTTAGCGATCTACAAGGGTATGTAGATTCACTCTCCCTCTCGTAGATGCTCATCACCATGGATAGATCTTGCGTGTGCGTAGGAAATTTTTTGTTTCCCATGCGACGTTCCCCAACAGTGGCATCTGAGCTAGGTCTATGTGTAGATGAGATCTCGAGTAGAACACAAAGGAGTTTGTGGGCGTTGATATTCAGATTGCTTCCTCCCTTGGTCTTTTCTTGTTTCGGCGGTATTGTGGGATGAAGCGGCTCGGACCAACATTACTCGTACGCTTACGAGAGACCGGTTCCATCAACTGACATGTAACTTCGTTGCGTAAAGATGGCTGGCGGGTGTCTGTCTCTCCTACTTTAGTCAGATCGGATTTGACAAAGGCGGTCCTTGAGAAGGTTGAAAAGCATTTTTTGTATCACCGTTGTGGTTTTTGCGTAGGTAAGAATTGTTCTTGCTAGATACCCGTAGCAGCCACGTAAAACTTGCAACAACAATTAGAGGACGTCTAACTTGTTTTTGCAGGGTATGTTGTGATGTGATATGGCCAATTACATGATGAGATATATGTGATGTATGAGATGATCATGTGTTGTATAGAATATCACGACTTGCATGTCGATGAGTACGGCAACTGGCAGGAGCCATAGAGTTGTCTTTAATTATTTTCGCCGTTTTGCTTTACTTTATCGCTATGAGTTAGCAATAGTCGTGGAAGCAATAGTCGGCTCGACAACCTCATGGCGACACGTTGATGGAGATCAAGATGATGGAGATCATGGTGTCATGCCGGTGACGATGGAGATCATGCCGGTGCTTAGGAGATGGAGATCAAAAGCACAAGTTCATGGCCATATCATGTCACTTATGATTTGCATGTGATGTTAATCCTTTTATGCATCTTATTTTGCTTAGGACGACGGTAGCATTATAAGGTGATCCCTCACTTAAATTTCAAGATAAAATTGTGTTCTCCTCGAGTGTGCACCATTGCGAAAGTTCGTCGTTTCGAGACACCACGTGATGATCGGGTGTGATAGACTCTACGTTCGCATACAACGGGTGCAAGCCAGTGTTGCACGTGCGGAACACTCGGGTTAAACTTGACGAGCCTAGCATGTACAGACATGGCCTCGGAACACAAGAGACCAAAAGGTCGAACATGAGTCATATAGTAGATATGATCAACATGAAGATGTTCACCATTGAAACCACCTCAACTCACGTGATGATCGGACTTGAGTTGGTGGATTTGGATCATGTGACACTCGAATGACCGGAGGGATGTCAATTTGAGTGGGAGTTTTTTAAGTAATATGATTAACTAAACTCATTATCTTGAACAATAGTCTAAGTTGTCTTTGCTATATTTATGTTGTAGATCATGGCTCGCGCAGTAGCACCCCTGAATTTTAATGCGTTCCTAGAGAAAGCTAAGTTGAAAGATGATGGAAGTAACTTTGTGGACTGGGCCCGTAATCTAAGGATTATCCTTACGGCTTCCCAGAAGGCTTATGTCCTTGATGCACCGCTTGGTGATCCACCCGCTCCAATTGATTCTCTAGACGTTGTGAACGCCTGGCAGGCTCGCTCTGATGATTACTCAATAGTTCAATGTGCAATTTTGTATGGCTTAGAACCGGGACTTCAAAGACGTTTTGAACATCATGGAGCATATGAGATGTTCCAGGAGTTGAGGTTTATCTTTCAGAAGAATGCCCGGATCGAGAGGTATGAGACCTCCGATAAGTTCTATACTTGCAAGATGGAGGAGAACGGGTCTGTTAGTGATCACATACTCAGAATGTCTGGGTATTCCACCCGTCTGGCTGAATTAGGGATGCCCCTTCTGCCAGAGGCTATCACTGACAGAGTTCTTCAATCATTGCCACCTAGCTACAAGAGCTTCATGTTGAACTATAACATGCACGGGATGAACAAGTCAGTCGCCGAGCTATTTGCGATGCTGAAAGTCGCTGAGTCTGAAATTCAGAAGGAGCATCAAGTGTTGATGGTCAATAAAACCGCTAGTTTCAAGAAAAATGGCAAGGGTAAGAAGGGTAACTCCAAGAAGAGTGGCAAAGCAGTTGCTCCTCCCGTGAAGAAACCCAAGGCTGGACCCAAACCAGAAATTGTGTGCTTTCATTGCAAGGGAACTGGACACTGGAAGCGGAACTGCCCCAAGTATTTGGCTGACAAGAAGGCGGCCAACAACAAACAAGGTATATATGATATACATGTTATTGATGTGTACCTTACCAACTCTCGTTGTAGTGCCTGGGTATTTGATACCGGTGCGGTTGCTCACATTTGCAACTCTAAACAGGAACCGCGGAATAGACGGAGGCTGGCAAAGGATGAAGTGACGGTGCGCGTGGGAAATGGTTCCAAGGTTGATGTGATCGCCGTCGGCACGCTCGCTCTTCAATTACCATCGGGATTAGTGATGAACCTGAATAATTGTTATTTAGTGCCTGCGTTAAGCATGAACATTATATCTGGATCTTGTTTATTGCGAAACGGTTACTCATTTAAATCAGAGAATAATGGTTGTTCTATTTATATGAGTAATATCTTTTATGGTCATGCACCCGAAGTGAGGGGTTTATTCTTATTGAATCTCGATAGTAATGATACACATGTTCATAACATTGATGCCAAAAGATGTAGAATTGATAATGATAATACCACTTTCTTGTGGCACTGCCGTTTAGGTCATATTGGCGTAAAACGCATGAGGAAGCTCCATGCTGATGGACTTTTGGAGTCACTTGATTTTGAATCACTTAACACATGCGAGCCATGCCTCATGGGCAAGATGACTAAAACGCCGTTCTCTGGAACAATGGAACGGGCAAGTGACTTGTTGGAAATCATACATACTGATGTGTGCGGTCCGATGAGTATTGAGGCGTGCGGTGGTTATCGTTACTTTCTCACCTTCACTGATGACTTAAGTAGATATGGGTATATTTACTTAATGAAACACAAGTCTGAAACGTTTGAAAAGTTCAAACAATTTCAGAGTGAAGTTGAGAATCATCGTAACAAGAAGATTAAATTCCTACGATCTGATCGAGGGGGAGAATATCTGAGTTATGAGTTTGGCAGTCACTTAAGACAATGTGGAATTGTTTCACAACTGACACCGCCTGGAACACCACAGCGTAATGGTGTGTCCGAACGTCGTAATCGAACCTTATTGGATATGGTGCGATCTATGATGTCTCTTGCCGATTTGCCACTATCGTTTTGGGGTTATGCATTAGAGACAGCTGCATTCACTTTAAATAGGGCACCATCGAAATCCGTTGAGACAACGCCATATGAACTTTGGTTTGGCAAGAAGCCAAAGCTGTCGTTTCTTAAAGTTTGGGGATGTGATGCTTATGTCAAAAAGCTTCAGCCTGAAAAGCTGGAACCCAAAGCGGAGAAATGCGTCTTCATAGGATACCCAAAAGAGACAGTTGGGTATACCTTCTACCTCAGATCCGAAGGCAAAGTGTTTGTCGCTAAAAAGGAACATTTCTTGAGAAAGAGTTTCTCTCGAAAGAATTGAGTGGGAGGAAGATAGAACTTGATGAGGTTGTTGAACCTTTACTTCAACCTGAAAGTAGCGCAGCGCAGAAAGATGTTTATGTAGAGCCTACATCAGCTGAAGAGGAAGTTGATGATGATCATAAAGCTTCGGATCAAGTTGCTATCGAACCTCGTAGGTCGACAAGGACGCGTACTGCTCCTGAGTGGTACGGCAACCCTGTCTTAGAGGTCATGTTGTTGGACAACGATGAACCTACGAGCTATGGAGAAGCGATGATGGGCCCGGATTCCGATAAGTGGTTAGAGGCCATGAAATCCGAGATGGGATCCATGTATGAAAACAAAGTGTGGACTTTGGAAGTATTACCTGAAGGGCGTAAGGCCATTCAGAACAAATGGATCTTTAAGAGGAAGACGGACGCGGACGGTAATGTCACCGTCTATAAAGCTCGACTTGTGGCAAAGGGTTTTTCACAAGTTCAAGGAGTTGACTACGATGAGACCTTCTCACCCGTAGCGATGCTTAAGTCCGTCAGAATCATGTTAGCAATAGCTGCCTTTTTCGATTATGAAATTTGGCAGATGGATGTCAAAACAGCGTTCCTTAACGGTTTCCTTAAGGAAGAGTTGTATATGATGCAACCAGAAGGTTTTGTCGATCCAGAGAATGCTGACAAAGTTTGCAAACTCCAGCGATCCATTTATGGACTGGTGCAAGCATCTCGGAGTTGGAATCTTCGCTTTGATGAGGTGATCAAAGCGTTCGAGTTTATACAAGTTTACGGAGAAGCTTGTATTTACAAGAAAGTGAGTGGGAGCTCTATAGCGTTTCTAATATTATATGTGGATGACATATTACTGATTGGAAACAATATAGAAATGTTTGAAATCATGAAGGAATATTTGAACAAGAGTTTTTCAATGAAGGACCTAGGAGAAGCTGCTTTCATATTAGGCATCAAGATCTATAGAGATAGATCAAGACGTTTAATAGGACTTTCACAAAGCACATACCTTGATAAGATTTTGAAGAAGTTCAAAATGGATCAGTCCAAGAAGGGGTTCTTGCCTGTTTTGCAAGGTGTGAAGTTGAGTAAGACTCAATGCCCAGTGACTGCAGAAGATAGAGAAAAGATGAGTGTTATCCCCTATGCTTCAGCCATAGGCTCTATCATGTATGCAATGCTGTGCACAAGACCCGATGTCAGCCTTGCCATAAGTATGGTCGGAAGGTTTCAAAGTGATCCAGGAATGGAACACTAGACGGCGGTCAAGAATATCCTGAAGTACCTGAAAAGGACTAAGGACATGTTTCTCGTTTATGGAGGTGATCAAGAGCTCGTCGTAAAAGGTTACGTCGATGCAAGCTTTGACACTGATCCGGATGACTCTAAGTCGCAAACCGGATACGTATTTATTCTTAATGGGGGTGCGGTTATCTGGTGCAGTTCCAAGCAAAGCGTGGTAGCTGATTCTATATGCGAAGCGGAGTACATCGCTGCCTCGGAGGCGGCGAAGGAAGGTGTCTGGATGAAGGAGTTCATGACAGATCTTGGAGTAGTGCCTAGTGCGCTTAACCCAATGACTCTGTTTTGTGATAATACTGGTGCCATTGCTCTAGCCAAGGAACCAAGATTTCACAAGAGGACCAGACACATAAAGCGACGTTTCAATTCCATCCGCGATTACATCAAGGAGGACGACATAAATATTTGCAAAGTACACACGGATCTGAATGTTGCAGATCCGATGACTAAACCTCTTCCAAGGGCTAAACATGAACAACACCAGAACTGCATGGGTGTTCGATTCATTACAATGTAAATCACATAGTGATGTGAACTAGATTATTGACTCTAGTGCAAGTGGGAGACTGTTGGAAATATGCCCTAGAGGCAATAATAAATTGGTTATTATTATATTTCCTTGTTCATGATAATCATTTATTATCCATGCTATAATTGTATTGATTGGAAACTCAAATACATGTGTGGGTACATAGAAAACACTGTGTCCCTAGTAAGCCTCTAGTTAACTAGCTCGTTGATCAAAAGATGGTGAAGGTTTCCTAGCCATGGACATGAGATGTCATTTGATAACGGGATCACATCATTAGGAGAATGATGTGATGGACAAGACCCAAACTATAAACGTAGCCTATGATCGTGTCAGTTTATTGCTATTGTTTTCTGCATGTCAAGTATCTGTTCCTATGACCATGAGATCATGCAACTCACTGACACCGGAGGAATACCTTGTGTGTATCAAACGTCGCAACGTTACTGGGTGACTATAAAGATGCTCTACAGGTATCTCCGAGGGTGTCTGTTGGGTTGGCATGGATCAAGACTGGGATTTGTTACTCCGTGTGACGGAGAGGTATCTCAGGGCCCACTCGGTAATACAACATCACAATGAGCCTTGCAAGCAATGTGACTAAAGTGTTAGCCACGAGATCTTGTATTACGGACCGAGTAAAGAGACTTACCGATAACGAGATTGAACTAGGTATAGAGATACCGACGATCGAATCTCGGGCAAGTAACATACCGAAGAACAAAGGGAACAGCATACGGGATTAACTGAATCCTTGACATAGAGGTTCGACCGATATAGATCTTCGTAGAATATGTAGGAACCAATATGGGCATCCAGGTCCCGCTATTGGTTATTGACCGTAGAGCTGTCTCGGTCATGTCTACATAGTTCTCGAACCCGCAGGGTCTACACACTTAACGTTTGGTGACGATAAGTATAGTTGAGTTATTGTGTTGGTGACCGAAGGTTGTTCGGAGTCCCGGATAAAATCCCGGACATGACGAGGATCTCCGGAAGAGTCCGGAGGTAAAGATTGATATATGTGATAATAGTGTTTTGATCTCCGGAAGGGTTCCGGAATTCACCGGAAGGGGTTCCGGATGTTTACCGAAGTGTTCGGGTGCAGCAACACTTTATATGGACCAAAGGGGTAAAGCCCACGAGGTATTGGAAAGTGCAAAAGGAGGTTTTGCTGCTGCCTTAAGCGGTACTACCGCTGGTAAGGCAGTACTACCGCGTAAGCGGTACTACCGCTTGTGTGAAGCGGTACTACCACTCAAGCGGTACTACCGCTCATGAGCGGTACTACCGCTTGTATGCGGTACTGCTGGAATCCGAGTGGGACTCTTTCCGTGCGGGCCAAACCGACCTTGTGGAGGCTTTCTCTCCAAGTTTAGACCCCAGGGCTCAACATATAAATAGAGGGGCAGGGCTAGCACACGGGAGACATCAAGATTTCCCAAGCCGTGTGCCGGCAACCCTAACCCTCTAGTTCCTCCCGTCACAATCTCCGTAGTGCTTGGCGAAGCCCTGCAGAGATTGTTCCTCACCACCATCACCACGCCGTCGTGCTGCCGGAACTCATCCACTACTTCACCATCGCTCGCTGGATCGAGGAGGTGAAGGCGTCATCAAGCCGTACGTGTGTTGAACGCGGAGGTGCCGTCCGTTCGGCGCTAGATCGTGTTTGGATCGAGGGACGACTTGCGATTTGGATCGCGAAGACGTTCGACTACATCAACCGCGTTTCTTAACGCTTCCGCTTAGCGATCTACAAGGGTATGTAGATTCACTCTCCCTCTCGTAGATGCTCATCACCATGGATAGATCTTGCGTGTGCGTAGGAATTTTTTTGTTTCCCATGCGACGTTCCCCAACAATTTTCTGCATTGTATCCGCGTATATCAGGTTTAGACTGCTTCCGCCATCCATAAGGACACGGGTGAGGTGAAACCCATCGATAATGGGGTCTTGAACCAGGGCGGCTGACCCGCCATGACAGATACTTGTCGGATGGTCTTTCTTATCGAAAGTGATCGGGTAGGCCATCCAAGGGGTACGCCTCGGGGCTATAGGCTCTAAGACGTAGACGTCCCAAAGTGCCCGCTTTCGTTCCTTTTTAGGGAAGTGCATGACATAGATCATGTTCACGTCCTTCACCTCGGAGTGAAACTATTTTTGGCTGCCATTGCTCGGCCGCCGAGGTTCATCCTCGTCGTCTTCGCTCCTGGACTGGCCCTTGTCTGACTCTTCGACTAGGGCCTTCCTAGCCTGCTTGAACACCCAACAATTTCTATTGGTGTGATTGGCAGGTTTATCTGGGGTGCCGTGGATCTGGCAGGGCATTTCCGGTATTTTGTCCAGAGCGCTTGGGCCGTCAATGTTTCCTTTAAAGGATCTCTTTTTGGGTCCACCTCGTGAGCTATTGAACCCTGCATTGACTGCTGGGTCTTCGGCGTCGCTATCGCTGTTCTTATTTTGGCGCTTATGTTTATTGCGCCTGGGTTTGCCGTTCACATCGGACTTTCGAGGTGTCGGGGTCACTCCTATGAGAGCTAAAGGCCAACCAGTTGTCCTCGCCCACGCAGAAGCGGGTCATTAATGTGGTGAGGGCCGCCATGGTCCTCGGCTTATCCTGTCCGAGATGTCAGGCTAACCATTTGTCCCGGATGCTGGGTTTGAAAGCTGCGATGGCCTCGGCGTCCGGGCAATCAACTATTTGGTTCTTCTTAGTTAAGAACCAATTCCAGAATTTCCAAGCTGATTCTCCCTCCTTCTGGATGATGTGGTTGAGGTCATCGGCATTCGGAGGCCGAACATAGGTCCCTTGAAAGTTGGACCTGAAAGCATCCTCCAGCTCCTCCTAGCTTTTGATAGAATTTCTAGGTAGGCTAGGGAGCCAATGTCGTGACGACCCCTTAAGCATGAGTGACAAGTATTTAATGGCATGAAGATCATCTCCTCGGGCCATGTGGATGTGTAGAAGGAAATCTTCTATCCAAACGGCTGGATCTGTCGTGCCATCGTATTGATCGATGTTGATGGGTTTAAACCCTTCTGGAAACTGATGTTCCATGACCTCGTTTGTAAAACTGATTGGGTGTGCATGAGCTCGATATCAGAACGCATCCTGTCGGGTCTTGGCGATTGCCCACTCTCTTCTTAGTTCACGAGATCGACATTGCCTGTCTATCCACGCGTCATACCCTTCCAAGCCGGCGGACACATGGTCCCGCGCTCCATAGATGGATCAGGGAGGTGATCTCTCCCTGCGTATTTTAGTGCGCAGGTCATAAGGCTCGGGATAGTCGACCGAGCTCTTGTCATGAGGGCGTGGCTTTGCCGGGGGTTCTTTATATGCCCTGATACGTCCATTTTGCATCATGATTTCCTACTGTTATTTATATTATTTTTAGTCATTATTCCACTTTATGGTACAATTTTAATGCCTTTTCTCTCTGAATTTACAAGGTTTACATGGGGAGGAGCATTACTGGTGGTTAGAATTCTGGACCTAAAAAAGCTACATCAAAGATACATATTTTAGTTAACTCCAAATGACCTGAAACATTACGAAGAATTTTTATGGAATATATAAAAAATACTGGAGCGAAGAAGTACCAGAGGGGGGCCACCTGTTTCTCACAAGGCAACAGGGCGTGCCCTGTTACCTTGTGGGGCCCACAGGCGGCCTCCAGTGTCCCTTTTCTGCTATATGAAGGGTTTTGACCTAGAAAAAATCAGGAGGATACTTTCAGGACGAAGCGCCGCCATCTCGAGGAGGAACCTGGACAGGAGCACTTTTGCTCTCCGGCAGAGCGATTCTGCCGGGGAAACGTCCCTCCGGGAGGGGGAAATCGAAGCCATCGTCATCACCAACGCTTCCTCCATCGTGAGAGGAGTAATCTTCATCAACATCTTCACCAGCACCATCTCATCTCAAACCCTAGTTCATCTCTTGTATTCAATCTTTGTCTCAAAACTTCAGATTGGTACCTGTGGGTTGCTAGTAGTGTTGATTACATCTCGTAGTTGATGCTAGTTGGTTTACTTGGTGGAAGATTATATGTTCAGATCCTTAATGTTATTAAATACACCTATGATCTTGAACGTGAATATGATTTGTGAGTAGTTACTTTTGTTCTCGTGGACATGGGAGAAGTCTTGTTATAATTAATCATGTGATGTTGGTATTCGTTCGATTTTTTGATGATATGTATGTTGCTCTTCCTTTAGTGGTGTCGTCTGAATGTTGACTACATGACACTTCACCATGTTTGGGCCTAAAGGAAAGCATTGGGGAATGATAAGTAGATGATGGGTTGCGAGAGTGACAAAAGCTTAAATCCTAGTTTATAAGTCGTTCCGTAAGGGGCTGATTTGGATCCACACGTTTAATGCTATGGTTAGATTTATCTTAATTCTTCTTTCGTAGTGGAGGATGCTTGCGAGATGGGGTAATCATAAGTGGGTTGTTTGTTCAACTAAGAACTACACCTTAGTACCGGTCCACCCACATATCAAATTATGAAAGTAGTGAACGCGAATCAACTAAACATGATGAAAGTGACTAGACGGAAATTCCCATGTGTCCTCGAGAGCACTTTTCTTCATATAAGAGAACTTTCAGGCTTATCCTTTTCTATAAAAAGGATTGGTCCACCTTGCTGCACCTTTGTTACTATTATTACTTGTTATTTGTTATGAATTATCTTGCTACAAAACTATCTATCACTGTTACTCACAGCACTTGCAGAGAATACCTTACTGAAAACTGCTTGTCATTTCCTTTTGCTCCTCACTGGGTTCGACACTCTTACTTATCGAAAGGACTAAGATTGATCCCCTATACCTGTGGGTCATCATGCCCCCGTTGGCCGATCTCGTCCTCTAGGCGGACGATCAGCTTGCTCCTTGCGGTCGTATGCGAGAGGATCGATATCCACCTCGTCTTTGAATTCAGGCAGTAGGCGCCATCGTGGAAATGTCTTGGCCATTGTGCACCGTGCTTCGAGGTCCGCTTCGGCTGCAAGTACCTCCCACTTTTCAATGAGCGTGGCTTCGTGGGAGTACAACTGCTGTTGTTTCCTCTTCATGCTTCACGTGGTTGCGGCTAGCTGACGTTGGAAACGTATCTGTTCGGATGGGCTCTCACGCACCTCCAAGCCGTAGGGTCTGAGGCTATTATCGTCCTCGGATTCTGGCATGTAGTCCTCGTCCGTCCTGCTTTTCGAGTTTTCCTTCTCCTTGAGATCCTCTTCGGGAGGTGTACTCATAGGCCCGTTTTGTTGTGCAGGCTCGGCCTGCCCGTGTTCGTCCGCGACGGGGCTAGTCATGTCATCCCCGGGGGTAGCTTCATTTTTGTTTGCGTTATTTCCCCTTGGTCTTCTTTTGGGATGGCGGCGCTTGGAACTCCCCTTAGATTTCTCATCAGGATCTTCCTTAGGGGTATCCACCATGTAAACGTCATAAGTTGACATTGCGGCGCACTTTCCAGTTTGAGGAATGGCCATGGGTGAGTTTGATCCGGAATTACCGTGGTCATCATCCATGTCGATGGCCTCATCAGATCTGTAGTCAAACACATCGGTCAAATCTTCGACCGTGGCGACTAGGTAGGTGGTGTGTGGGATGAAAATTTTCCAATCATCGGCTTTACATCTGATGTGATCATAAACCGCAGATGAGATCGCCAGGTTCTGGATTCGGTCCAACACCTCGTTTATCTGCGAGAGCTCCTCCGTGTCGAGGGTCTGGCGATAAGCCGGGTTGATATGAAAAGGGTTGCTTGGACCGCCTAAGGGAGGTCCGTTTTCTAGGCCCCTACGGGCCGGCTCCAGTTCGAAGACCGGAGTGGTTTCCTCTTGGACAGCCGTTAGGTCCGATGATGGGCTCGAATTCCGGTTATCATCCGAGGAGGCATGGGTTGGGTCGGACGTGACCGTCCCAGATCCATCTCTGGGGTCGTTTCCGCCAGGGGTTCGGATCCAAGGATCAGATCGGGAATTCAATCTGGAGTGTCTGCACCCGACGGGTCTTTAGATTGGATTGTGATCTGTTCCGATAGGACTAGATTGCCTCGGGCATCGGCGACGTACTCCAAACTTCCGAACATGATGACCCGGTTCGTAGCAAATGTATTGATGCGGCCTAGATGGCCGGTGGGACCGGCATGCAGTGCCACACTATCGAACGCGAAGAGTTGGCCGGGAACAAAGATGTCACCGCAGCCGATGCTGCTATCAAACTGCAGACGAGCCATCAATCCTGACGATCACACATCGAGCTCTCAATTAAAGCACCAATGTCGGTGTCAAAACCGGTAGACCTCGGGTAGGGGGGCCGAGCTGTGAGATCGGATCGATGGGAACAGGAGAGAAGGAACACGAGGCTTTTACCCAGGTTCAGGCCCTCTCGATGGAGGAAAAACCCAATGTCCTGCTCTTGTTATATTGATTGTGTAATGAGTACAGAGTTGATCGACCTTGAGATCGTATGTTTGTGGTATAAACCCTAGGGGTGATGATGTTGTGTATGGGTATCCTCTACGGGCTAAACCCTCCAGTTTATATAGGCACCGGGGGTATCTAGGGTTACATGAATGTCAGTTACCATCTAAAGATTACATACCGAACAAATCATCCTTTTCCTGGAGTGCACGCCAAGTCTTCGGTAGAATCCGATATGCTTACGCTCCGTCACGGGGCCTCCGAAGTCCTTCCTCCAAGATGGGCCTCCAGCCCGGCCCATGGACTAGACAAGCTTGGCTGGGACCCCCTAGTCCAGGACTCCCTCAATAGGTAACTGCCATATGAAAACACTACGACATGCACACTGCCAACATCGATCCTACCTGGCATCTGTAGAAGCTCACACCCACACTAGCTAGTTGTAATCCCATTTGATAGGCTGTACCATCACAGTAGAAGGCTTTACAAAATAACATATCCAATAGATATTGACATGAATCACAGTTAGCTCTTAATACGTCTCCAACGTATCTATAATTTTTTATTGTTCCATGCTATTATATTATCTGTTTTGGATGTTTTATATGCATTAATATGCTATTTTATATTATTTTCGGGACTAATCTATTAACCTAGTGCCTAGTGTCAGTTTCTATTTTTTCCTTGTTTTTGAGTATTGCAGATAAGGAATATCAAACGGAGTCCAAACGGAATAAAATCTTCGCGATGATTTTTCTTGGACCAGAAGAAACCTACCAGACTTGGAGAGGAGGGTAGGAGACCTGCCGGGAGGCGACAAGCCTGCAGGGCGCGCCCTAGGGGGGGCGCCCCCCTGGCTTGTGCCCCCCCAGCAGGCCTCCTAACCCTAATCTCCGTCCTATAAATTCCCAAATATTCCCCCAATACCAAAAAGAGCCACGATAATACTTTTCCGCCGCCGGAAGCCTCTGTTCCCGTGAGATCCCATCTTGGGGCCTTTTCCGGTAATCTGCCGGAGAGGGATTCGATCACGGAGGGCATCTACATCAACTCCATTGCCCCTCCGATGACGCGTGAGTAGTTCACCTCAGACCTTCGGGTCCATAGCTAGTAGCTAGATGGCTTCTTCTCTCTCTATGTTCTTCAATAGCATGTTCTCCATGATCTTCATGGAGATCTATCCGATGTAATACTCTTTTCTGGTGTGTTTGTCGAGATCCGATGAATTGTGGGTTTATGATCAGATTATCTATGAATATTATTTGAATCTTCTCTGAATTCTTATATGCATGATTTCATATCTTTGCAAGTCTCTTTGAGTTATTGGTTTGGTTTGGCCAACTAGATTGGTAATTCTTGCAATGGGAGAAGTGCTTGGTTTTGGGTTCAATCTTGCGGTGTCCTCACCCAGTGACAAAGTAGGGGTAGCGAGGCACGTATTTGTATTGTTGCCATCAAGGATAAAAAGATGGGGTTTTCATCATATTGCTTGAGTTTATCCCTCTACATCATGTCATCTTACCTAATGCGTTACTCTGTTCTTCATGAACTTAATACTCTAGATGCAGGCAGGAGTCGGTCGATGTGTGGAGTAATAGTAGTAGATGCAGAATCGTTTCGGTCTACTTGACATGGACGTGATGCCTATATGCATAATCATTGCCTTGGATATCGTCATAACTATGCGCTTTTCTATCAATTGCTCGACAGTAATTTGTTCACCCACCGTATTATTTTCCTTCAAGAGAGAAGCCTCTAGTGAAACCTATGGCCCCCGGGTCTATTTTCCATATTATATTTTCAGATCTATAAACCAAAAATACCAAAAATACTTTGCTGCAATCTTTTTACTTTTGTTTTACTTTTCGTTTTAGCAATCTTTTCTATCTATCTCTATCGGATCTCATCCTTGCAAGTAACCGTGAAGGGATTGACAACCCCTTTTCCGCGTTGGGTGCAAGTGTTTGATTATTTGTGTAGGTGCATCTATTGGGGACTTGCTTGTATCTCCTACTGGATTGATACCTTGGTTCTCAACAACTAAGGGAAATACTTATCTACTCTGCTGCATCACCCTTTCCTCTTCAAGGGAAAACCAACGCAAGCTCAAGAAGTAGCAAGAAGGATTTCTGGCGCCGTTGCCGGGGAGATCTACATCAAGACTACCAAGTACCCATCACAAACTCATCTCTTGCATTTACATTATTTGCCATTTGCCTCTCGTTTTCGTCTCCCCCACTTCTAAAATGATTTTCAGAAAAAACCAAAAAGATTTGCCTTTTTATTCGCCCTTCTTCCGTTCGTCTTTTCGTTTGCTTTTTGTTTGCTTGTGTTGCCATGTGCCTTCTATTTGCTTGCATCTTCGCTTGCTAAAAATCTATTGATATGGATCCTCATCCACTTGCTAATCTTTTCAAAAGGCCAAATTATGATGAACCAATTGCTAGTGAGTTGAGTGCACTTGATTATCTCAATGAAGTTTTGTTTGAAAATCATGAATCTGAAAATTTTGATGAAGCATTGAAAGAAGAAATTTATAAGGTGATTCATGATAGCTCCTTGATTGAAAAGCATGATTGCAATGATGTTACTATAAATTCTATTAATGTCAATTATGTTAATGATATGCAAAGCCACAAGCTTGGGGATGCTATGTTTGATGAAGATGATATTTTTTGTCCCCCAAGTTTTGATGAGCAAATTCATTATGATGATTGCATGCTCGTGTATCATGAAAAGAATGATTTATGTGATAGTTATATTGTTGAATTCCTTCTTGATGCTACTGAAATTTATTATGAGGGAGGAACATATGCTTGTAGGAATTGCAATAATATCAAGTTTCCTCTCTATGTGTTCAAAGTTTTGAAGTTATGCTTGTTTTGCCTTCCTATTCTAATTGATTCTTGTTCCCATAAATTGTTTGCTAACAAAATCCCTATGCATAGTAAGTGGGTTAGACTTAAATGTGCTTGTCATGAGATTCATGATGCTTTCTTGCATATTTCAATTACTACTTTTTATGTGAGCATCATTGAAATCATTATGCCTAGCTAGGGGCGTTAAACAATAGCGCTTGTTGGGAGGCAACCCAATTTTATTTTATGATTTTGATTTTTGTTTCTGTTCTTGAGTGTTTTAAACATTATTAACTCTGTATTAATTGTGTTTTAGTGTTTTAATTAGTGTTTGAGCCAAGTGAGACCTTTGGGATGGTCTACGGTGATTGTTGATTTGATTTTGCTAAAAAACAGAAACTTTTGCGCTCAGTCCAGGAATTTTATAAATTCACCAGAGCGTCGAATGAGTCTGAAATTTTTACACAAGATTGATATACAAATTTCCCAGATTTTCCTAATTTTTCAGAATTTTTGGAATTACAGAAGTATTCGAAGTCTACAGATTGCTACATCCTGTTCTGTTTTTGACAGATTCTGTTTTCTATGTGTTGTTTGCTTATTTTGATGAATCTATGGGTTGTATCGGGGGGTATGAACCATGGAGAAGTTGGAATACAGTAGATATTACACCAATATAAATAAATAATGAGTTCACAACAGTATCTAAAGTGGTGATTTATTTTTCTTATACTAACGGATCTCACGAGTTTTCTGTTGAGTTTTGTGTTGTGAAGTTTTCAAGTTTTGGGTAAAGATTTGATGGACTATGGAATAAGGAGTGGCAAGAGCCTAAGCTTGGGGATGCCCTAGGCACCCCAAGCCATATTCAAGGATACCAAAGAGCCTAAGCTTGAGGATGCCCCGGAAGGCATCCCCTCTTTCGTCTTCAATCCATCGGTAAATTTACTTGAGGCTATATTTTTATTCACCACATGATATGTGTTTTGCTTGGAGCGTCTTGTATGATATGAGTCTTTGCTTTTTAGTTTGCCACAATCATCCTTGCTGCACACATATTTTGAGAGGGACACGCATAAATTGTGAATTTATTAGAATACTCTATGTGCTTCACTTATATCTTTTGAGCTAGGCAATTTTGCTCTAGTGCTTCACTTATATCTTTTTAGAGCACGGTGGTGTTTTATTTTATAGAAATAATTGAACTCTCGTACCTCACTTATATTATTTTGAGAGTCTTTAAACAGCATGGTAATTGGTTTAGGTTATGAATTTGGTCCTAATATAATGGGCATCCAAGAGAGATATAATAAAAACTTTCATATAAAGTGCATTGAATACTATGAGAAGTTTGATTCCTTGAATATAGTTTTGAGATATAAAGATGGTGATATTAGAGTCATGCTAGTGAGTAATTGTGGATTGGTATAAATACTTGTGTTAAAGTTTGTGATTCCCGTAGCATGCACGTATGGTGAACCGTTATGTAACGAAGTCGGAGCATGATTTGTTTATTGATTGTCATCCTTTGTGTGAGGGTCGGGAGCGCGCGATGGTTAACTCCTACCAACCTCTCCCCTAGGAGCATGCGTCTAATACTTTGCTTCGATAACTAATAGACTTTTGCAATAAGTATGTGAGTTCTTTATGACTAATGTGAGTCCATGGATTATACGCACTCTCACCCTTCCACCATTGCTAGCCTCTCTAGTACCGCGCAACTTTCGTCGGTGCATTAAACCCACCATATACCCTTCCTCAAAACAGCCACCATGCCTACCTATTATGGCATTTCCATAGCCATTCCGAGATATATTGCCATGCAACTTCCACCGTTCTGTTTATTATGACATACACCATCATTTTCACATTGCTTTGCATGATCGTAAGACAGCTAGCATGATGTTTTCATGATGTCATTTGCTATGCTAGATCGTTGCACATCCCGGTACACCACCGGAGGCATTCATATAGAGTCATATTTTGTTCTAAGTTTCGAGTTGTAAATTTCGAGTTGTAAGTAAATAAAAGTGTGATGATTATCATTATTAGAGCATTGTCCCATGAGAGGAAAGGATGATGGAAGCTATGATTCCCTCACAAGTTGGGATGAGTCTCCGGACTTTAAAAATAATAAAAGAGGCCAGTGAAGCCCAAATAAAAAAAAGAGGCCAAAGATGCCCACCAAAAAAATGAGAGAAAAGAGAAAAGGGACAATGCTACTATCCTTTTTCCACACTTGTGCTCCAAGTAGCACCATGGTCTTCATGATAGAGAGTCTCCTATTTTGTCACTTTCATATACTAGTGGGAATTTTTCATTATATAACTTGGCTTGTATATTCCAATGATGGGCTTCCTCAAATTGCCCTAGGTCTTCGTGAGCAAGCGAGTTGGATGCACACCCACTTAGTTTCTTTTTGAGCTTTCATACACTTATAGCTCTAGTGCATCCGTTGCATGGCAATCCCTACTCACTCACATTGATATCTATTGATGGGCATCTCCATAGCTCGTTGATACGCCTAGTTGATGTGAGACTTCTTCTCCATTTCCTCACAACCTCCACCATATTCTATTCCACCTATAGTGCTATATCCATGGCTCACGCTCATGTATTGCGTGAGAGTTGAAAAAGTTTGAGAACATAAAAAGTGTGAAACAATTGCTTGACTTATCATCGGGGTTGTGCATGATTTAAATACTTTGTGTGGGGAAGATGGAGCATAACCAGACCATATGATTTTGTAGGGATAACTTTCTTTGGCCATGTTATTTTGAAAAGATATGATTGCTTTGTTAGTATGCTTGAAGTATTATTATTTTTATGTCAAGATTAAACTTTTGTTTTGAATCTTATGGATCTGAACATTCATGCCACAATGAAGAATATTACATGGATAAATATGTTAGGTAGCATTCCACATCAAAAATTCTGTTTTTATCATTTACCTACTCGAGGACGAGCAGGAATTAAGCTTGGGGATGCTTGATACGTCTCCAACGTATCTATAATTTTTGATTGTTCCATTCTATTATATTATCTGTTTTGGATGTTTTATATGCATTAATATGCTATTTTATATTATTTTTGGGACTAATCTATTAACCTAGTGCCTAGTGCCAGTTTCTGTTTTTTCCTTGTTTTTGAGTATTGCAGATAAGGAATATCAAACGGAGTCCAAACGGAATAAAATCTTCGCGATGATTTTTCTTGGACCAGAAGAAACCTACCAGAGTTGGAGAGGAGGGTAGGAGACCTGCCGGGAGGCGACAAGCCTGCAGGGCGCGCCCTAGGGGGGGCGCCCCCCCTGGCTTGTGGCCCCCCAGCAGGCCTCCTAACCCTAATCTTCGTCCTATAAATTCCCAAATATTCCCCCAATACCAAAAAGAGCCACGATAATACTTTTCCGCCGCCGGAAGCCTCTGTTCCCGTGAGATCCCATCTTGGGGCCTTTTCCGGTAATCTGCCGGAGGGGGATTCGATCACGGAGGGCATCTACATCAACTCCATTGCCCCTCCGATGACGCGTGAGTAGTTCACCTCAGACCTTCGGGTCCATAGCTAGTAGCTAGATGGCTTCTTATCTCTCTATGTTCTTCAATACCATATTCTCCATGATCTTCATGGAGATCTATCCGATGTAATACTCTTTTCTGGTGTGTTTGTCGAGATCCGATGAATTGTGGGTTTATGATCAGATTATCTATGAATATTATTTGAATCTTCTCTGAATTCTTATATGCATGATTTCATATCTTTGCAAGTCTCTTCGAGTTATTGGTTTGGTTTGGCCAACTAGATTGGTAATTCTTGCAATGGGAGAAGTGCTTGGTTTTGGGTTCAATCTTGCGGTGTCCTCACCTAGTGACAAAGTAGGGGTAGCGAGGCACGTATTTGTATTGTTGCCATCAAGGATAAAAAGATGGGGTTTTCATCATATTGCTTGAGTTTATCCCTCTACATCATGTCATCTTACCTAATGCGTTACTCTGTTCTTCATGAACTTAATACTCTAGATGCAGGCAGGAGTCGGTCGATGTGTGGAGTAATAGTAGTAGATGCAGAATCGTTTCGGTCTACTTGACATGGACGTGATGCCTATATGCATAATCATTGCCTTGGATATCGTCATAACTATGCGCTTTTCTATCAATTGCTCGACAGTAATTTGTTCACCCACCGTATTATTTTCCTTCAAGAGAGAAGCCTCTAGTGAAACCTATGGCCCCCGGGTCTATTTTCCATATTATATTTTCAGATCTATAAACCAAAAATACTTTGCTGCAATCTTTTTACTTTTGTTTTACTTTTCGTTTTAGCAATCTTTTCTATCTATCTCTATCGGATCTCATCCTTGCAAGTAACCGTGAAGGGATTGACAACCCCTTTTCCGCGTTGGGTGCAAGTGTTTGATTATTTGTGTAGGTGCATCTATTGGGGACTTGCTTGTATCTCCTACTGGATTGATACCTTGGTTCTCAACAGCCGAGGGAAATACTTATCTACTCTGCTGCATCACCCTTTCCTCTTCAAGGGAAAACCAACGCAAGCTCAAGAAGTAGCAGCTCCATAGATAGCTACCGATGTGCTGGGTCCATGAGGCCGAACTCATGCTTCTCGAGTCCTTATGCATTCGTTGAGACCATACAAATGTGGCTGGCTAGAGAGATTCCGTAATATTGCCATTTGGGTTTTCCTTGGCTGATGCAGTGGCGTCTGTCAGCTGTTAATGCACTAACTCTGAGTCGAGCCCATCACTAACCCCACACCAAGCCGGACAACAAACAACCTTTGGGTGGAATATCTTAGACGCCTACCCGGGTCTGTGAGAGCGCGGTGTGCATATTGGGACATACCATGGCATGTAAGGATTTGGGGAAGCCTGGCTAAATAGACGTTACGATGGGAGGACGAGTGGGTGTACCCGGCAGGAGCGAACACCAAAAGTTAGCTACAAATGAGCCATGTCCAAGGGCATATCCATCTTGAGTGTATCAACTGTTGATCATCCTGGAAGTTAAGCTAACTATTTGAAGGATTTTTTTTCCTTGACTACCTTATGCTCGTATTGCGTCTATAATGGCCTTGACGAGATCAATTGTAGCCAGCCAAGTAATCTATGGGAGGCACGTATAGCAAGCATTCCTTTTATGAAAAGATGATACGCTGCACCATTGGTGCAAAGATCAACTTCATCCAAGAAGCAAAGCTATGCAACCAAGAATTTAGATGTAATATTTGAAGCATATTTCTCGTCGATTGTTTGCAAGTGATTATGTTTGCATTCTGGCATGTGCACTTACCAACGACAGACAACAATGATCGGTACACATATCCTTCTTTGACCAACAAGGGAAATACAAGAGTCAAGTCGATTATATGCTTTCTTGCAAGAATAATGTGTAGATTTGCCATGATTAGGCATCAACCCCGCCATTTATACTTTTAGTATTTATATAGCTTAGACAAAATAAGTGCACTTGGAGTTTCACTTGGATCAAACTCACTTTGATCCAAACTCCAATTAAACTTGCTAGGGATTAGTTCAAATGCGTCTTTAACATGCCATGCCCCGTGATGATTGTGCATTATGCCATGCCTTGTTTATTTGACACACTATTTTCTATCACACCATAATCAACCTTCATTAACTACATTATAGAATTGCGTTCATGAAAAGATGCATCTGATCTTGAAAAGATACACCCAATGACAACCTTATAGATCAGCCAAAAAGTCCACCCTGCCAAGAGACGGGCAGGAAACAAGCAAACCAAGAATAGGGAAAGAGTCGGCCACATACATGGTTAGACCAATGCCGGGGCACATGGTCGGGCGATGTGCAACACTTTTTACTTGTGATGTGACTGCCCGAATCCTCACCAATGCATACCCTGATTGACTAGCGCATGTGGGACACAATAGATAAACAGTGACCAACCCACTTTACACGTTGGACCGACCAGAGCAGTAAGTGGGCACAAAGGACAAAGGCTTTCCCACGGTCACGTGGTCCCACCTAGCTGGAATCATTTAATTCAGAGGTGCCTGGCCAGCTTGGCCTCTTGCCATTACAACTCTTGGTCAGCTCGCGAGGTCTCAGATGTCCACCCGACTTTTGAATGTTGTGGGAGTAGTTCGGTTTAAGTCCCTCTTGTTGTTGTCATACCAAGTGGGTGTCGGGTTGCCCTGTGGGGTGGGTGCGTCGATTGGTATTCTTCCAATCTGGAGGGGGGGTTCCTATTCAGCCTCTCACTATCGCTGGTCTTGACCATCTAGCGCATCCTGGGAGGCTTGCTCGCCTTTCCGTCGTCGCGGGATGCAGCTGGTTTGAGTACTCCTTTGCCACCGCCATGTCGGGTGGGTGTCAGCTGTCACACAACAATATCAACCCGAGTAGGAGTACGTGCCTCATTGAGAGTTTTTAGCCTATGTCTGCGTGCACATTAGTCTATGCGTGATGGAATGGCAAGCCGCAACTCTTGGCCCCCTATTTCGACCGTTCCATTTGACATTGTGGTAGGCCCAATTTTTGCGCCCCACACCCACCAATCAGATGCCGACGACTGTAACCTCCTCCCTGTCCTATCCTAGATCAAACAGGAAATAACCATCGGCCACCGTGGCTCCGCGCCGCCGTCGCTGATACGTCTCCAACGTATCTATAATTTTTGATTGTTCCATGCTATTATATTATCTGTTTTGGATGTTTTATATGCATTAATATGCTATTTATATTATTTTTGGGACTAATCTATTAACCTAGTGCCTAGTGCCAGTTTATGTTTTTTCCTTGTTTTTGAGTATTGTAGATAAGGAATATCAAACGGAGTCCAAACGGAATAAAATCTTCGCGATGATTTTTCTTGGACCAGAAGAAACCTACCAGACTTGGAGAGGAGGGTAGGAGACCTGCCGGGAGGCAACAAGCCTGCAGGGCGCGCCCTAGGGGGGGGGGGCGCCCCCTGGCTTGTGGCCCCCCATCTTGGGGCCTTTTCCGGTAATCTGCCGGAGGGGGATTCGATCACGGAGGGCATCTACATCAACACTATTGCCCCTCCGATGACGCGTGAGTAGTTCACCTCAGACCTTCGGGTCCATAGCTAGTAGCTAGATGGCTTCTTCTCTCTCTATGTTCTTCAATACCATGTTCTCCATGATATTCATGGAGATCTATCCGATGTAATACTCTTTTGCGGTGTGTTTGTCGAGATCCGATGAATTGTGGGTTTATGATCAGATTATCTATGAATATTATTTGAATCTTCTCTGAATTCTTATATGCATGATTTCATATCTTTCCAAGTCTCTTCGAGTTATTGGTTTGGTTTGGCCAACTAGATTGGTAATTCTTGCAATGGGAGAAGTGCTTAGTTTTGGGTTCAATCTTTCGGTGTCCTCACCCAGTGACAAAGTAGGGGTAGCGAGGCACGTATTTGTATTGTTGCCATCGAGGATAAAAAGATGGGGTTTTCATCATATTGCTTGAGTTTATCCCTCTACATCATGTCATCTTACTTAATGCGTTACTCTGTTCTTCATGAACTTAATACTCTAGATGCAGGCAAGAGTCGGTCGATGTGTGGAGTAATAGTAGTAGATGCAGAATCGTTTCGGTCTACTTGACACAGACGTGATGCCTATATGCATAATCATTGCCTTGGATATCATCATAACTATGCGCTTTTTTATCAATTGCTCGATAGTAATTTGTTCACCCACCGTATTATTTTCCTTCAAGAAAGAAGCCTCTAGTGAAACCTATGGCCCCCGGGTCTATTTTCCATATTATATTTTCAGATCTATAAACCAAAAATACCAAAAATACTTTGCTGCAATCTTTTTACTTTTGTTTTACTTTTCGTTTTAGTAATCTTTTCTATCTATCTCTATCAGATTTCATCCTTGCAAGTAACCGTGAAGGGATTGACAACCCCTTTTCCACGTTGGGTGCAAGTGTTTGATTATTTGTGTAGGTGCATCTATTGGGGACTTGCTTGTATCTCCTACTGGATTGATACCTTGGTTCTCAACAACTGAGGGAAATACTTATCTACTCTGCTGCATCACCCTTTCCTCTTCAAGGGAAAACCAACGCAAGCTCAAGAAGTAGCAGTCGCCTACTTTCAATGAGTAGCAATGGCCACCTCGGCAATAGATGCCACACTCACAGCGACCATCACGACGATCGTTGATAAAGCTCAAAGCAAACGCACCGAGACAGGCGTAAGAAGCCATCATGGCAACGAAGAGGGAACACATGGGAGGCAAAAGAATGACAATAAGGACGCCCCCACCATAAAATTATAGGAGAACGTAACTGACCTATAGGGAATACTGAAATACCGTGACCGAGCCCATGCACGAACCGATGCCCATATGGCTATGTGAAAAACCTATGCGACTGGGCAGACCAGACCTTTCATGTCCTGACCGGCTGGCCCCACGCGGGAACTGGCGCACTTCCCGCTAGGTGAAGCCCCGAGCCCGGGCAGGCCGAGCCTCTCCATAGGCAGGCGGGCCATCCATCCCACGCCAGCCAGCCATGGGAACACAACGCAGGCCACCTGACCGTCTGAGCCGGGAGCTCCTGTTAGGCGCCTTAAGCGCCCGAACAGGTTGCTGGCGCTCGCTGCAGCGCCTTCTTGGGCCGGCCCGCGAAGGCAAAGGGCAGCGAACAAAAATCGCTAGAAAAACGCAAAAGTTGGTGCTTTCAGGAATCGAACTTGCATCGCAACCTCCATGCTCGAGCTCAGCTGACCATCACAGCGACTCGACACTTATGATTTCATTAGCTCTAAATCTCTATGGACTAGTACGGCCGCGCTAATTATTTACCACTTAGATTTAAAAAAAACCGTGAATGTAAAAACGTTCATCAATTTTGAGAAAAAAGTTCACAAACTTAAAACAAGTTCATCAATTTTTCCATAGTTCATCGTTTTTGAAGAAAAAGTTCACCGATTTTGGAAAAATGTTATGATTTTTTTTTAAAATTTCATCGATTTAAAAAAATGTTCATCAATTTTGGAAAAAAGTTCAACGACATTGACAAAAAAGTTCATCAAGTTTGAAAAAAGTTCACCGATTTTGAAAAAAGTTCACAAATTTAAAGGAAAAAAATCATCAATCTTGAAAAAAGTTCATCGAATTTTCAAAAAAAGTTCATTGGATTTGAAAAAGGTTCACTGAATTTTGAAAAAGTTTATCAAGTTTGAAAAAAGTTCACCATTTCGAAAAAAGTTCACAAATTTAAAGGAAAATATCATCAATCTTGAAAAAAGTTCATCAAGTTTTTTAAAAAAGTTCATTGGATTTCAAAAAGTTCACTGAATTAGGAAAAAGTTCGTCAATTTTAAAAAATTGTGGATGGATTAAAAAAATAAACGACTGAGGAAGAAGGAAAATTAAAAAGAAAAGAAAACGAAAACAAAAAACAGAAAAAAGGAAAAATGGAAAATGAAAAACAGAAGAAACGAAAGAAACGATGATAAGGGAAAAAATGACGTATCTAAGCACATCAAGGCTCCGTGGCGGGGTGGTTACCAATCTTCGCACAGAACCAGGAGCTCCTCTGTCCGATTCCTAGTTCTAGCCTATTTTTTACGCTTCAAAAGCACGCGACAGGGGACGGACATGCGAACGAAATGGGCCGAGCACATCTAACGTGGCTGCAGGCGTCGGTTAGCAGAAAACCGAAGAAACCGGCGCCTGTAGCGCTAAATAGGAAAAGCTGTCTGAGCCGTCCGGGCAAATTAGACGCCCCGGAGCCACCCCAAGAGGCTCCCGCGAAAAGCCATATGGAAACAGACGGCCATGAAGCTCGCTTCGCCCTTGGAGAGCACCGACTGTAGCGATTGCGCGGCCTCGGTCCACCTGTCATGGGCACGCACATACTATAGCGATTGCGCGCCCTCGGTGTACCCATCGTCGACCTTTCATCCAGGTCGCTCGGGTTCAAGCCGTCTGACCAGATCGGATGGCCCGAGCTCCCGCGACTCTTCACCCGACAATGGACGGCTGGGAGGCTCTCTTCGCTGTCGAGCAACCCAGGAAGCCTTTATAGGAGTAATAGCATATCAGTTTTTTTTATAGAGCATGGCATTTTTTATTTCAAATGGCATGGTATTTTTGTAGCATGTCATTTTTGTTTTGTACAATCATGGAACTTGTATTTTAAAGAGCATGACATTTTGTTATTATAAAGAGGCTGACATTTTTTGTAGACCATGGCATTTTTATATTTTTTAGATGATGACAATTTGTTTAGTAAGAGCATGACATTTTTATTATCAATAAACATAGCATTATTTAATATATATTTTGTAGTGCATGGTATGTTTATTAGAAAGAGCATGCCAGCTTTTATTTGCTAAGAACATGGCATGGGAAAATAGAGCATTGTTTGCTGATGGAAATTGTGTTTTCTCTTTGTCTTTTCTTTTATCCAAAATATATATATTTATTTTTTGTTTATGTCAATTTTTTTGCAAAAGAGAACTGTTTATTTGGGCCTACCTCAATTTTTTCGTACGTGCCACATAATGGGCCAGCTGGTTCGTTCGCTCCATGACCAAAACCCCACCGGATGAAGAAGTCAATCGACCCCCATGGCCAAACAAAGGTTCGCTGGGTCCAACTTCCTAAGGCATTCTATACGATTTTTGGAGGATTAAAATTCTTAGGGTTTTTTTATTCATAAAATTAGATCTTATAGAAATCTTTTCTATGGAATATTTTATACTATATTCCATAGGAAATCTAACATCCACTCCAATCATTTTTTTATCATTTCTTTTTTTTGTGTGACATCAAACGCTTCTTGCTAATCCTTTAAAATTCAAATGGGCATGTCACTCAAATCCTATTTTCTTTTTCTATTCCTATGTTTTTAAAATCCCGTGAATCAAAGAGGCCCTAACTTATTAGAGTATCTACAACCGGACCCCTCATACTCGTCTCAAACGCCCGGACAGACCGTCCGATCACTGACTGGTCACGAAAATATGATCCAGACGGAACCTTTAAGCGGGCCTCAAACGCCCGGGCTGATTGACACCCCTCATATCCATCTCATATATGAGATGAGTATGAGGAGTGACCGAGCGTGCCCGGTTAGTGGTCCTGCATTCGCCACATAGGATCGGGTCCACATTTTCTCTTTATTTATTCTTTCTCACTTCATATCCACCAATTGCATGCATGTGACCGGATGTACATGGATAAAATGAGAAATATTGTTGTGAAAATGAAAATTTATGAGGTGACCGGTCACTGTCCACGAACGTTTGAGGGGTCGGATTTACCAAGTCCGGCTATAGATACTAAGAGGGTCCTTTTTTCCATACGTGCCCCACAATTGGCCAACTGGTTTGTTCGCTGCATGGCCAAACCCCCAGCGAACCAAAGGTCGATCGATCCCGTGGCGAACAAAAGGTTGGCTGGGTCTACCTCCCTCGGCATTTGTTCCCAGTTATTAGGGTTTTAAAAGATATGAATATTTGAATTTAGTTAAGGTGAAAGAGATGATTTGATTTATTATGCGGGAAAAAAGAGAGTAGGGCTACCACGTTACCGTCATACCTACATGTGAAGTACAATGATGGACCAGTTACTGAAATACCAATATTAATAAAAACGGGGAAAAACTTTCTTATATAACATGTGAGACAGTATATGACATGTATATGGTGCAAAGTATCTGCATGGCGAGCAGCAACGAATTCCTTACCAACCTGGCAGAATAAACACAAACGGGGGCTGGAAACTTCTGATTTATGTCCGGTTTGCGCGACTGTAACAGAGGACTCTTTTCATGCTTTATGCTGTTGTACCTTTGCTCGAATACTATGGGATGCAATGGCGCAGGTCTGGTCCCTTCCGTCTATTACTACCATGCAAAACAATGGTGATGAATGGCTATTGCATGCTCTTGAACCGTTGCCAGATATTGAGCGTTCTATGCTTTTGATGACACTCTGGAGGGTGTGGCATATTCGCAATGAGGTAGTTCATCATAAACCACCGCCATCCATGGAAGTGTCTAGAAGGTTCCTGACGAGTTACCTGGACTCTCTTATTGGTATTAAGATTGATCCATCCACCGATCCGAGCAAGGGCAACGCAACCATAACATATGATATTGTTCGTCAGCGGCCACATGTGATAACGACTGAGGCAGGTCCCAAGTGGATTGCTCCTAAAGTTGGTTGGGTGAAACTGAGCTCTGACGGTTCTTATGTGGAGGATGGTTCGGCAGGTGCTGGTATGTTGCTACGAGATGACAAGGGGGCCATTGTTTTCTCTTCGTGTAGGCAGCTATTTTCCTGTCGAGATGCACTAGAAGCTGAACTATGTGCATGCATGGAAGGCTTGTCTTTTGCCATTCAAAGAAGTGACCTGCCAGTGGAGATCGACATGGACTCAATTATTGCAGTGAAATTGTTACAAGCAAAGGAGGTTGATAGATCGATTTATTCGTCGCTCATTAAGGAGATTAGATATTTTATGTCTCTTCGTGAAACGTGTATTACGCATGTGAACTGAAGCCAAAATATGGTTAGTGATAGCTTAGCAAAGTTTGCTCGTTTAGAGGGTAGAACTATGACTTGGTTAGGCTCAGGCCCTCAGGTTGCAATCGAGCTTGCTGCGATTGATTGTATGAGTTATGAGTGTGAGTAATACATGATTTTACCCGCAAAAAAAAAGGCTAGGCAGTTGGCATCTGTCCAGGGACACTGATGTCGGAGGCGGTCATCTGTCCACGGGCACCGATGTTAAGGACCGCCCTCCAACACTGTCCGCATACATTTCAACAAGTAATTGAAATAATCGGACAAAATTCGTGCAAGCTCGACGGATTTCATACAAACTAGACGAAAACATTTACATTTTAGACATATTTTGACTAAAATAAGTAAAACTATGTGTACGTCCGGCCGTGCGGAGCTCTATTCCCACGACACACATATACTACACTAGTCTGCGGAGGTTGCGACCAATCCCTTTGTCTTTCCCATGTCCGACAGCCCGCTCATCAGACTGCTGGAAGCCCCGGAGATATATTCCTCCTCCCCCGTATCTTCCCTATGTCCGGCTGCGCCCACTCATCGGGGTGCTTCAGCCGGAGGGGAAATGTGACATTCGCTTCCGTGAAGCGCGAATCAGGGTTGGTTTTTGGGGCGGGAGACGACGGTGGCCCGCGAGAGAGGACGAGACACCGGCTGTGTACGTCGGTGACTCGCCTGTGGTGGCCTTCCTGGGTCCCAAGCGGCGGCGGTCTCCCATGTTCTACTTTTCCTCGATGTTGGACAGACGCAGACGCGCTGGCCACTGACTCGTCGATCTCCACATAACATGCTTCTTTCTCCACCGACTAGGCACGGATCGGCAACGTTGACGGCGGATGGCACGGTGTCTGGCTGCTTGGAGCAACTTGCCACTCCTCCGTGAGCTGGCTTGGAGCGGCGAGTTGTCGAACCACGCGCCGACGTGGAGCGACAACTTGCTCCGTCGGGCTAGGTGAGGGAGGTGGAGCTGCGAGTTGCCTGGCTCGTATCCCTCGGGCTCGACGGGCAACCTAGTCGACTTTTATGCCGGAGAACTGCTCTTCCTACTCATCGGATGCCATCGAAAGGGTGGAGAAAATGATGGAAGGAGGAGATGGGGAGCAGAGGAGTGGTGCGATTCTTGCCCGCCATTTGGCCTCTTTTAAATAGCGAGCGGGTGCGACAAGCTTGCCCGACGTTGTGTTTATTGTCGGTCGGCTCACGAACAGACATGTGGCCGAAGTAGGTTCTCGGCACACGCGCGGGTTTAATGTAGGCCTTCGAATGCGATGAGGAGGCGTGTTTAGCCGAGCGAGCAGCGGACGACGCCCTCGGCCGACGTGTCGCTTCAGTGCCGGAGCCAGTGAGAGGTCGCGTCCGCTCAGGGCCGACTTCAATATGGAGCGGCTGCTTCACAAAGGCAGGAACGCCTGGCGCTGGGCGAGAAACGCACACGGGCGAGGAAGGCGGGTTTTGGGTGGGCCAGGGTGGTCAGAACTCAGAAGCGGACGTGGTTGTTGTCCGAACGCCCGCAAAGCCTTCCTACTATGTCTTCAATTTGCGAGAGAAAATGTATCGGAGCCGTCAAGAAGACCGATATAAACTCCCGTTGAATGACATAACACATCCGGACCGCATGATACGAACGGTTTGAGAGTCGGCGATGCACTTACATGTGCATGGAAGCGGCACATCCAATCCAAGGGTAACGAAGGAAGCGCAAAAAATACTGAAACCGAGTGATATAATTAACGATAGAGATATTTGTTCAAAATTGCTTCATAATTTCATGCCTGAGTTTGCCTGAAATCCACAACTTCTTGCAGGAAGAACTAGCAAAACCACGAAACCATATGTACCATGTACTCTCCTCCTACGAATTCACCTACCGTGGTTTCGAACCGTTGGCTCGCCATTACAAGCTGGAGATCCTGTTCAAAATTTGTTCATATTTCACGCCCGAGTTTGACTGAAATCGACAAGTGCTTACTGGAAGAGCTCTCCTACGAAGTTCACCTACCATCACAATATTGGTACGAGTGCTATTGAGTAAACGTGGCCGCGAGGAACATGTCCTCCTCCGTGCCGACCCACCCACAGCTACCGCAGCGCTCGCCGCCACGGCAGCACTCGTTCACGCCGCCGAACTTCCTCCCTTGCACGGCCACGTGAGCGGCAGCCGCTACGGCGTGGACGACCTTGACCTCGACAAGCAACTTGGGCGCCTTGCACCCGCGACCCAGCTCCCGGATCGCCGGCGAGAGTCTTAGCCAGCTCTCCGCCGACGCCGATTTCGCGCCGACCGACAAGGCGAGCTCGGCCCGGGCCAGCACGCGCGACGACGGCCTCCCCGACCCCAGGAACGCCGCCAGCCCGGATGACGACGGGCGCGGCCTCCACCGGAGCTCGAACGCGACCTTGCCCGGCGCGGCGACGGGCTCGCCGTTGCCCGCCAGCTGGAAGCGCACGCGCTCGCCCCAGAACACGTCGTCGCCCCCGGCGGCGCACGGGACCTCGCGCGTGTCCACGCGGATCCGCCGCCTCCCGTCGCCGGCCGGGACGTAGTACCTCACAAAGAGGCCGCCCTCGAGCCGTGCCTCGACGCCGGCGACCCGCACAACCTTGACGTCGAACTCGAGACTCGGCTGCCTCCACAGGGTCGCCATGCTCCTGTCTCGTCTCGCGACAAGTGTCGAACTAAACTATGTATATGTACCAGTATAATGTCCGTGCGCTTGCCACGGAGTAATAAAATATGTGTACGAAGAAAAATTTCATCTGACATGAGAGTCATAGACTATTCACATGTAGATAAATGCATCTCCTCATTATCGTCCTCTCACCTCCCTCTCATCCCCCATCACAATGACAGTATTCCACTTCCTTTCACGATCCTTTCTCCTCCATGTTTTCTTTCCTAGCCTTGACCTTGCACGATAGCACCAAGTGTCTTTGTCCAACTCCGGTTGACCATCCCTAATAAAGATAATGAAAAGGGCTACCAAATGTCTGGCGAGAGATGAAAATTTATGGCAATATCTCATACTATGCAATCAATTATTAAGATAAACTCTTTGTGACTTCTATCAATATTGTCACATGGGTACATTCCACACACTAAAATGTGATGGTACTTCAATTATACAATATTCAAAATGCAGCTCTAGTCCATCCTGAGCGACTTCACCCGTGCGATTGAACGTGCTTTCTCTGAAAATACATTTGTATTGAAACATAATTCTCTAAATAGTAGCTTCAAGAAATTGGAAAATATATGTTGTATAAAAATGCTAGAAATATTGATATCGTCTCAATAGGACATATTTTCCTTCATGAATTGCATTATCAATAAGGGAGCGAACTGGCATCCATATTCTGCACAACTTGCTGGCCGTCTCTATTTACACTATGGGGAAAACAATGAAGCATGTTTGACAATGAAATATGTGATATGCTTGTCGGTCTGATCAAATATAACATACCATAAAGTGTTAGCCACAACTTTATTTGTACTCCCTCCGTACCAAAATAAGTGACTCAACTTTGTACTAGAATTAGTACAAAGTTGAGTCACTTAATTTGGGACGGAGGGAGTACTAAATTTTAATAGAAGAGACCCTTCAAACAAAGAATAGTATTGTTTTTCTCGATGTGATCAACCCTTGCAAGGTACACAGTATCTTGTAAGTTGCAGATACATATTGAAATCTTCAAAAACTCAACATTTGAAGGAGTTTCACTGTCTAAATTCTAATTCCTGGGATCTTCGAAAGATAAAAGTAATGCTGACATGCTAGTGGAGAGCACAGTGAACACAATACTGCTGCAGACATCCTCCAACGATCTTCTCTAGAATATGGTTATAACATCATCTTGCATGTATACAACATGGCTATTTTTAGACACTGGACGAAATTCTACATGCACCGACGTGGTTTATTTGATGTTCTTAACTGATCCGTGTTAAAAAGGAATAAGTAAGAATACTAACAGCCTAAACATAAGAATGTGACTGTAGAAGAAGTAGAAGAACATCTAGTGTAGTTATTGATAGAAACATAGAAGTAACTACTATAAGAAAATGGCAAGAGCCATCAGGGATGCCAAGAAGAGGGAGATGTCTAGTATACACCAGTGCAAACATCTGGGTTGCCACTACTTTTACTTTTCAAAAAATCTAATGTGCTCGGGGGCATTCGCAAATCTCTCGGTGCCCATCCCTCCTTTTATGGAGGAGGCTTTTTGGTGATTCAAATTGATTGTAAATGCCTAAAAATTGTATGTTCAATAGAATTAATAGAAATCCTGAACAACTAAAGGAGAATTGGTTTCCTTAGTGCTGTTTGAATACTTCTCATACCGAGTAACGCTACTACCCTTCAACAACCAAGTATCACTATAACAAACTGTTATTTAACATACACCAAGTAAAAGCTCTGCAACAAATAATGTAATTAAGTGATGTGCAGTTTAGTGAACAGATTAAGCAGATGATCTAGTGATAAAATATGCAAAATTGTCACATAAGTAAATGTCACATAAGAGCTTTTTTAATTTTAGTGTAACAGTTCTGTTGATGTAATTAAGCAAGAAGGCATGTTGTGCAGGAGTACATATACACCATTAAAATGAAAAGGAAAAATTCTATAACGCCTACTTAGTTCATGAAATTAGGGAAGCGGATTTGTAGCACTTGGGTGCTCCACACCTCTATACGAACATTAAACTCAAAAAAATACCGAGAAATTTGAAAAAAATCTGGGATTTGGGGATATCAAACATGGGTTCCCAATCTACTCCCGTATGAAATTACGTGAAAAATACCAGGAAAAGTATTTGTGGCAAACAACACAAAAAATTCCTACATATAGAAAAAAACTGTTTGGATGGATTTTTTTTTCGAACAGAAATTCCTTCGCAACGGATACGTTTCCTGGTATTTTGTCACGAAACTTGACACGGGAGTAGATTGAGAACTCTGGTTCGCTTTCCCCAAATTTCAGTTTTTTTAAAAAAATTGGGTATTTTTAGCTTTAATATTCGTACAGGGGTGTGGAGCATCCAGGAGCTCTTGTGTATTTTCCATGAACCACTACATTATAAATTGGATATATTCATTAGCGGGATAACACAATGGGAAGTATGTCACTTTGTAATAAGATATACAATGAACACCCAAGAATGTAAGCATCTGACATATTGAGCGATAAAAGCCTCACTATGAGTACGAGTTTTACTTTCAAATCAGGCACGCAAATCAGCCAATTTTATGATCTAGCTATCGCCTTTGCTATACAAAAAAATTATCTATAGGTACTAAGGTACCGGGTAATTATTTAAAACTAAGATGGCAAGAAAAAATACAATACCTTGTCCATTTTTTCTCTCTAATATATGCAACCATCAGAATGTCGCGTATCCAGGTACAGTTTTCAAGTAGCATCATCAGATCTCTTATCCAAGTGGCACAGAGCAAGAACATTTATCTTCAGTGGTATTAGTCTATTAGATAGATATTGCAAGCCAAAAATCTACCACCGATACATCTCTCCTTTGCTGAAGAAATTTCGCCATGCAAACCTGAAGAATTTTATTAAACATGTGCAGAAATAAATACTACGACTATCCAAAACATAGTAACATTACACATGAAGAGTACAATAACTCATAATATAAGATGATTTCCTAGCTACTATGAGAATAATGAGTTGTTTGCAACACTGCATCTTCTCTTGAACATTGGTATATCTTTAATTCAGTAATGTATAGAAGTCAAAAGTATAAAACATAAATCTTGGTATACTGCACACAAATACTTATTAGGCACACAAACCGGTATTTTCCAAGGTCTTGGTTTCACAATACCATAACTGAAATTAGCAAGATATTAGCCTCAAATTAGCAAGGTCTTGGTTTCTCTTTGCCAATAAACCAAGACAAATAACTTAGATATACAATGCAACCAGAAAGCCCAATCCTCTACCATTGACCAACTCTAGTCAGATGATTAGCATTGACTCAGAACAAAAAAAAGGAAGGTGGATTTGCATTACCATATTGTGGTGGCGTGGAGTTGCTGCCCCTACAACATCGGTCCAAGATGAGACATCCGTGCAAAGTCAGTCGTTGGCACACCGGCGGCATCGTTCAGCACGGGTGCCAGTGAGCGGTTGGGGTGTAGGCATCGGTCGCCGCCTCCAAACTGTTCCGTCCATCCATGATGGTGCAGTGTTGGCCTAGCATTCATAAACACAACTTTCACATACTTGCAAAAAAATTAATTGAAAAACTACAGAAGCCTCACAATAACAAGATACTATAATGAAACTAATTATAATTATAATTATTTATAATAAGAGAATAATTGTCAATAGTAAGAACAAGTCCAACAAACATATTACCTCATCAAAGACATCCATGGAATTCACTTGCTGCAACATTTCCATATAAGCGGGAAGGTATCTCTGACATTCCTCTTCAAATGGGTTGTAACATAAAACACGATGTTGTAGTGAAAATCAAGGGATGAACCTTCAAGATGCTCAAAATCTAGGAATAGAAAAAGAAACATACTTTGAATTTCAATGAGATCCCTCGAGAAGTTCCTTTGCAGTAGAACATGCCTTTACTCGAAGATTCCCCTTTTACGTTTCCAACCAGGATGTAAAATCGTTTTTAGCTTAGTAGTTGTCTTCATCTTCTCCATCAGAATCCCGCCACATATACATGAACGAACAAGTACCATAGTGAATTCTAGAAATTACAAACCATTTGAAGCGCATAAATCTGTCTACACGTGGAATTAGATATGGAAGCAGATCATCTACTATCCAAAGCCAATCCTCACATCATTTGTAGAAACTGCAAGCCAAATCAGACAACAGCGAAACTCAAGAGCACCATTTACCTCTGAATGGCAGGCATCCTTTCTCAAAAAATCTGATCCAAGTTGAGGTAGCCCAAGAATCCACACGTGCTGGGGTGATGTGGAGGTAGGCTGGCAGCCCCATCTCCTTGGCCACGTGCACCGTGGATCCCATGGCACGGATCACCGGCGGGACTCCCATAGTCCTTCCGTGCCTCCCGACAAGCTCGGACGCCCCCCCCCCCCGACGGCGCGCTGCACGTCGACCCATGGAATCCGTCCTTGTTGGGTACGATGGGGGGGGGGGGGGCGGCCGTCGTGGGAATTACGGTGACGGAGATAGTGGCGATGCGTGAATTTTGCGATGCCTGGCGATGCGTAGAGTTTATTCGCTCGGGTGTTGTGTTGGTTTTATTTAGGCGCTCGGATGGTTGCGGCTGGCTATTTCTCTGTTCTTTTGGCTGGGGTACTTTGGGTGACGGCCTGACAGGAGGAGGGGTTTTTGTATGGGGGCACGTTCTTTTGTATGTAAAAAAAATCGGTGGACAAGGGGGGATCGAAGGAGGGCAAGAACGAACGAAAACCAACTACAACCTATGAAGTGAGTCTTTAGGAGTAGAGATATTTAGTCTATTTTTAGTCAATCAGATTTTTGATTAAACTATGTTATTTATTTCCAAAAATAAATTGCATTGATGAGAGATCATTTGTATGTTAGGAAAGTGTTGGTTTACAAGGAAAGAGTGGAGAGGATTTTGTTTGCTTAAAATATGTTATTTGTTTCCTAAAACAAATTGCATTGATGGGAGATCTTTTGTATGTTAGGAAAGTGTTGGTTTAGGAAACATGCGTGAAATTGATTTCATTATCTGGTAATGTGCTATTGTTGTCTGCCCGTTTGTAACGTGTCTCATTAGGAAAGTTTAAAAATGTTAGTAAAGTTTTTAATGGGATGGCGAAAAAAACAATGTGAGGAGATGATGGTGGGACGTGAGATGAAAATAGACCAGACGAAAATAAACCGGACGAAAATAAACCATGGATGCAATTCTACCAACCGAGCATTTAGGAGTAAGATTACTAAATATATGATGATGAAAGGAGAGACGAAGAAAAACCGGACGAGAAAAACCAAAAGAAGGTGAGAGGGGAGACGGAAAAAAAACCTTGAACCTAAGCTACCAACGCCTCCTCCTAAGATGGGAGGGGAGACGAAAAAAACCTGAAACGGAATGTTAATTAATGTAATTCGGTGATGTATGGAAATATTAATTAATGTGATTGATCCATTTATGGTAAGGTTAATTAATTCATTAGATTGAATGATTCATTAGATTTGGTCTTTAAAGATTCATTAGATGATTGATTCTTTCACATAAATACATTACTAAATATATGATGATGGGAGAAGGGACGAAAAAAAAACGGACGAAAAAAAACCAGACGAAGGTGGGAGGGGAGACGGAAAAAAAACCCAAGAAAGAAGCTACCAACTCCCCGAGTAGAGATGTGCTAGAAGCTGAGCGAGCAGTGGGGTAGCTGGGCTTGAACTGAATCTCTTTCTTGGAAGGAGGCGCTTATATAGGACTTTGTTGGGTTGGAAGGCCGCAAGTGGAACTACTTATGCATATCCCAGTGTTCAGTGGCGCGCGGGGGGTAATCCATGCGTAGAGGATGCCGCACGCAAGGGAGTAGCCGCTTTAAATCGTCACGGCAGCCATGCAAAACCACATGGCTGAAAATGAAACGGCCCTCGCTTTCCCGAGGGGGGCAGGCCGCGTGTGCCACTGGGAGTTGGGGTGGGGGGTCGGGCCGGGCTGGGTCGAGTTACCTACGCCACACCAAGCGGCGCTCTCTTTCCATGTGTCGCCTCGACGGTTGCACGGTATCGTCTTCGTCCAGCCGTTTCCGTTTCTGGTGCCGTGCAATCTGCCTTGCCATCGGACGTCGGGTCTCCCTCGCCGTCGTGCCCGTGCATGACCCAACTGTCGTGGTTATGGTCAGTGGCGGAGCTAGAAAATTTAGATCGCATGCTGATTGCAGTCAAAATAGGTTGGCGAAGGCCATAGCATATAGAAAAATAAGACTTTAAGCATCAAATAATTGCTAATTACATACTGTTCATCAGTGAATTAGTAGCAAACTCCTAATGTCAGGGGCAGGCCCCTGCTGGTCCCCTGTCTCCGCCACTGGTTATGGTGGTGACGAGGTGGGTCTGTCCTACAACCTGGTCTTCATGTCTCTGTGTGTCTGGACCTGACGAGTTAACTGCATAAAACCATCACATTAACGTCATAGCTCTCATAAAACCGTCACTTTATAAAACGTGTCACTTTGCACCACATCCGAATTTTGATAGTGGAAAAAACACTAAACTGAAGATTGAGCCCGTTTTGACATGGCCAACCGCGCGCTGGCCGACAGCGGTGGATGGTGTCGCGCTAACGGCCGTTAGGTGTGTCCGAGTCGACTCGGTCGGAAGCGGGCCGGTCGGAACGCCCGCACGCTCTCTCTCTCTCTCTCTCTCTCTCTCTCTCTCTCTCTCTCTCTCTAAGATGGCATGGCGGTGGCGGAATTTGCAGAAGGCGAGGGAAACGCGCTGGAAGGGCGGATGGGGCCGGATGGCGGCGTGGCAGGGGCATCCGCATAGAGGAGGAGGAGGATTACTGCGGCAACAGCCTGTACTGCTCATCGTCGGCAACACGGTCGTTGGCCGATGTCGCCCGCATGGTTGTGGAGGACCTACGCACTGCAAAATCGCCACCTACGTGAGCTTTCCGAACCTATCTTTGTAACTAGGGTTTCATATTTTGCAATCCAAGCTGGTGGGGGCACTGAATCTCTCTGAAATAGTTGAATGTAGTTGCCATATGTTGAATGTAGTTTAGGACTGAATCTTTCTGCACTAACTGAATGTTGCTGCCCATGTTAGAGTGAATGTAGCATACTACTGAATCTGAACTAACTGAATGTAGCTTATTACTGAATTTTGTATTTTTGAACTAACTGAATGTTGTTGTATTTTAATGTAATTAGGGTTGAAGCTGACATTTGGAAAGTGAGTTTCCAATTCTATGGTAGGGACAACTTGGACAGAACAATGGCCAGCTCTGAAATCACATACAACACACTTTTGCCTATTATGGATTTGGAGGGCTTTGGGAGAACAAATTACATTTATTATGTGAAGCAAGAGGAAACCGGCATAGCTCGTTTAGAGTTGCTTGACAGCAATGTAATGGTTGGGGAAATGCTCAAAGAGTTTGAGCACAACAGATCTGTGAAGTTCATTGTACTTAAAGGAGATGCTCCAACTCCACATGATGAGAACGGAGCTTCACAAATATGTGAGGAGCAAATCCACATCAGTAACATAGGTGAGCCTGTTGTATATGCAGTTGACACCTAGGGGGTTGTCAACACACATCAGAGGATTAACCTCCAGAGAAAGAGGAAGTTAGGGTTGCATTAGGATGATTCAGAGGAAGATGATGATGAAAGTGGTGATGATCAAGAAGAAAGGGGTTTCAGTGCTGATTTTATTTGGCCACCTGAGTTTGGTTATGATCCTTGACCACTGGGTGTTGATGAAGAAGAGGTTGAGTTCCTTCCTAGATTGGAGCAGCTCAAGTTGCAGAGAGAGGATCCTTGGTACCACTATGAAGGAGACACAAATGTGGATGAGCTTTAACAGCGTGAGGAAGAGGAAATGGATGAAGAAGAGCCTATGCCTTCTCCTCCAAAGAAGAGGCCAAAGAGAGTTGGGCCTCTAGGAGAGCTCATCATGAAGAAATTGTTCCTTTTTATGACTGGGTCCCTTCAGATGATGATGATGATGATGATCTGTTCAATGTTAATGACAGTGATTGTGATGGAGCTGTCAAAAGGAATATAGTTCTAAATGGCAAGAGGAAAAGAAGGCAGAAGAAGAAAGATGTCAGGATTTGGTATGATGAGGAAGTAGAAAATCCTCATCAGTAGCTATGTGAGCACTCATGTTTTGAAGATGTGTACCAATTCAGAAGAGCTCTAAGACAATTCCATGTTGGCCAGTTGAGGAACTATAGTTATTGGAGGAATTGCAAAGACATGATAATTGTTCATTGCAAAGTTGATGGATGCCCCTTCATGATGACAGCTTCTCAAATCACGAATGAAAAGACATTTACAATTAGGAAATTGAGACTGCCACACACATGCCCTGCAGATAGTGAGAACACAAAAGTGACAGCAGATTGGTATGCTAAGGAATGTGAGAAGGAAATTAGAACAGGTCCCGGGACAAAGGTTGACACCATATTAGAAAATGCAAAGGAGAAGTATGGGGTGGAAATACCCAAGAGCAAGGCCTACAAGGCTAAGAGGAAGGCTCTGGAAGTTATTGAAGTAGATGTTAAAGCACAGTACAGTAGATTCAGAGACTATTTGCAGGCAGTTTTAGATACAAATCCTGGCAGTAGATGTACTGTGACAACAAGAAGAGTAGCAGAACACCCAAGCCCAAACCCTAGGTTCCATAGGATGTTTATGTGTCTCAATGCATCTAGGGAAGGCTCTCTCAATGGTTGTAGGCCATTCATAGGTATTTTCATTAGTGCACCTTTTGTGTAACCCTTTGATGTGCATTATAGTTGTATGAAATCATTGCTTACTTGATGCAGGGGTTAATGGATGTTTCATAAAGTTGAGCAGTGGCCAGCAAATCCTGGCAGCAACAGGCAGAGATGAAAATAATAATCTCTTTCCTATTGCATTTGGTGTGGTTGACAAGGAAGATACCCCATCTTGGAGCTGGTTCTTGTATCAGTTGAAGCATTGCATTGGAGAGGGTAATAAATTTGGCAATTACACTTTCATTTCTGACATACAGAAGGTTAGTGCACAACACACACTTTGTACTAAATCAAGAAATGTTTTTTGTTTAATTATCACATTGTGGAATTTTTTTGTTAGGGCTTGCTAAATGTTGTTGGCCAAAAAAATTCAAATTCACCATATAGGTATTGCCTTAGGCATAACTATGCAAATTTTCAAGCAACCGGATTTAGGGCTAAGGAATTGAAGCAGTATATGGATCAGGCTAGTTATTTATATACTGAAAATGGATTGTGATGTTGCAATGGCTAAACTTAAATATGAGGATGAAGAAGCATGGAAATGGTTGGACAGAATCCCAAAAAATCTTGGTCTAGGCATGCAATGGACATGAATTGCAAAACTGATTTAGTTGTGAACAACATTGGCAAGGTCTTCAACAGGTACATACTAGAGCTGAGGTCAAAACCAATTAAACCATGACAGATGGAATTAGATCTAAGTTGATGGTGAAGTATCAAGGAACCAGGAACAAGATAGAGGAGGTGTCACGCCCAAGATGCGATCCTATCCTTATTTTGGCACGAGGGCCTCGACAGGGATAGAAGCGCATCTTGTCGTGTTGCAAGAATGGATATCATTACAAGTACATGTACAGAAGAGGTGAGTATATGGAATTGGCTTACACTCGCCACAAGCTACATCAATATCACATCAATACAACAACAAATACAAACATCATACAGAAGAGCAGGGTCCGACTACGGACGAAAACAAACGATAAAATGACATCCATCCTTGCTATCCCAGGCTGCCACCTGGAACCCATCCTAGATCGATGTAGAAGAAGAAGAAGAACTCCAAATCAAACAAGCATCGCGCTCACGTCATATCATCTCATTACCTGTACCTGCAACTGTTGTTGTAGTAATCTGTGAGCCACGGGGACTCAGCAATCTCATTTCCAAGGGTATCAAGACTATTAAAGCTTAATGGGTGAGGTAAGGTTAAGTGGTGAGGCTGCAGCAAGCGACTAAGCATTTATTTGGGTGGCTAACTTACGAGTACAAGAATAAAGGGGGATGATTGTCGAATAAACGGACATAAACTAGTTATGATCTCTAAAAGATCCTGAACACCTACTTACGTTAAACATAACCCCACCGTGTTCTCTCCCGGATCAGAAATTCACGAGAAGAGACAGTCACGGTTACGCACACGGTTGGTGTATTTTATTTGAGTTTACTTCAAGTTTGCTATGACCGGGTCTTAAACAAAGTTTCCAAGTTTGCCACATAACCGCGGGCACGGCTTTCCGAAAGATTTAACCCTGCAGGGGTGCTCCTACTCATCCATCACAAATTAACCACACTCAGCGGGAATAACCTCGACCACGAATCTCGTGATCTTCCTAGGCAATTCCATTGGAAAACCTCAACCTCGAGTTAGCCCAAAGTATCGGAATTCCTCACACAAGACGTTCGAGAAAGGTAAAACAAATCCAGCAAGGCCGCCCGGCGTGTCGACGATCCCGATAGGAGCCGCGTATCTCGTTCTCAGGACATGACGGATAAGCGAAGCGTACGGTGGCCTGATAGACATCTCCCGAGTTGCCCCGGGTTGGCCCCGCACGGTGCTCTAGTTTGGACCAACACTCATGAGGAGCACTGGCCCGGGTGGTTGATTAAAGATCCTCGGGTTAATTACTCCCTATGCAGGTTTATTAATTATTAGGCAAATGTAGTACCAATGTTGGGCCTTGCCAGACAAGTTTTATCCTAAAACGAAAATCAAGGGGGTCCCCATAACAACCCCGAGCATGTTAGGAGCGCTCAATTATGGAACATAACACCGGTACACAAGTAACTAGGGCGGCAAGAGTGGAACAAAACACCGAGCAAAAGGCCAAGCCTTCCACCCTTTACCAAGTATATATGTGCATTAAATTAAATAGCAATAATATTGTGATATATCGAAACATCCATGTTGGCACATGGAAACAGCTTGCACCTGCAACTAGCAATGCTATAAGAAGGGCTGAGCAAGCGGTAACATAGCCAACAATGTTTTGCTGGGACGTGGAGGGGTTAGAGGCTTTTCATGGCAATTTGGGAGGCTTGACATACAAGTGGTAGGTAGCGAGACATCGATAGAAACGAGACATCTAGCATGGCAAGAGGTGAAGCATAAGTAAACTACACATCTAGGCATATTAAACGAGGCCGGAAACAACATATAGCATTTCAGAAATGACCCCATATGTTAATTTCGAAATTGGTACAGATCTGAACTAATCATGTTTTATATTTATTAAACAGGGAAATAAAGTGCACAATGAGATTCTACTCGTCGTTCTAGTTGATTTACATATATAGAACGTTTGAAACGGAGCTACGGTCTAAAAGATATGACATCCGCAAGATGCGTATGACATGAATGCAAAATGCATGAAAATGACAACCACAACATGTTAAATCATCGATGCAGCAAGATATTATGAAACTACATGAAATTCTAGTCAAGTTACATATGCCACATGTTCAAAACGGAGCTACGGTTCAACCACAACAACCAACGCAAGATTTTAATTAAATCTGTCCAAAACAGCAACATAGCATATTGCACGCATGAAAACAACAAGTTACAATATTCTAAAATGCACAAACTAAGCATGGGGCAGTAGCATATAACAGACACTTCATTTCATCTTCACATATCATACTCAAAAGAGGCATGGATCACATGATACGAAGCTCACAACATGGCAACAAAATATAGCAGATTAGGACTTAGTGAAAATAACAGGTTTTAGCATAGCAGATTTCACGGAGGCATATTGGCAGCAGTAAAACTATATGCTACAGGGCATATTATGGCATGAAAATTAATAGCATGGTAGTAGACATGATGCTCTACAAATCATTACATTATGGCAACATCAAATTATACTCAGATCCATGGCAACCATCAACACAACATGGCATATTGAAGAAAACAGATTCTCAGACTTAGTGAAAATTAGGCTAGTCATGAGCAGCAGTTTTTTAACAGATTGACATATTGGACAGCAGGTTTAATTATGATGCCAAACCTATTCATGCAAACTATTGGCACAACATGAAAGAGCATAACATGCTTAACAAAAGACTCCTTGGTGGCATCACCAAAAGACTCCTAGAACACTAGCAAATCACATCGCAACACAGCAACAAAATAACAGATTTCCAGACTTAGAAATATTTTGGACCCTCAAAACATCAGATTTTTATAGCATAATGGCAACAAGGAAACAACACCTAAACATGCATTTCTATGACAACCAAAAATACCAGGGCCTAGCATACATGTCCAAGGGCATATCTCGTGTTCAAAATTATTTCATATGATGCATGGATTAAATCACACTAAATAGACAAAAGGGCATCATGGCAAAAATAACATGCACAAGAACTTCCTCCAATGACAAAACTAAATGTACAGTTAAATTCTATGGATTTTTCTACCCCGAAAACACATATAATATGCATAGGTTCATGTGGAAAATAAGTCACAATTAATTATGCAAGTTTATGGCCTAATCCCCTTTTAGCAATTATAAATGCAAGTTAAATGCAAAAATCACAATGGACATGTTTGTCATGCATGAAAATGCGATGCGGATAATATGAACATTTTTAATATATGGTTGGATTAATTCCAATGCACGGGTATATAATTATGACAATGCAATTAATGGCAATTATGCAAAATGATGCAAAACAGTAAGCTTAGGTATTTCAAACATGGGTGAAAATGACATATTGTGAATCTACATGAAATTCTAAGCATTTTACATATATGAATTATTTCGATCCGGTGCACGGTTAATTAAATATGAGCATATTAAAAACATTCATTTTTCTGTACATTTAAAAAAAATGCTCATGGGCCGGATCTACAACAGGCTCGAAAAGGAACATGGGCGTCATATTCTAACATGCGCCTACGGGCGGGATTTAGGGGCGCTCACCTAGTGGGCTTCGGCCCAGGTCGAAGCGGAGGAGGCCGGCTGGGCCTTGCCTGGCCCATGTGGGCGCTGGAACGGGGCGAGCAGGTCAACGGGGTCGCGTGGACGTCCCCGACCTCCCGTTCCCGCCTGGAAGAGCGAGGCAGGGCCGGCGGCGGTTGCAGGGCGCTCCGGCGAGGCTGGACCCTCTCCGGCGGGGCGGCGCGGGGTCGCTGGAGAGGCACCGACGGGGCGGGCGGCGGTTGCTGGCTCGGGCGCGGGCTGCCGCAGCGCTCTACGGTCGCCGGACATGTCCGGGTTGGCCGCGGACATGTCCGGTAGGTGGGTGGCAGTCGCGGTGGAGTGGCGGCTGGAGGCTGGTGGGCACGGAATTCGAGGCATGTGGGCTAGGGTTTCCCGATCTGGATGCCTAGGGCATCTATTTATAGGCAGGGAGGCTAGGAGAGGGGGTTTTGCACCGTTTTCGAGCCGTGCGATCGTAATCGGACGGCTCCGGTCGCGGGGTTGGGTTAGGTGGGCTAGGTGGGCTGTGTAGAGAGGGTTGGGCTGAGAAGAGAGGGAAGTGGTGGCCCGACGGCAGGGTTTTTTAAAACAATAAAACATCCGACGAATAAAACGATGACGGTGCCGCTACGGTTGACCGTCCGGGTATCATACGACCTCTGATTGTGACGAAGTTTGACAGGCGGCCTACTTACAATATATTACGACCGCTCGCCAAGTTCCGACCCAATCCGAGAAAGTTTTATACACACTTTTGAAAACAATATTTTTTTCAATGCCACGGGCGCGTGCGTGTGTGGTTGGGCTCGAAACGGACGATGACACGAACGGAGAGAACCGGCAGCTACGAACGGAAGCAAGTTTTCGAAAACAAGTGATGATGCTATGCACATGATGCGAATGATGCGATGATGAATGCGACAACCAGACGAAACACACGACGACAACGACATGAAAGGGGAATCTTCTGGAGCGGCGGTTCCGGGCTGTTACAGGAGGCTAGGTGGGAGATAACCCCTACCTATGCAGAGAGGCTAGAGGAGTCCAAGAAATATTCTAGGTTTTGCAAAGCAGCACAATCTGGCCCACTGTTGTGGCAAGTAAGTAGTGGTGATAAGATATATGTAGTGAACCTTGAAGCATGGACCTGTGGTTGTAGGAGGTGGGATATGACTGGTGTGTGATACGTCTCCAACGTATCGATAATTTATGAAGTATTCATGCCATATTCACCTATGTTTACAATACTTTTATATGGTTTTGATGCACTTTATATGATTTATTTAGAACTAACCCGGACTGACGCTGTTTTCAGCAGAACTACCGTGGTGTTGTTTTTGTGCAGAAAATGAAAGTTCTCGGAATCGCCCGAAACTTTTTGACGGTATTTTTTTGGAACAAAAGAGGCACTAGACGCTTCGTGGGAGGTCCAGAAGAGCCACGAGGTGGGCACAACCCACCAGGGCGTGCCAGGCCCCCCTCGCCCCCGGCGCCCTGGTGTATCGTGCTCACCTCGTGGCCCACCTTCGCGTGAAACCAACGCCAAAAAATCCTATAAATATAGAAACCATCAGAAATAACCCTAGGCGAGAAGTTCCGCCGCTGCAACTCTCTGTATCGACAAAAAACCAATCTGTAGGCGTTCCAATACACTGCCGGAGAGGGTAGATCATCTCCGGTGGCCATCTTCATCATCCCGGCGGAGGCCATGACAAGGAGGGAGTAGTCCACCCTCAGGGCTGAGGATATGTACCAGTAGCTATGACGGGGCTATTACCCCTAGGTATGCCAAAGCGGAGGAGTTCGAGCTTTTTTGAAGATTACACGGCGGGCGGTCCACGGCCGGCTGGCGCACGGCCGGCAGTCCCGTGGCCGGCTCGCATGAGGCTGGCTGGCGTACGGCCGGCTGGCTTACGGCTGGCTGACCCAGGGCAGGCTGCTCAGGAGCCGGCCAGCCCACGGCTGGCAGCCCCGTGGCCGGCCCATCCGCTGACAAACGGGCGGGCAGGCACCTGTCCCCTCCCGCCGTATCCGCGTACGGCGACAAGACGCGGCCTCCCTTGACAGGTCCCGCATGGCTACAATGACCGCTGACGGAGAGGTGCGCGTGGCTACAGTCCGGGCGGTCGTACCGCTGACCGCGGCCGATCGTGACCGGGCGGAGCGACAGTACGGCCACGCCCCCGTCCACTCCATTACCTGCCCCGGCGTGGCTATAGCGCAGCCAGCCGTACCGGAGACTGCTGTCGGCTGCCGCAAGACGACGCCGCATAGTGCGGTCCGTGCCGCGGCAGGTAGGCGAGGACTAATAGCAGCGGCTGGCGGGCGGACCCCAGCCCTCGACGAGACCGCGCAGCCGGCGGGCCCTACAGGCGACGAGACGGCTCCACCGATGGGACCCCTGGCCGGCTAGGGAGGCTGCCAGCCGGGTCCCTCCTTCCGGTACCACTTGTGTATATTGTAAGCCGGGGGGTTGGCCTATAAAACCCCCCGAGGCCCTCCCTGCACGAGGCAAGCATTTTGACTACTTCGCACCCACTCCCACACGTAGAGAGGCAAGAAGAGCCGGCTAGCTCCTTCTTCCTCCTCTAGCCAAGAGCTCAAGGAGCACCATTGTAGTTCTCTTAGTCTATCAACTAGGCAGGCAGGACTAGGGGTATTACCTCCCACGGAGGGCCCCGAACCAGGGTACATCGTGTGTCCCTCACTGCTTGTGCCCAATCCCGTTCCTGGAGTCCACCGGCGCCCTTCGGCCCCAACCACTCTTGATAAGCCACCCCATGGCATCTGTCGTGAGAAAACGACGACAAGCTATGTGTTCAATCTCTCTCTCTCGTGTTCTTGAGATGTCACGATCTTGATGTATCACGGGCTTTGTTAATATAGTCGGATCATATGATGTTATTCCCTTGCTATCTTGTTGTGATGAATTCAATCTTTCCCTTTGAGATCTCGTTATGTTGGATTGAATATTGGGTTTGAGAACACTTGATATATGTCTTGCATGCGGATACACGTAGTGACAATGCGGATTCCCGAGGTGACATTGGGGTAATCTATGCATAGGGGTTGATACACGTTCTTGTCCTACTTTCTTTGATAGAAATCTTGGGGTACTCTTTGAGTTTCTTTGTGTTGGATTGAGTATTATGAATCTAAAATTGTTTGATGCGTATCGTATAAATAACTCATGGATACGTGTGGTGACATTGGAGTATTTAGGTGGCATTAGAGTTGGTTGATGCGTATCATATGGTGTTATTCTAGTACGAACTCTTGGATAGATCGATCGGAAGAATAACTTTAAGGTGGTTTCGTACCCTACAAACAATTTCTTCTTATGTTCTCCGCTAGATAAGAACTTTGGAGTGATTCTTCGTTGCACGTTGAGGGATGGTTATGTGATTCAATTATATTAGCATTGTTGAGAGATTACACTAGCGAAAGTACGGACCCTAGGCCTTGTTTTCAAGCATTGCAATACCGTTTGTGCTCACTTTTGTTACTTACTACCTTGCTGTTTTTATATTTTCAGATTACAAAAACCTATATCTACCATCCATATTGCACTTGTATCACCATCTCTTCGCCGAACTAGTGCACCTATACAATTTGCCATTGTATTTGGTGTGTTGGGGACACAAGAGATTTCTTGTATTTGATTGCAGGGTTGTTTGAGAGAGACCATCTTCATCCTATATCTACCACGGATTGATAAACCTTAGGTCATCCACTTGAGGAAAATTGCTACTGTCCTACAAAACTCTGCGCTTGGAGGCCCAACAAAGTCTACAAGAATAAAGTTGCGTAGTAGACATCAAGCTCTTTTCTGGCGCCGTTACCGAAGAGGTGAGTGCTTGAAGGTATATCTTTAGATCTTGCAATTAAATCTTTTAGTTTCTTGTTTTTTACTAGTTTGGTTTCATAAAATAAAACTACAAAAAATGGAGTTTAGGTTGCATCATTTGTATCGTCTTTATAATGTCTTTCGTGAAAGTAAGGATTCAGAAAATTGTGCTCAATTGGTAGAGGAAGAAATTATGAAAATACTTAATGAGAATTCCTTGAATGATGAGCATGATTGCAATGTTACTAGTATGAATTCTCTGAATATCCATGATCCTAGTGAGATGCAAAGCAACAAGCTTGGGGATGCTATGTTTGATGAAGATGATATTTTTAGTCCCCCAACTTTTGATGAGCAAATTTATTATATTGATGGCATGCCTCCTATATATGATGATTATTGTGATGACATGTATGCTATAAAGAGTGCTAGTAACCATGAAACTTGTCATCATGATTTTCAAAGAGGTTATGTCAATCAAGTGTCTCATGATGGTTATTTTGTTGAGTTTGCTCCCACTATTATGTATGAGAAGTTTGTTTGTGTGGAGAGTGATAAATTTTCTATGCTTGTAGATCACGAAAAGAATGCTTTATGTGATAGTTATATTGGAACATATGCTTGTAGGAATTGCAATAATATCAAGTTTCCTCTCTATGTGTTCAAAGTTTTGAAGATATGCTTGTTTTGCCTTCCTATGCTAGTTGATTCTTGCTCCCATAAATTGTTTGCTCACAAAATCCCTATGCATAGGAAGTGGGTTAGACTTAAATGTTCTTGTCATGTGATTCATGATGCTCTCTTGCATGTTTCAATTACTATTCCTATGTGAGCATCATTGAAATCACCGTGCCTAGCTAAAAGGCATTAAAGAAAAGCGCTTGTTGGGAGACAACCCAACACTTTTACTTTATGTTTTTGTGTGTTCACATGATTAAGATACTGTATTAATTATGTTTTGTGTCTTTTATTTCAATAAAGTGCCAATTAAAGCCTTTGGGATGACTCACAAGATGAGTAGAATTGATGCTGAACCAAAACAGAAACTTTTGACTCCAGTACAGGAATTTTTATTTTTAACTGGAGCATGATAATAATCTGAAATTTTTACATAGTGTTAAAATACAAATTATTCAGTTTGTCCTAATTTGTCAGAATTTTTAGAAACAGGGAAGTATGGTTATACTACAGATCTTCACAGACTGTTCTGTTTTTGACAGATTCTGTTTTGCATGCATACTTTGCTTGTTTTAGCGTTCCCATAGCTTATATTCAGTGATATAAATTATGTTAATGGTAGAATACATTAGGTATTATGTGATAAAAATTATGAATCTTGTCTTGACAGTAGCTAAGTGAATGATCTTTATTTATTATACTAACCCATCTCACGAAGTTCCGTTAAGTTTTGTGTGATTGAAGTTTTCAAGTTTTGGGTGAGACACCGATATGAGGAGAATAAGGAGTGACAAGAACCTAAGCTTGGGGATGCCCAAGGAACCCTAAGGTAATATCCAAGGAAGAATCAAGCGTCTAAGCTTAGGGATGCCCCGGAAGGCATCCCCTCTTCAACACTATCGGTATATCTTACTTGGAGCTATATTTTTATTCATCACATAATATGAGTTTTGCTTGGAGCGTCATTTTATTTTGCTGTTCTCTGTTAGGTGTTATTTATAATCTTGTTTTTCAATAAAAAGTTCCAAGAATTGCCTTAGGATGCTTGCATTGCATGTTTGATGTGTGCTGTGTAAAAATAGAAACTTTCTCTGTAGTGTTTGAATTTTCATATTTTACTGGAACGTAGAAAGTTTCTGAAAATTTTACACAGTATTGTCATATAAATTATTTAGACTGTCCTAAATTTTCATAATTTGTTGAGTTACAGAAGTACACTGGTTTAATAGATTGCTACAGACTGTTCTGTTTGGACAGATTGCTGTCATAGTTTTGTTATCTACTTATCCTATAGTTTCCATAGCCTATATTGGTAGATATAAATTGTGGAAACGATAGTAAACAGTAGATGATGTTTGGAAATTATTATGCAACTTGTCTTGGCAGTACATGAAGTGTTGATTTATTCTTATGTGTACTAACCTATCTCACGAGTTCTTTTTGAGTTTTGTGTGGATGAAGTTTTTGAGAATAGGTGAAACCATGATATGAGAGGATTGAAAGAGATACAAAAGCTCAAGCTTGGGGATGCCCAAGGCACCCCAAGTAAATATTTCAAGAAGTCTCAAGCATCTAAGCTTGGGGATGCTACGCATCCCACCAATCTTCCTCAACTATCGGTTAGCCTATGTTGAGCCTAAATTTTTATTTGTTCACATGACATGTGCTATCCTTGGAGTGCTATTTTTATTTAGTTTGTTGTTTGAATAAAATACTCAGATCTGAAAATCTTTATTGAGAGAGAGTCCTCACATAGCTACTTAATTGTTTGACTACTCATTGATCTTCACTTATATCTTTTGAGAGTAGTTTGATGTTTACTCTTGTGCTTCACTTATATCCTAAGAGTAAATTGTGAATGAATGAAATATCATAAATCTGAAATTATCAATGTGCTATATTCTTAGTAGCAAGTTCACATTTGGTTTAGAAAGTAAAATCTATTAAAGTTTAACAATCACAATATTGGTCATACAAGCAATTCATGAATGATTAGTATAAGGAAGAGAACTTTCACATACAAATATATTATCTTGGACATCTTCTATGATTGTGAATACCCATTAATTATTTTCAAACTTGAGAAAATTATTTGAAGTTGGACAAGGAAGACAACGTAATGAGTTATGGTTATGTATATTTGCATAGAAGTTATATTGTTATGGATCCTCCAACATGTGGTGCTTGTTTAGAACCTTTTGCTAGCCAACACTTCGTACTAAGTAGAGATACTACTTGTGCATCCAAATCCTTGAGCCAAGTTTCTTCCATAAGAGTCCACCATACCTACCTATATATGGTATTTCACTGCCATTCCAAGTAAATTTGCATGTGCCACCTCTAAACATTCAAATAAACATCTGTTTTGTGTGCCTGGACCGCTCATGGAGCGACGGGGGGCGGTTAGTATCTTCCATGTTAAGCGGGTTATTCTCATGATGAATGTTTATTCACTCGTCCTTGCACGAGAGGGGTGGTAATAGGGATTCCCAGTCCCGAAAAAATTTGCAAATAATTAAACAAAACTCCCCCAGGAATGTTGTTTGTATGGACGGTACCCGTGGATTCGGCTAGCCGTGGAGTGTGTTTGTTGGTGGAGGGGGAGTAAACCTTTACTTTTACCGCTTGGGAACCGCCGCTAATGTGTTTAACATGGAAGATATTGATAACTCTTGGTCGTAACATTGACAGGAAGGGTGCACCTCCCAAAACTATATTCATCTCTATTTTTAAACAATGAGCTCTGGCACCTTTGCAAATCCCTGCTTCCCTCTGCGAAGGGACAATCTATTTACTTTCATGTTATTTACTTTTCATATTGAGTCAACTTCTCATTTCAACCTCAATTATTCTCTAGTTGGCAAGCATCATGTGGTGGGGAAAGATCTAGGCACATATGGCCAGTCAAATATATTTGATCATGACTTATTATTGTTGACAATTATCTCTATGATAAATGAGTTGGGAGGCAAAACATTAAGCCCCTATCTTTCTCTGTGTTCGATGGATGCCATTTGTTCTAAAAATATGCTTTGAGTACTAGCAATCATAGAAGACTATATGATGATTGAGTATGTGGATCTCTTACTTAGACTTTGTTGAGAATAAGTTGAATTGCAATTGTTTGGTGACTATGAACATAGGTTGTTAAGTTTCAAGAGAATTCATTGTTTGAACCATAACATGTGAATTGGTTGCTACTTTATCATGATGAGTTTTATGAGAAAGAGTTGTTGTTATGATGCTAGGAAAAGTGGTTGAAATTATCATTGATCAAACTTATGCACTATGCTAGCATTCACACTTCATAAATTAGTTCTTTTATCATTTACCTACTCGAGGACGAGCAGGAATTAAGCTTGGGGATGCTGATACGTCTCCAACGTATCGATAATTTATGAAGTATTCATGCCATATTCACCTATGTTTACAATACTTTTATATGGTTTTGATGCACTTTATATGATTTATTTAGAACTAACCCGGACTGACGCTGTTTTCAGCAGAACTACCGTGGTGTTGTTTTTGTGCAGAAAATGAAAGTTCTCGGAATCGCACGAAACTTTTTGACGGTTTTTTTGGAACAAAAGAGCCACGAGGTGGGCACAACCCACCAGGGCGCACCAGGCCCCCCCGGCGCGCCCTGGTGTATCGTGCTCACCTCGTGGCCCACCTTCGCGTGAAACCAACGCCAAAAAATCCTATAAATATAGAAACCATCAGAAATAACCCTAGACGAGAAGTTCCGCCGCCGCAACTCTTTGTATCGACGAAAAACCAATCTGGAGGCGTTCCAGTACCCTGCCGGAGAGGGTAGATCATCTCCGGTGGCCATCTTCATCATCCCGGCGGAGGGCATGACGAGGAGGGAGTAGTCCACCCTCGGGGCTGACGGTATGTACCAGTAGCTATGTGTTCAATCTCTCTCTCTCTCATGTTCTTGAGATGTCACGATCTTGAGGTATCACGGGCTTTGTTAATATAGTCGGATCATATAATGTTATTCCCTTGCTATCTTGTTGTGATGAATTGAATCTTTCCGTTTGAGATGTCGTTATGTTGGATGGAATATTGGATTTGAGAACACTTGATATATGTCTTGCATGCAGATACCCGTAGTGACAATGGGGTATTCTATTGATCCACTTGATATATGTTTTGGTACTCAACTTGCGGATTCCCGAGGTGACATTGGGGTAATCTATGCATAGGGGTTGATACACGTTCTTGTCCTACTTTCTCCGATAGAAATCTTGGGGTACTCTTTGAGGTTCTTTGTGTTGGATTGTATTACGAATCTGAAATTGTTTGATGCGTATCGTATAATTAACTCATGGATACTTGTGGTGACATTCGAGTATCTAGGTGACATTAGAGTTGGTTGATGCGTATCATATGGTGTTATTCTAGTATGAACTCTTGGATAGATCGATCAGAAAGAATAACTTTAAGGTGGTTTCGTACGCTACAAACAATTTCTTCTTATGTTCTCTGCTAGATAAGAACTTTGGAGTGATTCTTCATTGCACGTTGAGGGATGGTTATGTGATCCAATTATATTAGCATTGTTGAGAGATTGCACTAGCGAAAGTACAGACCCTAGGCCTTGTTTTCAAGCATTGCAATACCGTTTGTGCTCACTTTTGTTACTTGCTACCTTGCTGTTTTTATATTTTTTCAGATTACAAAAACTTATATCTACCATCCATATTGCACTTGTATCACCATCTCTTCGCCGAACTAGTGCACCTATACAATTTGCCATTGTATTGGGTGTGTTGGGGACACAAGAGATTTCTTGTATTTGATTGCAGGGTTGTTTGAGAGAGACCATCTTCATCCTACACCTCCCACGGATTGATAAACCTTAGGTCATCCACTCTAGGGAAAATTGCTACTGTCCTACAAAACTCTGCGCTTGGAGGCCCAACAAAGTCTACAAGAATAAAGTTGCGTAGTAGACATCAGTGTGCCATGCAACCATGCTGTGGCAGCCCTCGATAAAGCCCAGTTGCACCCTGAGGATTTTGTCTTGGACTTTTTCAAGAAGCCACTCTATAGAGAGGCCTACAAGCACATTATCTATCATGTGCCTGGTCCTGACATGTGGTCCAAAACCAATTCACACGACATTGATCCACCTTTTTTCAAGAGAAAGAAAGGAGGACATCAAACTGTTGGGAGGAAAGGGAAAGATGAGTTTGTTGTGCCCAAAGTTTCCTCAAGGATGGCAACCATAACATGCAGTAGTTGCAAAGAGCAAGGACGTAGATACTCAAATTCTGGTATCACTCTTAAACCATCTCTTCAGATGAGGAAGAACAAACACAAGGTACTTCTAAACTGGTTTCTTTCATTCGTCACCTAAGGTATCATGCTTACAATTTGTTTTCATGTGCAAACAAACAGGAGCTTCTACAGTGAGAAGCCTGGATCTTCTGCACAAGGTAGTGCACAGACAACCTCAAATACAACAAGAAAGAGTGGACCAGCTACACCTGTGAGGGCAACTTCTATAAGCTTTGTCCCTCCACCATCTCCTGCAACTAGTGCTCCATCTAGGGCTACAAACAGGGCTCCATCATCTCCTGCGGCTAGAGCTCCACCTAGGGCTACAACCAGGGCTCCATCATCTTGTGCAGCTAGTGCTCCACCTAGGTTAACAACCAGTGCTCCAGCATCTCCTGCAGCTAGAGCTGCATCAGCAACTAGGCCTCCACCTACATCTCCTGTGTCAAGATCAATGGCAGCAGCAGCGAAACCTGTCACAAGATCAAGGGCTGCAGCTATCAGGCAGACTAAAACAACTAGGTCTAGGCCTTTCTTTGCCCCTAGAGCAGCTGCTGGCATTGGTTCTTCAAAAAGGCTGATTAAACCAACTATCAAGATGAATGACAACAAATGGTGCTGAGTGGTAGTGATGTATTATGTCATGGTGCAAACTGAATTATTTGCTTTCTCAGAGTGCAAACTGAATTATGTACTATATGGATGACTGTAATGTGATGTGATGAATTTAAATAAATTACCTATGTGTGAGGTATCTATGTGATGATCCACTTTTATCATAATATATGGTCATTATGTTGTGCCAAATTTGATCATTCTGTTGTGCCAAATTTGACCATACTGTTGTACCAGTTTTACTCATTTGGTGTCAACTTTAGCTGCAAGTGGTACTGAAGATGCTCCTAAATAGGAAAGCTAGTTGCTGGATTCAGTAAAAATTTGGAGTACTCCCCAAATTGGAAACCTGCTTGCTGCCAAATATCACTATCTCACAAACATACTAGCTTCCAAATATGGACACACAGAGATAAACAAACACAAGTGTTGAATTCAGATAGAAGAAGGTGGCAATCCATTACAACAAGTTCATCACATGGCAACTCCAAAAGACATTCATTACAGCAAGTTCATCACATTCAACTCCAAAAGACATTTAGCTTCAATTCATCAAATGAAGCAGTACTCCAGTTCAATCTAACATGATTAGTACTAACTAAAGATGGTAATTTTTAGTCTTCAGTCTGATGAATTGCTTCAGTTCATCAGACGAGCAGAACGGCAAGGCACCGGCCATGCACCAGTGAGGCGAGCAGAGCGTCGTAGATGCTGCTTCTTCTCCTTCTTCTGCTCCTACTCCTGACCCCCTTCCTCCGGATGCTCCTGCTCCTCCACCTTCATAGGAACCTCCACGTCGGGTAGCACCTCCACGTTAATTGGCTTCTTCCTCTCCCCGTCGACGTCCGCCCTTGCGACACGAGGGCGAGCGACGACCTCCACCTATGGCTCCTCGCCGTCCATGGAAACGATAGGATGTGCCGCAGGGGGGATTGCGGATGAGCGCTTCGTACTCGCTATCGACATGGTCCGGCATGACCACCTTGACGAGCACGTATGTATCCACTGGATCTGTCGGAAACCTACTTTTTAGCATCCGATACATGATCCAACGGTTGCGCTGCCGGACTTTGCCGGACATGGACTCAAGTATGCACCCCACGAGGACGGCTACCACCAACACGGCCTTGCGGACATGGCGGAAGATGCATTCCCTCTCGTCGTCGCAGAACACCGGCAAGATGCCTCTAGCGTGGTTGACGAGCGCGGGCACACTCTTGAACCACTCGGCGAGGTCCCTGCCGATGGCCTTCTTGGTTGGGTCATTGATACTTGTGATCCGCGTTAAGTTTTTCCGTGAAGAGGAATGGATGATGCATCATAGTATAGATAAGTATTTCCCTCAGTGAGAACCAAGGTTATCAAACCAATAGGAGGACCACGCAACCCCCATATTCAGCGCCTACACACAAAAGAGCAAACATTTGCACCCAACGCGGGCAAGAGGGTTGTCAAGCCCCTTGAATTCATTACTTGCAAGTAGATAAGTAGTGTAGTTGATAGTTGGATAAATATAAATTGCAAAATAAATAAAAAGTAAATGATGGCAGTAGGAAAATAATAGCGTTTGTAAAATTATAAGTGAATAGACCCGGGGGTCATAGTGTTCTTTAGTGGCATCTCTCTCGAAGTAGCATACGATGGGTAAACAAATTACTATTGGGCAATTGATAGAAAAGCGCATAGTTATGCAATATTTATTCATGGCAATGATCATGTGTATATAGGCATCACGTCCATAAGCAAATAGGCCGACTCCTGCCTGCACCAACTACTATTACTCCACGTCAAGAGCGCTTCTATGCTTGCCTCTCTAAGTATTAAGTTCATGACAAACAGAGTAATGCTTGGAGAACGATGACATGATGTAGACAAAGAGAATCCAATCAATATGAATTAACCCCATCATTTTATCCTTAGTAGCAACAATACAGATACGTGTCTTGTCCCTTTCTGTCACTGGGATATAGAGCACCACAATATTGAACCCACTACAACGCACCCCTCTCACTGAAGATAGATTAATCTAGTTGGCCAAACCAAATCAATAGATCGGAGAGAATTACAAAGCTATAATAATCATGCAAATAAGAATCATAAAAGAATTCAGAGAAGACTCAAATCTTTTTCATGAATAATCTAACCATAAACCCACAATTCATCGGATCCCAACAAACGCATCGCACAAAGTGATTACATCGAATAGATCATCGCAAAGATGTGATGAACTTTATATTGAAGAGCAAAGAGAGAGAGAAAGAGTCATATAGATACTAGCTATGGATCCGTAGGTCTATGGTAGACTACTCACACGTCACCGTGGGAGCAGCAAGGTTGATGTAGAGGTCCTCCGTGATCGATCCCCACTGCGGCAGGGCATCGAAACTGGGCTCCAGATGGGCACATGGCGGAACAGAGACTTGCGGCGGCGGAAAAATTGTTTCGGGAGCTCCCCTAGGGTTTTTAGGGAATATGAGAATTTATAAGCCTAAGAACGAGGTCAGGAGAGCCACGAGGGGCCCATGACCCAACAAGGCGCGACCACCCCCCTGGGCGCACCCTGTTGGCTCGTGGGTCCCTCGTGTTGCCCCCGGTCTTTTCTCGAAGCTTCCAAGTCTTCTTTTGGTCCAGAAAAAATCATCAAAAAGTTTCGAGGTATTTGGACTCCGTTTGGTACTGTAAACCTGAAAAGCCAAAAGATGCAGAAAACAGCAATTGGCACTAGGCACTAGGTTAATAGGTTAGTGCTAAAAAATAATATGAATTGGCAAATAAATGCCTAAAAAGCATCCTAGAATGGTAATATTATAGCATGGAACGATAAAAAATTATAGATACGTTGGAGACGTATCAGTCATCTATGGCCCTCTCCCAACTGCACATCGACTTGGACTTCGACATCGGCGGGGGCAGCAGCGGTGCCGTCAGCATCCACGGCGACTAGTGGTTGGTGGTTGGTCAGAGGATAGGCGTGAGAGGATGGGAGAGCGCAGCGATGGTGGTTTTATATGCGAGAGCGGTGTGAGGCACTCAATGTGGGGAGGAGGAAGACGAGGGTTTTCTGGATCAATGTGAAACTGAATGGCCAGAACTACGCTGCGAACGACAGTCGTTCGCCTGAAAAAAGCGAACGGACCCGACTACAGGGCGAACGCGCGTGTCCGACCGACCCGCTTCCGACCGAGCTGACTTGGCCGCAACTAACGGCTGTTAGCAGTCGTTAGTGTGGCGCCATCACAACTATCGGCCAAGCGCATGATCTGCCATGTCAAAACGAGCTCAGAAAATGGATCCGTGTTTTTTGCCACTCGCATAATTCTGGTGAGGTGCAAAGTATCACGTTTTGTAAAGTGGTGGTTATACGAGACCTATCACGCTAATGTGGTGGTTTTGTTCATTTAACTCGGACCTAACATGTGGCACCTTTGTCCTTCCGTTGTGGCTGTGGTGATGAGCTCCATTCTCATAAATAAAATAGTATTTTCTTTCTTTTTTAAGAGTACGCCAATGTTTTATCATAAATTTATAGAAGACATCAAAGAGATTTACAAGAAGTTGCAATCCGATGCGAACATCAGATTCAGCAAGCCCACAACACACACCACAAACTAAACCTAGCCTACTATCTCAAAGAAACAATTAAGCCTCCTGCACAAGCCTCCTTTCAATTCGCGAGCTCTTGATAGATCATACCAACAAGCTTCAAAGGAGTTCTCTCTTGCTCCTGCCTGTTAAAGACTCACATTTCTATGCTTCCATAGAGCCCAAGAAATAGCGATGACCACGTAGTCAAAACCTCTCTTGTCAAGCCCTGCTTAATCTTGCTCTCTCCTCCAACCATTGCAAAACACAGGAATGCCAAACTTCTCGAGCATAAATGTAATGGACCAAAATGTGATCGACATTATCTTCATCTTGGAGGCAAGTGTAGCAAATTGAGGTCTCCTCTTGCAGCCCATGACGAGCCCTCATGTCCGAGGTCCACAAGCGATATTGGACAACCAACCATAAAATAATCTTGCACTTGATGTAGGGGAACCGCACAAGCCCTTAGCAAAGACGCAGGTAGACCGAGTGTGTCGTGTAAGCAGTGGCGGAGCCAGGAAAAATGTGTGAGGGGGGCCAAGTGTTCCTAATCCATGTTGGGGAGGGCCAGCCCACTAAATTACACAATTTTAGCAGCAAATAATCATCTTATTGCAAGCATATTAGGGCTAAATCAGTGTTGTTAGGGGGGGGCAGGGACCCTGCTGGTCCCCCCTATCTCCTCCACTGCGTGTAAGAGTCCGATGACGAGCTCGACCAAGAGAAGTTATCCTGGACATCCTCATTGTGGGGAACCAAATTGATTGCATGTTGTAGATGTACCAATTGAAGGTGCGCCTCAAACAAGATGAGACCCTGAACATCATAAATCCAACTGTCGTCCTGCATCACCCTCTGAATATTTCTCTAATTATGTTTCCTCATAGGCACCATATCAAAAATCACAGGTATTATGTCCTTTATTCCGAAGCCAAAACTCCACCGATGACGCCAAAAGAGCACCTTCGTCCCATTCCAAACAACAATCTTAACCAAACTATCAAAGATAATCCTCGCTTCATCATCCACCATCATTGGTAGCCATTGCCACGGCCTCTCCGGATCAGTACACCGAAGCCATTCCCACCGAACACGAAGAGTCAAGGCCTTTAACTTCATATTGTTAACTCTATGCCCACCAAAACATATTGGCCGACACACCGTGTTCCATGCCACTAAGCATTGCCCTCCATTAGCCTTGTCCTTCCTAGCCCAGAAAAATGATCTCATCCAGCGATCAATGTCTTCAAAGACCCATAATGGCACATCAATGATAAGAGATGGTGTAAGGGTTTGGTAGAAACCACCGATTTAACAAGAACTAGTCGGCCCGGTCTTTTGATTATCCCTCACTATGCAGGCACAAAGTGCCTCACTTACTTGAGCATTGGTTACCATTCTACATGTGTGAGTTTCCTGATCGTGAGCTGCATAGACAAACATTTACAACGAACCTCCCCAATCCTTCACAATAATGCATCTCTAACCCCGTTGTGATCCTGTTGGGTGCCTCAAATAAGAATGGCCAAAGATTTTGCATAATTGACGCACAATCCTAAAGCGGCACCGAATAGATGGAGAGCTTCCCGAACAAAACTCAGATGAAGATCAATAGGCCGGATGATAAATAGACAGTCTTTGCTTCACCATGACTCTAGGGAAAGAGGTGAGAACCTCCACCTTCATGGCTCTATTGATCAACACCATTAGTGCATCCATGGCCATCACAAAGAGCATAGGAGAGATTGGGTCTCTTTGCCGCAATCCACGCGTCATCACAATTTTCCTCCATGGACATCCATTCACGGCCACCTTAGTGCTCGCCGACTGCAAGGGAATTGCAACCCACCTTAGACAATTGGGAACAAAACCTTTGGCTCACATCACTTCAAAGAGGAAAGGCCAGAATAAGGAATCAAAGGCCAGATATATGTCCATCTTAAGGAGCATTGCCGCCTCTTTTCTAGCATACAATCTTCTGGCAACTTGCCTGACTAGTAGGAAATTGTCGTTTAAATTGCACCCAAGAATGAAAGCAGACTAGTTGGACTGAGCTAGCTCCTTCATACTCCTCCGTACCTTATTTGTCAACATCTTGGCAAACAATTTGGCAGAGCTATGCATCAAACTAATGGGGCGAAAGTCCCCACCTCCTCGGCATCAACTTTTTAGGAAATAAAGCAATGAGAGCCTTGTTCAATTTGCCAAAATCCCTTCCATCCCCTACATATAATTTCAGCAAAGCTGCAATAACATCGTGTTTAATGATTTGCCATGCTTTATGATAAAATACACCGATGGAGCCGTCAGGTTTGGGTGCTCTGTCAAGTGGAAATTCATTGATTGTTTTCCAAACTTCCTGCTCCGTGAAAATGTTCTCCAGCTCCTGCAGGTCCAGAATATTCCCATATACACCCATAGACTATACTCTCGATAGCCATACCCGTTATTCTTTTAAATTCTGGCAATAGTTTCGCATGCACATCAATTTTTCAATTTCTTTGCATGACAATTTTAGCTATAAGCACAAAGCAGGAAGTAGGGTATTGCCTCACCATGAGGGCCCTAACCTTCTTAGAATGTCATTCACTCATAAGATGATGACAAACAAAAGATTTAGAGAAAACATGTGAAAAAGTCTCAAGGAAAAAAATCGATGTGATGTTCAATCATAACTTGCCACGGTGTAAAAAAAGTATTAACATGGATTTTTTCAACAAATTTGACATGTTCCAAAACAATTTACCAAAAAAAATCATAATGTGATGTATAATGAAAATTGCCTTGGTGTGTACAAAAATAATCATGGTACAAAAAATATAAAACTGCCATGGTGCCAAAAATAAATTTTCCATGATAGAGAAAAAAAGAAAAATACCAAAAGGATTCTTCAATAAATTTGTCATGATTCAAAAAAAATTAATTGCATGCTCCATGTAGTAAAATGTTCCATGATACAATTTTTTGTTGCCATGGTCCATGAAGTAAATTTGCCACGGTCCAAAAAATAATTTTCCATGGTACAAGAAAAAAATTTACCATGGTCCACGAGGTAAATTTGCCATGGGAAAGTCTCCATTGTCCAAAAGAAATAAATTTTCCATGGTGCATACACCGAAATGTATCATGGTCCAATTTTTTCCCATGATCCAAAAATAAATTTGCCATGACAGAATTTTCGGGAGTTTGAAAAAGGTCACATGGCAAATTGAATAGTCGCAAACTTTCCATAATTGTTTTTCTAAGGGGGGGGGGTTGTAAATAGTCATATGGAACTTCTACAAGAATTTTGTTCTCTCAACATGGCAACTTTGTGCAATTTTTAAATGTTTGCATTGTAAAAATTAGGAGTTGTGCCTAAATGAATAGTTACAATCCAAGAAACGCTAGATTTTTTTCTAGTTTTTCACATGGCAAGTCGCGGATTTCATTATCTAACTCCATACCGGGCTTTTGCCAGGGCAAAACTACTATGAATTGCCATGGGCTAAGCCTATGAGTTACCATCATAAAAAGGTAACCTTGAGGTTGTCATGATATTTACCATGTGTAAAGTTCATAAAGTTGGTAAAAATATAAAAGCATCTTTGAGTTGGCATGTGAATAGATCCTATTTTCCAAGGCAAAAACATTTTTAAATTTTGCCAAAAAAAACAAAAAAACACATATATAAGCAAATGTAGAGTGGAGAACATATTAAGCTATCGTCATATTTATCATGGAAAAAGTGATGGTAGACACATATGCATGGTAATGAAAGTTGCCATGGCAAAAATAATTTTTGAAATCTATGCACCATATTAAAAGTTGCCATCAATTTTATACAGTAAATAGTGTACATGGCAATTACACATTAATTTATACGAAAGTTGTGTAAGGACATAACTATTCCCATGTCAAAATGTTCTTATCACAATATATAATTATATACTACTTTCCATGATACTCTAACACAAATAATGGCAAATGTGTGTAAAAATTACCATGACACTTGTTGCCATGATGTTGAGTAAGACAAAGCATGGCAATTTTGTATCAAAATTGCCATGATGCGTACCTGAATATGTGTCATCATGCTCTAAAAAGGTACAGATCATATAAAATGTAATGGTTTTATCTCTTTCAAAAATATGGAAAATTTATGAAGCTATCATGGGCACATGGGAAAAAATCAGATTTTATTTTCTAAAAACATGGAAAATTTAGGGATTTTCCAAGCTACATAAGATAAATCTACCACATGTCCAATAATAGCATGGTATCTACAAGTGGAAATACCATGAAATCTACAATAAAAATGCCATGGTGAATACAAAGAATTACCATTGTTCAATTCAAACAAAGTACACCTAAAAATGCAAAAATTGGTAGTTGGGATGATGCCTTTTGCCTTGAGAACTCAAAGAACAAATCGTTTACTTTTGAATTAGTTGTGGCCCGGGCACTCTAATTACTCCTCTAAGCACTCAAACAAAGTACACTGTGAACTGGAGAATATTGTAGTGGAAAAAATACATTAAAGAAACTCTACTTGACAAATTTCAGCAACCAATTACTACTAGAGAAACTGCTATGGTCTTGTCACTTATAGAATCGAATCACAATTTATTTACCTTTTATTTTTTTATTGTTTTATCTATCTACCACTATCAGATTTGATCCTTGAAATTAACGAGTTTAAGGGAATTGACAACCCTCTTGCTTTCATTGAGTGCAACTATTTGCTTTGTGCGTGTGTGCATGTGTTGTTTACCATTGTTTGTGTGACGTCTCCTACTGGTTCGATAGACATTGGTTATTAACTAAGGGAAATACTATCTTGTACTATACTACATCACCCTTTCTCTTTAGAGAAATCCCAACGCCTATCACAAGTAGCATAAGAATTTCTGGCACCGTTGCCGGGGAGACTTCACTAAACAATCTAGGTGCCTTCGCACACACTTATCATTTACTTGTTTTTATTTTCCTTGTCATTTGATTTATTAGTTTACTTTGCAAAAATACCAAAAATATCTTGTGCGCTATCTTTGCTTGAGTCGCCATCATGTCTACTCAGGAAAATACTAAGTTGTGTGATTTCTCGAGTACTAATAATAATTATTTTATTAGTACACCTATTGCTCCACCCACCACTAGTGCAGATTCATATGATATAAAAGTTGCTCTGTTAAATCTTGTTATGAAAGAACAATTTGCTGGAAATCCTAATGAATATTATGCATCCCATCTTAATACTTTCGTTGAATTATGTGATATGTAAATAATTAAAGATGTGGATAATGATATTATGATATTGTAATTATTTCCTTTCTCCCTTAGAGATCCAGTTAAAGCATGGTTTTCATCTTTACCACGAAATAGTATTGATTCTTGGAACAAGGCTAAAGATGCCTTTATTGCTATAAATACTTTCGTCCCGCTAAGATACTATCTCTTAGAAATCAAATTGTGAATTTTAAACAACATGAGATGGTTGCATAATTTTGGGAGAGAATGAAATTGATGATCAAAAATTGACCCACGCATGGATTAAGTTTGTGGATAATAGTGCAAAACTTTTATGCGGGACTAGACTTTGTTTCAAGAAACATTCTAGACTCGGCTCCAGGTGGGACATTTATGGGAATAACACTTGGAGAGGCAACAAAGTTTCTCGACAACATGACAGCAAATTATTCTCAATGTCACACTGAACACACTCCAACTAATAAGAAGGTAAATTATGTTGAGGAAGTGTCCTCTTTGAGTAAGAAAATGGACACTATCATGAATATGCTTGCTACTCAAAGTGCCCCAATTGACCCAAATGATGTTCCATTGTCTACCTTAATTTAGCAAAGTAGCGATGTTGTTGATGTGAATTTCGTTTCAAGGAATAATTTCAATAATAATGCTTATAGAGGGGATTTCAACAATCCTAGACCATATCTAGGTAATCCCTCTAATAATTATGGTAATTCATATAACAATAATAAGATACCTACTGAACTCGATAACAACATTAAATAATTTATTAGTTCTCAAAAGATTTTCAATGCTACGGGTAAAGAAAAGTTGAGTAAAGTTGATGATATGTCTAGGAACACAGATAAACTTATGCATGATGTGGATATTCTTAAAACTAATTTTTTTTCTACATAATAAGGATGAAATACCTGAATCTTAAAAATCTATTCGTGCCTCGATTGATCAAAGTAAAGAAAGAAGATATAGGATGAAAGCTAGACGTAAATTTCTAGAAAAGACGTTTGCATCCGGTTTTCATGACAATAGTGATGAATATATTAAAATGATTGGTGTGTCATGTATTGAATCCTTGTTCACTAATATAAAATTTGATGATTAAGGAATAGGAGATGAGTCAACTTTATTTATAAGGCATCCCGATTATTTGGAGGGTGATAATCACAATGCTGAAAATAATAAAAGTGGGTTTGAAGAGGTCAAAACTTTAGATAGTGATGTTCCCACTACTATGGATTACAAGGACTTTAATTTTGATAGTTGTTCTTTAATTGAATGCACTTCCTTTTTGCAATGCATGAGAAATTCACCTAATGCCTATGAACAAAATAAAGCTTTTACGAAACATATCGTAGAAGCTTGATAACCCACAAGTATAGGGGATCGCGCCAGTCTTCACGGGTAGTATTTCACCCTAATTTATTGGTTCGACACAAGGGGAACCAAAGAATATTTATTGGCCTTGATAGTTGAGTTGTCAATTCAACCGCACCTGGGATATCTCTCTGCAGCAAAGATTTAGTAGCATGGCAAATAGTAGTAGCAAAAGTAACAGTAGTAGTGGCAGCAGCAATTTTGTTGCAGTTGTGACAGTAGAAGTAGCAATAGTAACTTAGCAAGATTCAGTATATGTAAAGCGTAGGCACGTGGATCGGTGATGGATAATGATTTAGATGGCATTGATCATATAACAGTTACACACTAGGGCGACACAGAACTAGCTCCATCAAGCCATCAGGGCGCGGCCTGGAATTAGGGTCGGAGGAGCCTTGAGGGCCCCTCAAACTACGGCAATCACCGGAAAGAATCCCAATTATTGTCACCTTGGGGTATGCGGATCAAGACACGTAATAGGTGCATACAACTTGCAAGAATCACTCTTATATTCATGAAAACATAATAGGTTCAGATCTGAAATCATGGCACTCGGGCCCTAGTGACAAGCATTAAGCATAGCAAAGTCATAGCAACATCAATCTCAGAACATAGTGGATACTAGGGATCAAGCCCTATCAAACTTAACTCGATTACATGATCAATCTCATCCAATCCCACCACCGTCCAGCAAGCCTACGAAGGAATTACTCACTCCTGGTGGTGAGCATCATGGCGGTGTTGATGGAGAAGGGTTGGTGTTGTGGTTTTGTCACGGCAGATGTCCTTGTGAAAGGACTTAGGTGTGAGGCCATCACCGCTAGGTGGCGACTCAAAGGGGTTGATCGGGAACGGGAGACGAATTTACCCAGGTTCGGCCCCTCCGATGGAGGTAATAGCCTACGTCCTGCTTTGTGTGTATTGATGATGATGATCTCGATTACAAGGGTGAGGAATCGCTAACCTAGCTCTCGAGGGTTTGTAACTTAAGTGTTTCGGCTCTAGGGGCTCGCCTTTATATACAGGTCGAGACCCTGGGCCTTACAACAGAGTCCGAGTTGCACTACAACTCGTGACCTAATATGTCTCTAACACGCCTTGCCTCTTAGGCAAGGAAACTCCTGGCGTCTTCTGCCTCATGGGCCTTGAGTCGCCGTCTTCACATGTTTGGGCCGCCCGACGGCTTACTTGGTAAGCGCCTTGATTGCCTTGTCTCAATGGCACGGCCCATCTTGAGTATAATTCCAGAGCCGCCACTACATTGACTCGGCCCAATAGGACGGGTTATACCGCGCGGTTATATCCCCGACATTAGGTCCCAAATTGATTTGAATTCATTCATGTCAATTTCCCTTACTTTCTCTTGGTGGCTTATCATCTGCTTGCATCTGTGTTCTTCATGGATCTCGAAACGCTGGCTTGCAACATTTCCAGACTTGTTGTTTTTCCAGCGTCTGTATATCAGTGACGTCATCTTCGCTGACCTTTGTCATTCGGAGTCTTCATAACGAATCTTTTGAAAACTGCACCAAATCCGGGCCGGTGCGAAAATTGAGCACACCTCTAGCCACAAATTTACCGCAGCCGTTTCGTCTTTCACGGTGCTGTTTCATTTTCTCCCCTTATAAATAAGTCCGTTGGGCCCCTGTGATAACCTTCCCGTCTTCTTCTTCCTCTCGCCCCTTCTTCAATCGAACATCACGAGAGCTTCGGAGGCATCGTCGGGGTCTCCAACCATGCCGTCAACGTCACCGAGTCTTCTCACAGTTGCCGGAGCGAGAACGGCCATCTCGATTTTTGTCCCACAAGATCTAGTATGAATCCCTCTCATTTAGGGTTTGATCCTTCCGGTGTTCATACCGTGTTCGTTGTGTTCGTCCGAGATGTAGCTTGTAGATCCACACGCTCGATATTCCTTAGTAATGTATAGCTCTAGCATGCTCTTCGCCTTGTTTTCCTCACAAGTAGATCCGAGATGAGCCATCGAGGGAATTTTTGAATGTTGTAGCTTCGGTCCTTCTGTCAACTAGAATGCATATTTCATCGCCTTTTCCCATTTATTTAGATCCATCCGAAAGAGTGTTTTTGTAGAAATCTGTTTGTGAACCAGTTCTTTTTGCTAAGTCTTGTGAAGATGCGCTTTTGACCTCCCTTGATTTTGCCGGCTTAAAATAACAAATCATCATAGGCGACTTATAATATGCACCGGCTTATTTTCTTCCTATCACTCTTGTAGTTGCTCCATAATCCGCCATGGTTCCTAGGAACCCCAAAGTTTGTAACTGGGTCAAGACCAAATAATCCAAGCTTACCTTAGATAACCTCATGGACCAAGGGTTCCTTCCGGCTCGAAAGGATATAGAGTGGCGAGCTCCCAAAGAAGAGCCTTACCCACATCCGCGGCAAGGAGAAGTTCTTGTTTTTACTGATCACCTACGTAGAGGTTTTCGGCCCCCCGGCTCAAAGTTTTTCAGAGACCTTTTGCACTTCTTCAACCTCAGGCCTCAAGATATTGGTCCTAATGCCATGACCAACATCTGTCAATTCCAAGTGTTATGCGAGGTATATCTCCAGGTCGAGCCGTCTATGACCCTTTTTAGGGAATTTTTCTACCTCAACCGTCAGACTGAGGTGAAAAATGGTGCTGCTTGTGAACTTGGTGGAGTTTCCATCCAAAAGAGAAAGAACAACACCTTTCCTGAATCAAAGCTGGCAAGTCATCCAAAAGGATGGAACAAGACCTGGTTCTGTTGCAAGAATACTGTGCCCAAGGGAGAGAATCCTCTGCCGGGTTTCAGACTGGAGCGGCTCAGCAGCAACGTGGAATTTTTTGGGTTGGCCAACAGATGAAGAGAGGGATCTGTTAGCACCTTTTCATACAAAATTGAGAGCTCTGACCATGCATGGCTTAACTGGGATTGATTTGATTTGTTGCTGGTTAAAATGGCAAATCCAACCTATCAGCATAAGGGACGGCTTGATGTGTGATTACTCAGGCGCCTCAACTGATCCTCGGCGCTTCTCTCGTGACAATCTGACTGATGACGCCCTTAATAAAGAAACAAAGAGGTTCTTTTCCGACTCAAATGAGCAATGCAGTGTTACCGGCTTGGGCCCGTTCTATCTGCTCAATCTGCCGCCTCCGGTATTGATCATTTTTACTCTATCTTTTATCAATTTTTACTTTGACCCATCGCTGTTACCATATGCTTTATATGCTGCAGGAGAACTCTATTTTGTGGAAGGTCATGCCTCAAGCCCCTATTCCCTCATCTGGTAAAAAATATGACCCGACCCCCGTGTCGTCTTCGGGGGAGGAATCTGAGGTAGAACTTGACTCTCTTGGCCGCCTGTTTATTGAACTTGCTGACGCGCCTTCTTATCAGGGTGACTCAGAATCTAGCCAAGCCGGCGAAATTGAGGTAATTCCAATCTCCTCCAGTTCTTCAGAAATGTTTGTTCCCAGAAAGCCAAGACAAACCGTCCGAAGGTTAAGTTGACACATCCACATGCTCACTTGGCTCCCGATTTTCTATTGAAGAAAGCACAGTTTGCCGGCTCATCAAAACGCAAGACCCGGAGTGATTCAGGTGACTTAGACCGCGGTTTGTCTCATGCTCCGCCGACTCGCAAACCACGTCTCGAGGTGCCTCATAGTCCAACCAATTCTCGACCTAGAGCCGGTTTGTTTAAGCAACCTTTTAGTCCTTCAAATTCACTTTATCAGGCTTCCCCTCCATCTTCGGGCGACTCAACTACAACGCAGCTTCCCACTTTCAATGTCAACGGCGGGTAAGCTCCTGAACTTGCACTGTTGACTTATGTCTTTTAAACCTTGAGCTACCTTTTTCCTTCGCATAATACTTGATTTTGCAACCATAGGGCCAAAGCTATTTTGTCGAAGCGGGCTGGTGGGTCATCTTCTGGTACTGCTAGCCAAGACATTCCAGACCCCCCACCAGTGAAGTCAGCCACGGAAATTGGCCTTTCTGGAGAGAAAGAAACAAATGTGAGGGTTGAGACGGCAGACGATGTTGAGGCGCCCAGACCGGATGAGCCGGTCTTTATAGATACACCACTAGAGGCCCAAGGCATGTTGGGCGACTCGTCTGCCCATCTGCCAAGCCCGGCTATCCATTTGGATGACCCCATAGCGCCGGTTGATCAGAACATTCCAGATGTTACTATTGTTAAGGAGGGTTTCCAAGCTCCAATTGTTTCCACCTCCTTGGCTAAAATTGTGGCCAAGGATGAGCCGGTGGACTTGAATAAAGGGAAAGCCAAACTGGAGATTCCAGAGCTATCTGCACTTGGTGCTGAAGATTTACACCAGCAGTACTTGACCCGGCTGTCTGAGAGCCGAGAAACTGAAATCAACATGATAAATGCTATGAAGGAGAAGTATGAGGTAAGATTCTTGTTTTACCACTATCTTTGTGTTGTCATTAGCCTCCAAGGACCAGCTTATTATGGTAAGCTGGGTCCATAAAATAAATGTGACCTGTAGCTGTAGCCCCCAAGGACCGGGTTGCTGTAACTATAGTGAGCCAGTACTTTATAGCAAGGAAAGAAACATGATCCAGCCCCCAAGGGCCGGCTTATCTCATTGAGTAGGTCGGGTCTTCCGTCATAAGAAGCAAGTAATATGAAAGCTTGAAATCATGTAGCCCCCAAGGGCCGGGTCATCTTCTAGAGATGAGTCGGGTCTTTGTTCGTATTGTGAAGAAAATCGACCTGTAGCCCCCAAGGGCTGGCTCATCTTCTTGAGATGAGTCGGGTCTTCTTAATATCTTGAAGAAAAAACTGGCATACATTAGCCCCCAAGTGTCAAGTATATTGCTTGCAATCTACTTGGGACTTTGACAATATAAAAATGAGTTGGAATAACTGTAGCCCCCCAAGGGTCAAGTAGTCCGTCGTAGGGCGGCTTGAAGCTTTTGTAGAAATATTTGCTGACAATTCTTGTATGTCTGTCAGGAGTATATAGGGGATGTTGAATCTGTTGCTGTGAAACTGCAGAAACGCCTCAAGGAAGAGATGAAGTTGAAAGCTGATGCTGAGCACATGGCGGCTCATTTTGAGGATTCTGCACGGCAGGCTAATGAACGCCTTGAACAAGACGTAAAGTTATTTGAAGCGGAAAAGGCCACCCTTCTGAAACGTGCTGAGAAGGCTGAAGGGAAACTCTATCCGTTGAAGGAGAAATATGCCACTCTTGTGAAACAGATAAACGAGATGCTGACGGCAATCTTCGGTATGTACTATGTCTCTCTTTTGTAAATTCGCCGGCTTAGGATGATATGGTGGCTCATTGTCTCTCTTTTGCTTTGTTTGCAGGATGAAAAGACCATACTCTTGTAGAGTTGCCTATTGTGAAATTGAAGGCAATTTTCACATATGTAGAGCGACTGTTCACAGGATCTGTCTACTCCATTATGGCGGTAAAGAATTGAAAACACCCGCCCAGGAACATCAAGGATATGTTGAAGCAGCTCTCCATTGTGCCACAATGGGTCACCGAGACCCGGAAAGCGGCGGCTCGAGGAGGAGCAAATATGGCTCTTGCTCGAGCGAAGGCATATTTACCTGAACTGGATCTGGAGCTCTTAAAAAGCAGCTTTCCTGAGTTCAAACTTGATTGCTCAATGTTTACTCATTCAGACTTCGCCAAGTGCGTCACAGAGACTCGGCCGTTGGCGACTCTTATAGCTGAAGAGATTGACCTCTCGAAGTACCATCCTGTGTACTCCAATGATAATGAGCATATCAGCGCGCCCAAAGATGAGCCGTCTGGGTTGGTGCCGCCTCGACGTAAGAGAACTTTTGCTCCTGATGTTGACGCATCATCTCTTGTTGAGGGAACGTCCAATTTTGAATCTTTGAACTCAATTTGATGGCAACAGAAGGGCCAGTAGGTTGACGAGGATGATGAGCTGGTGGATTCAGATCCAGAGGCGGCTGATGAAGGCATCTCCGAAGATAAATGAGTCGCCAAACTGAGCTAGCCCCCAAGTGTTGGGGAAAAACTTGAGTACTGTGTGGCTCCTAGTATGGGCCTGTAATAGGGGTAGTCTTAAAACTTTTTGAAATGCTTTGTCGTGCCATCATGCACGTGTGCACCTTTGTTGGTGCAGAACTCCAGTCTTTCGAGTTGTTTGCTGATATATGATTGTGCTGCTTTTTTGCTTGTCCTTGAATATCTCTGTTGTTGTGCTCAATGAGTCGCTTGATTGAAACAGAAAGGATAAGTCAAAAATAAGCCGGAAAAGGAACTTGACTTTCGAGGCCAAGTCTTTGTTGAATCTTTCCACAATAATATTGAGGATAAGTTATTTGAACCCGGTCATAGTATGACCGCAGTTGTTAACCCGGTCGTCCAGATATGAGTCGGTGATAGGGACAGTATTGTACCTGAAAATTTATGATGTGATAACAAAGATGTATAATCATATAAAGTACTGTTAGTAAGCCGGCTCAGTGAGACTCGACAAAAAGAGACTGGCTTTCGAAGCTCAAGTGTTGCTTCAATGAAGCGGGCATGATAACCCATGGTTTATCCTAGATTTTTGTATGCCAGCTCTGACGTGACTCAAGCCGGTGTTTTAACCTTGAGAAGTTCAGGGTCCAAAAAGGATTGACTTGTCAAGAGTACACGGGGTCACCTGATCGGAGTCGCATCAAGCATACAGGCAGGTTTAACCATATATTGTGGCATTTTTGTTGGGTCAAGAGGGTGAGAAAGCTAAACTCGATGAGTTGGAAGCCCCCCAAGTGACCTATGTTTCAAACAATAAAGACTCATGCTCATTTTGTATGCTGAAAAGACAAAGACCCCGAGTTTCGGGGGTGCCGGCTTTATTATATTTGAACATAAAGAAGTATGTACATAATTTGCAAGGGGGGATTACAAAAGGGAGCCGGTGGCTCTTAAGTATAATAAGGCTGTAGGTGAGCAATGTTCCAGGGCCGGGTTGTCTCCTCTTCAGAGGTGTATGATCCTTCTCGTAAATCAACCAGATAATATGAACCATTATTGAGGTTTTTGCTGATGATGAAAGGACCCTCCCAAGGTGGGGAAAGTTTGTGCATCCCTGTCTGATCTTGAATTAGGCAGAGTACTAAGTCGCCTTCTTGGAAAGTACGGCTTCGGACTCTACGGCTATGATAGCAACGTAGGTCTTGCTGATATATAGCTCATCTGGCTGCTGCTAAGTCATGTTCTTCTTCCAAGGCATCCAGGGAGTCTTGACGTGCTAGCTCATTGTCTGCCTCAACGTAGGCAGTAACCCGAGGCGAGTCATGGCGAATATCGCTTGTAAAACCGCCTCAGCTCCATAAACCAGGAAGAAAGGTGTGTATCCAGTGGATCTATTTGGAGTTGTGCGAATACTCCAAAGTACTGCGGGGAGTTCTTCAACCCAACAACCCGGAGTGCGCTCAAGGGGCACCATAAGCCGGGGTTTGACTCCTCTGAGGATCTCCTGATTAGCTCGTTCGGCTTGTCAATTGGACTGTGGATGTGCAACTGCTGCCAGGTCAAGCCGGATGTGCTCTCGTTGACAAAACTGTTCCATGGCTCCCTTGGACAAATTCGTACCGTTATCAGTGATAATGCTGTGCGGGTAGCCAAAATGGAAAATCATTTTTTTCAAAAACTTGACTGCAGTTTCTGCATCACAATTACTGACTGGTTCTGCTTCAACCCACTTGGTGAATTTATCAACCGCCACCAAGAGGTGGGTTTTGTTGTCAGAAGACGGCTTGAACGGGCCAACCATGTCAATCCCCCAAACCGCAAACAGCCAAGTAATTGGGATCATACGCAATTCCTGAGCCGGCACATGAGCCTGTCGACCAAACTTTTGACACCCATCGCACTTGCGCACAATCTCTTCTGCATCTGTGTGAGCCGTCAGCCAATAAAACCCATGCCAAAAAGCTTTTGCCACCAGGGATCGTGAGTCGGCATGGTGTCCACAGTCGCTAGCATGGGTTTCATTAAGAATCTCCTGGCCTTCCTCAGGGGAAACACAACGTTGAAACACATCAGTGCTGCTTCGTCGATGTAACTCGCCATTTACGATAGTCATTGACTTGGACCGCCGAATTATATGTCAAGCGATGATTTCCTCAGCTGGGAGCTCGCCTCGAGTCAGATAAGCCAGATATGGCATAGTCCAGTCAGGAGTAGCATGGAGAGCCGCCACCAAGTGTGCCTCCGGGTCAGGAATAGCTATGTCCTCCTCACATGGCAACTTGACCGAAGGATTATGAAGGACATCTAAAAAGATGTTAGGGGGGGCCGGCTTCCTCTGTGAGCCGAGTCATGACAAGGCGTCGGCCGCCTCATTATGCCGGCGGTCTATATGATCGACTTGATAGCCTTGAAAATGAACCGCCACATTAGAGACTACCCGCCGGTAAGCCGCCATCAAAGGGTCCTTAGAATCCCAAGTCCCTGAAACTTGCTGGGCCACGAAACCTGAGTCGCCCAAACACCTGACCCGGCTCAGATTCATCTCTTTAGCTATCCTGAGCCCATGTAGGAGGGCCTCGTACTCAGCTGCATTGTTAGTACAAAGGAACATGAGCCGTAGAACATAACAAAATTTGTCACCTCGTGGAGAAGACAATATAACTCCAGCCCCGAGTCCTCCAACTGTCTGGATCCATCAAAGTGTATAGTCCAGTACGTGTTATCTGGCCTATCTTCTGGAATCTGCATCTCTGTCCAATCATTGATGAAATCTACCAGTGCTTGGGACTTGACGGCGGTTCGGGGCACATATTTCAAATGGTGATCACCAAGCTCAATAGCCCACTTAGCAATCCGACCAGTGGCCTCCCGGTTCTGTATGATATCACCAAGAGGTGCTGAACTGACCACAGTGATTGGATGCTCCTGGAAATAGTGCTTCAGCTTCCGGCTTGCCATAAAGACCCCGAAGACCAGCTTTTGCTAATGCGGATATCGCTGCTTGGACAAGGTTAAGACTTCGCTGACGAAGTAAACTGGGCGCTAAACCGGATACTCCTTCCCTTCCTCTTTCCGCTCAACAACAACTGCCACGCTCACCACTTTGGAATTGGCAGCAAAGTAGAGGAGCATTGGCTCTTTGTCAGTAAGAGAGGCTAAGATGGGCGGGTTAACAAGTTGTCGATTGAGTGCTTCAAAAGCTTCATTAGCAGCATCAGTCCACTTAAAATTGTCTGTCTTCTTCAGTAATTGATAAAAAGGAATAGCTTTTTCTCCCAGGCGGCTTATGAACCGGCTTAAAGCCACGATGCGACCCACCAGGTGTTGAACCTGATTTATATTTGCCGGCTCGGCTAGTGAAGTCACCGCCTTGATCTTGTCCGGGTTAGCTTCGATGCCTCGCTTGGAAACCAGGAATCCCAATAGCTTGCCTGCAGGGACACCAAAAACGCACTTTGCCGGGTTAAGTTTCATCTGGTACACTCGAAGATTATCAAACGTCTCCTTGATGTCGTCTCCTTCTTCTGAGATTTCACCACAATGTCATCGACATAAGCATGGACATTACGCCCAATCTGTGGTTGAAGGCAGTTCTGGACGCAGCGCTGATAAGTCGCCCCTGCACTCTTAAGCCCAAAAGGCATAGAGACATAGCAGAAAGCACCGAAAGGAGTGATGCAAGTCGTCTTCTCTTGATCCTCAACAGCCATCTTGATCTGATGATAACCAGAGTATGCATCCAGGAAGCACAAACGCTCACAACCCGCCGTGGAATCAATGATCTGATTAATACGCGGGAGGGCAAAAGGATCCTTAGGACAAGCTTTGTTGAGATCCATGTAATCAACACACATACGCCAAGTGCCGCTCTTTTTTAGAACAAGCACCGGGTTAGCCAACCACTCGGGATGAAAAACTTCAACGATAAACCCAACAGCTAGGAGCCGGGGCACCTCTTCTCCAATAGCCTTGTGTCTCTCCTCATTAAAACGATGGAGGTACTGGAGCACTGGTTTCATCTTTGGATCCACATTAAGATGGTGCTCATCGAGTTCTCTCGGGACTCCAGGCATGTTAGAAGGTTTCCATGCAAAGATGTCCCGATTCTCACGGATGAACTCGATGAGCGCGCTTTCCTATTTGGGATCCAAGCCGGTCCCAACAGTGAGCTTCTTGGACGAGTTGCCTGGCGTGAAATCGATCAGCTTTGTATCTTCAGCCGGCTTAAACTTGAGTGAAGGCTCCGACTCAGTATTGGGCTTCTTGAGGGGGCTCATATCAGCCGGGTCAACATTGGCCGTATAGAATTTCAATTCTTCAGCCACACAAGCCGATTCAACATAAGCCCCATCTCCTTCCTCGCACTCCTGAGCTATCCTTCGGCTTCCGTCCACGGTAATGGTGCCGTCCGGTCCTGGCATCTTGAGCTTGAGATAGACATAACAAGGCCGGGCCATGAAACGATCAAAAGTCGGCCGCCCAAAGAGGGCGTGATAAGGGCTCTTTATCTTGACCACCTCAAACATTAGAGGCTCGCATCTGAAATTGCGCTCATTACCAAAAGCAACATCAAGCTTAATCCGCCAAATTGGATAGGCCGACTTCCCAGGAACAATCCCGTGAAACACCTTTGTAGAAGGAAGCAGCTTGATCTCAGATAGGTTCATCCGGCGAAACGTTTCATAGTATAAGATTTTTATGCTACTGCCTCCATCCATGAGGACCTTGGACAAGGTGTACCTGCCAACCTGAGGTGCCACCACCAAAGCTAAACCACCAGGGTTGTCAACCCGGGGGGGATGGTCTTCCCTGCTCCAGGTGATCGAATGTTTTGACCAGTTGAGATACCTGGGAACCGCCGGCTCAGCCATGTTGACAGCTCTATTTTTCACCTTACTGTCACGTTTGCAACTACTGGTGGTGAAAACATGGTACTGGCCGCTATTTAGTTGCTTGGGTTTACTTTGGAAGACACCTTAGTTACTATGCTGCTGATTGCCTTGGCCAGAAAATTGTCTGCCACCGTTGCCTCCTTGCTGATGAAATTCAGCTTCTGAGCCGTCTTGCAGCACGCCAGGGCCGCCCGGTGCTCCAGCCATGGACGGAGCTTGAGCCGTCGCGGTTCCTGCTGTGTAGACAACAACTTGACGATGCGACTCATGAACCTCCTCGAGAATCTTGGTCTCCAACGAACCCCCAAGCCTGCCATCATAAAGAGAACAGATTGACTCGGCATCTTCGTTGGAAGATTCGCCATTTGAGATAACGAGGGTGTTCCCTGTAGAAGTCGGCTTATCCGAGAGGCCGACTCCCATGGTGAAACCAACGAAGTCGTGACGCCGGCCGGTTTGACGCTGGTCGGGTTGGGCGTGTCGAGCCGGCTCGACGATGTTGGTGCAGATGTCCGACTCGGGCACCGACACGCCGATCTGGCCGATGAAGACGTGGATCCTGCTAAAGGGGAACCGGTACCCGTACTCAATCGAGACGGCCTCGGGGCCCCAGCCTGAGTCGTCGATGTAGATCTTGCCGCGGCGGCTCTTGGTCATTCGGCCGACCGCGAATCCCCTGAACCCTGGAAGGGCTCCCTTCGAGAACTCAACTCCACCGGGGGAGGGCCCCACGGTGGGTGCCAACTGTCGTGGTTTTGTCACGGCAGATGTCCTTGTGAAAGGACTTAGGTGTGAGGCCATCACCGCTAGGTGGCGACTCAAAGGGGTTGATCGGGAACGGGAGACGAGTTTACCCAGGTTCGGCCCCTCTGATGGAGGTAATAGCCTACGTCCTGCTTTGTGTGTATTGTTGATGATGATCTCGATTACAAGGGTGCGGAATCGCTAACCTAGCTCTCGAGGGTTTGTAACTTAAGTCTTTTGGCTCTAGGGGCTCACCTTTATATACAGGTCGAGACCCTGGGCCTTACAACAGAGTCCGAGTCACACTACAACTCGTGACCTAATATGTCTCTAACACGCCTTGCCTCTTAGGCAAGGAAACTCCTGGCGTCTTCTGCCTCCTAGGCCTTGAGTCGCCGTCTTCACATGTTTGGGCCGCCCGGCGGCTTACTTGGTAACCGCCTTGCTTGCCTTGTCTCAATGGCACGGCCCATCTTGAGTATAATTCCAGAGCCGCCACTACATTGACCCGGCCCAATAGGATGGGTTATACCGCGGGGTTATATCCCCGATAGTTGGTGATGACGACAACGACGATTTCCCCTCTCCGAAGCCCCAAACGGACTCCAGATCAGCCCTCCCGAGGAAGAACAGGAGGTGGCGGCGGCTCCGTCTTGTGAAACGCAATGAAAACTTCTCTCTGATTTTTTTCTCTGAAGATGTGATTTTATAGGACTGGAATTAGGGTCGGAAGATCCTCGAGGGCCCCACAAGCCATCAGGGCGCGTCCTAGGGGGGCGCACCCTGATGTGTGGTGCCCCCCTGGCAAACGCCCTCCGACAGGTCTTTGCTCAATAATTCATCATAATTCACAAAAAGTTTTGTCCAATTCCAAGAACTTTTATTTCTGCACAAAAATAACAACAAGGTAGTTCTGCTGAAAACAACGTCAGTCCAGGTTAGTTTCAGTCAAATCATGCAAATTAGAGGTCAAAACCAGAGCAAAAGTGTTTGGAAAAGTAGATACGTTGGAGACGTATCAAAGCTCTTATTAAGGCTCATGAAGAGAAACTTGAATTAGAGGTCTTAATACCAAGAAAGTTGCATGATGAATGAGAAACTACAATTAAAGTTAAAATTAAATATTATGAGTGTAATGCCTTGTGTGATCTAGGAGCTAGCATGTCTACCATGCCAAATGCTTTATGTGATGTCCTAGGTTTCACTAACATGGATGAATGTTCCCTGAACTTGCACTTAGCGGATTCTACAATTAAACGGCCTATGGTATAATTAATGATGTGCTTATACTTGCTAATAGGAATTAAGTGCATGTGGACTTTATGTGCTTGATATCGAATGCAATCCGTCTTGTCCCATTATACTTGGTAGATCGTTCTTGAGAACCATAGGTGCGATAATTGATACGAAAGAAGGTAATATACGGTTCCAATTTCCATTAAAGAAAGTAATGGAACATTTTCCAAGTAAGAGAATTAAACCTCCTTATGAATCTATAATGAGAGCCACCTATGGTATTGCTTTGAAAGATGATAAAACGTGAAAGTTTGCATTATGCCTAGCTTGGGGCACTAAACTATAGCGCTTGTTGGGAGGCAACCCAATAGTTATCTTTTCTTTTCCTTTCTTTTTTGTTTTGTGTGTAAACATGATTATTGCTACTATATTAACTTTGTTTGTATATTTTTTCTTTTAAATTTTGTGCCAATTAAAGCCTTTAGGATAGTTTGAATATGTGTTGATTTGATACTGTGCAAAAACATAAAGTTTTACGTCCAGTACATGAATTTCCATTTTTAACAGGCATGATAATTTCCTGAAATTTGTACACAGTATTGGGTGGAAATTTTCTATGTTTTTCTAATTTTCCGGAATTTTTAGAGTTATAGATGTATGGTTAGAAACCATTTTCATTATGTATTGTTCTGTTTTACACATATTCTGTTTTCTGATGATTCTATGGATTGTATCGGGGGGTATAAGTCATAGAGATGATAGAACACAGTAGGTATTATGCAAGAAAAATTATGAATCTATTTATAACAGTACCTTAGTTAATGATTATCTTATTATACTAATGGATCGCACAAGGTTATGTTAAGTTTTGTGTGATCGAAGTTTTCAAGTTTTGGGTAAGATCACGATGGAGAAAAGAATAATGATCGGCAAGACCCTAAGCTTGGGGATGCCCAAAGCACCCCAAGGTAATATTCACGGAAGATCCAAGCATCTAAGCTCCCCGGAAGGCACCCCCTCTTTCCTCTCCAATCTATCGGTAATATCACTCGGAGCTATATTTTTATTCATCACATGATATGTGTTCTGCTTGGAGAGTTGTGTTTTTTTAGTTTGATTGTTTCCACAATCATTGTTTCCTGATTGCACCTATCATGAGAGACACACATTCATCATAACTTAATAGAATGCTCATTATCCTTCACTTATATCTTTTGAGTTAAGGTAATTTGCTCATGTGCTTCACTTATATCTTTAGAGCTAGACGTACTTATATTTTATAGAAATCATTTGCACTCTCTTGCGTCTCTTATATATTTTCTAGAGTTGAATAGTTGGTTGCCATTCCTTAGCTTTTCCTCTCAAAGAGAAAGGAAATAAGCGCAGTTTCACAGCATCCGGATCATAATCCTTTATGCATGTCATGTTGCACAATTTAGTGAAATTATGTAAATGCATACTGGGATCCTCAGAAGCAGATCCTCCAAATTGGTCTTGTTGAACCATGGAAACTAGGTTCAGTTTGATCTCATACTCAGTGGCTGCAACATCAGGTTGTGCTATTGGTTCACACATGAACTTGTTGCTAGGAGTAGCAAAAACTCCCAATATTAAGAGCCATAGTAACTTTTTGTTTTTTCAACTGACAAGACATGCAAAAAATAAAACTTAAACTAAAAACGGGAAAGTAAACAAACTAAAAAATAACTTTAACAAAAACTCTAAACACAAAGACTAGAAATACTAAACTCCTCCCCGGCAACGGCGCCAGAAAAAGGGCTTGATATCTCCTTTTTATTGATTCGGTGTTGGAACATAAAAGGGTATCCCGCACCTATTTTCCCAGAGGTGACCCTGGGTTATCGAACCCACGAGAGGAAGATTACCTTTAAGCAATGGTCTCTAGCAAGCTTTTGTCAAAGTTTCAAATCCAACTTTTGACCGGATCAGCAAGCAAATAGTGATTCAAACACTTATAATAGAAAGAGGTACGGGCATGAGGTGTTAATGCTTACAACCATGTATTTGCGTTGGGATCAAATAAGACATTAATTTGTGCTCGGGAAGTCACCCACCAAGATGTGTTTGTTTCATATCAGAGTGGGGGGGTGTCCAAATTACATCTTAACCGGCAAGAGTCATGCATCAAGAATCAGTTGTCCTATCGAAGGCACTATCTGTCTCGTGGGGTTGCCCCGATAATTAAGATAATCAAATCAGACAAAAGCATTGGGTGTTTAATGACTACACCTCATGTATCCCCAAGGATATGATCCATGTTACCCTAATAAACCTTACTGTCACCGGTGTTCGGTATAACACTTCATGGTCTCCTTGCTCCTAGCCTCACCAGTGCTCGATCTCCATCATCTCGGGTACCTACATAGATGAAGATCACAGACCAGATAAGAGACACTTCACGAAACAATTTTATTTCACACATACGGGACGATATGTCAAAGACTTCCATTGGTCCCCTCAACAAATACCTGGGGTTGCAAGGCTCATGCCTTAACCCATACCTTACCGAACTACTCACGCATGGAGATCAGATCGCAAGAAGAAAACATAAAAGAGCACATCTTGGGATTGCTTGATTGTAGTATGTCTTACAATGGATGCCTTGTGTGATGCACGATTACAAGTATGAACTAGATGTAAGAGCACTATGGTGGTGGTGGAGATGGCTATGGAGATGGAAATGGCGATGACTAGGGTTTGTGGATGATGATGAAGAGGTTCTAGCTTCTATGCTCGACGTCGTTCTATTGACATTTCGATGGGGCCCCCTTTATAAAAGTTGTTCACGTAGACGAGCTGCCTCGAAATCCATGCCAAATGACCGCTCATACGAGCGCTCGCGCCCGTATGGGATGCCATCTTTTGTTCTAGCTTCATTATGGCACCTCCTGGTGATTCTTTCTACCTCCATTTTCCTTCATTTCCATTTCCACATGTGATTTATTCCCTTTTAACCCATTTCCTATGGAAAAACATTAAATAGAGGATTTGTGGAATCCTTTGCATTCATTAGTCATTAGTGGCAACATCGGAGCGAATATCTTTTCTTAAATGAAATATCTCGGTTTAAAAAAGGGTGAAATGAGTGTAAAAATATCACTCATCAACAACTTCCATTGAAACTCTCCATCGAATTATGGGTTTATGATCAGATTATTCATTGAAACTATTTGATATTTTCTGAGATTTATATATGTGTGATTTTATAGCTATGTATGCTTTCCGATCTATGAGTTTCTTTGGCCAAAATTAATAAGTAGATCTTCAGAGGGAGTGGTGCATAGTACTAGGTTGAATCTTGTGGTGTCCTTACTCTATCAGGGGGAATTGCAAGGCACATATTTTTATTGTTGCTAATAAGGATAAAACGATGGGTTCGACCATATTAATTGATCTTACTTTGTTTACATTATGTCATCATACTTCAAACATTACTCTGTATGTTATAAACTTAATAGCTTGTGATGCATGCTGGATAGCGGTCAGGGGTGGAGTAATAATAGTAGATGCAGATGGATGTATGTCTACTTGACAAGAACATAATGCCTGTATATTGATCATGTCATGAAGAATTATCATAACTATGCGATATTTTATCAATTGCCCAACAGTAAATTGTGTAATCACCGTTGATATGCTTATGAGAGAGATGCCTCTAGTGAACGTTGTGGCCCCGGGTCCATTCATTTTATATTTACTAAACCCTAAAAATACTTGCTGCAATTTATTTACTTTTTTTTGTTTTATCTATCTATCAGTATCAGATTTGATCATTGCAATTAACGAGTTCAAGGGGATTGACAACCCTCTTGTTTTCATTGGGTGCAAGTATTTGCTTTTTTTGTGTGCATGTGTTGTTTACCATTGTTTGTGTGGCGTCTTCTACTGGTTCGATAAACATTGGTTATTAACTGAGGGAAATACTATCTATTACTATACTACATCACCCTTACTCTTCACAGAAACCCCAATGCCGCTCACCACCGGCAGCCCTAAAGCCTCCTCTGCCACCGCCTCTTCCTCCTGCTCCTTCCCTCATGGAACTCCTATGCATGTCCAACATCCACACGCGACCACCACCACGCCATGGGTGCGGCAGCAAGCAGGCATGCCGTTGTCGTTCGTCTTGGCCAGCCGCCCAATATCGATCGCTCTTCCTCCATGTCCCGCGGCGAAAAGACGGGGGGTGCATTGGAGTGGGTGGTGTGGTTGGGGAGTAGGCGACAAGGTGTAAGAGAAGAGTGGATAAAAGTCGTGGTTGAAGGTTCAGCGGAGAAGAGGGGAAAAGGAGAGCATTGGCGACGTCAATTTTTTTTTCTTCCAAAAGAATTCCTACACTGGCATGGTTGATCCCCTGCTTCAATTCGTACCTCAATCCAACAGTCCAGGGAACGTTCGTCCGAGATTTTCAACAATTACTACTCCCTCCGTCTCGGTGTACAAGTCATCTTACGTTGTACACTGCGACCAAGGTGAAGGGAAAAACAAAAGAACTTAATATTTATTAGCTAATTAATATCATTGCATGCAATAAACTGACCAATGCATGCGGTGCTAGGTAGTCTCAAGTCATTAAAAACATACACGCCCCACATTTTCTATTGGTTGATCGGTAAGAAACAAGAAACGAGGTGAGAATTAATGCACCGTGACTAAGTGTTTTGGGAAAATCTAATTTTCGTAAGATGACTTATACACCGAGACGGAGGGAGTATACAACTTATGCTGATGGTTTTTCCAAAAAAAAACAAATTACATTATAATGTCAGGTGCAGGTGTGGTTGTGAGGGACGCCTTAAATGCTAATGCCTTATCATTATGCTTTCGCTTCGATCGTATTCATCATATTGAATATAAGTTTGGGCAAAATATCGCGTGGATGTCATGCCGTACTTTGGGGCTACTTTCCACCAAGCTATGCACCAACGTTGGCAACGCAGATAATGGCATGATAGGCCCACATTTCTCAAGCAGTCATGCATGTGTTTTTTATATGACGCACAATACACGAAATAAAAAGTTCAAGTTGTAGTTTTGCTATATGTATATGATATGAATAGTTTTATGAAAGTAGCCTAGAGTGTTAGGCTTGGTTTAGATTAAAAGATTTAGGGAAGGGAGGTCACAAATGTAGAAATGAAGCTCTTCAGGGGCTCATTAGATCTCTATGCAAGCAGACTAAAGTTGCACTATGATTGTTTGCTCTTGTTTCATACTGTATTGTACTACTGTGGAAAAAAGTCACAAAAAAGTTAAATCCAAACGGACGCTAAACGGGATCTGTATGATCTACCGTAGTGCGAAATCCTACTTTAGTACCGTAGTCCTATTTTTACCCAATAATAAAGCGGCTACTGCTTTGCCCGCTCACCGTCGCGGCATTTTTGTAAACAAGTCTTTGTGCTTTGTGATAATTCAACCCGCAATCCCTTCTTAAGTGGATCTAAAAGAATGTTTCATTTTTACACAACAACCCCTACATTTGTAAGAATTCAACCTACGATCCTTTATTTTATCTTATCTTATCCAGACGCAGGTGAGGGGCGACGTTGGCTACAGACGCGGCGGAGGACGACAAGGCGACCGCCGTGCTTGGGCGGGAGGAGGGAGGACACCTCCATCTGGACGCCGCCGTCGCCGTGCTCGGGCGGAAGGAGGGAGGCCGCCTCCATATGGCCGCCGCGGGCGCCGTGCTCGGGCCGGGAGGAGGCAGACCGCCTTCATCTGGGCGGCGCTGGCCGCCGTGCTCGCGCTGGAGGCCTCCATCTGGCCGCCGCCGGACGAGGTGCTCGCGCGGTAGGAGGGAGGCCGCCTCCATCTGGCCGCCGCCGGCGCCATGCTCGGGCGGGAGGAGGGAGGCCGCCTCCATCTGGACGCCGCCGGCCGTGTCTACGCGGAGGAGATATCCCCATCGCCTGTCGTTTCCCCTCGCGACCTAGCTGTGCAAGGCCACACAGAGAGGCCGACCTCATCCTCCATCAAGGTTGCAGAACACCCTCTCCTGTGCTTGATTTCCCTTTTTTGGATTTCATCAGCTGGATGGCGACCAGGCCAGGAAGGGAGTGGACTTGTGTTGCTTACAACTTTGCATGGCGACCAGGCCAGGAAGGGAGTGGACTTGTGTTGCTTACAACTTTGCTCCTCTCTTCCCCCTTTTCCTTTGATGGTTCGAAACATCTTGGAGTAGTGGATGGATCAGATATGGTCCATAGCACTGTTTTTTTTTTTTTTGTGCAGGAACAGTTCAACATGTAGTTCTTGATGGGATTTAGTAATTTTGGCTGTTGAGCAAGATCGTGGAAGCTAAGGCTGCTAATTCATGTGCCATTATTGTCCTTTTTTTCTTAGATTTTTTGGGCTGATGAGTACGGTCTTGGGAGTAAGGAAGCAGAGATACTTCTTCAATCCCAAAATTTATGTTGTTCCGAGAATTACCATGACAAGCAAGCACTGAATCTTTCTTGGCTATCTATAAAATCTATTGCAGCGGTACATGTCTTCTGAAGTGCCGAGAAACGGTGATCATGTCGATCGCACTACATGCTTTTAGAAAGCTAGAGCATGAGCAGGCAGAACCATCCACTCAAAGTGTCGTGCAAGCATAGTAGCCAGGTAATTGGACTAGCGTCATGTCAGGTTAATCCAAGCTCATTCTGTTGGTATGCCCCATGGCTGGATTTGCTTGCTTTGCTGTGTACTGGAGGTGCTCAACGAAATCCACCAGTATGCTCTTGGTCTTGGAGGATTGCGGAAGAGGATATGTAGATTCTAGCTGTCCCTAGGAATTTACTAGAAATTATAAATGGTGGTCCGTGTGCGGTATAATTTTTTATAAATCTAGGCAACCAAATTGGTTCAGTATCAACTGCTTGATTTCTTTATACCCTCTTCTCTGGCCCAGTGAATCGTATGTGATTCATAGTAAAGTTTCAGTGCGAGATGATTCTAGCATTTGCCTCTACTGTGGAAACTTTTACGGACTTCATATCATTCAACAAAGGCAGACCTTCTCACTGCTTCTGTGAATTTGTCTTGAACAGAACATTAGGTTTCTAAATTGTGCCGACTTGAGCAGAAACTATCTATATAACCAATAAATTTTTAAAGAGGAAGTCTTAGGTGCTAACGTTAGATGAAGTAAGGTTGGTTTCCTATCTTCCATGGTTTGTCGGAAAGAAAGGGCTTCCACTAGCATGAATATTCCACAAAAATCAAACTTCATGCTTGGTAATACAGGAAGTTGCAGCCTCTATTGATATCCTCTATAGATCAAGGATATACATTATCATATGCATTCATCTGGTGTGTGTCTTTTTTATGATGGATGGTTGTGGGTTAAACCGCAAATCTTCATTGAGATTTAGATGCACAGGATAAGAGTGTTGAGAAAGTATAGGAATTTGAACAGGTCATAAGCCTTTTCTACAATAATGGCAAAAAGAAAGAAAAACGTGGTAATCAATTAATGCTATACCATGGTTAGTGATGCACATATGTTGTCTACTAACACATATGCTCCACCTCCGTCACACGTTCTTCCGTGTAGTACTGCTTTCAATGTCTTGTGACGCTGATGTCCATCTCAAACGACAACAGCAGTAGCTGCTGCTCCTGTTTCAAGGGCAAGACAGGGCACTGGGAGCGGGTAATCTGATTGGAGGTTCAGACAATAATGAGCCAGAAGTATCTAACAATGGTATTGTTGTATTGCAAGGCATGAACCACAAATTAGGATATACTCCCTCCGCCCCAAAATAAGTGTCGATGCTTTAATACTATATTTGTACTCACTTAGTACTAAATTTTCGACACTTATTTTGGGACGGAGGGAGTATTTCCCATCAACAATTTGGCTACTGAAAATGTTTACTTAATACTAAACTGAATGCTAAGTATGGTTAGGTGACAAGCTTATCTCATTCTGATCCATACTTCCTTCACTTTGTGCAGGCATTTTATCAAGGTCCATTTTGTTGAATATGAAATGAGAACAATTTGGTATTAAAGGGGGGTTGGCGATACGCCATCGTTATGTTTGGTATGTCATGTCCTCGGCCTCCTCTCATGACTCATGTAACTTATCGATAGCTTGATATCTTTGGGTATATTTTCATTATAGTACTCCCTCCGTCCCAAAATAAGTGTCGCAAATGAATCCCGAATTTTTATATATATGAAGGAGTTCTCTTGTATGCAACTTGATACATTGTTGGTATGTGACATATTTTCTACTTCATCAGTATGAGTGTATGACCTAGAATTAATTCTTCTATTTGCTTCTATATATTTACAAGCTATACATATAATGAGACTCCTTGCAAGTTCATAAAAACAATTCAACATCTTCATTTGTGAGTATACTCTGGTTTTGCTTCATGTCTTCTACAAGTAGTGATTTCTATTTTGTTTTGTTAATTCTGCTTGATTTTTTTCGGCCTTGGGATCTTTCCACGGAATGTTAGAGATTTTCTGACATGAAGAACAACACACAAAGGAAACATGAAGCTCTTGCGTCATGACTCCCATGGGACTGCTGTGGTTCTTACAAAATTTCCTGCAGAAGTACTACATGGTAGTCTTGAAGTAAATACTCCTATTTTTTTACCTGATATGTTGTTGCAGCACAATAGAGTTATATACCCTTAATGTTATTTTCCTTTTAGTTTCCAGATAGTGGAAAAAAAATTAAGAACAAACTTCGGTGGGATAGAAACACAGGTTTGTTGTATTCCACAAAACTGAAACATGATTTCTATATTCCAGCAAGCACTTCTAAGAGCTCTCCTATGAAGTTCACCTACCATCACAACATTGGTAGTGCTATTGAGTAAACGTGGCCGCGAGGAACATGTCCTCCTCGGTGCCGACCCACCCGTAGCTACCGCAGCGCTCGCCGCCACGGCAGCACTCGTTCACGCCGCCGAACTTCCTCGCTTGCACGGCCACGCGATCGGCAGCCGCTACGGCGTGGACGACCTTGACCTCCACGAGCAACTTGGGCGCCTTGCACCCGCCGCCCAGCTCCCGGCCCGCCGGCGAGAGCCTCAGCCAGCTCTCCGCCGACGCCGACAAGGCGAGCTCGGCCCGCGCCAGCACGCGCGAGGACGGCCTCCCTGTCCCCAAGAACGCCGCGAGCCCGGACGACGCCGGGCGCGGCCTCCACCGGAGCTCGAACGCGACCTTGCCCGGCGCGTCGACGGCCCCGCCGTTGCCGGCCAGCTGGAAGCGCACGCGCTCGCCCCAGAGCACGTCGTCGCCCCCGGCGCCGCACGGGACCTCGCGCGTGTCCACGCGGATCCGGCGCCTCCCGTCGCCGGCCGGGACGTAGTACCTGACGAAGAGGCTGCCCTCGAGCCGCGCCTCGACGCCGGCCACCCTCACGACCTTGACGTCGAACTCCAGGCTCGGCTGCCTCGCCATGCTCCTATCCTCGCCCTCGACAAGTGTCAAACTAAACTATGTATGTATGCTGATTGCTGAGCGAGCAGTGGGGTAACTGGGCTTGAACTGAAGCTTTCTTGGAAGCAGGCGCTTATATAGGGCTTTGCTGGGTTGCGTTGGGAGGCCGCAAGTGGAACTACTTATGCATATCCGAGTGCTCGGTGGCGCGTGGGTCGTCAAGGGGATATGCACGCATGGGAGGAGTCGCTGTAATTCGCGACGGCAGCCGCGCAAAACCACATGGCTGAAAATGAAACGGCCCTCGCTTTCCCGAGGGGAGCGGGCCGCGCGTGCCAGTGCGGGTGGGCGGTGAGGTGAAGCGAGGCTAGCCATCTCGAGTTACCCTTGGGCACGTCAAGGGCTGCCTGGCCATAGGCACGGCGCAAAGAGACGAGTGGCGGGCGGGGTGGCTGACGGGGATGGGCATGGCGATCACGTTGATATTCATTGGTTATAAACTTACGTGTGTGCTGGAACGATCGGACGCGGCAACCCTCGCGCCTTTCTTCTCTCCAGTTGGCGCGGCACATGCGTAGATTGCTGATAGCTACCAGCCCCGCTGCACTCGGATTCTGGCTTCGTAGTTTTTGGGGGCGCACTCGAGTTCTTTATCGAGTAAAGCGGTAAAGCCTCCGTGGTCTGAATCGGATTCAGATAACTAGATTAGGATTAGGATCCTGTGACGCAGATCAGATTATTAATTCTCCATTTTGTACGGTTAATGTAAAGCATTGTTGGGGCTAAAGAACAGGTAGCTTAGCTCTAGTATCGTTCTAATCTTTACTCCCTTTGTAAGTCGGGCACGAGTTTTACGTCTTCAATTTAACTAAAAAGATATGATATGTATTATATTTTATCAAATACATATTTTTAGATTGGTTGTCAAATTAAGTTTCTAATCATATAATTTTTGTGACATATTATACCTGTTTTATTAGTCAAATTGAATACCTAAAAACGTGTGCCCGATTTATATAAACCCAACTGAAGGCAGTATTTTCCATTGATCAACCACCTCCATGTTTCACATGTATGCTATAGTTGGCAGATAGCGAAGCTGGCGTGGGCTTTGCCACGCCATCGTTTATAGGATTTGTTTGTTGGTTGTTTATTCACTTGCAGGCCCTTTCGTATCATTATTTTCACGATTTTGATGGACGATCGTGGTGTGAGATCAATCGGAAGCGAGGCATGGTTGAAGAGTCTACACCTTCACACGCGGGTAGGCCCCCGCTAGTTTGGCCCAACAAACTCTACACGAATGGTGTAACACGGATGTTTTCCTGCCTTTGCCTGGACCCAATGAAAACGCAATATCCAGGTAAGATCTTCGTTAAAACGCAATATCCAAGTAAGATCTTCGTTATTTCGGTGCCAAATCTTGAAGTATTTAACAAAAAACTACCACATTTCATGGAAACGTGTTTAAAAACTACCACTTTACGATTTTGTGCCAAAAACTACTACTTTTTTACTAATCCGTTGCTAAAAACTACCAGGTGTGAAAAGTGCCCGATTTACCTCTTCTAAACGCCTTTCTGACATGCTGGGCCCACAAGTCAGGTTGACCCTTAACATTGACCGTTATTACAGATAGGTCCCACACGTCAACCCTCTTCTTCCACCTCTCTCTCCACCCTTATGTGCATTACATCGAACATATTCTGTGCGTGCCGCGCCGCCGGGCGAGCAGGCCGCCGCGCCGGCGAGCAGCCAGGCTGCCGCGCCGCCGGGCGAGCAGGCCGCCGCGCCGCCGGGCGAGCAGGCAGGCTGCCGTGCCGCCGGTCGAGCAGGCCGCCGCGCCGGCGAGCAGTCAGGCCGCCCGTCGAGCCAGGCTCTGACGGCTGCGGCGGCGGCTCGTCGCCGGAGCTCCCCTGCTGCTGCTAGGCCCTGCCCAATTCAGTAGTCGGTGTTGCGCGTCGCCGGAGCTCTCCTGCTGCTACTAGGACCTGCCCAATTTAGTAGCCGGCGTGGCGCGTCGCCGGAGCTCCCCTACTTCCCTCCCACACAAAGCTAGCTTCGTACGTGTGTGTGTGACTCAATCAATCAGCGTGCTCCTGCACGAGCACCGCACGAGACTAGCCTACTAATTTCTGCGATGAGCTCTCTGCCTTTCGTCAAACAGCTTGAGTGTGTGCAAGCTCCGCAGCTGCCTCGCCTCCTTCCGCTTGCCCCGCTGCCCCTAGCAGGTCCACGCTTGAGTCGAGGCTGCGGCTCGTCCGGCGTCGGGCTGCCGCAGAGACGGCCAAGGTGGCCGAACATGACGGCGGACGCACGGGTCCAGCCTGAGCGTGGGCACTGGAAGCGGCTGGCGAGCCGAGCAGGAGGCGCGCGTCGCCGGAGCGGGCTAGATGAGAGGGCGAGGCGCGCGTCGCCGGAGCAGCTCGGGGTCGACCGTGGACGAGCAGGCCGCCGCGCCGGCGAGCAAGCAGGCCGCGCCGCCGGGCGAGCAGGCTGCCGCGCCTCCGAGCAGGCAGGCCGCGCCGACGGGCGAGCAGGCCGCCGCGCCGGCGAGCAGTCAGGCCGCGCCGCCGCGTCGCCGGGCGAGCAAGCAAGCCGCGCCACCGGGCAGGCCGCCGCGCGCGCGAGCAGGCAGGCCATAACGGTCAATCTAACAGAGTTTGACTACTACGCCACATCAGCACTTCCATGCGGGCCATCCTTGTCATAAACTAATTTAAACAAGCCAAATCGTCAACTTTTCTGACATGGTAGTTTTTAGCAAAAAATTAGTGAAAAAATGATAGTTTTTGGTCAGTTTTTGTAGAGTGGTAGTTTCTGGACACGTTTCCATGAAATGTGGTAGTTTTTGGTTAAATACTCCAAATCTTGCAACTTTCATTTATAGGATTGAAACCATATGAGTTTTCATGTGTACTAGTTTGTATGCAGTTTCGAAATAAAATTACCACTGGGTTCAACTTTTCTCTTCGTTCCCAACAAATAAATTCTTGAGCCTTTTTGTGATACAATCAAAGAACTTCTTGCACGAGAACAAACATATGGTCGAATAGTTAGGAGGGGTGTAAATGCCATGATATAAATTCTTATGTTTCTCATATTCATGATCTTTTAGCCCTGCAATCAAAGAGGCAAAGTGACCCTTATGCTTGCGAATCGAAGCTAATCATCCCAAGGATTTGACCCCAAACGCGATGCTCCGCCAGTGGCAGGAGAAAATGGTGGGGCATGTAAGCAACCTTCAATGGACGGTTGACAAAGTAAATGATACTAGTTGAGACGGTTGACGAGTCGGCATTATTGCACGGCTTTTAGCTCCAGTCACCAGTGCGACGCGTCAATAATACTCGTTAGTGGCGTTCTTTACACCTGACACATTCCTTTCACGACCCTATGGTGAGGACCTCACAGAGTTGCCACAAAAAAGAGGGTCAAGTTGACCTACAAAGAGTGTTTAGCGATCCGTGGATTAATCATTAATGGCGGTCTACATCTCTTTCTCATGATCTGTAGCAGATCGGATCTACTAGCAATAGCACAGAAAGTCCACAGCCAATCTTCGTCAAAACTCTGTACAAACGCAGCACATGAGGCATAATGATGGCCTCAATAATGTTCGGTGGGTACATTGACGGACTCTATCCCTGCTACTGTTACAATGGATGATTACAGCCACGTAGTAGTACAAAGGGGGAGATAGTGTGAAGAAATGTAAATAAATTTTTGAAGTGAAGGGGCAGAATAATTTATTCTTTCAAAAAAAAATAGTATTACCAGGATGTAAAAAGACAAACATGTTTCTCCCACTAGAACATCTTATTTGCAGCGTAGCCATGTCAATGACTGGAGGTGTGTCAACTATGAACTTGATTCTGCAACAGTACCTGATTTTGCTCGGTCATCTTCAATCATGGCTTTGATGTAGAATTCGCCTGCTTTGTAGGAGGATCGAACCATCGGACCAGATGCAACATAACGGAATCCCTGCCATTTAAATACATGTCATTTTGGCAGCAATTCAAGCAATACGTACAATGCAGAGTAAGAGTATTGTGTGTCCTGAGCAGTAAGAAAGATTCTGGGGAACCAAAAAGGATAACAGTAGCACTGATATACTCCCTCCGTCCCAAAATAAGTGTCGATGATCTAGTACAAAAATTGCACTAGCTTAGTACAAAATCTGCGACACTTATTTTGGGACGGAGGGAGTAGATTATTATGATAAAACAAGTTCCTAGATCTTCACGTCTCTAGCATAAGAAACCATGGTGGTTTACTAAACGGCAGAAGTGACAAGGGCGCACTATCCAGATTTGATTTATTCTTTGTGGATCATGATAATTGTCAACAGCCAATAAAAAATACTCCCTCGGTTCCAAAATAAGTGTCGTGGTTTTAGTTCAAACCGAGGGAGTACTTGACAATGCATTGTGGCTGAGACAAGTGATTTATTGTGTGTATGCTGTGAAATTAAATCGATGGTTAATGTTACATTTGACACAAACAATATGTATAATAGCAAATCGTGATTGATAATAGATCTTTGCGTGATCGAAAATCACAAGAACTCGAAGTACAAGATGTGGATGAAGCATACCATTTCAACACCAAGGGCTCGGTAGTTCTCGAAGGCTTCAGGAGTAATATACTCAGACACTGGCATATGTCGCTTTGACGGCCTCATGTACTGACCAAATGTAATGACATCAACACCAGCAGCTCTCACCTTTTCCATTGTGCTGATAACCTGATCGGGAGTCTCCCCACAACCCAGCATGACTGATGTCTTCGTGAGAGTGCCAGGAGGGGCATACTCCTTCGCCATTTTCAGAACATCCATTGACTGCTTAAAATTTGCACGGTGGTCTCGCACATCTCTTTGAAGCTCTTCCACCGTTTCAATATTGTGTGCGAAAACATGCAACCCAGAAGTTGCTACCTTTTCTACACAACTTGGATCTCCTCGGAAATCAGGTACTGTATAATTATTTGTGTAAGGGCACAGTACATGGAAAGCCTAATAGTAAGAGATTGCCGGTGTGTCAAAATAGAAAATACTCATGTTTGTTTTTTATAACACACACACATGTTGCAAGATTCGAATTTTGCAATGCTTCGAACATAGTTAGTTGACTATATAGGTGTAGTAACACACAAGTGGCACCCACTAAATCTAAATTCATACTCCCTCCGTGACATAATGTAAGACGTTTTTTGACACTGCCATTGACTCTAAAAACATCTCATAAAAAGTTACAGAGGGAGTATTTGAAACTACATTCAGTTTTAATAATTTTCTAATTATTGATATATATCAGAAAAGGAATGAACAGCCAAAGTTCAATCTACATGACCATGCCAGGTTAAATCACGCCTTACAAAAATGAACTGAGGGGATACTGAACTACTGACAACAGAACTAGGAGTATGCCTCTTACCGAGCGCTTCAATAAGCATATCTGGCTTTAAAGTCTTCAACCTCTGTACTGTTTCAGCAAAATGGCCACTCCCCTGATCAGGTAAATCATCCCGGTCCACACTTGTGATAACTATATATTCAAGGCCCCACGATGCAATAGCTTGCGCAACATTGGCAGGCTCATTGGGATCTGGTGGAGGAGGGGTTCGTGATGTCTTGACATTGCAAAATCTACAAATTATTGACTTATCAAATTCTCAAACAATCTGAACATGCGACTTGCACATCATCTCTAAAAGGTGATATGAGCAGAGAACTGGAATAAACTGTCAAACAAAACAATAATAAATGACTTCTGTTCCTGGCAGGACCACATAAATATGAGGACACAGCTAAAACGAACTAACAACAACAACAACTAAGCCTTAGTCCCAAACAAGTTGGGGTAGGCTAGAGCTAAACCCATAAGATCTCGAAACCAGCTCATGGTTCTGGCACGTGTGTCGGCGTCCTGGGAACGGAGGTACCCAGAACTGCCTGCCTGCGACCCAGGGCGTGGCCCGCTACGGAGGCCTGGTACGGTCCAGCGCGGTCTCACTCAAGACAAGGCCCTCGCGAGAGCCCCGCGCTCGCGAGGGAGACGGCGCCAAGACCCTCAGAGGGAAGAGGCCTCCCCAGGCACCCTCCTGAGTGGCGGAGATCCCTATGCAACGCTCAGCCTCGGGAGGCCGGAGGTGACGCAAGCCAAGCCAGGTGGGCACCAGCGCGCGCAGAAGGGACAGTTTCCTCTTTGGTGCAAAGGAGGCAAGGGCGTACGCAGGTTCCCAAAGCACCCCCCAAAGGTTTCCATTCCGGTGCAACAAGACCAAGACCACGAGCTCCGCAGGACGGACGTCATCGCCGAGCCCACCTCTGCATCGCCACCGGCTACTTTGCAGGCGAAGACCACCTTTCGTCAGGATAAGGCGTACTCCTTGTCCCCCTTCGAATTTGGCCGTTGTGGGATCCCTTCCCGCCATTGCGATAAGGGAAGAGGACCCGGGCCGCTATAAATAGAGGCTAGACCGCTCCGTAGAAGGGGGGAATCCAACACCACCCGAGCGCCCTCGCGAGGCAACTCATCATTGTACTAGTTCATCCACAAACCTCCTCGTGAGGCAATCCACCAAAAGGCAGGAGTAGGGTTTTACGCTTCGCAGCGGCCCGAACCTGGGTAAATCATCGTGTGCTATCTTCTTCCTTGCAATCGAGCGAGTTCGTCGAGCTAGGCTATCGAGGTGTGAGCTTGAGGCCGAAGCTGGTGGGGATCTTCGCACACGCCCCTGTGTTCGAACCTCTTTGGGTCTTGCAGAGCCCGGAATCCGACAACGTGGATAGCTAACTTTCATGCGCCCCTGTCCATGGCTAGTTCTTTGGTGATATTCCAGTCCTTCAGATCTCTCTTTACAGACTCCTCCCATGTCAAGTTTGGTCTACCCCGACCTCTCTTGACATTATCAGCACGCTTTAGCCGTCTGCTATGCACTGCGCTTCTGGATGTTTGCGTTGTATATGTCCAAACCATCTCAGACGATGTTGGACAAGCTTCTCTTCAATCGGTGCTACCCCAACTCTCATGTATATCATCATTCTCTTCAATGTTCAACCGACGTTGGACCCGATCCATTCTTGTGTGGCCACACATCCATCTCAACATGCGCATCTCCGCTACACCTAACTGTTGAACATGTTGCCTTTTAGCCCACCAACACTCAGCGCCATGCAACATTGTGGGTCGAATCGCCGTCTTATATAACCTGCCTTTTAGCTTTTGTGGCACTCTCTTTGTCACAGAGAATACCAGAAGCTTGGCGCCACTTCATCCATCCGGCATTGATACGATGGCTCACATCATCGATATCACCATCCATCTGCAGCATTGACCCCAAATAGCGAAAGGTGTCCTTTTGAGGTACCACCTGTCCATCAAGGCTAACCTCCTCCTCATGCCTAGTAGTACTGAAACCGCGTCTCATATACATAATTTTAGTTCTACTAATCCACCACTAAAACGAAATATGTTGCCAAAATAGAAACAAAATCAGCAGTTCCCCTGAAATGTACATCACAGGAACAATCCCTTCTCATATCTGAAACTGGTACTCAAAGGAAACTCCAACAGAACTGGCTTATAGCTTTGCCCACAGCCTACACAACCAAAACCCTCACCGTTTTCAATATAGATTGCATACTTAATAGCACTTAATCCAGACAATAAAAGAAGATAAGCTTTCTCCACTATTATCTCACAATCATAGCACATAAACATTGAGAAGCCACACAAAGCCCTAAGGATACAGAGTGAAATAAACACTTAATTATGAGCACCCCTAACAATTGGCAACAGAATGAAAAATTTGTTTGGGATCCAAACAATTCTGGAGAAAAACTAGCTTGAAGGAAATCAAAACTCAAGCCGAGTGCAAAGAAGCACGTAATTTTCTACCCAAGACAGGACGCATAAGAATGCTCCGGGTAAGCAGAAGATATAAAAATGCATTTCAGGCTGCTACCAGAGTTCAAATTCAAACTAAGAAATAAATGTTACTAAGGTCCTCCCAACTACTTCAAATCAAGTGCATCAAGGACGGAGCAGATCAACTACTGGTGAAGAACGAGGAGATTAAGCATAGATAGCGGGAGTACTTTGACAAGCTGTTCAATGGGGAGAGTGAGAGCTCTACCATTGATCTGGATGACTCCTTTGATGATACTAGCAGGCGTTTTGTGCGGCGAATCCAGGAGTCGGAGGTCAAGGAGGCTTTAAAGAGGATGAAAGGAGGCAAGGCGATGGGCCCTGATTGTATCCCCATTGAGGTGTGGAGAGGCCTCGGGGACATAGCGATAGTATGGCTAACCAAACTTTTCAACCTCATTTTTCGGGCAAACAAGATGCCAGAAGAATGGAGACAGAGTATATTAGTACCAATCTTCAAGAACAAGGGGGATGTTCAGAGTTGTACTAATTACCGTGGAATTAAACTGATGAGCCATACAATGAAGCTATGGGAGAGTCATTGAGCACCGCTTACGAAGAATGACAAGCGTGACCAAAAATCAGTTTGGTTTCATGCATGGGAGGTCGACCATGGAAGCCATTTTCTTGGTACGACAACTTATGGAAAGATATAGGGAGCAAAAGAAGGACCTGCATATGGTGTTCATTGACTTGGAGAAGGCCTATGATAAGATACCGCGGAATGATATGTGGTGGGCCTTGGAGAAACACAAAGTCCCAGCAAAGTACATTACCCTCATCAAGGACATGTACGATAATGTTGTGACAAGTGTTCGAACAAGTGATGGCGACACTGATGACTTCCCGATTAAGATAGGACTGCATCAGGGGTCAGCTTTGAGCCCTTATCTTTTTGCCTTGGTGATGGATGAGGTCACAAGGGATATACAAGGAGATATCCCATGGTGTATGCTCTTTGCGGACGATGTGGTGCTAGTCGATGATAGTCAGACGGGGGTCAACAGGAAGTTGGAGTTATGGAGGCAAACCTTGGAATCAAAAGGTTTTAGACTTAGTAGGACTAAAACCAAGTACATTAGGTGCGCTTTCAGTACTACTAGGCACGAGGAGGAGGAGGATGTTAGCCTTGATGGGCAGGTGGTGCCTCAGAAGGGCACCTTTCGATATTTGGGGTCAATGTTGCAGACAGATGGGGATATCGATGAAGATGTGAACCATCGAATTAAAGCCGAATGGATGAAGTGGCACCAAGCTTCTGGCATTCTCTGTGACAAGAGGGTGCCACAAAAGCTAAAAGGCAAGTTCTATAGGACGGTGGTTCGACCTGCAATGTTGTATGGCGCTGAGTGCTGGCCGACTAAAAGGCAACATGTGCAACAGTTAGGTGTGGCGGAGATGCGCATGTTGAGATGGATGTGTGGCCACACAAGGAAGGACCAAATCCAGAATGATGATATACGAGATAGAGTTGGGGTAGCGCCAATTGAAGAGAAGCTTGTCCAACATCGTCTGAGATGGTTTGGGCATATTCAGCGCAGGCCTCCAGAAGCCCCAGTGCATAGCGGACGGCTAAAGCATGCTGATAATGTCAAAAGAGGCCAGGTAGACCGAACTTGACATGGGAAGAGTCCGTAAAGAGAGATCTGACGGATTGGAGCATCACCAAAGAACTAGCCATGGCCAGGTGCGTGGAAGCTTGCTATCCATGTGCCAGAACCATGAGTTGGTCGCGAGATCTTACGGGTTTCACCTCTAGCCTACCCCAACTTGTTTGGGACTAAAGGCTTTGTTGTTGTTGTTGTAAGGTCCTCCCAAGTATTGTTGATTTTTATGGTATGATAAACATCAAATAGTTGCTTATTTTTTCAAGCTCCCTCTCCTCTGCAAACTCTCTGTAGTCTGTAGTAACTGGCTTGCAGTATGATACAGCCTGGACAAATTCCATCGTGGTCCTTTCTCAACAAATTTCAAGACCCTGGCAGGGACCAATGCCGATGTTTTATGTTGGCAAGGGGAACTAGTGGGATCTTGTAGAAACAGGTCAGCACACCTCTTGCTCGCCTATTGTAACTCTAGTAATATCTGTAGAAACTCCAAGGCAGTGCAAGCACAATTATGGGAATGACTGACTAGCCGAATCCAAAACCTTCACTTGTCTCATGAACAGAAAATGGCAACCTCTCCTGGAGCTGGTCTTTGGTTGCGTCCTCAGGCAAGTCTAATTGGTTAAAGCAAGTATAACATGTGAACTTCGCCATTTTCAAAAAACTATTTATACATTGATTAAGTTTAAAAGCTATGAACTTCAACTCAATCTTCAGATTGTCATTGAGCTAAGCCGTTTCTGACTAGAGTTCACCATAGAATTGCTTCACAGTAAGCATCTACTCTTGCAAAACAGCTAAAATCGAACACTTCTTAAATTACTAGCAGAGTTCAAACATTCACATGATCTAGCAAAGGCAACTTAACTACACGAGAAGCTACAGATCACACTATTCCCCCTCACAATCTCACTGCTCAAGGTGCAGCGTAGCATACAGAACTATGCACATACAAAAATCATGGAAATGGGTACCATATGGATCATCTAAAAGCCCATGCTACTCCTAAACTACACAGTTATCTAGGGCGTCCCTGTACACAGCCTAAACAACCTAAGCAGCTGTCCGCACTGCCCAATACATGCAAGGCAATAGACGAAAAGGATTGATCTCTTTACCTGCATCCGCGCGTGCAGGTGTCACCGAGGATCATGATGGTGGCGGTGGCGGTGCCGGTCTCGCCGCCCGACCAGCACTCGCCGAGGTTGGGGCAGCGCGCCTCCTCGCAGACGGTGTGCAGCTTCAGCTCCCGCAGCTTGGCCTTGATGGCCGCGTACTTGGCCCCGCCGGGGATCGTCTCCTTCATCCACTTGGGCTTGGGCAGCGGCTTCTTCCGTGTCCCCACCTCCACGGAGTACGCGAAGTCCCCCAGCGACGGCGTCTCCGCCTGCAGCCGCCTCCGCATCTCCGCGAGCCGCCCCGCCGCGGGTGCGGCCAGGGGAGGGGACTGCGGGGTCGGGTCGAGGGTTTGGAGGAGGGACGGGGTGGAGGAGATGGAGCGGGCGGGGGCCTGGGACAGGGTTCTCGCCAGGGAGGCCGCCAGATGGCGGCGGCCGTGCATGGTTGCGGCCTGGAGGCGGTTGGTGGACCGGACCGGGGACGGGAGAGGTGGGGAAGACGGTGGCGTTTGTTTGGTGCGGAGAGATCCGATGAAGCGTAGATATCCAGAAGCCGCTTTCAGTAGCAAAGGGCGCCTTCTCATCAAGCATCATGGAGAATTGTTCATTTTATGCTTGTTTAATTTTGGAAGAAACATTCAATCCATTCATTATCTGTCATACAGAGAGTACCACAACTAACAAAAAATATCTGTCATATAAAGAATACCAAAAGTAAAAGAAATACAAACAGGTTCATGAACCACGTAGCGACGACTACAAGCACTGCAGCGAGCCAAAGGCACGTCACGGTCCTCGCCCTCTATCACCGTAGCCAGGCAAACCTTGTTGTAGTAAACAATCAAAAATTCATTATGTTAAGGCCCCACAGGATCAACATAGTAGAACAACAACCGACGTCGATAATAAGAAGCGTAGGTCGAAACTCGGAGGGGTCGAACATGTAGACACATTCCAAGTCATGGTTCTACCTTCAGATCTAGCAAAATTCCAGTCATGGTTCTACTGCACTGGAAGGGCTAGAGCTAATCCAAATCACGGTTCTATCTTCCGATCTAGCAAAATTCGCTAAACAATCGCCAACTTTATTTGGGATCGGCTAACATGAGTAATACAAGTTTTTTGGAGAGACATAGATAAATAAATACAATTTTACTTACACGTGGACCTAAAAAAAATCTCTCTCCGTCATAAATATAAGATCTTTTAAATTTTTTCTGATTTGGATGTATGTAAACACATTTTATTTTGATTGTTCATTCGCTTAAGTCTGCATGCGGTTTATATTGAAATATCCAATACATCTTAGATTTGTGAACCTAGGGAGTAACTCCCTCTAAAGAAATATAAGAGCGTTTAGATAATACAGATAGCAAATCATGGTTCTACCTTCCAATCTAGCAAGATTTGCTAAACAAACGGAGGAAGTAACTATTACTTCCATACTCTTAACTTCACATGTGAGACCGACAAATACAGATAGCAAATACAGAGTTAAGACCAAGCTCCTCGCTTTAGTTTCTCTACCCAATAACTTTTCTTACAAGGTCACTTGAAATTCTCCAACACATGTGTTACGACTACTACTGGGCCACCACAACAGGAAGACCCGACGACCAGGCCCAAGAGAAGCAAGAAGCCCAACGGGCTCTTCGATACAACCACCTAGGAGTTGTAGGTTAAGTAGGCGATCAGCCGGTGGGCGGAGCACGGAATTGTAATCGGCTGAACCTCTTCCCCGAACCCCTCTATCTCTCTTTGTTCCTCTGTATCCCCTCTCCTCCTCCCGATCCCCTTCCAACTGCTAGAACCCTAGCCTCCAAATTCCTCTGTATCTGTCATGATTGTGTAGATCGAGCAAGAGGGACGTAACATATGGTATCAGAGCTTCCGGATTACCTACAGAAACTCACATACACCACGTGGCAGCAGCTGCAAGCCGACAAGATGGAGCTGAGAGTGTAGGAGTTGGCGGCAGCGCTCAAGGCGATTCAAGAGCAAAACGAGTCCATCATGAAGGCGGTGGGGGAGTCAACGACCATCTTCATCGATATCCAGCCGGTGGTGGCAGATCTAGCGGCCTGGAGGCTGGCCCTGGAGTAGTCCATCATGAATCTGCGTCAGGAAATCGGGGGAGTACGCAAGGAGATGGACGCGGTCGCGCGCAACCCCTTCCTCGCCCTCAAGCCCTCCGTGTCTACCCATCGTATGCTACTTTCAAGAGAGAAGTCGCTAGCGAACAATATGCCCCCCCCCCGGGTCTACTTTTATTTTATTTTGCATTTACAATATCTATTCTATCAAGATTTAACCCTTGCAAGTAACGAGTTCAAGGGGCTTGACAACCTTCTTGCCTGCGTTGGGTGCAAATGTTTGGTTTTGAGTGTCTAGGTGTTGTTTAAGGGAATTTGCATTGGTTCTCCTATTGGTTCGATAACCTTGGTTCTCACTCAGGGAAATACCTATCTCTAATGTACTGCATCTCCTCTCCTCTTCGGGGAAAATCCCAACGCAACTCACAAGTAACAAGGACGTGTTCAAAACCGCATTCAAAACCCATTTGGGTCACTATGAGTTCAAGGTCATGTCGTATGGTCTCTCCTGCGCACCGGGCACGTTCCAAGGGGGCATGCATTATGTGCTGGCCCCACTTATACGTCATGGAGTGCTGGTTTTTATTGATGACATTCTAGTCTACAATGCAACTCTGGAAGAACACGTGAGGCTCCTTTGACCAGTGTTCGAACGGCTACAAGAACATCAGCTCAATATCAAATTGTTCAAGTGCACCTTTGCCCAATCTCAGCTTACCTATCTGGGTCATGTGATCAGCGTGCAAGGGATGGCGACTGATGAGAAGGATTGATGTTGTCAAAGAGTGGCCTATTCCCAAAAATGTCAGACAAGTGCAGGGATTCCTCGGGTTGGCAGGATATTATAGGCGATTTGTGCGAGATTTTGGACTAATCAGCCGACCTCTCACCAATTTGCTGAAGAAGAACATAGTGTTCATTTGGTCCAATGAAGCATAGGAAGCATTCCAACATCTGAAAACAGCCCTGATAACAACTCGGTGTTAGGCTTACCCCGTTTTGACAAACCTTTTGAGATTGAGACAGATGCCTCAGATTTTGGGGCGGGTGTCGTACTCATGCAAGAAGGCCACCCGTTGGCTTTTCTCAGCAAGGCATTAGGGCCCCAAAAAAGAGGCCTTTCGACCTATGAGAAGGAGTTCATGGCAATTTTAATGACAGTGGACAAATGGCGTGCAGACTTGCAAGGATCCGAATTTGTGATTCGAATGGATCAAAGTGCATTGGCGCATCTCAGTGATCAGCGGCTGGTTACTCCCTGGCAACGACGAGCTTACACAAAATTGATGGGGCTTCAATATTGGGTGTTGTATCGGAAGGGAATTGAGAATAGGGTTACTGAGGCCTTATCACGCAGAGAGATGGAAGTCACGACCATTTAAGTAGCTATGCTTCTTTGGTTGGGGGAAGTAGTGCAAGGGTACCTAACTGACGATCGGGCCCATGGAATTTTGCAGCGCTGCAGTGCATCAGTGGACCCCAACTCTCAATATACAGTGCATGATGGATTGATCTTATACAAGGGTTGCATGTGGGTGGGCTCCAATGAAACCATGCAGCAAAAGATTTTGCAGGCTATCCATGGCAGTGCCACTGGCGGTTACTCTGGCATCCATGCCACCTACAAATGCCTCTGGAGACTGTTTGCATGGCCTGGCATGTGATGTGGCTTGAGACTACGTCCGTATTTCCCCAAAGAGGAAGGGAGGATGCAGCACAGCGACGGTAAGTATTTCCCTCAGTTATGAAACCAAGGTTACCAAACCAGTAGCAGGATCACCACCACCCAATAAGCAGCACCTGCACACAAATAACAAATACTTGCAACCCGACGCGAAAGAGAGGTTGTCAATCTCTCTACGGTAAAAAGATAGATTAGGTAGTGATAGATAGGAGAGATAGATCTCTCAAGAACACAAAATAAAAAGAGCAAATAAAAAGTGCAGCAATATATTTTTGGATTTTTGGTTTAGTAGATCTGAAAACAAAGAGGCAAAAAGATAGATCAGAAAGCAATATGTTGGAAAAGTAGACCCGGGGGCCGTAGGTTTCACTAGTGGCTTCTCTCATGAGTATAGCACACGGTGGGCGAACAAATTACTGTTGGGCAATTGATAGAAGATCAAATAATCATGACGATATCCAAGGCGATGATCATTATATAGGCATCACGTCCAAGATAAGTAGACCCACTCCTGCCTGCATCTACCACTATTACTCCACACATCGACTGCTATCCAGCATGCATCTAGTGTATTAAGTTCATGAAAAAATGGAGTAATGTAATAAGAACGATGACATGATGTAGACAAGATCTATTCATGTAGGAATAGACCCCATCTTGTTATCCTTAATGGCAACGATACATGCGTGCCTTGCTGCCCCTTCTGTCACTGGGAAAGGACACCGCAAGATCGAACCCATCACAAAGCACCTCTTCCCATGGCAAGAAAAATCAATCTAGTTGGCCTAACTAAACCAAAGATTCGAAGAAGAAATATGAGGCTATAAGTAATCAAGCATATAAGAGATCAAAGAAGACTCAAATAATATTCATGGATAGAAACTGATCATGAACTCAAAATTCATCGGATCCCAACAAACACACCGCAAAAGTTTACATCAAATAGATCTCCAAGAGACCATTGTATTGAGAATCAAAAGAGAGAGAGGAAGTCATCTAGCTACTGCCTACGGACCCGTAGGTCTATGGTGGACTACTCACGCATCATCGGAGAGGCACCTATGAAGAAGATGAACCCCTCCGTGATGGTGTTTAGATTGGATCTCGAGGTTCTGGAACTTGCGGCAGCTGGAATTGTGTTTCGTCGACTCCCCTAGGGTTTTCTGAATATTTGGGAATTTATAGGCGTCAGAGGCGGTGGAGGGGGGCCCCGTGGAGGGCACAACCCATCAGGGCGCGCCGGGCCCCCCTGGCGTGCCCATGTGGGTTGTGGCCTCCACAGCCCACCTCTCTGGTACTTCTTTGGCCCACTGGGTGTCTTCTGGTCCAGAAAAAATCTCCAAAAAGTTTCGTCGCGATTGGACTCCGTTTGGTACTGATATTCTGCGAAGTAAAAAACAAGCAAAAACAGCAACTGGCACTTTGGCACTATATCAATAGGTTAGTCCCAAAAATGATATAAAGTTGTTATAAAATGATTGTAAAACATCCAAGAATGATAATATAACAGCATGGAACAAGCAAAAATTATATATACGTTGGAGACGTATCAGCATCCCCAAGCTTAATTCCTACTCGTCCTCTAGTAGGTAAATGATAAAAACAGAATTTTTGATGTGGAATGCTGCCTAACATGTTCATCTCCTATTCTTTTCTTTTGTATAACATGGAGATTTGGACTTGTAAATAATTCAAAGCAATAGTCTAGTTTTAACATAATGACTTCAATACTCAAACATGTCAACAAGCAACCATGTCTTTCAAAATATCAACACTAAAGAAAGTTATCCCTAGCCCATCATGCTCAATCATTGATCCATTCATGAAACACACTCAAATATTAGCTATACCCAATGCTCAAGTACGATCATAGTGCCCCCTAGTTGGTGCTTTATAAGAGAAGATGGAGACACAATAAAAATTGCATAAAGTAAATAGATAGGCCCTTCGCAGAGGGAAGTAGGGATTTGTAGAGGTGCCAGAGGTCAAGGTTTAAATTGAGAGAGAAAAAAAATATTTTGGGTGGCATGCCTTTCCTGTCAACGAAAACGACAAAGTAGTTCACAATACTTTCCATGCTAGATATATCATAGGCGGTTCCCAAACAGAAAATAAATTTTATTCCTTTTTCCACCAAACTTTCACATTCCATGGCGGGTCGTATCCACGGTTGCCTTCCATACCAACACTTTCCAAGGAATTTATTATTTGACAACATAAAGTAAATATTTTTTTCTTTCTTTTTCATTTCGGGAATGGACATCCCTATTACCACCGCACTCTTGTGCAATGACAAGTGAATAAACACTCATCTTGAGAATAACACATCTAGCATGGAAAAATATTGGACACTCCCCACCATTTCATGAGCGGTACGAGCACACAAAAGAGAAAATTTATTTTGAAAATTTAGAGATGGCACATACAAATTTGCTTGGAACGGCATGGAAATACCGCATATAGGTAGGTATGGTGGACTCATAAAGCAAAACTTGGTTTCAGGATTTTGGATGCACAATTAGTATTTCTACTTAGTACAAATGGAGGCTAGCAAATAGATTGAGAAGCAACCAAACCAAGAAACGAAAATTCACATAAGCGAGCATTGAGCATAACTAACACCGAATCATGCACCATAAGTAGGATGTATTTTCATTGCATAACTATTGACTTTCGTGCATGCATAGGGAATCGCAAACCTTAACATCAATATTCCTACTAAAGCATAATTACTCACTAACATGACCCACATATTACTATCATCATGTTTCAAAACTATTACAAGGAATCAAGTTTAATTTGTCCAATGATCTTCATGAAAGTTTTTATTATATCCTCCTTGGATATCTATCACTTTGGGACTAGTTTCATATATTGCCATTGCTTTTGGGCAAGCTCAAACAAATTTAAGTGGAGCACATGAGCATAAAGATTTCATCTCTCAAAAAGGTATAAGTAAAGCATGAGAGGATTTCTTCAAAATTTACTAACTCTCAAATTAATCTAAGTGAAGCATGAGAGTATTTCTACAAAAAATTACAAGCACACCGTGCTCACAAAGATATAAGTGAAGCACTAGAGCAATTCTATAGCTCAAAAAGTTTAAGTGAAGTATATAGAGCAAATCTAACAAATGATAGCATAATTTTGGCTCTCTCAAATAGGTGTGTCCCAAAAGGATACAAGTGACAAACTAACAAGCAAAGCAAGCAAAGACTCAAATGATACAAGACACTCCAAGCAAAACTCATGATATGTGACGAATAAACATATAGCTCCAAGTAAAATACCAATGGTCGTTAGAAGAAAGAGGGGATGCCACTCGGGGGCATCCCCAAGCTTAGTTGCTTGTTTCTCTTTGGATATATATTGTGTTGGAAATATGCCCTAGAGGCAATAATAAATTAGTTATTATCATATTTCCCCGTTCATGATAATAGTTTATTATTCATGCTAGAATTGTATTGACCGGAAACTAAATACATGTGTGGATAATAGACAAATACTATGTCCCTAGTATGCCTCTACTAGACTAGCTCGTTGATCAAAAGATGGTCAAGGTTTCCTGACCATGGACATGAGTTGTCATTTGATAACGGGATCACATCATTAGGAGAATGATGTGATGGACATGACCCAACCGTTAGCATAGCAAATGATCGTTCAGTTTATTGCTATTGCTTTCACTATGTCAAATACACGTTCCTCTGACCATGAGATCATGCAACTCCTGGATACCGTAGGAATACTTTGGGTGTATCAAACGTCACAACATTACTGGGTGATTATAAAGGTGCACTACAGGTATCTCCGAAAGTGTTTGTTGAGTTGGCATGGATCGAGATTGGGATTTGTCACTCCGACTATCGGAGAGGTATCTCTGGGCCCTCTCGGTAATACAGCATCACAGAAGCCTTGCAAGCACCGTGACTAAAGAGTTAGTTGCAAGATGATGTATTACGGAATGAGTAAAGAGACTTGCCGGTAACGAGATTGAACTAGGTATTGGATACCGACGATCGAATCTCGAGCAAGTAACATACCGCCAGACAAAAGGGAACAACGTATGTTGACATATGAGGTTCACCGATAAAGATCTTCGTGGAATATGTAGGAACCAATATGAGCATCCAGGTCCGTTGTTGGTTATTGACCGGAGAGTCGTCTCGATCATGTCTACATCATTCCCAAACCTGTAGGGTCCGCACACTTAAGGTTCGATGATGATTTAGTATTATATGAGTTATGTGATTGGTGGCCGAAGTTTGTTCGGAGTCCCGGATGAGATCACGGACATGACGAGGAGTCTCGAAATGGTCGAGAGGTAAAGATTCATATATTGGAAGGCTATATTCGGACGTCGGAAAGGTTCCGAGTGATTCGGGTATTTTTCGGAGTACCGGGGAGTTACGGGAATTCACCGGGAGAAGTAATGGGCCTTTTTGGGCCATACGGGAAAAGGAGAGGCAGGCCACGTGAGGAGGCGCACGCCCCCCCTTGCCCAAACCGAATTGGACTAGGGGAGGGGGCGCAGCCCCCTCTTTCCTTTCCCTCTCCCTTCCCCCTTTTCCTACTCCATATGGGAGGTGGAATCCTACTAGGACTAAGGAGTCCTAGTAGGACTCCCCACACTTGGCGCACCCCTAGGGGGCCGGCCTCCTCCCTCTCATCATTTATATACGGGGGCAGGGGGGCACCCCAAAGTACACAATTGTCCCATAGCCGTGTGCGGTGCCCCGATCTCCGTTTTTCACCTCGGTCATATTTTCGGAGAGCTTAGGCGAAGCCCTGCCGGAATCACTTCACCGTCACCGTCGCCACGCCGTCGTGCTGACGGAACTCATCTACTACCTCGACGTCTTGCTGGATCAAGAAGGCGAGGAACGTCACCGAGCTGCACGTGTGTAGAACTCGGAGGTGCCGTACGTTCGGTACTCGATCGGTGGAGCTCGAAGGATTGTTCGACTACATCAACCGCGTTGTGAGACGCTTCCGCTAACGGTCTACGAGGGTACGTAGACACACTCTCCCCTCTCGTAGCGATGCATCTCCATGGATAGATCTTGCGTGAGCGTAGGAAATTTTTGAAATTCATGCTCCGTTCCCCAACAGTGGCATCCGAGCCAGGTCTATGCGTAGATGTGATTTGCACGAGTAGAACACAAACGAGTTGTGGGCGTGGGTGTATACATATTGCTTGCCATTACTAGTTGATACTTGATTCGGCGGTATTGTGAGATGAAGCAGCCCGGACCGACATTACGCGTACGCTTACGCGAGACAGGTTTCAGCGCTAAGTGCACTCGTTGCATAAAGGTGACTGGCGGGTGTCTGTCTCTCTCACTTTAGTTGAATCGGTTTCAATGAAGAGGGTTCTTTTTGAAGATCAAAAAGCAATCACTACACCACGTTGTGGTTTTGCGTAGGTAAGAACGGTTCTTGCAAACCCGTAGCAGCCACGTAAAAATTGCAACAACAAATTAGAGGACGTCTAACTTGTTTTTGCAGGGTATGCTGGTGATGTGATATGGTCAAGACATGATGTGATATAAGTTGTTATATGAGATGATCATGTTTTGTAAGTTATCAGGCAACCGGCAGGAGCCTTATGGTTGTCTCTTTATTGTATGCAATGCCAACGCTATGTAATTGCTTTTCTTTACCGCTATGAGTTAGCAGTAGTAGTAGTAGCAATAGCCGGCGAGACGACCACGACGCTGCGATGGAGATCAAGGTGTCACGACGCTACGATGGAGATCAAGGTGTCAACCCGGTGACGATGGAGATCAAAAGCACAAGACGATGATGGCCATATCATGTCACATATATTGAATTGCATGTGATGTTAATCCTTTTATGCATCTTATTTTGCTTAGGACGACGGTAGCATTATAAAGATGATCCCTTCACTAAATTTCAAGATAAGTGTTCTCCCCTAGTATGCACCGTTGCGAAGGTTCGACGCTTCTAAGCACCACGTGATGATCGGGTGTGGTGGATTCTTTCGTTCGCATACAACGGGTGTAAGCCAGTTTTACACACGCAGAATACTTGGGTTAAACTTGACGAGCCTAGCATGTACAGACATGGCCTCGGAACACAAGAGATCGAAAGGTCGAACATGAGTCATATAGTAGATATGATCAACATGAAAGATGTTCACCATTGATAACTAATCCACCTCACGTGATGATCGGACGTGGTTTAGTTGATGTGGATCATGTTACACTTAGACAACTTGAGGGATGTTAATCTAAGTGGGAGTTCTTAAGTAATTTGATTAATTGAACTTCAATTATCATGAACATAGTCTAAATAATCTTTACAATTTTATGTTGTAGATCAATAGACCGCGCTGTAGTTCCCCTGTTTTTATTATGTTCCTAGAGAAAACGAAGTTGAAAGTTGATGGAAGCAACTATGCGGACTAGGTTCGTGATCTGAGGATTGTCCTCATTGCTGCACAGAAGGCTTATGTCCTTAATGCACCGCTCAGTGAAATACCCCTACGGCTTCGTCTGAGGACGTTATGAACGTCTGGCAGACAAGAAAAGATGACTACTCGATAGTTCAGTGCGCCATACTTTACGGCTTAGAACCGGAGCTCCAAATATGTTTTGAGCAACACGGAGCATATGAGATGTTCCAAGAGCTGAAAATTTGTTTTTCAAGCTCACACCCGGGTCGAGAGGTATGACACCTTCGACAAGTTCTATAGCTACAAGATGGAGGAGAACAGCTCCGTTAGTGAGCATGTACTCAGAATGTCTGAGTACTTCAAACACTTGAATCAAGTGGGAGTTAGACTTCCGAATAAAGTGGTGATTGATAGAGTTCTCCAGTCACTATCACTAAGCTACTGGATCTTCGTGATGAACTATAAACATGCAAGGGATAGAAGATCCTTAAGCTATTCGCGATGCTACAATCTGCGGATGTAGAAATCAAAAAAGGGAGCATCAAGTGTTGATGGTTAATAAGACCACTAGTTTCAAGAAGGGCAAGGGAAAGAAAAGGGAACTTCAAGAAGAACGGTAAAACAGTTGCCACTCACGCGAAAAAACCCAAGGCTGAACCAAACCCGAGACTTAGTGCTCCCATTGCAAAGGGAAATGTCACAGGGAGCGGAACTTCCCCAAAGTAACTGGCAGATAATAAGACTGGCAATGTCAACAAAGATATTTGATATACATGTTATTGATGTGTACCTTACTAGTACTCGTAGGAGCACCTGGGTATTTGATACTTGTTCGGTTGCTTGCAACTTGAAACATGGAGCTTCGAAATAAATGAGGGCTAGCTAAGAACGAGGTGACGATGTGCATTGGAAGTGTCTACAAGGTTGATGTGATCACCATCGCCACGCTCTCTCTACCTTCAGGATTAGTGATGAACCTAAATAATTGTTATTTGGTGCTTGCGTTAAGCATGAACATTATATCTGATAGTGTTTATTGCAAGACGGTTATTCAATTTCAGAGAATAATTGTTATTCCATTTGGATAATATCATTGATGATCATGCACTTAAAATGAAAGGTTTATTGAATCTTGATCGTAGTAATACACATGTTCATAACACGAATGCCAAAAGATAATGATAGTACCACATATTTGTGGCACTGCCGCTTAGGTCATATCAGTGTTAAACACATGAAGAAACTCCATACAGATGGGTTTTTGGAATCTCTTGATTATGAATCATTTGAGACATGTGAACCTTGCCTTATTGGCAAGATGACTAAAACTCCGTTCTCCGGAACAATGGAGCGAGCAACCAACTTATTGGAAATAATACATACCGATGTATGCGGTCCGATGAGTGTTGAGGTGCGCGGTGGATATCGTTATGTTCTCACGTTCACAGATGATTTGAGTAGATATGGCTATGTCTACTTGATGAAGCATAAATCTGAAACATTTGAAAAGTTCAAAGAATTTCAGAGTGAAGTAGAGAACCATCGTAACAAGAAAATAAAATTCTTACGATCTGATCGTGGAGGAGAATATTTGAGTTATGAGTTTGGCAATCACTTAAGACAATGTGGAATTGTTTCACAGCTCACGCCACCTGGAACACCACAGCGTAATGGTGTGTCCGAACGTCGTAATCGTAGTCTATTAGATATGGTGCGTTCTATGATGTCTCTTACCGATTTGCCACTATCATTTTGGGGTTATGCATTAATGACAGCTGCATTCACTTTAAATAGGGCACCGTCTACATCCGTTGAGATGACACCGTATGAACTGTGGTTTGGCAAGAAACCTAAGCTGTCGTTTCTGAAAGTTTGGGGATGCAATGCTTATGTCAAAAGGCTTCAGCCAGATAAGCTCGAACCCAAAGCGGATAAGTGCGTCTTCATAGGATACCCAAAGGAGACCGTTGGGTACACCTTCTACCACAGATCCGAAGGCAAAGTATTCGTTGCTAAGAATGGATCCTTTCTAGAGGAGTTTCTCTCGAAAGAAGTGAGTGGGAGGAAAGTAGAACTTGATGAGGTAATTGTACCTCCTCTGGATAGTAGTACGCCACAGAAAGAAATTTCTGTGACACCGACACAGACCAGAGAGGAAGTAGATGATGATGATCATGAAGCTTCGGATCAAGTTGCTACAGAACCTCGTAGGTCAACCAGGACACGCTCCGCACCAGATTGGTACGACAATCCTGTCTTGGAGGTCATGTTGTTAGACAACGGTGAACCTACGAACTATGAAGAAACGATGGCGAGCCCGGATTCCGACAAATGGCTTGAGGCCATGAAATCCGAGATTAGATCCATGTATGAGAACAAAGTGTGGACTTTGGTAGACTTGCCCGATGAACGGCGAGCTATTAAAAATAAATGGATCCTTAAGAAGAAGACGGACGCTGATGGTAATGTCACCGTCTATAAAGCACGACTTGTTGCTAAAGGTTATCAACAAGTTCAAGGAGTTGACTACGATGAGACTTTCTCACCCGTAGCGATGCTAAAGTCTGTCAGAATTATGTTAGCAATTGCCGCATTTTATGATTATGAAATCTGGCAAATGGACGTCAAAACGGCATTCCTTAATGGATTCCTTAAGGAAGAATTGTATATGATGCAACCGGAAGGTTTTGTCGATCCTAAAGGTGCTAACAAAATATGCAAGCTCCAGCGATCCATCTATGGACTGGTGCAAGCATCTCGGAGCTGGAATACTCGCTTTGATGAAGTGATCAAAGCGTTTGGGTTTATGCAAGTTTATGGAGAAACTTGTATTTACAACAAAGTGAGTGGGAGCTCTATAACATTTCTAATAAGTATATGTGATTGGAAATGATGTAGAATTTCTGTAAAGCATAAAGAATTAATTGAAAGGAGTTTTTCAATAAAAACCTGTTTTTGAGTTATCCACGGTTTGGGCATCGAGATCTATAGAGATAGATCAAGACACCTGATAAAAGATTTTCACACACACCTTGATGAGATTTTGAAGAAGTTCAAAATGGATCAAGTCAAAAGAAATAAGTTCTTGGCTGGTGTGAAGTGGAGTAAGACTTGAAGATCTAGGTAAAGGTTGTTTACATGTTAGGCATCAAAATCTATAGAGATAGATTGAGACGCCTCATATGACTTTCACAAAACATATACCTTGACAAGATTTTGAAGAAGTTCAAAATGGATCAGTCAAAGAAGGAGTTCTTGACTGTGGTGAAAGGTGTGAAATTGAGTAAGACTCAAATCTCGACCACGGCAAAATAAATAGAATGGATGAAGGTTATCCCCTATGCCTCGGCCGTAGGTTCTATAAAGTATGCCAAGCTGTGTGCCTTGCCGTGTGTCTGGCAAAAGAGGTACCAAAGTGATCCAGGAGTAGATCACTGTACAGCGGTCAAATTATCCTTAAGATGACTAAGGAAGAATTTCTCAGGAATAGAGATGATAAAGAGTTCGTCGTAAGGGGTTACGTCGATGCAAGCTTTAAACACTGATCCGAAAGACTATGAGTCTCAGACCGGATAAGTATAGTGGGGAAATCTTTTGGAGTAGCTCCAAACAGAGTGTGGTAGCAGCATCTACATATAACATAGAGATTTGCCAAGAACACACGGATCTGAATATTGCAGACCCGTTGACTAAAAGCTCTCTCACAAGCAAAACATGATCAGCTTTAGAACTGATTAAGTGTTAATTACATGGAGATGTAATCTAGATTATTGACTCTAGTGCAAGTGGGAGACTGTTGGAAATATGCCCTAGAGGCAATAATAAATTAGTTATTATCATATTTCCCCGTTCATGATAATAGTTTATTATTCATGCTAGAATTGTATTGACCGGAAACTAAATACATGTGTGGATAATAGACAAATACTATGTCCCTAGTATGCCTCTACTAGACTAGCTCGTTGATCAAAAGATGGTCAAGGTTTCCTGACCATGGACATGAGTTGTCATTTGATAACGGGATCACATCATTAGGAGAATGATGTGATGGACATGACCCAACCGTTAGCATAGCAAATGATCGTTCAGTTTATTGCTATTGCTTTCACTATGTCAAATACACATTCCTCTGACCATGAGATCATGCAACTCCCGGATACCGTAGGAATACTTTGGGTGTATCAAACGTCACAACGTTACTGGGTGATTATAAAGGTGCACTACAGGTATCTCCGAAAGTGTTTGTTGAGTTGGCATGGATCGAGATTGGGATTTGTCACTCTGACTATCGGAGAGGTATCTCTGGGCCCTCTCGGTAATACAGCATCACAGAAGCCTTGCAAGCACCGTGACTAAAGAGTTAGTTGCAAGATGATGTATTATGGAACGAGTAAAAGAGACTTGCCGGTAACGAGATTGAACTAGGTATTGGATACCGACGATCGAATCTCGGGCAAGTAACATACCGCCAGACAAAGGGAACAACGTATGTTGACATATGAGGTTCACCGATAAAGATCTTTGTGGAATATGTAGGAACCAATATGAGCATCCAGGTTCCGCTGTTGGTTATTGACCGGAGAGTCGTCTCGGTCATGTCTACATCATTTCCGAACCCGTAGGGTCCGCACACTTAAGGTTCGATGACGATTTAGTATTATATGAGTTATGTGATTGGTGGCCGAAGTTTGTTCGGAGTCCCGGATGAGATCACGGACATGACGAGGAGTCTCGAAATGGTCGAGAGGTAAAGATTCATATATTGGAAGGTTATATTCGGACGTCGGAAAGGTTCCGAGTGGTTCGGGTATTTTTCGGAGTACCGGGGAGTTACGGGAATTCACCAGGAGAAGTAATGGGCCTTATTGGGCCATACGGGAAAAGGAGAGGCAGGCCACGTGAGGAAGCACGCGCCCCCCTTGCCCAAACCGAATTGGACTAGGGGAGGGGGTGCAACCCCCTCTTTCCTTTCCCTCTCCCTTCCCCCTTTCCTACTCCGTATGGGAGGTAGAATCCTACTAGGACTAAGGAGTCCTAGTAGGACTCCCCACACTTGGTGCGCAGCCCCTTGGCTGCCTCCTCCCCCCTCCCTCCTTTATATACGGAGAAGGGGCACCCCTTGGAGACACACAATTGTCCCATAGCCGTGTGCGGTGCCCCGATCTCTGTTTTCCACCTCGGTCATATTTTCGGAGAGCTTAGGCGAAGCCCTGCCGGAATCACTTCACCGTCACTGTCGCCACGCCGTCGTGCTGACGGAACTCATCTACTTCCTCAACGTCTTGCTGGATCAAGAAGGCGAGGATCGTCACCGAGCTGCACGTGTGTAGAACTCGGAGGTGCCGTACGTTCGGTACTCGATCGGTGGAGCTCGAAGGATTGTTCGACTACATCAACCGCGTTGTGAGACGCTTCCGCTAACGGTCTACGAGGGTACGTAGACACACTCTCCCCTCTCGTAGCGATGCATCTCCATGGATAGATCTTGTGTGAGCGTAGGAAATTTTTTGAAATTCATGCTCCGTTCCCCAACAATATTTACTCATGAGGAAAAAATTCGCTACTACTATATTCTTAAGTTGTTTTCTTTCTCATTAAAGGGTGATGCTAAGATATGGTTTAATTCTCTTGCTCCTGTTTGTGTGCGTAGTCCCCAGGATATGATATATTACTTCTCTGAAAAATATTTTCCTGCCCATAAGAAACAAGCTGCCTTGCAGGAAATATTTAACTTTGTGCAAATTGAAGAAGAGAGTCTCCCTCAAGCTTGGGGGAGGCTTCTCCAATTATTTAATGCTTTGCCTGATCATCCTCTCAAGAAAAACGAAATACTTGATATCTTTTATAATGGACTAACCGATGCTTCTAGGGACCACCTAGATAGTTGTGCTGGTTGTGTTTTCAGGGAATGAACTGTTGAACAAGCTGAACTACTATTGAATAATATATTGAGCAATGATAATGATTGGACTATTCCCGAACCACCTCCGAAGCCAACTCCGAAGAAAAGAGGTATCCTATTTCTCAGTCCTGAAGATATGCAAGAGGCAAAGAAATCTATGAAAGAAAAAAGGTATTAAAGCTGAAGATGTTAACAATCTACCACCTATTGAAGAAATACATGGTCTTGATAACCCGACACAGGTAGTAGAGGTAAATTCTCTCCGTAGATTTGATGAAGGTGATATTCCTTATAATAAGTCTGCTAGCCAATGCTTGGATGAGTTTGATAACTTTGTTGTTAAGCAAGAAAATTTCAATGCTTATGTTAGTAGACAATTGAAACATAATGCTTACATGCTTGATTGCTTGGGTGATTATATGAGTAGAACTATCAATGATCTTAAGCTTATTAGTAAACATGCTTCCATGGTAACTACTCAAGTAGAACCAGTACTTAAGGCACAAAATGATTTGCTCAATGAGATGAATGGTAAGAACAACTATCATTCTGTTAGAGTTGTGACTAGAGGTGGTAAAATGACTCAGGAAACTTTGTATCCTGAGGGCCATCCTAAGAGAATTGAACAAGATTCTCAGAGAATTAATGTTGATGCACCTAGTCATTCTAGCAATAGAAGGAAAAAGAATGATGATAGGATTTTGCATGCTGCTCGTGAACCTGTTAGAGATACACCTGAGAATCCAAATGATATTTCTATTTCTGATGCTGAGACACAATCTGGTAATGAGCATGAGCCTAGTGATAATATTAATGATGATGTTCATGTTGATGCTCAACCTAGTAATGATAATGATGTGGAGATTGAACCTGCTGTTGATCTTGATAACCCACAACCTAAGAATAAAAGATATGATAAAAGAGACTTTGTTGCTAGGAAGCATGGTAAAGAAAGAGAACCATGGGTTCAGAAACCCATGCCCTTTCCTCCTAAACCATCCAAGAAAAAGGATGATGAGGATTTTGAGCGCTTTGTTGAAATGCTTAGACCTGTCTTTTTGCGTATGCGCTTGACTGATATTCTGAAAATGTCTCCTTATGCTAAGTATATGAAAGATATTGTGACTAATAAAAGAAAGATACCGGAAGATGAGATTTCCACCATGCTTGCTAATTATACTTTTAAGGGTGGAGTACCAAAGAAACTGGGAAATCCAGGAGTACCTACTATACCATGCTCTATTAAGGGAAATTATGTTAAAACTGCTTTATGTGATTTGGGAGCCGGTGTTAGTGTTATGCCTTTCTCTTTATATCATAGACTTGATTTGAATAAGTTGACACCTACTGAAATCTCTTTGCAAATGGCTGATAAATCAACTGCTTTACCCATTGGTATTTGCGAGGATGTGCCTGTTGTGGTTGCAAACGTTACTATTTTAACGGACTTTGTTATTCTTGATATTCCCGAGGACGACAGTATGTCGATCATCCTTGGTAGACCTTTTCTGAATACTGCAGGGGCTGTTATTGATTGCAACAAGGGCAATGTCACTTTTCATGTTAATGGTAATGAGCATACGGTACACTTTCCGAAGAAACAACCCCAAGTCCATAGTATCAACTCCATTGGAAAAATTCCAACAATTATTATTGGAGATTTTGAATTCCCTCTCCCTACTGTTAAGAAGAAATATGATATACTTATTGTTGGGGACATGCATATCCCCATTGAGGTAACCTAGTGTTATTCAAAAATTCTCCGGTTCCATGTTATTCGAAAAAGTTTGTCAATAAGACTTGATCAACCTTATTGATGGATTCTTTTTGATGAGCATGAGATGGATGAATTTAGGAGGCACAACTTTCTGTACCCAACTTTTACTTTCTGTTTTTAGATTAAATAAAGTAAAAATGCTATTATTTTCCTGTTTTCTGATTTATCCGTGCAATAGAAAAATGACCTGAAAATAAAAGTTCTCCAAATGCCCTGAAAATGTAGTATGATTTTTTCTGGAATATTTAAGAATTTCTGGCACTGAGAACACATCAGGGGGCTGCACCAGTGGGCCACAAGCCTGCAGGGCGCGCCCCACCCCCCTAGGCGCGCCCCCCTGGCTTGTGGGTCCCACGTAGGCCCCCCTCACTTATTCCAGCACCCATCCACTTCGTCTTCCTCCAGAAAAAATCCCACCATTGCTCAAACCTGTGTTCTAGCTCCTTTTGCTGCCGTTTTCGATCTCCTTGTGCAAAGCTCCATTTGCAAAACTGTTTTGGAGGGTTGTTCCTCGGTATGTGACTCCTCCAATGGTCCAATTAGTTTTTGTTCTAGTGCTTTATATATTGCAAATTCTTGCTGCTGTGGTGACCTTGTTCTTGAGCTTGCATGTCAAATTTATATGGTCCCAAGTAGTTTTGATGCATGATATAGCCTCTAGGCACTTGTAGGAGTAGTTGCTATAAGTTTTGTTGAGTTTTATTCACCTTTATTTTGAGTCACTAAAAATTTCAGAATTTTTTCAGAGAAGAAATGATGAGGAGATTATTAAGAGGATCTTCAAGCCGGGGTTCTAAGGGAAATGAAAATGAGAAGCCCAGACACAACATTCCCCGCACCGTGGAGGTTCGTCCATGTGAATGGCCAAGTGAGGCATTCTTGAAGGCTGCCGGAATTTATGAAGATTTCTATTATTTAGCGGAGAATGCAGGCATCACCGACTTCCTCCACAATAAGTGTGACCAATACCTCTTACTCACTAATACCTTTGTGCAAAACTTTCACTTTCATTATAGGGAAGATCCTCCTACGGTAGAATTTCACTTATATGATGTGCCAAAGAGAATGAAACTTTATGATTTTTGCAATGTTTGCAAAATACCTTTTGAGGGCAGCATCAGTGAACCACGTCCTAGAGACATGGAGGATTTTATTGCCTCAGTCACTGTCGGGGAAGAGAGAGGGGTGTCAAAGGCAAGAGCGGCTAGTTTACATTTTCCTGTTCTACGCTATTATTCATTATTTGCGGAAAGATGTTTACTTGGTCGTGGCGAGAGTGGAAGCCTTAGTGCTCCTGACCTCGCCATCCTGCGCCACGCTTTACTTGCTGATAGAACTTTTAGTCTGGGCGCTATGGTGGCCCAACGGTTGAACCTAAACCGTTCGAAGGGCCCCATATTCGGAGGTATCTATGCATCTCGTCTAGCCAAACACTTTGAGATACCCATTAGGCTTGAAGGAAGGGGAAATGCTGCTACCTACAAGATATTTAGATTATGACAGTATGGTAGCATATGATTTTATTAGGAAGGATAATGATAAGAGGCTGCTTTACAACTTAGTATTTAGTCAGGGTACTTGTGAAATTATTACTCTGCCTGCTCCTTCTTTGTTCGATATCCATTCAGCCAGGTACACTATTATGCCCGACGACATCTACAGATATTGGGGTCTGTCGCAACCCCCACCACCTGAGCCGGCACCAGCCCTTGATCCGTATCGGAGTACAGTCTTTCAGTGGGAGCCACAGGAGCTCGCTAACCAGTGGAACCCTCAGGACCATCCGGAGTATCCCGGAGATGGTTATTTCCAGCCATAGCACTAGACCAACTTAGGCCAAAAGCCTAAGCTTGGGGGAGTACGTATTTCTCACCGACATTACATTCATGTTCACACACTCATTCCAGTTGTCGGTGTTCATACTTTTTCATTGTGCCATCCATGGTTGTTTATTTCTTTTTCTCGCTTTCTTCTTGTGTGTTTAATTTATCTTGAGAAAATCCAAAAAAAATTAGTTCTAGCTTTACCTTCTAGTTTGTTTAGCTGTAGTATTAAAAGAAAACCCAAAAAGATTTCCCGTTCTTCTTTTGCTTGTTGGGAGCTTTCCCGTGTAAATAGTTTTTCTCGTTCTTGTTTTGAAATTTCTTTTCTTTGGGTCATAAGGAGAAGACCACGATGAAAATGTTGAGTGGCTCTCATATGCCTTATTGTTTATCTATCAGAGAGCCCATATTACCTTGTCTTCTCCCTTGAGTTATTTGTTTGCAGATTCTAGCTTAGTCCAATGCACGTGCACTCTTATTATTATTCACATCGTTCGGTCGTGCAAGTGAAAGGCAATAATGACGATATATGATGAAAGGATTGAGATGGAGAAAAGCTGGTATGAACTCGACCTATTTTGTTTTTGTAAATATGATTAGCTCATCGTTCTGAGTTCAGCCCATTATGGATGAAACATGTTTGCAATGACAATTAGAGATTATAGTTGCTCATGCCATGCTTAATTAGCTAGGAGTTTATAATGGTTTGTCTTGAGTGCCAACATGCATTTTAAAATGGCTGTGATGTAGTATGATAGGATGGTATCCTCCTCTAAATGATTCGAGTGGCTTGACTTGGCACATGTTCACACATGTAGTTGAAACAAAAACAACATAGCCTCCACAATATTGATGTTCATGGTGTTTTATATCCTACTCATGCTTGCATTCAATGTTGATTAATCTCAAAGCATGTTCATGACTGTGTCGCTCTCTAGTTGGTCGCTTCCCAGTCTCTTTCTAGCCTTCACTTGTACTAAGCGGGAATACTGCTTGTGCATCCATTTCCTTAAACCCAAAGTTGTTCCATATGAGTCCACCATACCTACCTATATGCGGTATTTACCTGCCATTCCAAGTAAATTTGCATGTGCCAAACTCTAAACCTTCAAATAATATTCTGTTTTGTATGCCCGAATCGCTCATGTAGCGACTAGGGGCGGTCAGTATCTTCCATGCTAGGTGGGTTATTCTCACGATATGTGTTGATTCACTATCATTCACGAGAAAGTGGCTGGTATTCGGGATGCCCAGTTCCATGGTCAAAATTCAAATCAAAATATAATGAAACAAAACTCCCCCAGGATTGTTGTTTGTATGGACGGTACCCATGGATTCGGCCCGCCGTGGAGTGTGTTTGATTGGTGGAGGGGGAGTAAAAAACTTTACTATTCTGTTTGGGAACCGCCTATAATTTATCTAGCATGGAAGATGGTGAAATCTCTTGGTCGTCATGTTGACAATGAAAGCATACCGCTCAAAATTATTATTCATCTCTATTTTAAGAGCTCGAGCTCTGGCACCTCTGCAAATCAATGCTTCCCTCTGCGAAGGGCCTATCTATTTTACTTTACTGTTGAGTCATCATCCTCTCATAAAAGGCACCAGTTAGAGAGCACCACCGTCATTTGTATGCTTTGCTATTAATTGATATTGAGTATGAGTGTGACTGGATCTCTTTTACCATGAATTACAATGTCTAGTCAGTCCTTGTTCTTCAAAGGTGCTCTGCATTTATGTTTTGCGGTCTCAGAAAGGGCTAGCGAGATACCATTTTATCATATTGTATCATGATTGTTTTGGGAAAAATTGTTGACATCCGAGATTCATTATTATGGCTCGCTAATTGATTATGTCATTGATATGAGTAAATGTGAGACCTAAGTGTTATTGTGAATGTGGTTAGTCTATAATCTTTGCTGAAAACCTGAACATCGGTTAGACATATTTACAACAACAAGATCAAACAGAGTTTGTAAAAGTTTTTCTTTATCACTTTCAGTTTGTCAACTGAATTGCTTGAGGACAAGCAATGGGTTAAGCTTGGGGGAGTTGATACGTCTCCAACGTATCTACTTTTCCAAACTCTTTTGCCCTTGTTTTGGACTCTAATTTGCATGATTTGAATGGAACTAACCCGGACTGACGCTGTTTTCAGCAGAATTGCCTTGGTGTTATTTTTGTGCAGAAATAAAAGTTCTCGGATTGACCTGAAAATTTACGGAGAATATTTTTGGAATTAATAAGAATTATTGGCAAAAGAATCAACTGCAGGGGGCCCACCACCTGGCCACAAGCCAGGGGGGCGCCCCCCCCCTAGGGCGCACCCCTGTGGCTCCTCTGACCTCGTTTCCACTTCTATATATTCCTATTCGGGGAGAAAAAAATCAGAGAGAAGAGTTCATCGCGTTTCACGATACGGAGCCGCCGCCACCTCCTGTTCTTCTTCGGGAGGGCAGATCTGGAGTCTGATTTGGGCTCCGGAGAGGGGAAATCGACGCCGTCGTCATCACCAACCATCCTTCATCATCAATTTCATGATGCTCTCCGCCGTTCGTGAGTAATTCCATCGTAGGCTTGCTGGACGGTGATGGGTTGGATGAGATTTACCATGTAATCGAGTTAGTTTGGTTAGGGTTTGATCCCTAGTATCCACTATGTTCTGAGATTGATGTTGCTATGACTTTGCTATGCTTAATGCTTGTCACTAGGGCCCGAGTGCCATGATTTCAGATCTGAACCTATTATGTTTTCATGTATATATATGTGTTCTTGATCCTATCTTGCAAGTTGTAGACACCTATTACGAGTTATGATCCGCATCCCCCAGGGTGACAATAACTGGGATTCTTTCCGGTGATTACCGTAGTTTGAGGAGTTCATGTATTCACTAAGTGCTAATGCTTTGGTCTGGTTCTCTATTAAAAGGAGGCCTTAATATCCCTTAGTTTCCATTAGGACCCCGCTGCCACGGGAGGGTAGGACAAAAGATGTCATGCAAGTTCTTTTCCATAAGCACATATGGCTATATATGGAATACATGCCTACATTATATTGATGAATTGGAGCTAGTTCTGTGTCACCCTATGTTATGACCGTTGCATGATGAATGCCATCCGACATAATTATCCATCACTGATCCATTGCCTACGAGATTTTCATATATTGATCTTTGCTACTGTTACTTCTCCGTTGCTACTGTTACTTTTGCCACCGTTACCGTTACTTCCATACTACTTTGCTGCAGATATTAAGTCTTTCCGGTGTGGTTGAATTGACAACTCAGCTGCTAATACTCGAGAATATTCTTTGGCTCCCCTTGTGTCGAATCAATAAATTTGGGTTGAATACTCTACCCTCGAAAACTGTTGTGATCCCCTATACTTGTGGGTTATCAGGAACAAGCAAAAATTATAGATACGTTGGAGACGTATCAGCATGCAGCAGGGAGTGGAACCGTTTGTGACAAGTTGCAATGTGTACAAGCAGGCCAAGATTGAGGGCGTCCGGACACTGAGGTTGCTTGAGCCATTACCAATCCCTCCGCATGCATGGCATACCATCACCCTCGATTTTGTGGAAGGACTACCAGTGTCGCGCTACTACTCTTGCATCATGGTGGTAGTTGACAAATTGACCAGGTACGCGCATTTCATTCCGTTAGCTCACCCATTCTCAGCTCTGCAAGTGGCAACCGCTTTTATGACCCATGTTTACAAACTCCATGGACCGCCCTATGCCATGGTATCTGATCGGGACCGAGTCTTTACCAGTAAGTTGTGGAGAGAACTGTCAAACAAGCAGGCATGGAGCTGTGAATGTCCTCGGCTTACCACCCCTAGACAGATGGAACTACTGAGCGGGTGAATCAATGCATGGAGACCTACCTCCGTTGTTTCATGCACTCATGCCCACATCGTTGGTTCCAGTGGCTGCACCTCGCTGACTTCTGGTACAATATAGCAAACCACTCGGCCCTGCAGGCCTCTCCTTTGAAGTGTTGTGCGGGCACCCATCTCGTCACTTTGGAATCATCGACGCCTATGTTTCGACCCCGGTGGATCTTTCCAACTGGCATCATGAAAGGGAAGTGGTGACTGCTTTGCTGAAACAACGTTTGGAATGATCGAGACACATGATGAAGAGCCAGGTAGACAAGAAACGTTCTGATCGATCATTCGTTGTTATAGACTGGGTCTATGTGAAGTTACAAACGTATGTTCAGGTTTTTGTCGCACCGTGAGCTAACCACAAACTGTCTTTTAGGTCTTTTGGCCTGTTCCAGGTGACAGCACGGATCGGGAGTGTGGCTTACTGGTTGCAATTACCTGAAGGCAGACGAGTCCATCCGGTGTTTTCACATGTCTTTGATGCGGGGAGCTCTACCACCAGACACATATGTGGTGTCAGTTTTGCCAGAGCCACCACAATCACACTCTGCCCCAGATATCCCTGAGAAGGTGCTCGCCAAATGGATGGTAGAGAAGGGGATGTCCAAGATTCCCCAAGTGTTGATCAAGTGGTCGTCGCAACTGGAAGAGCTGGCGTCATGGGAGGACTTCTTCGAGCTTTGAAGCCGTTTTCCAGGCGCTGCGGCTTGGGGGCAAGCCGCGTCTGAAAAAGGGGGATGTTATGACTACTACTGGGCCACCACAACAAGAAGACCCGACGACCAAGCCCAAGAGAAGCAAGGAGCCCAACAGGCTCTTTGATCCGGTCACCTGGGAGATGTAGGTTAAGTAGGTGATGAGCCGATGGACGGAGCACGGAATTGTAATCGGCTGAACCTCTTCCCCGAACCATCTCTCTCTCTCTCTCTCTCTCTCTCTCTCTCTCTCTCTCTCTCTCTCTCTTCCTCTGTATCCCCTCTCCTCCACCCGATCCCCTTCCAACTGCTTGAACCCTAGCCTCCAAATTCCTCTGTATCCGCCATGATTGTGTAGATCGGTCAAGAGGGACGTAACAACATGCCGCGTGCAAACCGCTTCTCCTCATTTCGTTCCCTTTTAACCGTGAAGGGCATAACAGTAGCAAGACACCAATGTATTGTATTTCGACAATCTGCTAAGACATTGGCCTAACTTCTCAACCCCTTTTTGGCTTCATTGCAGGGCATCTCCAATGCCAACCCACAAACCTCCTGCATGCGTTCGGACCGTGTTGTCCGGACCACAGAAGCCATCCCATGCGGTCATGTATCAGTCCATGATGTAGTCCGGACGTATTTTCTCCCGCAAACCGGAGACAAATGTGGGGTTCTGTGCGAGAGTCTGGACCGCCCCCAAGCCCGTTTCTGACCGCCTTGGACCACCCAAACCACCCACCCGTGCTTTCCTTCCGATGCACGCACCGCTTACCGCGCCGCATTAATGCTGGCCCAGAGCACGTAGTGGTCGACATTGATGTCGTGATGTGACCAGAGGGAGGTAGGGCGGCACTGACTGACTCGACCACTCGGGAGCCGCCACTTCAATGCAGATGTAGGTTTATGAGGAACCAACTCCGGCCACTGCGTTGCATTGAAGTGGCTGACCGGCCCTTCGCCTGGCCTCGCTGCTTCTATATAAGCCGCCTTCCAATGCCGTCCACATCGCATCCTCCTCCTCCTTCCCTCTCCCCTCCCATCTCCCTCCACATCTCCGACGATGGGCAAGTCCTGGGTGTCGGCGCCGGCAGGCGGCGGTTCTGGGGCGGTCTCTGGCGGATCGTGGCGACGCCTCCCTCGAACTCCAGGGCCATCGTCCTCATCGGCGGGCGACTCCTCGACGAAAGCGGAGATCGTCATCTCCTCCGGCAATGAGGAGGACCAGTTGTCACCGTGGCAGCAGCAGCAATCGGCTCCGGCGGTGGCGGCCAGGTGTACGCTGTCATTGACGCGGAGTATGAGGAGCAGATGGAGCTGATGCTCTGTTGCTCTGTGCTCCACCTCAACGGCCCGGCTCCGCCACCAGGGACGCTCCTCCCTGTGAAGCCGGAGCCGGCATCACCTTCGTGCTCTCCGCCGCCCAACCACGGCTTCCAAATCGGACGCCGCGTAAAGGAAGAGCGCATCTCGCCACCGCCAATGCGCATGAAGGAGGAGTGGCTCTCTCCCCGCCCCAACACGTGAAGGAGGAGCGACTCTCTCTGCCTGGACACATCAAGGCAGAGCGCCGCTCGCCGCCGCCCATTCCCAATGCGACCGCGAAAGCATGCATTGGCCTTTGGCACTATATCAGCAGCGGTGGCGACGACAGTTGTTCATTATCCCGGAACACCATAACGGCACAGGAGTACGACGACAGGGAGCAGCGCCGGCGGGACAGGCGCAACGCGGCGTGCCGGTCAGAGTTCGCTGACTCCGATGTCCCGCTGCCACACATGACGACGGACCTGGAGCTGGCGTACACTCTGGACCTCTCCATGACGACGACGGAGACGAGCAAGCGCCGTCTTCGCCGCCTCGACGGGGAGATGGCCAATTACGGCTAGGAGTGGTTGATACGTCTCCGTCGTATCTATAATTTTTGATTGCTTCATGTCAATATTCTACAACTTTCATATACTTTTGGCAACATTTTATAATATTTTTGGGACTAACTTACTTACCCAGTGCCCAGTGCCAGTTCCTATTTTTTTTGTGTTTTTTGTTTCGCAGAAATTCCATATCAAACAAAGTCCAAACGCGATGAAAATTTACGGAGATTTTTTTGGAATATATGTGAATTTTGAGAGTTAGAATCAACGCAAGACGATGCCCGGGGGCCCCACAAGCCAACCGGCCGGGGCGCGGCCAGATGGCTTGTGGCCAGCCCTTAGGTCGGTTGAGGCTCTCCTTCTGGCGCAAGAAAGATATTTTCGCGATAAAAATCCCCTCAAAATTTCAGCCCGATCGGAGTTACGAATCTTCGGATATTTAAGAAACGGTGAAGGGCTCCGAAAACAGTCGCGAAAACAGAAGAAAAACAGAGAGAGATCCAATCTCGGAGGGGCTCTCGCCCTCCGGGAGCCATGGCGGCCATGGACCAGAGGGGAAACCCTCCTCCCACCTAGGGAGGAGGCCAAGGAAGAATAAGAAGGAGGGGGGCTCTCTCCCCCTCTCTCCCGATGGCGCCGGAGCGCCGCCGGGGCATCCATCGTGACGGCGATCTACACCAACAACTTCGCCCCGTCATCACGACCACCATCACCTTCCCTCATCTATTTATAGCGGTCCACTCTCCCGCATCCCGCTGTACCCCCTACTTGAACATGGTGCTTAATGCTATATATTATTATCCAATGATGTGTGGCTATCCTATGATGTTTGAGTAGTTCCTTTTTGTCCTATGGGTTGATTGATGATCTTGATTGACTTGAGTTGCATGGTTTATTTTGGTGCTGTCCTAATGTGCTTTTCGTGAGGCCACACATGAAAGATTCACGCTAGAGGGTGTTGCAATACGTTCATGATTCGTTTATAGTGGGTGGCTAGAGTGACAGAAACTTACACCCGAGTAAGGGGATTATTGCGTATGGGAGTAAAGAGGACTTTATGTTTAATGCTATGGTTGGGTTTAACTTAATGATCTTTAGTAGTTGCAGATGCTTGCTAGAGTTCCAATCATAAGTGCATATGATCCAAGTACGAAAAGTATGTTAGCTCATGCCTCTCCCTCATATAAAACTGCAATAATGATTACCGATCTCATTATCGATTGCCTAGGATAATCGCGCAAAGCCTATCACCACTTTTCCACACTCGCTATATTTACTTTATTGTTATTTAATTAAAACAGCACCTAACTTTTATTTCCACGTTCTTTATTATCTTGCAAAACTATCTTTACACCTACAAAGTACTTCTAGTTTTATTCCCGCAAACTAGTTTCATACTTGTTCTAGGTAAAGTAAGCGTTAGCGTGCGTAGAGTTCTATAGGTGGTCGATAGAACTTGAGAGAGTATTAATTCTACCTTTAGCTCCTCATTGGGTTCGACACTCTTACTTATCGAAAAAGGCTACAAACGATCCCCTACACTTGTGGGTTATCAAGACCTTTTTCTGGCGCCGTTGCCGGGGAGCAATAGCATAGTGGTTGATATTCTCGTGTGTGCTTGTTTGCTTTATCACTAAGTAATTTTTATTTTCTGTTATTAGTTGTTTTATTTTCTGTTATTAATTGTTTTATATCTTTGGTTATGGATATGGAAGACGAAACACCAAAAAAATTAGATGTACTTGCTACTCATGGAGATGGGGAACCTCCTAAAACCTTCGATGCTCGTTATGTGAAACACGTTAATGACTCCTTTGATTATCCTGAGAAATCCCCATTGAACTTTATAATGGGAGACACTTTGGATCAACATGAGTACTTTAGGGATTATCGCTTATCTCAAAAAGGGAAACACTTATGGGATCAAATTACAATATTGCGTTGGTTTGCTTGGGATGCATGCTTGAAATGTGATTCTACTTGTTGCTTTGAGTTAGATACTCCGCACCTTCCCTTTCAGTGTTTATTTAATGATAATGAAACCTTGGCTTCTTATGCTAATGGTATACATGATTACTATTATGTGGAACGAATAGAAGAATTTGTTGCTTTTAAGGGTGCTTTTGAAGTTGCCTCTTTGATTGAAAAGTGTGATGATGTTTCTTACAAATGTGAAAATCTTGCCATACTTAAATATTGCTATGAGAATTATGAATGCAATGCTGATATTATTGAATTTATTAAGAGAAGGACCGTTACCTTGGAAGAGACTAATATTTTGCAGGAATCTATGGAAGAAGAAATTGCTGAAACTGTGAGCTCATTAGATGAAAAAGATGAGGAGGAGAGCGAAGAACAGAAGGAGGAAGAGCGGATTAGCTACCCGTGCCCACCTTCTAATGAGAGTAACTCTACAACTCATACATTTTTTAATTACCCTTCGCACATACCGAAGGATGAATGCTATGAGGATTGCTATGATCCCTTGGATTCATTTGAAATATCCCTTTTTGATGAACTTGGTGCTTGCTATGCTTGTGGCCATGATGCCAATATGAATTATGCTTATTAAGATGAACTTGCTATAGTTCCTTATGTTAAGCATGAAATTGTTGCTATTGCACCCACACATGATAGTCCTATTGTCTTTTTGAATTCTCCTAACTACATTATATCGGAGAAGTTTGCACTTATTAAGGATTATATTGATGGGTTGAGTTTTACCCCTACACATTATGATTTTGATGGATATAATATGCATGTGCTTGCTGCTCCTACTTGCAATTATTATGAGAGAGGAACCAAATCTTCACCTCTCTATGTTTCCAATACGATAAAATTGCAAGAAACTACTTATGCTATGTATTGGCCTTTACTTGATGTGCATGAATTGTTCTTGTATGACATGACAATGCATAGGAAGAGAGTTAGACTTCGTTGTCACATGATATATATCACTTTGTACTCACTACTAAATTACAAATCATTGTTAATTAAAATTGGCTTTGATATACCTTGGGATCCGGGTGGATCAATTACTTGAGCACCATATGCCTAGCTTAATGGCTTTAAAGAAAGCGCTGCCAGGAAGACAACCCGGAAGTTTTAGAGAGTCATTTATTTCTGTTTTGTGCTTTTAAAATAATTAAAAACAAAAAAAATAAAGTGGGGAACTTAAAACCTTTTCAAAAAGAGAAGTGAAAGTGAGAGAGACGAACATCGTGAAAGTGGGGGAATTCCTTGAACTTTGTTCATGCCCATGGAAACTTTGTGAATCTTGATTACAGAAACTTTTCAACAAAAATAATTATCCCCTTGTATAAATCCATTGTATTATAAAAATAATGTGCCAAGAATTACCTTTAGGATGTTTAAATTGCTTGTGTTGATATGTGCTGTGCAAAAACAGAAACTTTGGCTGTAGTGTTTGATTTTTCATATTTTACTGGAACGTCAAAGTTTCTGAATTTTTTACACAGTACTTTTATGCAAATTCTTTATTACGTCCTAATTTTTCAGAATTGGTTGAGTTACAGAAGTATGGTAACCAAACAGATCTTCACAGACTGTCCTGTTTTTCACAGATTGCTGTTATAGTTGCTTTGCGTGCTTATGTTTGAATTCTTGTTGAGCCCCAATGACTTGGGAGCCATAGAATTGTGATAATGTACAGTGTATAATGTTAGATTATAATTATGCAATATTGTTATGGCAGGACATGACGGGATTTGATGATTATGTACTAACGTTTCTAATAAAAGTTTTGTCAAGTTTTGTGTGGATGAAGTGTTCGAAGATCGAGGAGGTATTGATATGAGAAGAATAAGGCAAGACAAGAGCTCAAGCTTGGGGATGCCCAAGGCACCCCAAGTAAATATTCAAGGAGACTCAAGCGTCTAAGCTTGGGGATGCCCCGAAAGGCATCCCATCTTTCTTCTTCAACAACTATCGGTATGTTTCGGTTTTTGTTTTGTTCACATGATATGCTTAAATTCTTGGAGCATCGTGTACCTTTTATTTTCCTTTTATCAATGCACCATGCTGGTACGGGAAACTCCATGGTTGATTTATAGAATGCTCTTTGCACTTCACTTATATCTTTTGAGTATGGCCTTATAGAATGCTTCATGTGCTTCACTTATATCATTTGAAGTTGGATGCCTGTTTCTCTACATATAGAAAACCGTTATTTGTAGAATGCTCTTTTGCTTCACTTATATTTATTAGAGCATGTCCAGGTCTTTTGTAGAAAGAATTAAACTCTCATGCCTCACTTATACCTATTTAGAGAGTCAACAGGAATTGGTCATTTACATGGTTAGTCATAAAATCCTACATAAAACTTGCAGATCACTGAATATGATATGTTTGATTCCTTGCAATAGTTTTGCGACATTAAGATAGTAATATGTGGGTGCACTAGTAGATGATTGTGGATTAGTAAGAATATTGATGTTAAGGTTTCTGATTCCCGAAGCATGCACGTATAATCTCTAGTTATGCGATGAAGATTGGAGCATAATTTATCCTTGATTGAAATCCTTTGTGCTGTAGAATCGAGGGCGCGCGATGGTTAACTCCTCCCAACCTCCTCCCTAGGAGCATGCGAGTAGTACTTTGATTTGTGATAAAACTAATAAAACTTTGCAATAAGTATATGGGTTCTTTATGACTAATGTGAATCCATGGACATACACAATCTCACCTATTCATATTTTGCTAGCCTCTTCGGTATCGTGACTTGCCCATTCTCACCTCGAGGATCGGTGCAAATTTCGCCGGTGCATCCAAACCTCATGACATGATACGCTCTGTTGCACATAAGCCTCACTATATCTTTCTCAAAACAGCCACCATACCTACTTATCATTGCATTTCCATAGCCATTCCGAGATATATTGCCATGCAACTTCCACCGTCACTTCATATGACTTGTACTTCCATTGTCATATTGCTTTGCATGATCGTAAGATAGCTAGCATGATATTTACATGGCTTGTCCATTTTTTATATCTTTTTGCTATGCTAGATCATTGCACATCCTGGTACACTGCTAGAGGCATTCATATAGAGTCATATCATCCTATCAGTTTTTCATGATGAGTTGTAAGTAAATAAAAGTGTGATGATCATCATTATTAGAGCATTGTCCTAGTGAGGAAAGGATAATGGAGACTATGATTCCCCCACAAGCCGGGATGAGACTCCGGACGAAAAATAAAATAAAAATGGGGGAGGCCAAATGAGCCCACCATGAAAAAAATGATGAATGGGGGAGGCAAAAAAAGAGAGAAAAGCCCACCATGAAAAAAATAGAGGAGAGAAAAAGAGAGAAGGGACTTTGCTACTATCCTTTACCACACTTGTGCCTCAAAGTGGCACCATGTTCTTCATATAGAGAGTCTCTTGTTTTGTCACTTCCATATGCTAGTGAGAATTTTTCATTATAGAACTTGGCTTGTATATTCCGATGACGGGCGTCCTCAAATGCCCGAGGTCTTCATGAGCAAGCAAGTTGGATGCACACCCACTTAGCTTCAGTCGAGCTTTCATACACTTATAGCTCTAGTGCATCCATTGCATGGCAATCCCTACTCCTCGCATTGATATCTATTGATGGGCATCTCCATAGCCCGTTGATACGCCGAGTTGATGCGAGACTTTCTTCTCCACTTTCAACCCTTTTGATATCTACCACCATATTCTATTCCACCCTTATGCTATGTCCATGGTTCGCGCTCATGTATTGCGTGAAGAATAAAAAGCTGATGCACATTGAAAAAGTACGATCCAATTTCTTGGTTTGACACCGGGGTGCTCATGATTTATACTTTATGCTAGGAAGACCAAGCATGATAGGCTGTATGATTTTGTAGGGATAACATTCTTTGGAATTGCTATTTTGAAAGGACATGATTGTTGCTAGTAAACCTAAGTATGGATGTCTTTCTGTCAGACTGTTGCCTTGAATCACTTGTATCTTAATATTCATGCCATGATTAGACATTTGTTCAAGATTATGTTAGGTAACATTCCACATCAAAATTTATCTTTTTATCATTTACCTGCTCGAGGACGAGCAGGAATTAAGCTTGGGGATGCTGATACATCTCCGTCGTATCTATAATTTTTGATTGCTTCATGCCAATATTCTACAACTTTCATATACTTTTGACAACATTTTATAATATTTTTGGGACTAACTTACTTACCCAGTGCCCGGTGTCAGTTCCTGTTTTTTGTGTGTTTTTTGTTTTGCAGAAATTCCATATCAAACGAAGTCCAAATGCGATAAAAATTTACGGAGATTTTTTTTGGAATATATGTGAATTTTGAGAGTCGGAATCAACGCAAGACGATGCCTGAGGGGCCCACAAGCCAACGGGCCGCGCCCCCAGGGGGCGCGGCCAGATGGCTTGTGGCCAGCCCTTAGGTCGGTTGAGCCTCTCCTTCTGGCACAAGAAAGATATTTTCGCGATAAAAAATCCCCGCAAAATTTCAGCCCGATTGGAGTTACGGATCTCCGGATATTTAAGAAACGGTGAAGGGCTCCGAAAACAGTCTCGAAAATAGAAGAAAAACAGAGAGAGATCCAATCTCGGAGGGGCTCTCACCCTCCAGGAGCCATGGCGGCCATGGACCAGAGGGGAAACCCTCCTCCCACCTAGGGAGGAGGCCAAGGAAGAAGAAGAAGGAGGGGGGCTCTCTCCCCCCTCTCTCCCGGTGGCGCCGGAGCGCCGCCGGGCCATCCATCATGACGACGATCTACACCAACAACTTCGCCCCGTCATCACCACCACCATCACCTTCCCTCATCTATCTACAGCGGTCCACTCTCCCGCATCCCACTGTACCCCCTACTTGAACATGGTGCTTAATGCTATATATTATTATCCAATGATGTGTGGCTATCCTATGATGTTTGAGTAGTTCCTTTTTGTCCTATGGGTTGATTGATGATCTTGATTGATTTGAGTTGCATGGTTTATTTTGGTGTTGTCCTAAGGTGCTTTCCGTGAGGCGCATACGTGAAAGATTCACGCTGGAGTGTGTTGCAATACGTTCATAATTCGTTTATAGTGGGTGGCTAGAGTGACAGAAGCTTACACCCGAGTAAGGGGATTGTTGCGTATGGGATTAAAAAGGAATTTATGTTTAATGCTATGGTTGGGTTTACCTTAATGATCTTTAGTAGTTGCGGATGCTTGCTAGAGTTCCTATCATAAGTGCATATGATCCAAGTACGGAAAGTATGTTAGCTCATGCCTCTCGCTCATATAAAACTGCAATAATGATTACCGATCTAGTTATCGATTGCCTAGGACAATCTCAAATCCTATCACCACTTTTCCGCACTCGCTATATTTACTTTATTGTTATTTAATTAAAACAGCACCTAACTTTTATTTCCACATTCTTTATTATCTTGCAAAACTATCTTTACACCTACAAAATACTTCTAGTTTTATTCCCGCAAACTAGTTTCATACTTGTTCTAGGTAAAGTAAGCGTTAGCGTGCTTAGAGTTGTATCGGTGGTCGATAGAACTTGAGAGAGTATTAATTCTACCTTTAGCTCCTCGTTGGGTTTGACACTCTTACTTATCGAAAAAGGCTACAAATGATCCCCTACACTTGTGGGTTATCAGTGGTCTCGGGTCGAGTCGCCTTCGCCAATGCCGCCTCCTCCAAGGTCCATCGGCCTCTCCCCCACCCACGTCGTCGATGGCCGCGGCCGCCCTGCGCATGATGCATGAGGAAGTGGAGAGGATCATCCATGAGTGGCACGCGGCTGCCGGGAAGCCCTACCATGACGCCACCACCTTCCGCCGCCCGAAGCCCAACGACGACGAATCCGACGACAGAGCGGGCGACGATAACGAAGGAGGAGCCATCGGCTAGCCCGACATAACTTACAAGGTCACCGTCAAGTATAGGTAGTTTAGGATGTAGGACCCTACCGCCAAGTCCCTAGGCGGTAGGATGTAGGACCCTACCGCCACAAACCCCGACGGTAGGTGTCCAAATGAAGCAGAAAAAGGTAAGTTTCTGTATTTGAAACTTGCCGGGTTTTTTTACGGTAGGGTGTGCAACTCTACCGCCAGGGCCTGCGACGGTGGGGTCCTGTCCCATTTAAATTTTGCTTCTCTTTGAGCAAAACTTAATCATTTTAATTCACATATATTCATCACAACATAATATTCAACACACATAGTTTGCAAATCAAGATATTAGGATTTCACACATAGTAATATTCATAACACATCGATATAGTTCAACATAGCAAATAGTTTCCCAAATCCACTATAGCAAATAGATTAAAAATTCCACGATAACAAGTACTCGTTCAGCTCAACACAACACGATAGCAAATAGTGTCACAAATCCATGATAATCAACATGACCATATCACTTGGTCTTCCTCCCTCTATTGGCGATGCGCTCTTGATTCCTCTTGGAACGAGAATCTTGCCTTCTTGTTGTGCGACGAGAAGTACGCTCCCTCAGAAACGGGGATGGACTCTTTCATTGCTTCTTTGGTTGTTTTCCCCTTTTCTCCTGGGTTGCCTGAGTGGGTCGAGGTTCGTCGTCCTCCTCGTACTTCTCGTCACCACTTTCCTCATCTTCCTCCTCGTCATCACCTTCCTCATCTTCCTCGTCCTCCTCAACGATGCGAGACGACCCAACGGCATGGCTTGAAGAACCTCCACTGGCATGGCTCGACGAAGCGAGGGTACGTGATGACGGTGCAGGAACATGCACATCACCAGAGGTAGCGCACCCAAGCATGACCACTAGCTTGTGACAATGGTTCATGAACTTCTGCAAGAACGAATAAACAAAAAAATATGGAGATAGTTTAGAGTTACGGATCTAAGAGTGGCAAATACTAAACTAGATTGTGCTTATGTCCAGTAGGCTCAAAGCAAGCGACAAGAGCATGGCATGGATCAATGTTATGGTTAATCGAACATAAGTCTAGGATTAATGTTGTGATTATGCCTAGTAGGCTCAAAGAAAACTTACCTTCATCGCTTCCCTCATCTTGCTATCAGATTCCACGGTCCCGGGGTCGTAAGCGAGCGCATCCAACCCATCGAAAATGCTTCTGTTCAGCTCTGAAGCCTGGAAATGTCAGCATCATGAATAAGTTAGTGACAATGACTAAAGTAGATTCCCATCCAACTTGCCGCCTCGAAACAATTGAACACAACTTACCACTATGTTGATTAGGGGTGCATACTCCCTAAATTCACCTTTGTTCTATCTAATGTTGGCATTGTAGGCTTCATCATCGGGGTCTTCCTCCTACAATGATGCGACATCGATTGTCGTCCATTGTGGCCTCGGGCATAGATGGTACTTCATGCCATCGTCATACCAAAGCATGTGGTGGTCATACGCATCCCAGTCGGTCCCTCTCCTCTCCCCATCTTTGCGATGCATCCTCTCATCCCACACTTTCACGTGCTCCTCATTCTTGTGTCCCCAATCCAATATCGGCTGACAATTCTTCCTACTCTTCCTGCAAATCATAAGAAACAATAAAACAAAAAACTCATAAGAGCAACAATCAGAACGAAAACACGGTAATAAAGAATAATGCCCTCACCAGTGAAGGTCCCAACCATCGGTGTCGATATCCATTGGTGGGGTGTGTTGCAATATACCAAATTAAGTGGCCACACGTTGTGGTTAGTGCCACTCGACAACGTGCACGCATATAAGTGGGACAATACACCGCCATACAAGCTTGTCCTTAGTGCACATCACATTCAGCTCGAAACCCCATTCTCTATCGTGATACGACCACGAGTTAACCTACAAAAATATTGGTAAGCAATTGTGAAAGTGGCTACAATAAAACACTAGCAAGAGGTATACCTGGTGAGATGTCAGGTTGTCCAACTCATTGGTGAAGGCCTTGTACAATGCAGTGGCCTTGCCCATGAAGACTTTAACCTTGTCCCAAGAGTACGCGACGGTCAGGTATCAAGTATCGTCGCCGTCTTCGCCATACTCCATCCAGGGACGCCGAAGATCTTTCTCGGGACGGCCCACCGCCAACCGCTCCCACATACAAATCAAGAGGGCCCAGGCACATCCACCCATACCGGACGTGGTTTCGGTCCTCCGCGTTGCGTCGTCGAGCTAGAATGGCAATTGATGACCAGATGACAAAATTCAAAGCAGATACATATATCCATCAACGAATATTGATATTTTTTTCTTACCGAACGGTATAGGTACGCGAGGCCGATAGACCCCCAGCTGTATCCTGCCTCCCAGCCAGCTAGGAAGTCCAGATACATCCAGTTGGCAATGTCCCTCGAGCAGTCTGGAAACACGACCTCTGTCAGAAGATACCACAAGTAGGCCCTCGCGTACTGCTCCACGACACGCGCATCGGCATCTTACGTGCATATGGCCCGGTTGTGCTGGATCCACATGAGTGGTACACCGAATGTTCGGTTATCCAAGTTGGGGGGGGGGGGGGGCAATCACCGATGAGGCCGACAACCCTATCCTGCCAGTGGGTCCTCTCCACTCGCCCAGTGAGAGCCTTGCCCTGGAGTGGTAGGGCCGTGATCATGCTGAAGTCTTCGAGAGTCACTGTCATCTCACCACATGGGAGATGGAAAGTGTGTGTCTCAGGCCGCCAATGGTCCACCAAGGTAGCGAGAGCTAAGTGGACGAGCGTCGACGACACACGCTTGAACTGAAGCACAAAAGGCAGCAACCGGGCTCTCTTGAAGTACGGCTCGTAGCGGCGGTCGTATTGCATGCCAGAGGCCTTTGTGTGACTCCTTATACACAATGGCAGTAGCATCTGTCAAAATGTATATGAAAATAGTTAGTGACTTACTTTCACAAAGCCAAATTTTTGGTACAAGAACTTAGTTATTACCGCTCCATTCTCCATAAAACGGGCGCGATGACCGTTGTCGAACGCAGGGTCAAGCATGGTGTACCTAGTGTCGATGTTCGAAACAAGGGGGCCCTCCTAAAACTATTGCCAATTCAAGTTAAATTTTTGACATGACAACAACATTTATTTACCAACATATAATCCACTAATATAGTACTAACTAAAGAATTATTTATCAACATATAACCAACATCATTCATTCAACAAACTTCATTCACAACAACATTTAAACATTCATATATGCATATTAGAAACTAAAGAATTATTTATCAACATATAACTAACACCAATCATTCAACAACATCCATTTACAATAACATTCAAATATTCATATATGCATATTCATAGTTGCTAGAATATGAACTAGGGTTCATCTTAGAATCAATAAACTAGTTGCTCGAATATGAACTAGGGTTCATATTAGAAACACATCTATCATATTGACTCAAACTAAATAAACCTAGTATCAACAAAAAATTAAAACTAATAGAAGAACTAGGGTGAACCTTGTGCCAAATAATGCACAAAAACAGAAACTTTTTGACTAAAAGTACTTGGAGGGAACGAAAGAGCTTATTTCGGAGGTCGTGGAGCCATCTCGGTCCGCAAGAATGATGGAGAAACGGACGAGATCGGAGGGGGGTGGAGGGGATGAGAGAGGCGCCTCCTCTCCGTTCTTGAGGTGGTAGGGGGAGAAGATGGGGGCTGGTTCATGGGTGAGGCCCCGCGAGCCTGCCCCCGCGGCTTAAAACTCCCCAAACCCTACCGCCAGGGTCTCCACGGTAGGTTAGAACAGCCTACCACCACAGACCTCGGCGGTAGACCTGACAGCAGAGCCTAAAGGCCGTTTACTGCTGCTGACGTGAATAAGTGGTCTACCACCAGGCCCTCGGCGGTAGGCTGTCGAACCCTACCGCCCATGACCTTGGCGCTAGGCAAAAGGGTCAAATCCCGATTCTTTTTAAAGGGAAGTCAGATCCAGCTAAACTTTGTCAAAAGGGTCAAAACACCAAATTTTACCCCCTTATGCTAGTCATTGTAGAGCACGTGGAGTAACCATTGTCATCTGTTAACAAGAACACTGTTAACAAGAACACGGCTACAAAACATGACGATAAGCACCTACGCCTAAATCGACATTCTTCAATAGCAATACTTTCAAAAGGCTACGAGGAAGAGAAGTTACGAAAAACACCCTGACAAACTAAGTTAGTTTGCTTCAAATGGTCTATACGTTTTTTTTTTTTTTTTGACCTGGCCAGTAAGAGCTACAAAATGTCCAAGACAAATAAAACCTGTCATGAGTATTGTACAGTCTACATCCCGCTTACACGGATTTACAAAGACACAAAAACTTGCAGTTTAGAACGACGAAACCTTTGTCCTTGTGGACTTAAAAGTGTAAAAAAATTGAGCACCCCTGAAATGTTCCATTTGCCCGAGCGATATACCAACATCACAGTACACCAGATGAGCCATTTTGTATGCTGGCAGCTTCAGCCGGAAGTAAGCAGGCGGCGCCACAGGAGTTCCAGGGCACAAGTTGTGACAAAGATACCGGTCTGTTGGTTCAGTTGTACACTTTTCGGACTCGGAGAAGACTCGCTTTCTACTGCAGCTACAGACTAGAGTCATTCAAAAGGAGGTTCTGCAGCAATAGGAAGGCTTGATTGAAAAGTCAGGTGAATTTGCCGAGTTCCCTCTTCTTAGTGATTGCCCTCTGGCCATGGTAGACAAACGAATCTATGATTCCAGAGACAGTGAACACACCTGTAAAACAAGAGGACATGTGTCTTAGGTCATTGGTTGAACTGCTGAAAGGATGTTGAAGACATGGCTAAGTTGATCGAGTTCATAGTTTTCTAATTCCAGGACATGACTAACAAAGGGGTCATATATTTTACTCATGAATCAGGAATGGCCTTAATTAAATGTTCAACTGAAGCATAACAGTTCAGTAAATATATGAACATAAAATGTACTCCGTATGGTTCAACAGAAATAGCTAATTAGTTTAAAGGAAAAGGCACCAAGGGAAATATTACCTCCAACAATAGCGCATACATTAGTTAGGAAGTGTAAGAATGACACATGTCGCTCCGTAAACGTGACCTGTTAAAGGCATGTATGCGTTATACTAATATACTGATGATGCCTTCCAAAAATATCAATGCAAAATGCATGACTAAAGATCTCAAGGCAAAAAAAAAAAATCCCTCTGTCATCTGATTAGTAAAGACAACAAGTAAATGTCGTAACAGATGACTGAACTAATGGAAAACAACAAAATGGAGAATCGTCATGCCAAATTCAAGTACTTCAAGATTGTACCTTAATCGGTGAAAGGTCATAAAAGAAAAACACGCCAGGAAGAGCTTGTACCCGACCACTATCGCCACTTCTGGAATGTTCTGTCACAGAAAACTGCAGCAAAGAATAACAGCATCTTGAGAAATGCAAATGATATAAATGCACTCAAATATGTTATTACTGCTTGTGCACACAAGGGAGAAAGTCACAAGATACCTGATTGGAGAGAATAATTTGCTCATTTAGGTGAGAGTATACAGTGGGAACAACCTGGAAAACAAGAGGGCAAAAGGAGAGCATGGTTATACTATAATCATGTGTTCGGACTACAATCATGTTGTAACTACCAGGAATAACTGGATAACGATCTAACAAAATCAGGAGCAAATGAGAAATGAAATTAGCAAGTTGAGCTGGCTTTGCAAGGACCGAGAAGACAAACCTTAACAAAGTATTGAGCCATTCCATATGATGAATGCTGGATCCATTGTGCCCTACACATTGGACAAGTATGAAAGGTCAAATCATCACACATTTTTTGTCTTAGGGGATATTTTCTCTCAAGCACAGAAAAGGATATGAGGAAATCAACAACATTACAAACCAAACAGAATTTACCCGTCAAGGGGATTGATCACACCAGGAAAGGGTTCTCCAAAACTCAATTTATTTATGTTATGGCTGAGCTGGCATTGTAAAGGATAAAAGGATAAGTTTGGATATTTAAAGCAAGCATATTGGCAAGAAAAATCCAAATATTCCCATCAGTATGTCAAGTACAAAGAAATATCTACAGATTTCCTTAAGTATAATTACATTGAAGCTATCCTTTTGGAATGGAAGCAGATCGTGAACATGAACATTTGACTGCTGGAAGCTTTTCCCTGGAGCAAAGTGGAAATTCCCAGCAACCTTGTTAATTTCCAGAAAGCCATAAATGTTGCATCCTTCACCTTCTTCATCCTTTATTGTTTGAAGGAAGCCCTCACTTTTGCACTATAGAACAGCGCACACCATACAAATTAAATTTCCTTGAAGGTGAAGGAAACACACAAGTTACATGAACGGTATCATATGTTATATGCGTAGCCTAAAATTCATTGGTGTACCTGATCGATCGAATCTGGATTTGAAACGCCCCAACCTTTTTTTCTGTATGCTTCACGGACATCTTCACACGAGTTACAACATTGTTCAGGAGACTGCATTCAAATAATATATTCAGTTAAATTGCATACCAGAATAGCAAATGTTTTGAACGCAGGTAGCATTGTGGGAGCACTATTTAACAGCCTATCGATCTGAGTAGAACATAACAACAACAAAACAGAAGAGAAGCTGAAAATTCTTTGAGCAGAGAAGAAAGCACTAGTTGACATTAGGTATTAGTATTACATAAGTGAGTCGAAACATAGAAATTACACTCTCAAGCAGCATCGATGTAATGGAGAAACACAACAGATTGCCAGAAAGATATGGAATTAATAGTACAGTAAGCAACATGAAGAACACTGCTAATGAGAGCAATTGAACAGTATGCTTAGAAAACAAAAAATGATCTGAGCCTGATCCAAGCCACACAAATATATGCGAATAACTGCTGATGTAGCTGTCAGGTGTGCCTTTTGTTCCTTAACAAGTACGACTTGTGCATAATCCTGATGTAGTTATCAGGTGTGCCTTTTGCTCTATAACTCATAGGGCTGAAACTAGCGGTGGCATAATTCACGTCCAGAACTTCAAATGGAACATTTTAACGTAAACATGATAAAAAAAAGTTGGAATCAGCCGACAATTGAATATTTCAAAACTTATCAACAACAACGAAGTTCATGTAGCAGTTTCTGAAAGGTAAGCTAGCCGAGCTCGTGAGAACAAAATAGTGAACAATAGATTATTAAAAAATTTCTGCAAGTCCAAGATAAGTCCATAAGTTTTTGCATATTACGGGTAAGGAATGAATTACTATGTATAATAAGAAATGGGCATACTTCTTGTGCACCATAACATGAGCCACAATAGGTCTCATTGTGTTCAAGCCTTCCACCATGATGTTGTAAAGGTTTTTCCACCTATAAAAGGTCAACAATAGAAAGGAAACATGAGCCTTCAGGTCTAATAAAATGTATCAGGAATTGAACAATACGCCACCTAGCTGGTAATTTACTCGACAATACATATGCAATGTCAGGTAAAAGTTCAGATAATATGTGCAGAACAAATCCTCATAGCCTTTATGAAATGGATTTAGGCCATTTCCATGGCCACAAATGCATTCTTAATAGTTAAGATGTATGATTATTTAGAAGAATGTAACTTTGGAATAAAGAACACTATATTATAGAAGTTATAAGTGTAATGTTTAATAGAACAAATGAGTCACTGACCTTCATCCCACCAACTGCATCTTGCTTAGTTGCAATAACATTGCCATGTGCATCGATTCGCTGCTTGAATACATCATGCTTCTACATAGAGCATTATGGTGAAACAAGCTGGTTACTACAATCTGGCAGTAAGATAGATCAACCGTAACTTGTACTTGGTAAAAAGAATATGCAAGATATTGAGAAAGAAACATCTGAAGCAGCATAGGTAACAACAATAACAATACAAAAATACATACCACATCAAGGTGCTCTTGTCCACTGATGTCCATCACATCAACACTAATTATAGAACACTGAAGGGCTGGAAAGGTGATATCAAACTGCATTTTGTAGCATCAGACCAAAGGTAGATGTTAGCAAGTGTCTGAACAGAAAGTAGTATAGATCATTAGTTAACAGTTATTATACATTCATACAAGATACTAATTCTTGCAAGAGAAGGCCCGGTGTGAGGAAATGATATGCAAGGCAGGTCAAACTAAAAAAAATTAGGAACAGGCCGGTTGTTAGTAATTGGTGAAGCGAGAAAAAGAAATGGCTATTACATTTATGCGAAGTTTTTCTCCTCTTGAGGTATCAACCCTTAGTGTTGTCTCTGTAACTGCATGAAGATACAATCCTGCATGGTGAAACATCAACTGTTGAATATAGGATGATTAATGAATGGTAATAGAATACTTAACAGAGCATAGGTTAGGTTAACATTAATTATCCTGATCTTCCGATTCCAGGACATTTCATGAAGTAAAATACATAAGCAAACTAAAACATGTGCATATTCACATGGTAATCATGTGAAATTTGAAACACTAAGATCAAACAGCTCTTTATTTTCCTCCTCGAATAATTTTACAGGTAAACTTAGTGTATTAATGATTAAGAGCATCTACAACCGGAGCCCCCAATGGCCCGGGCGGGCTGCCCGGTCACTGTCCGGACTGAAAAACAGCACCCAACCGGGCTCCCCAGAACCAGCCCAAATGCCCGGGCTGTCCGGCAACCCCCATATCCAGCCCATATTTGGGGCGGATATGGGGAGGCTCGGACGCGCCCGGGCAGTGCCGCAACGTCGGACCGGCCCGCTATGGCTTGCGCCGCCCCCACCACTGTCCCCACAAAAACCCCACCCATTCCGACGAACACTAGTCAAACCCTCGGTCCTCTCGCCCTCTCTGCTCCCCTTCCTCTCTCAATCTCTCTCCGCCCCCTCCACCATGGCCAGGTCCGGCCACGGCTCTGGCAGCAAGACCGATCCCATCGACTGGGACGGCTTTGTGAAGGCAGAGGACTCCAGCTCCGGCAGCGACGCGCCGGACGAGGAGGAGCTCCGCGGTCCGCATCGCCATCCAGCGGTCGCGGCTGGACACCGGCGGGAGCTCGAGGTCCATCGCGTCCGCCGCAAGCTCCTCCGGGTCCTGCCGCCGCACTGCTCCTCGCCCGTCCCGCTCGGCACCGCTCCAGACCCGGAGTATGGTGGCCCCCTCCCCTTCCACTCATGTGTCAGCTCCGCCTGGGAAGCGCTGGGTGCTAGTGCCGCGGCTCCAATGAGGATGCGGATGCCGGAGACGAAGGGCAAGGCTACCCGCCACGAGCGGCAGCGGGCCACGACGGAGGCCGGCTCTTCCCGCCAATGTGCCCGCTCCGTCCCCGACGCGGCGGTCCATCTCCTCTGTGTATGCGTCCGCGGCGGGAGGATCATCATCGTCGTCCGGTGTCCGCAAGGGCAAGGGACCTAAATGGTGAGCCCGCCCCTCCTCATCGTCCAGCTAGCTATATGAATATTTTGTATCTAGTAGAATCAGGCGAACTATGTCTTTTGTGTCCGATGGAGTGTGTCTGATGAACTATGCCCGAACCTATCTATATTTTTAGTTCGATCAATTGTGATGTTCATCTACGTTGTTTACATTGTTGCATGCATTGTATGGAATTGGGTATTCAGATATGGGGACTGCAGTTGTGCCAGCAGGCGCGTCCAGACGCGTCCACGGATACATATTAGGCAACTGTGGTTGTGGATGCTCTAAATGGTCTTTGTCACACATACCCATTATGAAGATAGTCTAACTCTGATCAACATGACTCCTACTTTAACCTATATAGGTATACCGGAGAAGAAGAAAAGCTGATTTCTAATCGAATTTCTGTGCTCTGAGCCTTATGTATGCAAAACTGTTCTTCCAGGTCACTACAGTCCCTAGGTTAAAGTAAACATATCATCGGCTTATCACCCAAGTGGCACACTGTTTTGCACACCTGATTAACCAATAATGACAAAAAAAATGACACTAGATTCTCCATGCTGTACAAGGTTTCACAGTTCACTGGATACAGTAGAATTAAACGACAACATGATTAACCAAGCACGGCACAAAAGTAACACCAGAATCTCCGGAACTGTACAACTGTTCAGTAGATGCATCAGAATGAAACAAGTAGACACCAATGATGTACGCACGAACAAAAAGAACAGGCTAAGCTAGACTTTGTTGCAAAACACAGCACAATAACACATTTGGTTGGAGAAATAAGGGCTCAATTCCAGTCTCACAAACCAAATGAACGCAGTGAGTCCGTCCATCTGATAGTACACCACAAATTATCCAAACAGACCACAAGATCTCGGCAAATGCAACAATGGGCGACTGCTTTGCTAGCGCACTAAATCAGGCAAAACCCGAATCTAGAAATTCGCACGGTTAAATCCTACGGAGGCCGCAGGAGTGTACTGAGAGTCTGAGATCCAAGCGAGGGAGGTGCGTACGGAGCTCGGAGACGAAGAGGAGGAGCATGATGAAGGAGGAGGCGAGCGTGATGGCGCCGCCGGAGAGGGTGCGGCTGTAGAAGTCCTCGTTCACCTTGGGGTACGCGTCCAGGCTCCGGAGCTTGGACAGGAGCCCGTCCATGGCCGGAGGATCTGGGCGGCGCTGCCCCCCGACGACGCCGCGGGGAGGATTTCCGGTCTTGCTTGAGGGACCGGGGAGTTGGGGACGGACGACCGAGGGATGTTTCAAAAAATTTTTCCTCCGAGGAGCCTTGCCCGGGGATTTTTTTGTCCAAAAGGACCACCTGTCGACCGCAAATGTCAAAAGAGACCACCTGCGAAATAAATTGCTAGATCAGACCCCCTGCCGCCACCAGCGTAGGCGGCTGGGGCCTGCCGCCACCAGCGCTGGCGGCCGGCCGGGCGGGTGGGGCCTGCCGCCAATGGCCGAGGCGGCAGGTGGGAATCCCGTTTCGGCGTGCTCGCTACGGAACGGACGGCAGGCGCGGGCCCTGCCGCCAGCAGCCGAGGCGGCAGCGCGGGCCCGGCCGCCACCAGCCCCGGCGGCATCTGTCGCTAGCCGACGCACCCTGACTGCGCTGAAAACGAGGCACGGAATCGGCCGAGCCACGCGGGAAACGGCCGACGACTGCTTTCTCTTTTTTTACTAGATGGTGATTCCTGCTGTCTACGTGCGACACTGATTGATAGATGCTGCCGCTGCTGATTGCGAGGCTGACTGAAAAATGCTGCTGCTGATTGCTACGGCGGACGCGAGAGCAAATTCTAACGCGGTGTGCCGACACTACAGTGCCCGTATTCTTTTTATACACGATGCCAGCTCTCTCTCGCACACACACCCTGTCTGCTCTCTCGCACAGACACACTGCCTACTCTCTCGCGCGCACACACTGCTCCCTCTCAGTAAGTCGTAATTAGAACTTATGTTAAACGTTTTGGTTTTAAATGTGTTGTTATTTCATGTGTCATGTTTTTTAACCTGCATGATTAAACGTTTTTTAACATGCATGATTAAATGTGTTGTTATTTCATGTGTCATGTTTTTTAATAAGTTCTGTAGCTGCGGCGGACGCGCGTGTTTTATTTTCTTCTACCGACAACACAGTGCTCCTCATCTTTATATATGAGATGCCGTTGCCTGCTCTCTCACACTCTTCTCTTTGCTTCTGCCCACACTGCTTGCTCTTTCTCACTCTCTTCTGCATCGTCCAGGCACACTTCAAAACACCAACGCGCTAGTCAGCATGAGTTTGCCTTGCTCGGATCAAAGCATTAGGCCTAAGAAAAAGAAGAGTGCGACTTTGCCTCGGGGGATGGAAGTACTTCGTTGTTGGTGTGGCGATCTCTGCAAGGTGAGGGAGGTGACGGATTTTTCAGATTGGTTGGGCATGAAGTTTTTCATGTGCGCCAATTATGAGGAAGATCCATCCGTTGCTATTTCACCGTACATCAGGCCTCCGGTATGTTTTAGTCACCAAGAATAAACACGTTGTTGATATTATTGTTGATTTGATATTTATATTTCTATTTTTGTTGTAGTCTCCTCCGCCTCTGTGCATGTACTATCGTTGGATTGACACAAAAAAACCGGACTGGGCGGTGACCGAGATTCGTGAAAGAGGTCGTCGTGCATGGGCAAGTTTGGACGTGGAAGAGCGCCGCGCGAAGGCGGCAGCAGAGGAGAAAGCAGAGCAGGAGAGAGAGTGGCAAGAGTACTGTGTGAAGCAGAGGGCTTTTCTTGATGAGATGAAGAAGAAAAACCGAGAAGAGGCACTTCGACTGGCGGAGGTTCAACGACAGCGACAGGAGGCCCGTGAGGCTGAGAGGCAGATAAAGAAAGAAAGGGCTCGTGCAGCCAAGGCAGCAGAAGAAGCTGGTGATGGAAAAGGAAAATATCCACGTTGGACTCAGTAGATTTATGTTATTGTATCCTAAAATTCGCATTGCAGCAAGTTGTATCTTAAAATTCGCAGCAAGTTGTATCTTAATTTTTATGTATCTTATTTTATGCATGTTATTTTCGATGCATCTTAATTTCAACAGTTTAATGTATCTTATTTTATGCATGTTATTTTCAATTTTCTTTCCCGCCCTTCTTTCCTGCCATTTTCTTTCCCGCCATTCTTTCCCGCCATTCTCTCCCGCCATTTTATTTCCCGCCCTACTTTCCCGCCATTTTATTTCCCGCCCTACTTTCCCGCCATTTTCTTTCCCGCCTTTCTCTCCCGCCATTCTTTCCCGCCATCTTCTCTTCTGAACCTATAAAACCCCCTCGGCAGTAAGGTGGGTGAGCAGACAAGTGTAGTTTCGTGGAGATGTCCCATTATCCTTTTGATCGTAGTTTTCACACTGGTATGTCCGATCGTCTTCTCCGTCTAGCCGCCAATTTCAAGATCGACGATAGAGTAGTTCCATGGGAGGAACTCATCAGTAGTGACACCATAATGAATGAGTTGGCTCACTCATTAGCTAGGAGTGGGTGGCCTCCCAGGACATTTGAGGAGATACGGAAAGAACTTCTCAGGTTGCATGGCAGATGGCAGAAGCAACTGCATAAAGGTGAATCTTACCTCAGGCTTGCTCTAAATAATTCAGATTTATGGTCAGCAGACAGTGAGGACGAAGACGACCTCTTCATGCCGAGCACCAAGTCCAAGATACCTGCATCGTCGAAGTGCAAGAGTACCGCACCGTCGAAGGGCAAGAGTGCTGCATCAACGGAGGATGACGACGATGACTTCATGCCGAGCACCAAGGCCAAGAGACCCACATCGTTGAAGTCCAAGACTACCGCACCGTCGAAGGGGAAGAGTGCTGCATCAACGGAGGATGACGACGATGACTTCATGTAGTTTGTGGGATGTATTTTTTTAGTTAAGTCGTACCGTTTAATTCAGATGTACTTCTATCTTAATTATCTGTTGTAGTCTGTTTGGAAATGTATCTCGTACCGTTTAGTTGATTCGTACCGTTTAATTCAGATGTACTACTAATATGAAGTAGACAAGTGTCTTGAAAACAAATCAGTCTCTTACATAGATAATGACTCATACATAGATAGTAACACATACATGAAGGATGTCTGATACATAGATAAGTCCTCACACATGAGAATAGTCTGAAAGTTGGAAACTGACATAGATAGATACAATAGTTCGCACACATAAATAGACGAATCACCCTATGCGACGACGGCCAGCTGGCCTTTCCCGACGACCGGAAGGTGACAAGCGAGTAGGGGGTCGGTGTTCACGAAGACCACGACCGTACTGCCCCTCTTCTTCCTGTGTCTGCGACTCATGCATAGGTGGTGGAGTCTGCAATCCATATTGAGATGATGATTCGAAATTATAGGTGTATGGTTGTGACTGGGAAGGGATATAAGATGGGCCAATAACGTCTGTCTCGAAAAAGTCATTCAATAATCCTGGGACACGGTCAGGATTGTACGGATTAAGGGATTCCGTGAGTATGTCTTTGTTTACGCCACGCTGAGTTTCTTCATCTTCCCATGATGTATCATTACTTTCCTGCACAGAAAAACCGTATGTAAATAAAAGTCATGTAAATGTTGTACGCTTGTAATTGCTTGTTATGGTTGAACATACCTGAGCGGTGTTGTAGCTTTGTGATCCCTCGCCCCTAGTGTGCTGGTTTATGTCAGGAAAACGAGTCTCCTCGGGCATCCTGATCCCTCGCGTGGAGGGATACGGCTGAGATCCGTCACCTTGGGTGTATGCGCCATATCCTGTGTCCGCATTTTGGTCCACGAAATGAGTCTGCTCGGGCATGGAATCCAAGCCTGCAACATTTACCTGGGATGTATGCCCCTGTAGTGGCAGAGACGAGTCATGTCGTGGAAATGTCGTTGTAGTATTTGGACCCTCTCCCCACCGCCTGGATGACGACGGCGCTGCACTCGTTCTAGCTGACCTCGGTTCCGGCATGTTGTACGCTCCAGTGTCAACATCGTTCCGTCTACCGCATCTCATCGTTTTGGCGACGAATTCACCAATTTTTTTTAAGGCAGACGTTCGACCTGGTGTGTCTCGGGCTTGCATGCCTTCCCTCGCCATCTCCCCTACTTCGTTGCAAATATCAATCTAAAAAAATAGGTTGTTGGTTGCTTGAATTGTTCATGAAATGATGGACTTGAATAGTAAGTTGTTGATGATTACCGTGTAGTCACGATAGTAAGCTGATGATGTGTCTATCCGTCTCTGCAACTGTTCCATATGTGTGGGATGTGTTGGCATCGTAGGTGGTTGATGCGTCAGTCGAGTACGCGTGCTCATGCAGTACCACTCGTAATACGCTTGTGTTGTAGTCGCGTCGTACGGTCTGCATAATTAAATAATTACATCAACTTGTTTATGTACATAAATTAACGTAAATAAAATTTACCTATGTTCATGCACTATCATTTCCAGTGCTTCATTATTCCACTGGTTCACCCACTGAATGTTCTTTTCACGGTAATCGACACCAGTTCTGCCACTATTGTTGATCCTGAAATTTACGTAACAGAACGTAAGTTTTATGAATTAAAAAGACATTAACTATTTAGGGAGGTTGCATCTTACTTATGAGTATGTTCGTCGATACATCTTGGAACAGGTGGTGGAATATCTTGATGTAGACCGAACTGTCTCATGACACGGTCAGGATTGTACGGTTCAACAAACCACAGACATAGTAAATTGCAACGAGTCATCCAGAAGCCACTATCTCTCACGCATTCCACTGGGATGGGTTGCGAACCAAATACCATGTTAATGTGTAGCTCAGTCCACGGGTTCCATGTGATTAGTGAGTCCTCAAGAAGCTCAAACTGATCATGGTATATGGGGTAACAACTTTTTGCAATTTTTGTAGCCCATTTTTTCCGACCGAGCGTCCACCGGCTGGACATAGTTACAATGCCCTCACCACAGTCGTATGGGGTTACGGGATTTACTATCTGGGGTCGTCCAACAGGTAGGTATTCCCATGACCACAACTGTAGAAACTCGTACGAGACACAAAGTAATGGAGCTTTAGCTGCGAATGAAGATTTCTGAGTGGCATCACACAACCCTCTATATGTGTGAGAAAGTATAGCAGAACCAAAGCTGTATGTTGGAACCGCGGGTAAAGGTTCGTCCACTATCTTTGCGGCAAAGTAGATGAGACCAGGGAGGACTACCTCACCATGAGAATTAGGAAACATCACACCAAATAGCCACAACAAATATGCAAACAAGTGTCTCTTCCTCGTCTCAAGATCAGCGTAGCTAGATAACGTTTCAAAGTTATTAAAAAGCCAGCTGAGTGGGACACCCCGAGGCGGACCAGGACGATTTGATTTTGGCATTGTAAGCCCAAGACGGACCGAGACATATTCTGGCCAAGTTGCAGGAACTAGTGGAGGGACCACTGGCTCACCTCTAATTGGTAAAGCTGTGATCATTGACACATCTTTTAGCGTAGGTGCGAGCTCTCCACAGCAAAAATGAAAGCTGTGGGTCTCAGGTCTCCATCGGTCAACGAGGGATGTCAAAAGCGATGGGTCAGAAGTGAAAGTGCCTGGACGAGTTGCGAGGTTAGCAAAATGAAGGAGTCCATAAGCCTGAAGGTGTTGACGGAAATAATTGTGTATTGGCCATGTGTTCTTTACGGTTCGAAGTCTGAAGGTCTGAGGAGGATTTTCATGATTCGGGTTTAAGAAAAGGTGGCAACGGTGGTGGGCGTCGTGATGCCGCTGCAAAAGCGCTGGCATTTCGGCCATAACCTGCAATCACGATTAAATGAAATTAAATATCCGAAGATTACATCAAGATTAAATGTAATTAAATATCCGAAGATTAAATCACGATGAAATGAAATTAAATATTCGAAGATTACATCACGATGAAATGAAATTAAATATCCGAAGATTACATTACATCACGATTAAATGAAACTAAAATACATAGCATGATTAAATATCATGCGGTGTTGTTGGTACGATACGGACATTCCCTACGCGAGTGTCCAGGGCACCTGCAAACGCGACATTGCCTTGGTTCTCCCGACTGGCTATGGTCCATGTCATTGCGATGACGCCTAGACTGACGCCGTCCCTTGGTGGTTCTCATCAACTTGGGATCAGGAACCCATTTGGACCCGTTTGGCCACAATAGCTTGTAGTCCATATCAATGCCCCATGCCCAGAACTCACCGTTCCAAGTGTTGTATAAATTGTGCATGTTAAAGAACGGCGATACGTAAGGTTCGACACTGATTTTTTGATCGGTAGCTGCCCGGAGTACGTGACTGCAAGGGTATCCCAGAAGCTTGGGCTTGTTGCAAGTGCACTCACACGAGGTTGTGCCAAGGGTCACAGCTTGTTTTTTTGATCCTCTGTGGTGACCCTTAACATACTTGGCTTGCACATTGACTTCCCATTTATTCCTAAGTGCATCTACCTTCCTACAACCATGGCTTTGCGACTTCTTTGCTTTCTCATCAAGATGTCTTTGCATCTTCTCAGACCATGGCTTGTTCAAATCAACCAGTGCCTTGGCGACCGTGACTCTGTCTGCAAAGTATGACACAGTCCGGTTCCAAGTTTCATCGATTAGGGCTGTGATAGGTAGGGCCCTCACCCCTTTAAGAACACCATTGTACACCTCTGACATGTTGCTTGTCATTATACCGTACCGAGCCCCACTGTCGTGAGACTGCGCCCACTTGTACAAATGGGGACAATTCTCGCTGATCCACTGGCTCAAATTTATTGTTGTCCGACGACCCCTCTGGTCTTCTCTCTCCGGCAGGGATGCGCGCTCGATCTCACCATTGATACCTGCCCAGATAGCATTCATTTTGGCTTCAGTTTTCTGCATGCACATCCTATTGAATAACTTGAACCAATCTTTGTTTTTGAATTTGGAATAAAAATTAGCTGCCAAATGCCGCATGCACCACCTTGTCTCCAGATCGGGCCACCTCCAGTCTGGTTCTTCTGAAGCCTTAATTATGTCGAGCGCGCTTAATAGCCCAGTGTTGCGATCAGAGATGATGCAAACCCCTTCGCGATCTTTGACGACCCCCATCTTTAGGCAACTCAGGAACCACAGCCAACTATGTTTGTTCTCGCTCTCGACTATTGCATACGCAATAGGTAGAAGTTGATTATTTGCATCTGCAGCAATTGCCACCAAGAGTGTGCCCTTGTACTTTCCAGTGAGAAATGTACCATCGATTGATAAAACCGGACGACAATGCTTGAATGCTTGTATAGTCTGGGCGAATGCCCAGAATAAGCGGTCCAGGATTAGCTCGTCCCGGTTCATTGGGTTTGGACGTTGTTTCCGGAAAACTTGAGTCCCCCTGTTAGCAGTTGCTATCTGATGCAGCATTCTGGGGGCAAAAGAATACGCCTCCTCATAGGTTCCATACAACCTCTGGAATATCTTTTCCTTTGCATGCTTTGCCTTGCTGTAGCTGACAGTGAAGCCAATCTGATCAGCTGCAGTTTTTTGCAAAGCCCTAATACTAATATTAAGACTTTCCTGCACAGTCGTTTGCATGATCTGTGACACAAATTCTGCAGTCACATTGCGGTGGTCTGGAAGAGTGCCGGTTTGCTCACAGCCATGTTCCACTATTTTTGTGACATGCCATGGCTGACATACCCCAGGCTTCCGGCGAGCAATAACTCTTCCGCGGCAACCATTCGACTCGCGATGGATGCATATGACCTTCAACTCCTTTTTATCAGACTGCATCACTTTATGCTGCCGGTGTATGGCAATTGCATAGCTATTCATTGCTTGGTAAGCAGATTTCTTATCTGGGAAAATCTGCCCAACGGCCAGACTTCCCGCTTCCAGGCCAGAAACAGAGTGAAATTCATTGGTGATGCTCATAACCTGTAAAAACTCTGGGTTCATTGGTGGAGCGACTGCCTTCTCAGGAGGAACAACTTCATCATCATCTGATTCCGAAGAGGCAGAAGAATGACCATCATCGTCATCATCTAGCGCCTCCGGCAATCCCTCCACGTGTTCGCTCATGTCAACGACCGCAGACCAATATCCTGTGTCATACACTTGTTGGCCGCCTGTTGGTTCCGATGGACCGGCGCTGGGGGCTACAGTGATTGCCAACTCGGCCTCACCAGCCCCGCTACTGCACTCGGCGACATCAGTGACAGAAATGAACTCCACATACACCATGGGCTGTCCAAACATGGAGTTATTGGGATTGCTTGCAAACCCCATGTACGACGCCCAGGCTTTTTCACCAGTAACCCGCCGCAGACCCCAACGGGATACTGTCCCATCATTTCCTCCGTCAACCACGAAAGCCTCCATGGTCATTTTTTTTTCATCCATCGCTGAACCAAACACCGATCGGATGCACCTTCTAACTGCCGCATACCCTACATTAACCATGTCTCTCACTACAACTGTAGTCATCTCGCACCTAGACACATCCACACCGGAAGGACCGTCGCGTATGATGTCCCCATAGAACACTAACAAATTTTCCATAGTACCTAACGAGCAGCCATATTTACATCGTTAGTCAATTTATATTCTAATAACTTAGGGTAATAATCGTTTATTTACATATAATAATCCGACTAATATTCACAACACAACAGTAACATCATTCACAGCAGTACATCAACACAAAAAATAATTGTTTAAAAAATTACACCACAACATTTATACCTCTTGTTCAATAAGGATATCCTTCCGAATAGAAAAATCCGTTAGCGTGAATATATCACCGGTAATATATCAACGAGGTCGACCTATTATCACATGAAAAAAAAATTAGACGCACAATTTTCTTCTGCTGCCAAAAGTTTCAAAATAGCAGTAGCATGCATGTGGTCATCACCTCTAAAGAGGAACCGAAGACCGAAAAACAATTTGCATCAATCACGTCATCTCCTCCTAGTTTGCTACCCAGACGATATTTTCTTTTACGGTTTACATACATCATCAAGGATATTAGCATTTATCTTGCATTTCATTTACGGTTTCCTACTCTACCAAATTAGCTAATAAAGTCTACGTATGATTTCCTTACTACTAAACTTATTAAAAAACATGACACATGAAATAACAACACATTTAATCATGCGATGACCAATTATAGTACAATCATATTCTTAATTAACATTTTAAGCTCCAAATTGCATGCATGTGGTCATCACCTCACAAGGGACGCCGAAGACCGAAAAATAATTTCTTCAATCACGTCATCTCCTTCTTGTTTGCTACTCAGACGATATTTTCTTTACCTAATTACATACATTATCAACGATATTAGCACTTATGTTGCATGTCATGTACGGTTTCCTAGTGTACCAAATTAGCTAATAAAGTTGACCTACGATTTCCCAAATATAAAACTTATTAATAAACATGACACATGAAATAACAACACATTTAATCATGTAAATGACCAACTGCGGTTTCTTAATTAGCATTTTTAGAACTTCTTGCATATCTAATGAAAATGATGCATCTTAAAGGCATATCACTTAGCTACAATACAGTCAAAAATTTGTTGTCCAAATTTTGGCTCTAACTCTACCTACACGTTTAACACAAGTCCTAATTACGACTTACAGACAAAAATAACAACATCTTGCATGTCCAAAAAATAGTACTAATGGACATAGCTAACATTGATCTATAACATCTTCAACATACTGTTCTGACAAATATTACTTCCAAGAAGTTAACATCGCATAGCTAATGACGGGCTACAGAACTAACTAATTTCCAATGTGCATGCACACTAATATTCATGTATTGCAATGATCATACCTTGATCTTCAACTTAGTAGTTCACTTCACACGGCAAATCATACTCCTGAAGCTCCAAATTACTTCACAAACTGATGAAATATTACCTAAAACAGCAGATAATACATACTTACAAACTAATCAAACAAAGTAAAAACATCATGCATGCGAACACAACCAACAAAAATGGACTGCTCTGACCTGCTGAGCTATGCTTCCTCCGTGTTCTTAATAGTCAGAAAGATAGGAGAGGGAGCAGTGTGTGCGCGCGAGAGAGTGCGCGCGAGAGAGTAGGCAGTGTGTCTGTGCGAGAGAGCAGACAGGGTGTGTGTGTGCGAGAGAGCGCTGACATCGTGTATAAAAAGAATACGGGCACTGTAGTGTCGGCACACCGCGTTAGAATTTGCTCTCGCGTCCGCCGCAGCAACAGCAACGCGGTCTCGAACGCGCCCAGCAGCGGGAATCAGCATCCTTTAAAAAAGCAGCGCTGTCGCGCGTGCACTGCCCTGGACAGCAGGAATCAGCGCGAGAGAAAGCAGTCGCCGTCTCCGTTTCCCGCGCGGCTCCGTGCCTCGGAATCAGCGCCGTCTAAATCATTTTCCGCGCCGTCAGTGTGGCGTCGGCTAGCAGTACCTGCCGCCGGGGCTGGTGGCGGCCGGGCCCGCGCTGCCGCCTCGGCTGGTGGCGGTAGGGCCCGTGCCTGTCAGTCCGTTCCGTCGCGGGGCGGTGCAACGGGATTCCGGCCTGCCGCCTGCGCTGGTGGCGGCAGGCCCCAGCCGCCTCCGCTGGTGGCGGCAGGGGGGTCTAATCCGACAATTCCAGTCGCAGGTGGTCTCTTTTGACAATTCGACTCGACAGGTGGTCTTTTTGGACAAAAATTCTTGCCCGGGGAGTTGTCTGATTCTGATCGGAACGGGAATGGAGCACGGGGGACGAGCCGCCGGGCAGGTGCTGGCTGGCTGGGTTTTCTCCTCTGCTCTGCACTTTCGCCCTTTTCTTCTAGTGGGTTTCAATAAAGTGTTTTTTGCTGGTTCATACTCCCTCCGGTGTACTCCCTCCGTAAATACATAAGTGTTTAGAGTTAGTATTTGTTTCACTAAAATATCACAGTGTAGCAGCATAATTTAGATAGCTACTCCGTATAAGTTTCCTGCAGTGGAACCTGTTCATCTAGATTCAAGTTTAGGCTTGACACATATGGTCGCATTTTTTCTAGATTTATTTGGTTTTTTCACGCTACTCTTTCAACGGTATACCGTGCCCGCTAATTACGAGGAACATGTGGTGACTTCGTCAATTTAAAAATCTACTGGATCAACCTCTTGGATGTGCTCATATGAGTATGGTGTATGTGCATGCATTCTTAGGGAGGGATTGTACGTGAGCTTCTACGTCTTAGACATACTGTATTTCTAAAAAAAATGTAGTATGTACTTATTCTTTGAGTAAAACCCATAGATACATCTTATAACTATTCATGGGGTGCTAAGTTAGTCTTAAAACTTTAAAACTACAGATCCAGATCCTAAAATAATTTAAGTTGTTCACTGAGGTCCTAAGTAGCCTAGACTGGCACTAACCTTCATAGGTTGAGTGTGGAAAACCGTCACGTTTGCAATAATTTGCAAAAGAACCCCTCAAAAGACCTCCCTACTAATCATGTGGTCCTTATTGTCATCCTATGTGGTGACCCCGGCCTAGCTAGCCGAATCCTCTATGTGTATCCTTCAACAATCCCATGATCAGTGTGTCGTTGTGTAGAGTCGAATTGATAACAAAAGAACATCACATACAAAGCTTATACTTATTTAGTTACAACCGTTTTGTAGAGGTGATGAATACCACTTCAAGCATTGCAGCGGAATGTTCAAACACATTGAGTAAACCCATCGGTACCCATAGGAGACTCGCTAGGATTTCCCCCTAGTATTGCACTTGTTATTGTAATATTGTCTTCCCTCAAGTATGGCAAATCAACAAGCCAGGTGAGTATAGAGAATATACTTGCAAGCAACCCACAAGGAGGTTAAAAGGATCAATATGGTCGACTAGAGGCCGGGGTGAATAGGCGACTAACAATCTCTTTACAAATTTTAGACTCAATAAGAAGATAGGTTGTCTAGATATGTAACTAGGTGGACAACCTATATGACAAGCAACATAATAACAAGTGCAAGTACTAAGTAAATGCAATACAAGGTTGCACGAAGTAAAGGTACGAAATAACCGCAAGTGGAGTCGATGGAGACGAGGATGTGTTGTTAAAGTTCACTCCTTTGGGGGGAGGTACGTCTCCGTTGGAGAGGTGTGGAGGCACAATGCTCCCCAAGAAGTCACTAGGACCATCTTATTCTCCCCACACCTTCGCACAATGCAAGATGTCGTGATTCCATTAGCGGTGCCCTTGAAGGCGGTAACCGGAACCTTTACAAACAAGTTGGGGCCCTCTCCACAACTTAATTGAAGGCTCCCAACATCACCACGAAGCTTCATCACAATGGAATGTGGCTCCGAGGTGACCTCCTCCGTCTAGGGTGTCCAAACACCCAAGAGTAAAAAGATCCATAAGTGAAAGTATGGGGGAACAAATTTCCTTTGGTGGAAGTGTAGATCTAGGTCTACTCCCTCAATCCCTAGCAAATCAACAAGTTTGGTTGGCTAGCAAAGGAGATCGGGCAAAGAAAAGTTTAGGGCATTAATGGAGGAGAGAGAGGGGCAACAGGTAAGTGAGGAGGTAGAAGAACCACGTCTTATATAGGGTCCCCAAAATCTAATCGTTATTGTGCATAATAGCATAGGAGCGGTACAACCGGACCTGGGTTCGGTGCAACCGCTCAAGGCGGAAATGCCAGCCAATGGTGCTTAGTGCGGTACAACTGTCAGTGCCCGTCGGTAGTACCACTGAATAAAATTTGGCAGGGAGAAAGTTGCACAGGAAACAAAAACTTTCCTACGCACACCCAAGATCTATCCATGGAGATGCATAGCTACGAGAGGGGGAGTGTATCTACATACCCTTATAGATCGCTAAGCGGAAGCGTATATAACGTGGTTGATGTAGTCGTACATCTTCACGATCCAATCACGATTCGTCCCGATCTAGCACCGAACCGACGACACCTCCGCGTCCAGCACACGTGCGGCTCGATGACGTCTCCGCCTCCTCGATCCAGCGAGCGAGGGCGGAGTAGTAGATGGGTTCTCAACCAGCACGACGGCGTGGTGGAGATGGTGGTGGAGCAATCCCGGCAGGGCTACGCCGAGCGCTACCGAAACCGCGAACGGAGGAGAAAACGATCTAGGGAGAGAGAGGGGCGCCAAGGGCTTGGTGTGTCCTCTTGGGGCGCCCCCTCCCCTCTATATATAGGTGGAGGGGCGTGGGGAACAGCCCCTCCAAGCCCTAGGGCGCAGCCAAGGGGGAGGAGTTGGACTCCTAGTCCAATTCCCTCCCTTTTCATATAGAGGTGGACTTTCCACCTCTCCCAAGTCACATGGGCCTTGAGGGACTTGTGTGCCTGGCCCAATAAGGCCAAGGTGCCTCCCCTCAGCCCATGCAAACCCTTGGGACGTTGTGGAACCCTTGGTGGACTTCCAGACTCCTCCGGAAGTTTCCGGAACCTTCTAGAAGCTTCCCGGTACAATACCGGAAAAACCCGAAACTTTTCCGGTAGCCAAAATATGACTTCCCATATATAAATCTTTACCTCCGGACCATTCCAGAGCTCCTCGTGACGTCCGGGATCTCATCCGGGACTCCGAACAACATTTGGTCACCAACATACATAACCCAATAATACTATATCGTCATCGAACGTTAAGCGTGCGGACCCTACGGGTTCGAGAATCATGTGGACATGACCAAGACACCTCTCCGGTCAATAACCAATAGCGGGACCTGGATGCGTATATTGGTTCGCACATATTCCAACGAAGATCTTTATCGGTCGAACCACGATGCCAAGGATTCAATCAATCCCGTATGCAGTTCCCTTTGTCCAGCGGTATGTTACTTGCTCGAGATTCGATCGTCGGTATCTCCATAGCTAGTTCAATCTTGTTACCGGCAAGTCTCTTTACTCGTTCCGTAATACAAGATCTCGTGACTAACTCCTTAGTCACATTGCTTGCAAGCTTCTTGTGATGTTGTATTATTGAGAGGGCCCAGAGATACCTCTCCGTCATACGGAGTGACAAATCCCAGTCTCGATCCATGCCAACCCAACAGTCACCCTTGGAGATACCTATAGAATACCTTTATGATCACCCAGTTACGAAGTGACATTTGATACACACAAGGCATTCCTCCGATGCCAGGGAGTTGCTTGATCTCATGGTCTTAGGAACATATACTTGACATGAAGAAAGCACTAGCAATAAACTAATACGATCAACTGCTATGCTTACGGTTGGGTCTTGTCCATCACATCATTCTCCTAATGATGTGACCCTGTTATCAAATGACAACTCATGGCTATGGTTAGGAAACCTTAACCATCTTTGATCAACGAGCTAGTGTAGTAGAGGCTCACTAGGGACACGGTGTTGTCTATGTATCCACACATGTATCTGAGTTTCTGGTCAACACAATTCTAGCATGGATAATAGACGTTTATCATGAATAGGGAAATATGATAATAACCAATTTATTATTGCCTCTAGGGCATATTTCCAATAGTCTCCCACTTGCACTAGAGTTAATAATCTAGTTCACATCGCCATGTGATTCACACCCAATGAGTTCTGGGGTTTGATCATGTTTTGCTTGTGAGAGAGGTTTTACTCAACGGGTCTACAACATTCAGATCCGTGTGTACTTTGTAAATCTATATGTCATACTGTAGATGCTACTACCGCGCTCCACTTGGAGCTATTCCAAATGACCGCTCCACTATACGTATCCGGTTTATGACTCGGGGTCATCCGGATCGGTGTCAAAGCTTGCATCGACGTAACCCTTTACGACGAACTCTTTATCACCTCCATAACCGACAAAATATTTCCTTAGTACTCTTTAGGTACCTAAGGATAATTTTGACCGATGTCCAATGATCCAGGAGTGGAACACTCTTGTACCCCCCTGCCAGACTTATGGCAAGGCACACATCACATGAGGTACACAACATGGCATACAGTATAGAGCCTATGGCTGAGGCATAGGGGACGACCTTCGTCCTTTCTCTTTCTTCTGTCGTGGTCGAGCTTTGAATCTTACTCAACTTCACACCTTACAATACATGCAAGAACTCCTTCTTTGAATGATCCATTTTGAACTCCTTCAATATCTTGTCAAGGTGTGTGCTCTGTGAAAGTCTTATCAAGCGTCTTGATCTATCTCTATAGATTTTGATGCTCAATATGTAAGCAGCTTTACCCAGGGCTTCCTTTGGAAAACTCCTTTCAAACAACCCTTTATGCTTTCCAGAAATTCTACATCATTTTCGATCAACAATATGTCATCCACATATACTTATCAGAAATGCTATAGTGCTCCCACTCACTTTCTTGTAAATACAAGTTTCTTCATAAACTTTGTATAAACCCAAAAGCTTTGATCACCTCATCAAAGCGTATATTCCCACTCCGAGATGCTTGCACCAGTCCATAGAAGGATTGCTAGAGCCTGCATGCCTTTTGGCATCCTTAGGATCGACAAAACCTTCCAGTTGTATCACATACAACCTTTCCTCACGAAAATCGTTAGGGAAACTCTGTTTTTGACATCCATCTGCCAGATTTCGTAATCGAAAAATGCAGCAACTGCTAACATAATCCCAACAGACTTTAGCATCGCTACGGGTGAGAAAGTCACATCGTAGTCAACTCCTTGAACTTGTCGGAAACCTCTTTGCGACAAGTCGAGCTTTATAAATGGTGACATTACCATCAGCGTCTGTCTTCTTCTTAAAGATCCATTTGTACTTAATGTCCTGCCGGTCATCGGGCAAGTCTACCAAAGTCCATACTTGGTTTTCATACATGGATCCTATCTCGGATTTCATGGCTCCTAGCCATTTGTTGGAATCCGGGCCCACCATCGCTTCTTCATAGCTCATAGGTTCACTGTTGTCTAACAACATGACCTCCAAGACAGGATTGCCGTACCACTCAGGGGCGGTACGAGTCCTTGTCGACCTACGAGGCTCGGTAGTAACTTGATCCGAAGTTTCATGATCACTATCATTAGCTTCCTCTTCAATTGGTGTACGCATCACAGGAACACTTTTCGGCGTTGCACTACTTTCCAATTAAAGTGATGGTTCGATAACCTTATCAAGTTCTACCTTCCTCCCTGTCGGTGTCGAAACTGGCGGATCTCGGGTAGGGGGTCCCGAACTATGAATCTAGGATCAATGGTAACAGGGGACGAAGGAGACGGTGTTTACCCAGGTTCGGGCCCTCGTGAGGAGGTAAAACCCTACGTCCTGCTTGATTGTATTGATGAATGAGATGGTTACAGAGTTGATCTACCTCGAGATCAAAAGAGCTAAACTCTAGATTAGTTAACCTGTCCCTCTATGAACTAAGCTCCTGGTTTATATAGACACCAGGGGTAACTAGGGTTACACACGGTCGGCTCCCTACTACTTCTTGAGCTTGCGTTGGTTTTCCCTTGAAGAGGAATGGGTGATGCAGCAGAGTAGATAAGTATTTCCCTCAGTTGTTGAGAACCAAGGTATCAATCCAGTAGGAGACACAAGCAAGTCACCAATAGATGCACCTACACAAATAATCAAACACTTGCACCCAACGCTATAAAGGGGTTGTCAATCCCTTCATGGTTACTTGCAAGGATGAGATCCAATAGAGATAGATGGAAAAGATTACTAAAACGAAAAGTAAAAACACAAGTAAATAGATCTGAAAATATAAGATGGAAAATAGACCCGGGGGCCATAGGTTTCACTAGAGGCTTCTCTCTTGAAGGCAAATAATACGGTGGGTGAACAAATTACTGTCGAGCAATTGATAGAAAAGCGCATAGTTATGACGATATCCAAGGCAATGATTATGCATATAGGCATCACGTCCGTGTCAAGTAGACCGAAACGATTCTGCATCTACTACTATTACTCCACACATCGACCGACTCCTGCCTGCATCTAGAGTATTAAGTTCATGAAGAACAGAGTAACGCATTAGGTAAGATGACATGATGTAGAGGGATAAACTCAAGCAATATGATGAAAACCCCATCTTTTTATCCTCGATGGCAACAATACAAATACGTGCCTCGCTACCCCTACTTTGTCACTGGGTGAGGACACCGCAAGATTGAACCCAAAACTAAGCACTTCTCCCATTGCAAGAATTACCAATCTAGTTGGCCAAACCAAACCAATAACTCGAAGAGACTTGCAAAGATATGAAATCATGCATATAAGAATTCAGAAAAGACTCAAATAATATTCACAGATAATCTGATCATAAACCCACAATTCATCGGATCTCGACAAACACACCGCAAAAGAGTATTACATCGGATAGATCTCCATGAAGATCAGGGAGAACATGGTATTGAAGATCATAGAGAGAGAAGAAGCCATCTAGCTACTAGCTATAGACCCGAAGGTCTGTGGTGGACTACTCACGCGTCATCGGAGGGGCAATGGAGTTGATGTAGATGCCCTCCGTGATCGAATCCCCCTCCGGCAGATTACCGAAAAAGGCCCCAAGATGGGATCTCACGGGAACAGAGGCTTTCGGCGGCGGAAAAGTATTTTCGTGGCTTGTTCTGGTATTGGGGGAATATTTGGGAATTTATAGGCCGAAGAATAGGGTTAGGAGATCTGCCGTGGGGCCACAAGCCAGGGGGCGCCCCCCTAGGGCGCGCCCTGCAGGCTTGTGACCTCACGGCAGGTCTTCTGCCTTCATCTCCAAGTCTGGTACATTTCTTCTGGTCCAAGAAAAATCATCCCGAAGATTTTATTCCGTTTGGACTCCGTTTGATATTCCTTATCTGCAATACTCAAAAACAAGGAAAAAACAGAAACTGGCACTGGGCACTAAGTTAATAGGTTAGTCCCAAAAATAATATAAAATAGCATATTAATGCATATAAATCATCCAAAACAGATAATATAATAGCATGGAACAATAAAAAATTATAGATACGTTGGAGACGTATCAAGCATCCCCAAGCCTAATTCCTGCTCGTCCTCGAGTAGGTAAATGATAAAAATCAAATTTTTGATGTGGAATGCTACCTAACATATTTATCCATGTAATATTCTTTATTGTGGCATGAATATTCAGATCCATAAGATTCAAAACAAAAGCTTAATATTGACATAAAAACAGTAATACTTCAAGCATACTAACAAACAATTGTGTCCTTTCAAAAATAACATGGCCAAAGAAAGTTATCCCTACAAAATCATATGGTCTGGCTATGCTCCATCTTCCCCACACAAAGTATCTAAATCATGCACACCCCCGATGACAAGTCAAGCAATTGTTTCACACTTTTTATGTTCTCAAACCTTTTCAACTCTCACGCAATACATGAGCGTGAGCCATGGATATAGCACTATAGGTGGAATAGAATATGGTGGAGGTGTGAGGAAAAAGGAGAAGATAGTCTCACATCAACTAGGCGTATCAATGGGCTATGGAGATGCCCATCAATAGATATCAATGTGAGTGAGTAGGGATTGCCATGCAACGGATGCACTAGAGCTATAAGTGTATGAAAGCTCAAAACGAAACTAAGTGGGTGTGCATCCAACTCGCTTGCTCACGCAGACCTAGGGCACTTTGAGGAAGCCCATCATTGGAATATACAAGCCAAGTTATATAATGAAAAATTCCCACTAGTATATGAAAGTGACAAAATAGGAGACTCTCTATCATGAAGACCATGGTGCTACTTGAAGCACAAGTGTGGAAAAGGATAGTAGCATTGTCCCTTCTCTCTTTTCTCTCATATTTTTTTTATTATTTTGGTGGGCATCTTTGGCCTTTTTTTTTATTTGGGCTTCACTGGCCTCTTTTATTATTTGTAAAGTCCGGAGACTCATCCCATCTAGTGAGGGAATCATAGCTTCCATCATCCTTTCCTCTCATGGGACAATGCTCTAATAATGATGATCATCACACTTTTATTTACTTACAACTCGAAACTACAACTCGAAACTTAGAACAAAATATGACTCTATATGAATGCCTCCGGCGGTGTACCGGGATGTGCTACGATCTAGCATAGCAAATGACATTGAAAACATCATGCTAGCTGTCTTACGATCATGCAAAGCAATATGACAATGATGGTGCAAGTCATAATAAACGGAACGGTGGAAGTTGCATGGCAATATATCTCGGAATGACTATGGAAATGCCATAATAGGTAGGTATGGTGGCTGTTTTGAGGAAGGTATATGGTGGCTGTTTTGAGGAAGGTGGGTTTAATGCACCGGCGAAAGTTGCGCGGTACTAGAGAGGCTAGCAAAGGTGGAAGGGTGAGAGTGCGTATAATCCATGGACTCACATTTGTCATAAAGAACTCACATACTTATTGCAAAAGTCTATTAGTTATCAAAGCAAAGTATTAGACGCATGCTCGTAGGGGAGAGGTTGGTAGGAGTTAACCATCGCGCGCTCCCGACCCTCACACAAAGGATGACAATCATTAAACAAATCATGCTCCGACTTCGTTACATAACGGTTCACCACACGTGCATGCTACGGGAATCACAAACCTCAACACAAGTATTTCTACCATTCCACAATTACTCACTAGCATGACTCTTAATATCACCATCTCTATATCTCAAAACTATATGCAAGGAATCGAACTTCTCATAGTATTCAATGCACTTAATATGAAAGTTTTTATTATATCCCTCTTGGATGCCTATTATATTAGGACAAAATTCATAACCTAAACCAATTACCATGCTGTTTAAAGACTCTCAAAATAATATAAGTGAGGTACGAGAGTTCAATTATTTCTATAAAAAAAACACTGCCGTGCTCTAAAAAGATATAAGTGAAGCACAAGAGCAAAATTGCCTAGCTCAAAAGATATAAGTGAAGCACAAAGAGTATTCTAATAAATTCACCATTCAGCGTGTCCCTCTCAAAAATATGTGTGAAGCAAGGGTTATTGTGGCAAACTAAAAAGCAAAGACTCATATCATACAAGACGCTCCAAGCAAAACACATATCATGTGGTGAATAAAAATATAGCCTCACGTAAATTTACCGATGGATTGAAGACGAAAGAGGGGATGCCTTCCGGGGCATCCCCAAGCTTAGGCTCTTTGGTATCCTTGAATATGGCTTGGGGTGTCTAGGGCATCCCCAAGCTTAGGCTCTTGCCACTCCTTATTCCATAGTCCATCAAATCTTTACCCAAAACTTGAAAACTTCACAACACAAAACTCAACAGAAAACTCGTGAGATCCGTTAGTATAAGAAAAATAAATCACCACTTTAGGTACTGTTGTGAACTCATTCTTTATTTATATTAGTGTAATATCTACTGTATTCCAACTTCTCCATGGTTCATACCCCCCGATACAACCCATAGATTCATCAAAATAAGCAAACAACACATAGAAAACAGAATCTGTCAAAAACAGAACAGTCTGTAGCAATCTGTAGACTTCGAATACTTGTGTAACTCAAAAAATTCTGTAAAATTATGAAAATCAGGGAAATTTGTATATCAATCTTTTGTAAAAATTTCAGACTCATTCGACGCTCTGATGAATTTATAAAATTCCTGGACTGAGCGCAAAAGTTTCTGTTTTTCAGCAAAATCAAATCAACAATCACCGTAGACCATCCCAAAGGTCTTACTTGGCTCAAACACTAATTAAAAAACCAAAACACAATTAGTACAGAGGTAATAATGTGTAAAACACACCAAAACAGAAACAAAAACAAAAGACATAAAATAAAATTGGATTGCCTCCCAACAAGCGCTATTGTTTAACGCCCCTACCTAGGCATGACGATTTCAATTGAGATATGCAAAAGAGCATCATGAATAGCAAGAAAAACACATTTAAGTCTAACCCACTTCCTATGCATAGGGATTTTGTGAGCAAACAATTTATGGGAACAAGAATCAACTAGCATAGGAAGGCAAAACAAGCATAACTTCAAAATTTTGAACACATAGAGAGGAAACTTGATATTATTGCAATTCCTACAAGCATATGTTCCTCCCTCATAATAAATTTCAGTAGCATCATGAAGGAATTCAACAATATAACAATCATTGTTTTCATGATACACGAGCATGCAATCATCATAATGAATTTGCTCATCAAAACTTGGGGGACAAAAAATATCATCTTCATCAAACATAGCATCCCCAAGCTTGTGGCTTTGCATATCATTAGCATAATTGACATTAATAGAATTTATAGTAACATCATTGCAATCATGCTTTTCAATCAAAGAGCTATCATGAATCACCTTATAAATTTCTTCTTTCAACACTTCATCAAAATTTTCAGATTCATGATTTTCAAACAAAACTTCATAGAGATAATCAAGTGCACTCAACTCACTAGCAATTGGTTCATCATAATTAGGCCTTTTGAAAAGATTAGCAAGTGGATGAGGATCCATATCAACAGATTTTTAGCAAGCGAAGATGCAAGCAAATAGAAGGCACATGGCAACACAAGCAAACAAAAAGCAAACGAAAAGACGAACGGAAGAAGGGCGAATAAAAATGCAAATCTTTTTAGTTTTTTCTGAAAATTGTTTTAGAAGTGGGGGAGAGGAAAACGAGAGGCAAATAGCAAATAATGTAAATGCAAGAGATGAGTTTGTGATGGGTACTTGGTAGGCTTGATGTAGATCTCCCCGGCAACGGCGCCAGAAATCCTTCTTGCTACTTCTTGAGCTTGCGTTGGTTTTCCCTTGAAGAGGAAAGGGTGATGCAGCAGAGTAGATAAGTATTTCCCTCAGTTGTTGAGAACCAAGGTATCAATCCAATAGGATACACAAGCAAGTCACCAATAGATGCACCTACACAAATAATCAAACACTTGCACCCAACGCTATAAAGGGGTTGTCAATCCCTTCACGGTTACTTGCAAGGATGAGATCCAATAGAGATAGATGGAAAAGATTACTAAAACGAAAAGTAAAAACACAAGTAAATAGATCCGAAAATATAAGATGGAAAATAGACCCGGGGGCCATAGGTTTCACTAGAGGCTTCTCTCTTGAAGGCAAATAATACGGTGGGTGAACAAATTACTGTCGAGCAATTGATAGAAAAGCGCATAGTTATGACGATATCCAAGGCAATGATTATGCATATAGGCATCACGTCCGTGTCAAGTAGGCCGAAACGATTCTGCATCTACTACTATTACTCCACACATCGACCGACTCCTGCCTGCATCTAGAGTATTAAGTTCATGAAGAACAGAGTAACACATTAGGTAAGATGACATGATGTAGAGGGATAAACTCAAGCAATATGATGAAAACCCCATCTTTTTATCCTCGATGGAAACAATACAAATACATGCCTCGCTACCCCTACTTTGTCACTGGGTGAGGACACCGCAAGATTGAACCCAAAACTAAGCACTTCTCCCATTGCAAGAATTACCAATCTAGTTGGCCAAACCAAACCAATAACTCGAAGAGACTTGCAAAGATATGAAATCATGCATATAATAATACAAAAAAGACTCAAATAATATTCATAGATAATCTCATCATAAACCCACAATTCATCGGATCTCGACAAACACACCGTAGAAGAGTATTACATCGGATAGATCTCCATGAAGATCAAGGAGAACATGGTATTGAAGATCATAGAGAGAGAAGAAGCCATCTAGCTACTAGCTATGGACCCGAAGGTCTGTGGTGGACTACTCACGCGTCATCGGAGGGGCAATGGAGTTGATGTAGATGCCCTCCGTGATCGAATCCCCCTCCGACAGATTACCGGAAAAGGCCCCAAGATGGGATCTCACGGGAACAGAGGCTTCCGGCGGCGGAAAAGTATTTTTGTGGCTTGTTCTGGTATTGGGGGAATATTTGGGAATTTATAGGCCGAAGAATAGGGTTAGGAGATCTGCCATGGGGCCACAAGCCAGGGGGTGCCCCCCCTAGGGCGCGCCCTGCAGGCTTGTGACCTCACGACAGGTCTTCTGCCTTCATCTCCAAGTCTGGTACGTTTCTTCTGGTCCAAGAAAAATCATCCCGAAGATTTTATTCCGTTTGGACTCCGTTTGATATTCCTTATCTGCAATACTCAAAAACAAGGAAAAAACAGAAACTGGCACTGGGCACTAAGTTAATAGGTTAGTCCCAAAAATAATATAAAATAGCATATTAATGCATATAAAACATCCAAAACAGATAATATAATAGTATGGAACAATCAAAAATTATAGATACGTTGGAGACGTATCACTCCCATCCGGGCATAGATACGCCCATTCTTACTTGGAGGACACACAAGGTCTTCGGAATATTCCCCCTATGCCTAGGGTCATTTCGCAGTCCGGCCTTCCTGAAGATGCCACAAGGCAGCCCACCGGGCTGGACTATAAGAGATAAGCCAACAGCCCGATGACCCCTTAATCCTGGACTCCCTCAGTAGCCCCCGAACTAGCCTCCAATGCCGGTCTTCAGGACATAAGCTGCTCCGCACGTCCAGAGTGTTCGGCTTGCGGGGCGAGTTCCTTTCTTCCTTTCATGCGTCGGCCATCCTTAGCTCGGCCACCGATGATACCCTGCCTTCCGAACATACCTTGCTTAACCTTGAAGGCCAAACGCCCGAGTGTGAATAGTACCCTTCTTGACAACTTTTCTGACGAAAGGCTCAGACGGGTCGTGGCCACTTAACCAGTTACAAAAACTCGATTCGTGGTTCAAGGCCGCCTTTTTATTGGCACGTTCAATCAACATGAAGATCGTGCTCCATTTTTTACGAGATATGATCAATGATTTGGGCTATCCCACGCACGCATAATGGGACGGTCGCTTCGATAACTGGCGCAGCCCACGGCGCGGTAAGGGGACGCTTGGTGTTACGGCCTTCCATAAAAGGGAGAAAAACACCTTCACAGCCCTTCCACACTCCCCAGATTTGCTTTCTCAAACCTTCCTCTCTCCGAGCACGCAGATCTAGTCTTTCTCCAGCCCTTCCCCCGACACACATCCTTCTTCCCCGAGCATGGCCATGGTTGGTTCAGGCTCACAAGGCAAGTGGGAGGCGTCGTGCGTCACCGAGGACGACATCCAGGAACTGAAGCGCACCGGTTACCTCCCGGTCGATGTCGCCCATCGTGCCCCCGAAGAGGGCCAAGTAATCCCTACGCCACAGCCCGGGGAGCGGATGGTGTTCATTCCCCATTTCATCCGGGGACTGAGCTTCCCGCTGTAGCCCTTTGTGAGGGGCCTGATGTTCTTCTACGAGCCGGACTTCCATGACCTTCCCCCAAACTCCATCATGCACATATCGGCCTTCATCATCGTCTGCGAGGCCTTTCTGCGGGTCCAGCCGCACTTCGGCTTATGGCTGAAGGTCTTCAACGTCAAGACGAAGACCGTAAGCAGCCAGCACACGGACTGTGGGGGGCGGTGATCAGCAAGCTCCCTCGGGTCTAGTGGCCGGAGGGCACCTTCATCGACATAATCAAAACCTGGCAAAAGGAGTGGTTCTATATTACCGAACCACGTGACGCAGACTGGGCGGCCCCTCCCGAATTCAGATCTGGACCTCCCGCGAGGCTGACCTCGTGGATCAAGAAAGGGCTGGACTGGGGATCGGCTACAGAGGTAAAAGCGCTGCAGGATCGCATCGGAAAGATGCTGGAGGCGAACGTCGGCCTGACCAATGTGGTTCAGGTCATGCTTCGTCGCCGCCTCCTCCCCTGCCAGCTCCGGGCCACACCAATGTGGGCCTATAAGTCCGATGATCCTCCCACCGTGCGGAAGCTCTACCGCACTACTCGGGAGAAGCTGTGGAAGGCGTTGTTCAAGCCCAGGAGGAGTGGCCGGCCAAAGAGGAAGACACCGGCCTGGACACCGAACACCCTCCGCTTAAGGTAAAGCTTCAATCTTATATCTTCAGGTTCACTCCTTTAGCAAGGATCTTTAACTCCTCCTTTCTTGGTTTCCATAGGGCTGGCTAGCTAAGGCCATGCGGATCAACGGCCCTGCCCCTCTGCCCGAAGCCCCCAGGTCGACCCTCTTGATGGCGATGCTGGTCGAGGCGCCGTATTCGGCGCCAGAGAAGAAGGACAAGCAGAAGAAAGGCGAGAAGAAGGAGACCCGAGCTGGTCTCCGCCCAAGAGGCCCTCCGGACGCTAAGTCCGGGGAGACCCAGGCCTCCTCCGCTCACGAGGAGGAGCGGACAGAGGAAGGGGGGAAATCGATTCCCCCTAGCCAAGGAAAAGGGCGGCATCTATGGATGCCGAGGAGGACTCAGCTCCCTCTTCTCCAAAGAGGCCCTGCAAGGCCAAGGTGACCTTGCTCGATGTCAGCCCGGATTCCGATGGGGAATCCGAGGCGTTCGAAAGGATCCTGCAGAGGGTCCCCAGGGCCAAGCCCGCGGCCCAGAGGTACTGATTCTGAACACATTGCTTATGCGAGGTTTCTGTTACGGACCGAACTAATGCCTTCCATGATGCAGCCCGACCCGTGATCTCCCGACCGAACAGGTCTCAGAGGGAGATCCCCCGCCAGCCGAGCTAGCGGAAACGGAACCGTGTCCCGACTTCCTCCCCAGGCCGCTAGAGAGGCCATGGAGGCGATATCCCGGCGGGCCCCTCCTCGGCCAAATACTGAGGGTGAGGAGGTTATGACCGAGGCCCAGACCTCGGTGGCCGAAGACCAGGAGGTCGAGCCCCTCATGGTAGACAAAGAGGGAGGCCGCGAGTCATCGAAGCTCCCTCTGAAGACGGCTTCGGAGACTGCCAAGTCTTCGATATCGGCGACTCTCCCTTCACAAGAAGGAGGAGCTGTGGTGCCGCCACCGGTGCCGCCCGCGACGGGGCAGGCCACAACCGGGTGGCCAACTGCGATGGAGGAGGCCTCGCGCAGCTCTGTCATCGCCAAAGGCCACCGCATCCTTATGGGTGCGGTTCTGAAAGGCATTCAGTCCGTTGATAGCGGACTGAAGGAGGCCTTCGGCGGTTGATAACCCACAAGTATAGGTGATCAATTGTAGCCTTTCTCGATAAGTAAGAGTGTCGAACCCAACGAGGAGCTAAAGGTAGAACAAATATTCCCTCAAGTTCTATCGACCACCGATACAACTCTACGCACGCTTAACATTCGCTTTACCTAGAACAAGTATGAAACTAGAAGTACTTTGTAGGTGTGATAGGATAGGTTTGCAAGATAATAAAGAACACGCAAATAAAAACTAGGGGCTGTTTAGATAAAGAAACAACTAAGTTAGTTTTAGTAGAGAGCTTTTTGTCACAAGAAAGTTATTTGTCCCTAGGCAATCGATAACTAGACCGGTAATCATTACTGCAATTTTATATGAGGGAGAGGCATAAGCTAACATACTTTCTCTACTTGGATCATATGCACTTATGATTGGAACTCTAGCAAGCATCCGCAACTACTAAAGATCATTAAGGTAAAACCCAACGATAGCATTAAGTATCAAGTCCTCTTTACTCCCATATGTAAACAACCTACTTACTCGGGTCTGTGCTTCTGTCACTCACGCCACCCACCATAAGCGAATCATAAACATATTGCAAACCCTACAGCGGGGATCCCTCATGCTTGCGCGACATGGAGAGCACCATAGGACAACACCAATAATAAAACATGCAACTCAAACCAATCATGATTATCAATCAACCCATAGGACAAAACGGATCTACTCAAACATCATAGGATAGCCATACATCATTGGGAAATAATATATAGCGTTGAGCACCATGTTTAAGTTGAGATTACAGAGGGGAGAAGGGGTGTTACACCGCTGCATAGAGGGGGAGAGAGTTGGTGATGACGGCGGCGAAGTTGTTGGTGTAGATCGCCGTCACGATGATGGCCCCGACGGCGTTCCGGCGCCGCCGGGAGAGAGGGGGAGAGAGCCCCCCTCCTCCTTCTTATTCCTTGACCTCCCCCCTAGATGGGAGGAGGGTTTCCCCTCTGGTCCTTGGCCTCCATGGTAGCGGAGGGGCGGGAGCCCCTCCGAGATTGGATCTCTCTCTCTCTGTTTCTGCGTTGCCAGATTCTGGCCTTTCACCGTTTCTTAAATTCCCGGAGATCCGTAACTCCGATTGGGCTGAAATTTTAACACGATTTTTATCCGGATATTAGCTTTCTTGCAGAGAAAGAAGGGCACCAACCGCCTTAAGGGGTGACCACAAGCCACCCTGGCGCGCCCTACCCCCCAGGGCGTGCCTCCTGGCTTGTGGGCCCCTCGGGCACCGCCTTCTGTTGATTCCACTTCCCAAAATTCACATATATTCCAAAAAAAATCTCTGTAAGTTTTTATCCCGTTTGGACTTCGTTTGATATGGATTTTCTGCAAAACAAAAAACATGCAACAAACAGGAACTGGCACTGGGCACTGGATCAATATGTTAGTCCCAAAAATAGTATAAAAAGTTGCCAAAAGTATATGAAAGTTGTAGAATATTGGCATGAAACAATCAAAAATTATAGATATGACGGAGATGTATCAGCGGCCTCTTGACGGGCTTTAAGGTAAGCCATGTAATGCTCCTCTCTCTAAGCGGAATTTGTTCATGAGGTATATATATTCCGGATAGGTGTAGTAGCCCCCGAGCCCTAGGTGAGTTTAAGAAACTTACCCGGGAATCAGAGGACCTTAGGTTCCAAGTAAAATCGATATGTTTGATTGTTTCCGGAGATGATCTGGAAAAGAGGGTGTAGGACCAATCAGTTCTGATGTGTGTCTCACATAATTTTTGCTTTGCAGGCCTCGTCATCGGCGGGGCTGTCCATGACGTGGAGCTGGCCGAGCTCAACCAGAAGCTCAAGAGCTCCGACGAGGAGCTTGACCATCTAAACAAGCGGTTTGACGAAATGCAAAGTGAGTTGGAATTTTATCTCGGAGACCCTGTCTAATCCTCATTGATTGAGGTTCTTGAGTTTTTAAATCCTGAATTTTGGTCTTCCATTGTATTTGCAGCCGTTTCTTCCGAGGTCGAGAACCTCAAGGCTGAGCTAGAGAAGGCCAAGCGAGAGGTTGCCGATCATAAGATGGCGGCCGACCAGGCGGCGGCCAAACTGAGCTCCCTGAAGGCTGTCAGTGAAAAACATGAAGCTCGGGTGGCCGAGGTGCAGCAAGAACTCCAAGATGCTAGCATTAAGTGTGAGGCTCTTGAGCAGAAGACCATGGACCAGGCGGCCGAGCTATCCACGTTGTCCGCCGATCTTAAATCGGAGTGTTTGGATAGGTGGTCTTTTGAGGAAGAACTCCGCCAAGTCAGGATGATCGCGGATGGCAAGCCGTACTTACTACAATGTGCCTTTGGTGGTAACAGGTTTGCTCGTCTTACACGGCTGTGGCGTTCCTCAGGCGCCTTTGCGGATCTTCCGAAGAGTGCGGCGGATGCGGCCAAGCACTTCGCGGCTAGGGACGGGGATGCGGAACAGAGGCTGTTCTGAGCGCAATTTCAGACCCCTGAGCCCCGTCCCGTTCTCAGTTATCAGATGAAGCAGCTGATGGAGCTTCATCGGATGGCGGAGCCGGCCTTGAAGGACCTCTGAATTCGGTTGTGGCCTTCAGAGCCACTACCGGGTAGTTATTTTGGCCTGGTGCAGAAGCTTTGCAACGCCTCCTCCCGCATTGAGGTCCTGAAGCGCTATGTATGTATTGAGGGAGCGCGGATGGCCTTTGCGAGGACTATGATGCACTGGCCAGGGATGACGCCGCTCGAGATGGCTACAGCGCCCCCGCCGCCCGGGAAGGAGCATAGGCGCCCCGAACTGTATTTCGCCGCTGCAATGGAGGGTGCTCGGTCGGTAGAGACCCAGTGCCCTAAGGATGTAATTTTTGAGCGAACATGTTATTGTATGTCCGATGAATATTGTATTTGATAATGCGCATGCATGGTTTATCATGCTTTGGTGTTTTGATTATTTTGACTCCTATGTGTCCGTTTTGGAACTGAAAGTTGCCAGTCGTCGGCTTTAGCCCCCATGTAATTATTACAAGAGGTGTTCCATCATCCGCAATATTATCCTTAGTCGAATTATCGGAATGCAGAGGTGGTGGTGCGAGAGATGGGAACGAGGCAATCAGACTATGCGGCTTTAATGCTTTCACTTAGCCGGAGAAGCTTGATTGCGGGGGCTGGTTAGTAGCCCCCAATGTTGTGTGGTATTCTGGTGAACCGAGGTAAAAAACCATTACCACGTGGCTTGCGAGAATGCAAACCCCTCGTATGACACGGAATAATCTCTATCAATTTTTAGTTTGACACTTGTGCTCGGATTGCAGACTGGTTCACGCTTATTATGACGGTCAATTTTCGGCTTTCTCCACTGAGGTACTTGACCAGGCGAGCTGGAAATACAATCACAGTGGTTCTCCCTTTACCCTTTTAGCCGAACGAGCGGAACGTGAGAGGGTAAGCATAGGAGCCGAGCAACCTAACCTTTGACCTAAGACATAATTCGGAACCGATGCATATAACGTAGAAATCCGACACGCCGGACATATAAAGGACAATGCCGGGACGATGCTTGGGACGAGCTTTATAGCTAAGCCCCCCGGTCTATTAGCCGGTTGCATCAAATATGTACCGAACAGTTTTATTTGCGGAGGCGGGGAGCTGGAAAACACTTTATAAAATGCCATAACCAGACAGTAAAAGATGATCTTTATATGTTATGAATTTTTACAATTCATACGGCGGGCATAACTGTTACAAGTATTTTTAGAAACAAATGTATACAAAGGGGAGGTTCGCTCGGGGCTCTTGATCGGCGGCTTGATGTCCGTGGCGTATCCCTGTGTGCCTCCATTCCTTTGCTCTTGAAGGGTAGCATGGTCCTTTAAAGGTGGTTATAATCGGCAAACAGACCTTTGAGAGAGGTGTGAGTTGAATCACCGAGACGTGCATGAGCTTGACACCTTGCTGTGTTGAGAGTTGTTTGGTCGAACCGACCACTCTGTTTTGATAGGGTATCCCCCCGCAGCTGCCCATGGTATTTTAAGCGTGAAATTGTGCCTTCTCGGTATGTACCTGACGAGTGGCGCGGCCGTGCTGTGGGGGGGGGGGCGAGTCCCTATTTGTGATGAACAGGAGATTGCTCTGGGAGATCGGGTCGTCCTCGAGCCCGCTTGCTCGCCTGTCGCAGCTTGTCGCCTGGTTGGGGTCTTGGTGTCTCGATGCTGGACTGGAATTCAGCCGCTAGAGCCGCCGTGTGTTCTTTCGTCCAGAGTGAGCGTTCTGTATTGCCGTTGACGGTGATGACCCCCTTTGGCCCCGGCATCTTGAGCTTCAGGTATGCGTAGTGGGGAACGGCGTTAAAGCGAGCGAACGCTGTGCGGCTGAGCAGTGCATGATAGCCACTACGGAAAGGCACTATATCGAAGATCAAGTCTTCGCTACGAAAGTTATCGGGCGAGCCGAACACTACTTCCAGCATCACGGTACCTGAGCAGCGTGCTTCGACACCGGGGATGACTCCCTTGAAGGTAGTGTTGCTGGGTTTAATTCTCGACGGGTCAATACCCATCTTTTTTACTGTGTCTGAGTAAATCAGATTAAGGCTGCTTCCTCCTTCCATAAGGACTCTAGTGAGGTGGTACCCATCGATGATGGGGTCCAGGACGAGGGCGGCCGAGCCTCCATGACGGATGCTGGTCGGGTGATCCATACAATCGAAGGTGAGCGGGCAAGCTGACCACAGGTTAAACTTCAGGGCTATGGGCTCTACGGCGTAGACCTCCCGAAGGGCGCGTTTCCCCTACTTTTTGGGTATATGTGTGACATATATCATGTTCATAGTTTTGACCTCGGGAGGGAATTGCTTCTGCCCGCCATTGTTCGGCCTGCGAGGTTCTTCATCGTCCTCGCTGCGCGGGCTCTTGCTCTGTTCCTCGGCTGCGAGCTTGCCAGCTTGTTTGAACACCCAACAGTTTCTGTTGGTGTGGGTGGCCAGCTTGTCTTGTGTGTCGTGGATCTGGCAGGGCCTATCCATGATTTTGTCCAAAGAGGTAGGTCCATCCCTGTTCCCTTTAGAGGGCTTCTTCCGTTGTCCGAGTTTTGAGTTGTGGAAACCGGTGTTTACGGCCGTGTCTTCCGAGTCGCCATTGCTATGGCGGCGTTTATTTTTGTTCCGCCTTGGATTTCCGTTACTGTCCCGCACTTCGGAGGTGCCGGGGTCTTCGGGATTATGGCTTCGGCGAGCTAGCCAGTAGTCCTCGCCCGCGCAAAAGCAAGTCATAAGTGAGGTGAGGGCAGACATCGTTCTTGGCTTATCCTGGCCGAGCTGGCGAGCTAGCCATTCGTCCCGGATGTTGTGTCTGAATGAGGCTATCGCCTCGGTGTCCGGACAGTCGACGATCTGGTTCTTGTTAGTTAGGAACCGGTTCCAGAACTGCCTGGCTGATTCGCCAGCCTTCTGGACGACGTTACTTAAGTCGGAAGAGTCCGGGGGCCAGACGTAAGTGCCTTGGAAGTTAGACCGGAAGGCGTCTTCGAGTTCCTCCCAACTCCCGATGGAGTTCTCGGGGAGACTGTTTAACCAGTGCCGAGCTGGTCCCTTCAGTTTGAGTGGTAGCTATTTGATGGCGTGGAGATCGTCTCCTCTTGCCATATGGATGTGGAGGAGGAAGTCCTCGATCCATACGGCTGGGTCCGTCGTTCCGTCGTATGATTCTATGTTTACGGGTTTAAACCCTTCGGGGAACTGGTGCTGCATAACCTTGTTTGTGAAACACAGTGGGTGTGCGGCGCCTCTGATCCGGGCTACGTCGCGCCGGAGGTCGGCTGTTGGCTGGGCCCGGTATTGTTCCCGGCTTCTGTGGTTGCGGTCGAGCCACGATTGGTAGCCATCCCGTCTAGCGGGGGAGCGTCCCCTAGATCCGTAAATGGATTTGGTGTGACCTGCCCTATAGTCCAGGTCCTGCCGTAGATCGTGTCGATCTTCAGGCTGTGCTGGCCCCTTTCCCCTCCTACGGGGTGACGCGGGCCAGTACTCGGTGTCTCTAGCCACCCTGTCCCGTCCTCGAGGGGGGCGGTCCGGCTGGTCGTACTGGGAGTGCCTGGGAGATTCGGGCTCAAAGGCCTCGTCGTCGAATTGCGGTAGCAGGCGCCGGCGCGGGTAGCTCTTATTTTGGTCCGGCCGCTCAATGTCGAACCCCTCTTCGGCTGCCAGGACTTTTGTCCATCTGTTGTTGATTGTGTCCTGCTCGGCTTTGAGCTGCTGCTGCTTTGCCTTTAAGCTCCGAGCGGTGTCTATGAGCTGTTGCCTGAATCGTTCTTGGTCCTCGGGGTGTTCGGGGACGGTGAAGTATTCGGCTTCGAGGCTCTCCTCCTCCTCAGCGGGTGGGAGGTTGTTATCATCATCGGAACCATTGAGGTTCTCGGCGTCCTGTTGATCCGTTAGCCTTTCCGAGTCCTCTAACGGCTCCTCGGGGGCTTTAGGGTTGCTGAGGTCCTCCGGGGTGTCGATTTCCCCGATGCTTGTGATGGATTCCCTTCCCTTATTGGTCTTGGATCGCTTACATTGTTTCCGGCGCTTTGACGCTTCGCCGGATTTTTCGCCGTTCCTCCTGGGGGTGTGGTTGTCCCAATCGTTAGGGGTATCCACCATATATACATCATAGGTCAAGGTGGCTGTCCACCGCCCGGTGGTCACGGAGGCGGGGTCGCCGATCTCTTCATCCATGTGTTCTGCCTCCTCGGAGGCATAGTCCAACATGTCGGTTAAGTCTTCGACAGTGGCTACTAAGTGGGCGGCGAGTGGGCCATAAAATTCACCGTAACTGGCCTCTAGGTCGGCCGGAACATGGGTCAAGGCACGATCATCCTTGATTGCCATTGATTGGATCCGGTCTAGGGCCTCGTTCAACCACGAGAGGACGACCAGATCAGTTTCCTGAGAGCCCTTGGAGTTAAGCTCCAAGGTGTCTTCGGGATGGGCGTGTTTGGCACGGGCCGAATCCTGATATTCGGGTACCGTCGACGAGCCCGGGCTCAAGGCCGGGCCTCCGGCGGAGATAGATCTGAGGGTCAAGCCAGATAGGGGACCCGGAGTTAAAGCTCCGGGATTTTCGGGTCCGTCGGACAAAACCGAGGGCTCCGAAAGGGAGAGAACGCCACGGTAATCGGCGGCGAACTCTAGGTTCCCGAACTTGATCTCCTGACCATGGGCGAAATTCTCGATCCGGCCTAGTTATCCGGTCGAGCCGGCATGCAGTACAACATTGCCGAATGCGAAGACTTGTCCGGGGATGAAGATGTCCTCGTTACGGGCCTGTTCGCCGATGATTAAGCGAGCCATCAATCCACGGGTGATCTCACAGCGGAATAACTCTCAATGAAAGCACCAATGTCGGTGTCGAAACCGGTGGATCTCGGGTAGGGGGTCCCGAACTATGAATCTAGGATCGATGGTAACAGGGGATGAAGGAGACAGTGTTTACCCAGGTCCGGGCCCTCGTGAGGAGGTAAAACCCTACGTCCTGCTTGATTGTATTGATGAATGAGATGGTTACAGAGTTGATCTACCTCGAGATCAAAAGAGCTAAACCCTAGATTACTTGACCTGTCCCTCTACGAACTAAGCCCCCTGGTTTATATAGACACCAGGGGTACCTAGGGTTACACATGGTCGGCTCCCATCCGGGCATAGATACGCCCATTCTTACTTGGAGGACACACCAAGTCTTCGGAATATTCCCCCCTAAGCCTAGGGTCATTTCGCAGTCCGGCCTTCCCGAAGATGCCACAAGGCGGCCCACCGGGCTGGACTATAAGAGATAAGCCAACAGCCCGAGGACCCCTTAATCCCGGACTCCCTCACTCCCACTCACTTCTTTCGAGAAAACCTCCTTCTCTGGAAAGGATCCATTCTTCGCAACAAAGACCTTGCCTTCGGATCTGAGATAGAAGGTGTACCCAATTGTTTCCTTAGGGTATTCTATGAAGACGCACTTCTCCGCTTTGGGTTCGACCTTATCAGGCTGAAGCCTTTTCCCATAAGCGTCACAACCCCAAACCTTAAGAAACGACAGCTTAGGTTTCTTGCCAAACCATAATTTATACGGTGTCGTCTCAACGGATTTAGATGGTGCCCTATTTAAAGTGAATGTACTTGTCTCTAATGCATAACCCCAAAACGATAGTGGCAAAACGATAAGAGACATCATAGAACACACCATATCCAATAGAGTACGGTTACGATGTTCAGACACACCATTGCACTGTGGTGTTCCAGGTGGTGTGAGCTGTGAAACAATTCCGCACTGTCTTAAAATGCATACCAAACTCGTAAATCGGATATTCATCTCCACGATCACATGGCAGACATTTTATCCTCTTATCATGATGATCTTCAACTTCAGTCTGAAATTTGGTTTGAACTATTCAAAAGTTTCAGACTTGTATTTCATTAAGTAAATATCCCAATATCTACTCAAGTCATCCGTGAAGGTAAGAAAATAACAGTATCCACCGCGCGCTTCAACACTCATCGGACCGCACACATCGGTATGTATGATTTCCAACAAGTCACTTGCCCGCTCCATTTTTCTGGAAAACGGGGTCTTAGTCATCTTGCCCATGAGGCATGGTCCGCATGTCTCATGCTATTCGAAATCGAGTGAGTCCAAAGATTCATCAGCATGGAGTTTCTTCATGCAATTTACACCAATATGACCTTAGCGGCAGTGCCACAAGAAAGTGGTACTATTGTTATTAACTTTGCATATTTTGGCATCAATGCTATGAACATGTGTATCACTACGATCGAGATTCAATAAACCATTCACATTAGGTGCATGACCATAGAAGGTATTATTCATGTAAACAGAGCAACCATTATTCTCTGACTTGAATGAATAACCGTATTGCAATAAACACGATCTAATCATGTTCATGCTCAACGCAAACACCAAATAACATTTATTTAGGTTCAACACTAATCCCGAAGGTAGAGGGAGCATGCGATGGTGATCACATCAACCTTGGAAACACTTCGAACACACATCGCCACCTCGCCCTTAGCTAGTCTCCGTTTATTCCGTAGCTTTTGTTTCGAGTTACCAATATTAGCAACTGAACCGGTATCTAATACCAAGGCACTACTACGAGAGCTAGTAAGGTACACATCAATAACATGTATATCAAATATACCTTTGTTGACGTTGCCAGCCTTCTTATCTGCCAAATATTTGGGGCAGTTCCGCTTCAGTGACCGTTCCCCTCATAATAGAAGCACTTAGTCTCAGGTTTGGGTTCAACCTTGGGTTTCTTCACTGGAGCGGCAACTGGTTTGCCATTCTTGAAGTTTCCCATCTTGCCCTTGCCCTTGTTGAAATTAGTGGTCTTACCATCAACACTTGATGCTCCTTCTTGATTTCTACCTTCACGGCGTAAAATATCGCGAATAGCTCAGGGATCATCTTCTCTAGCCCTTGCATGTTATAGTTCATCACAAAGCTCTAGTAGCTTGGTGGCAGTGACTTGGAGAACTCTGTCAATCACTATCTTATCTAGGAAGATTAACTCCCACTTGATGCAAGTGATTGTAGCACCCAGACATTCTGAGCACATGCTCGTTGATTGAGCTATCCTCCCCCATCTTGCAGACAAAGAACTTGTCGGAGGTCTCATACCTCTCAACACGGGCATGAGCCTAGAATTCCAATTTCAGCTCTTGGAGTATCTCATATGCTCCATGGCTTTCAAAACGTCTTTGGAGCCCCGATTCTAAGCCGTGAAGCATGGCGCACTAAACTATCGAGTAGTCATCAGAACGTGTCTGTCAGCTGTTCACAACATCCACAGACGACGCTTGAGGGGGTGGCGCACCGAGCGGTGCATCAAGGACATAAGCCTTATTTGCAACAGTGAGGACAATCCTCAGATCATGGACCTAGTCTGCATAATTGCTACCATCACCTTTCAACTTAGTTTTCTCTAGGAACGTATCAAAATACAGGGGATCTACAGCGCGATCTATTGATCTACAACATAATTTTGCAAAGACAACTTTAGACTATGTTCATGATAATGAGTTCAATTAATCATATTACTAAAGAACTCCCACTCAAATCAACATCCCTAAGGTTGTCTAAGTGTGACATGATCCAAATCCACCAACCCAAGTCCGATCATCACGTGAGATGAGGTGGTTTCAATGGTGAACATCTCCATGTTGATCATATCTACTATATGACTCATGTTCGACCTTTCGGTCTCCTGTGTTTCGAGGCCATGTCTGTACATGCTAGGCTCATCAAGTTTAACCAAAGTATTCTGCGTGTGTAAATCTGGCTTACACCCATTGTATGCGAACGCAGAGTCTATCACACCCGATCATCATGAGGTGCTTCGAAACGACGATCCTTCGCAATGGTGCATACTTAGGGAGAACACAATTTATCTTGAAATTTTAGTGAGGGATCATCTTATAATGCTACCATCGTCCTAAGCAAAATAAGATGCATAAAAGGATAAACATCACATGCAAATCATATAAGTGACATGATATGGCCATCATCTTCTTGTGCTTTTGATCTCCATCTCCAAAGCACCAACATGATCTCCATCGTCACTGGCATGACACCATGATCTCCATCATCATGATCTCCATCATCGTGTCATCATGTGGTTCTCGCGCCAACTATTGCTTCTACGACTATTGCTAACTCATAGCGATAAACTAAAGCAAATGGCATAATTAAATTAAAGACAACCCTATGGCTCCTGTCGGTTGTCGTACTCATCGACGTGCAAGTCGTCATAACTATACAAAACATGATCACCTCATACATCACATATATCATATCACGGCTTGGCCATATCAAATCACAACATGCCCTGAGAAAATAAGTTAGACGTCCTCTACTTTGTTGTTGCAAGTTTTACGTGGCTGCTATGGGCAACTAGTAAGAACCGTTCTTACCTACTCAAAGCCACAACGGTGATAATCAAATTGCCTTTTAACCTTCTATAAGGACCGCCTGTGTTGAATCTGATTCAACTAAATTGGGAGAGACAGACACCTGCCAGCCACCTTTATGCAACTAAGTTACATGTCAGTCGGTGGAACCGGTCTCTTGTACGTGGACAAGTAAGGTTGGTCCGGGCCGCTTCATCCCACAATACCGCTGAATCAAAATAAGAGTAAGGAGATAAGCAATCTGAACATCATTGCCCACAAACTCTTTGTGTTCTACTCGTGCATATCATCTACGCATAGACCTAGCTCATGATGCCACTGTTGGGGAACATTGCATGGGAAACAAAAAATTTCCTACGACACGCAAGATCTATCCATGGAGATGCATAGCTACGAGAGGGGGAGTGTATCTACATACCCTTGTAGATCTCTAAGCGGAAGCGTATATAACGCGGTTGATGTACTCGTACATCTTCACGATCAAATCGCGACCCGTCCCGATCTAGCGCCGAATGGGCAGCACCTTCACGTTCAGCACACGTGCGGCTCGATGACGTCTCCGCCTCCTCGATCCAGTGAGCGAGGGTAGAGTAGTAGATGGGTTCTCAACCAGCACGATGACGTGGTGGATATGGTGGTGGAGCAATCCCGGCAGGGCTACGCCGAGCGCTACCGAAACCGCGAACGGAGGAGAAAGCGATCTAGGGAGATAGAGGGGCGCCAAGGGCTTGGTGTGTCTTCTTGGGGCACCCCCTCCCCTCTATATATAGGTGGAGGGGCGTGGGGAACAGCCCCTCCAAGCCCTAGGCCACAGCCAAGAGGGAGGAGTGGGATTCCTAGTCCAATTCCCTCCCTTTCCATACACAGGTGGACTTTCCACCTCTCCCAAGCCACATGGGCCTTGAGGGACTTGTGCGCCTGGCCCAATAAGGCCAGGGTACCTCCCCTCAGCCCATGCAAACCTGTGGGACATTGTGGAACCCTTGGTGGACTTCCGGACTCCTCCGGAAGTTTCTAGAACCTTCTAGAAGCTTCCCGGTACAATACCGGAAAAACCCAAAAAAAATCGATAGCCAAAATATGACTTCCCATATATAAATCTTTACCTCCGAACCATTCTGGAGCTACTCATGACATCCGGGAATCCGAACAACATTCGGTCACCAACATACATAACCCAATAATACTATATCGTCACCGAACGTTAAGCGTGCGGACCCTACGGGTTCGAGAATCATGTTGACATGACCGAGACACCTCTCCGATCAATAACCAATAGCAGGATCTGGATGCCCATATTGGTTCCCACATATTCCAATGAAGATCTTTATCGATCGAACCATGATGCCAAGGATTCAATCAATCCCGTATGCAGTTCCCTTTGTCCAGCGGTATGTTACTTGCTCGAGATTCGATCGTCGGTATCTCCATACCTAGTTCAATCTTGTTACCGGCAAGTCTCTTTACTCGTTCCGTAATACAAGATCTCATGACTAACTCCTTAGTCACATTGCTTGCAAGCGTCTTTTGATGTTGTATTACTGAGAGGGCCCAGAGATACCTCTCCATCATACGGAGTGACAAATCCCAGTCTCGATCCATGCCAACCCAAAAGTCACCCTTGGAGATACCTGTAGAGTACCTTTATGATCACCCAGTTATGAAGTGACATTTGATACACACAAGGCATTCCTCCGGTGCTAGGGAGTTGCATGATCTCATGGTCTTAGGAACATATACTTGACATGAAGAAAGCACTAACAATAAACTAATACGATCAAATGCGATGCTTACGGTTGGGTCTTGTCCATCACATCATTCTCCTAATGATGTGACCCCATTATAAAATGACAACTCATGTCTATGGTTAGGAAACCTTAACCATCTTTGATCAACGAGCTAGTCTAGTAGAGGCTCACTAGGGACACAATGTTGTCTATGTATCCACACATGTATCTGAGTTTCCGATCAATACAATTCTAGCATGGATAATAGACTTTTATCATGAATAGAGAAATATGATAATAACCAATTTATTATTGCCTCTAGGGTATATTTCCAACACCGTCGTGTACCGCCCTAATACTCGAAAGAGTCACTCGTGCGCGGTACAAGGGCCGGTACATGGACTGGAACAATCACCGCATCCGAGCTTCCAAAGACGCTAAGTCCAGCGCGGTACTACCGCCTCAGGCAACCGGTTGTATTCTTGAATAAAATTCAGCAGGGACAACCAGACGGGTACCGCCATGTACCGCCCTAGTACCCAAACGGAGTCACCGATGACGGTACAAGGGTTGTTACATGGACCAAAAGAACCGCCCGATAGTGGCCGATGGGGTGGCTAAGTTGAGGGAGTTCGGATTAAGGGGTCCTTGGGCTGCCGGCCTATTTCTATGGGCCGGACAATGGTCCGCTTTGTGATTATCAATGGAGGTCCGAAGATTATGACGCTGTAACCAAGATGGGAATCTCTCAAGCCATGACGTGTATTCCAAGGACATGATGATGAGTTCGGCATATTCTTTCCTAATGTAACCGGCATTGTGCAACCCTAGATACCCCTGGTGTCTATATAAACCAGAGGGTTTTAGTCCGTAGGGGAGATTAAGCTCATTACACTTAGCGTTTAGAACACATCATACTATCTCGAGGTAGATCAACTCTGTACTCGATACTCCATCATCAATAGAAACAAAGCAAGATGTAGGGTTTTACCTCCATTAAGAGGGCCCGAACCTGGGTAAATACTGTCTCCCTAGTCTCTTGTTACCCATCGATCCAAGATCCACAGTTCAGGACCCCCTACTGATCTGCCGGTTTTGACGCCGACATTGTTTCTTTCATTGAGAGTTCCAATGTGGGATCGCGAACAGGATCGATGGCTCACTTAGTCACCAACGACGGCTTCGGCATTGAGGATACCTTTGTCCCCGGCCAGCCCTTCGCGTTCGACAGCGTCGCTCCGCATGTCGAGGTGGCAAATCACCTTGGCCAGCTCATCGGGTTTGCCCCGGGTCAGGGAATCAAGTTCGGCGACCTAGATTACGTTGCCAATGCCCAAGGCGACGTGGTCCTCACCGAGCTCTCAGCTTTGCCTAATGAGCACGGAAGTTTTGAAGCCTTGACTTCGGATCTCTTCCCCGACCTTGTGCTCGGGGCACCTACCTTGGATCCGGCCTCGAGTACGGATCCAACCATGATATTCCAGAACCAGGAATCAACCCTGGCCAGGCACGTTCTCTGTGCTAACACATCGGAGAACAACTCCGCCAAAATATCAAAGGCTGGTCCGGCCGAACTCTCGCGGTCGAACGAGACGCTGGCCTGGATCCGAACTTTGGAAATTACGGATGACTCGACCGGACATAGGGAATTTTGTTTCCCACCCACCACCCACAGACCCACTTAGTAGCCACCATCAAAGATTTAACCGATGTGTTGGATTTCTCCTCGGATGACGCCTGACGTGGCTTGAAACTGCGTCGGTATTTCCCCAAAGAGGAAGGGATGATGCAGCACCGCGATGGTAAGTATTTCCCTCAGTTATGAAACCAAGGTTATTGAACCAGTAGGAGGATCACCACCACCCAATAAGCAGCACCTGCACACAAATAACAAATACTTGCAACCCGACGCGTAAGAGAGGTTGTCAATCTCTCTACGGTAAAGAGATAGATTAGGTAGTGATAGATAGGAGAGATAGATCTCTCAAGAACACAAAATAAAAAGAGCAAATAAAATATGCAGCAATATATTTTTGGGTTTTTGGTTTTGTAGATCTGAAAACAAAGAGGCAAAAAGATAGATCGGAAAGCAATATGTTGGAAAAGTAGACCGGGGGCCGTAGGATTCACTAGTGGCTTCTCTCATGAGTATAGCGCACGGTGGGTGAACAAATTATTGTTGGGCAATTGATAGAAAATCGAATAGTCATGACGATATCCATGGCGATTATCAATATATAGGCATCACGTCCAAGATAAATAGACTGACTCCTGCCTGCATCTACCACTATTACTCCACACATCGACCGCTATCCAGCATGCATCTAGTGTATTAACTTCATGGAAAAACGGAGTAATGCAATAAGAACGATGACATGATGTAGACAAGATCTATTCATGTAGGAATAGACCCCATCTTGTTATCCTTAATGGCAATGATACATGCGTGCCTTGCTGCCCCTTCTGTCACTGGGAAAGGACACCGCAAGATCGAACCCATCACAAAGCACCTCTTCCCATGGAAAGAAAAATTGATATAGTTGGCCTAACTAAACCAAAGATTCAAAGAAGAAATACGAGGCTATAAGTAATCATGCATATAAGAGATCAAAGAAGACTCAAATAATATTCATGGATAGAAACTGATCATGAACTCAAAATTCATCGGATCCCAGCAAACACACTGCAAAAGTTTACATCAAATAGATCTCCAAGAGACCATTGTATTGAGAATCATAAGAGAGAGAGAGGAAGCCATCTAGCTACTGCCTACGGACCCGTAGGTCTATGGTGGACTACTCACGCATCATCGGAGAGGCACCTATGAGGAAGATGAACCCCTCCGTGATGGTGTTTAGATTGGATCTCGAGGTTCTGGAACTTGCGGCGGCTGGAATTGTGTTTCATCGACTCCCCTAGGGTTTTTGGAATATTTGGGAATTTATAGGCATCAGAGGCGGTGGAGAGGGGCCCTGAGGAGGGCACAACCCATCAGGGTGCGCCGGGCCCCCCTGGCACGCCCTGGTGGGTTGTGGTCTCCACGGCCCACCTCTTCGGCACTTGTTTGGCCGACTGGGTGTCTTCTGGTCCAAAAAAAATCTCCAAAAAGTTTCGTCGCGATTGAACTCCATTTGGTACTGATATTCTGTGAAGTAAAAAAAGAAAAGAAAAACAACAACTGGCACTTTGACACTATGTCAATAGGTTAGTCCCAAAAAATGATATAAAGTTGTTATAAAATGATTGTAAAACATCCAAGAATGATAATATAATAGCATGGAACAAGCAAAAATTATAGATACGTTGGAGAGGTATCAGCATCCCCAAGCTTAATTCCTACTCGTCCTCGAGTAGGTAAATGATAAAAACAGAATTTTTGATGTGGAATGCTGCCTAACATGTTCATCATATTCTTTTCTTTTGTATAGCATGGACATTTGGACTTGAAGATGATTCAAAGCAATAGTCTAGTTTTAACATAATGACTTCAATACTCAAGCATGCTAACAAGCAACCATGTCTTTCAAAATATCAACACTAAAGAAAGTTATCTCTAGCCCATCATGCTCAATCATTGATCCATTCATGAAACACACTCAAATATTAGCTATGCCCAATGCTCAAGTACGATCGTAGTGCCCCCTAATTGGTGCTTTATAAGAGAAGATGGAGACTCAAAGTAAAAATAAAAATTGCATACAGTAAATAGATAGGCCCTTCGCAGAGGGAAGTATGGATTTGTAGAGGTGCCAGAGCTCAGAGTTTTAAATTGAGAGAGATTTTTTTTGGGTGGCATGCTTTTCCTGTCAACGAAAATGACAAAGTAGCTCACAATACTTTCCATGCTAGATATATCATAGGTGGTTCCCGAATAAAAAATAAAGTTTATTCCTTTTTCCACCAAACTTTCACTTTCCATGGCGGGTCGTATCCACGGTTGCCTTCCATACCAACATTTTCCAAGGAATTTATTATTTGACAACATAAAGTAAATATTTTTTTCTTTATCATTTCGGGAATGGGCATCCCTATTACCGCCGCACTCTCGTGCAATGACAAGTGAATAAACACTCATCTTGAGAATAACACATCTAGCATGGAAAAATATTGGACACTCCCCACCATTTCATGAGCGGTACGAGCACACAAAAGAGAAAATTTATTTTGAAATTAGAGATGGCACATACAAATTTGCTTGGAACGGCATGGAAATACCGCATATAGGTAGGTATGGTGGACTCATAAGGCAAAACTTGGTTTAAGGATTTTGGATGCACAAGTAGTATTTCTACTTAGTACAAATGGATGCTAGCAAATATATTGAGAAGCAACCAAACCAAGAAACAAAAATTCACATAAGTGAGCATTGAGCATAACTAACACCAAATAATGCACCACAAGTAGGATGTAATTTCATTGCATAACTATTGACTTTCATACTTGCATAGGGAATCACAAACCTTAACACCAATATTCCTACTCAAGCATAATTACTCACTAACATGACTCACATATTACTATCATGATGTTTCAAAATTATTACAAGGAATCAAGTTTAATTTGTCCAATGATCTTCATGAAAGTTTTTATTATATCCTCCTTGGATATCTATCACTTTGGGACTAGTTTCATACATTGCCATTGCTTTTTTGACAAGCTCAAACAAATCTAAGTGAAGCACATGAGCATAAAGATTTCATCTCTCAAAAAGGTATAAGTGAAGCATGAGAGGATTTCTTCAAAATTCACTAACTCTCAAATTAATCTAAGTGAAGCATGAGAGTATTTCTACAAAAATTTCCAAGCACACCGTGCTCAACAAGATATAAGTGAAGCACTAGAGCAATTCTATAGCTCAAAAAGTTTAAGTGAAGCACATAGAGCAATTCTAACAAATCATAGCATAATTTTGGCTCTCCCAAATAGGTGTGTACAGCAAGGATACAAAGGAAAAACAAACAAGCAAATCAAGCAAAGATACTAGACGCTCGAAGCAAAACTCATGATATGTGACGAATAAAAATATAGCTCCAAGTAAAATACCGATGGTTGTTAGAAGAAAGAGGGGATGCCACTCAGGGGCATCCCCAAGCTTAGTTGCTTGTTACTCTTTGGATATATCTTGGGGGTGTGGTAGCATCCCCAAGCTTAGGCTCTTATCACTCCTTATTCCTTCATCCATCGTGATCTCACCCAAAACTTGAAAACTTCAATCACACAAAACTTAACAAAATCTTCGTGAGATCCGTTATTATAATAAAGCAAATCACTACTTTAGGTGCTGTTGCAAACCCATTCATATTTTATTATTGCATTATACCTACTGTATTTTAACTTTACCATGGCTTATACCCTTCAATATAACCCATAGATTCATCAAAACAAGCACACAATGCAACGAAAACAGAATCTGTCTCAAACAGAACAGTCTGTAGTAATCTGTACTCTAACCATACTTATGTAACTCTACAAATTCTGAAAAATTAGGACAACGTAAGGAATTTTTATAGCAACACTATGTTCAAATTTTAGCTCAAGATCACGTTCCAGCAAAAAATGAAAATTCATATGCTGGACGCAAAGTTTCTGTTTCGGATTTAGCATCGCTTCTACTCATCTTATGAATCATCCTAAAGGCCCTACTTGGCACAAACACTAAATAAACTATAAAAACACAATCATAACAGAGGCATAATTGTGTCAACACTCAAAAACAGAAAGAAAAAGATGAAAATAAATTTATTCTTTGGGTTGCCTCCCAACAAGCGCTATCGTTTTACGCCCCTAGCTAGGCATAATGATTTCAATGATGCTCACATAAAAAATAGTAATTGGACTATGCAAGAGAGCATATTGAATCTCAGGACAAGCACATTTAAGTCTAAACCACTTCCTATGCATAGGTATTTTGTGAGCAAACAATTTATGGGAACAAGAATCAACTAGCAGAGGAAGGCAAAACAGGCATAACTTCAAAACTTTGAACACATAGAGAGGAAACTTGATATTATTGCAATTCCTACAAGCATATGTTCCTCCCTCATAATAAATTTCAGTAGCACCATTAAGGAATTCAACAATATAACTATCACATAAATCATTCTTTTCATGATGCACAAGCATAGAATTTTCATTACTCTCCACATAAGCAAATTCCTTTTCATACATGGTAGTGGGAGCAAACTCAACAAAATAACTATCATGAGACACTTGATTGACATAACCACATTGCAAATTAAAACCATGATGATAAGTTTCATGGTTATCATTACTCATTATAGCATACGTGTCATCACCATCATCATAAATAGAAGGCATGCAATCACCATAATAAATTTGCTCATCAAAACTTGGGGGACTAAAAATATCATCTTCATCAAACATAGCATACCCAAGCTTGTGGCTGTGCATATCATTAGCATCATGGATGTTTAGAGAATTCATACTAGCAACATTGCAATCATGCTTTTCAATCAAGGAGCTATCATGAAGCACCTTATAAATTTCTTCTTTCAACACTTCATCAAAATATTCAGATTCATGATTTTCAAACAAAACTTCATGGAGATAATCAAGTGCACTCAACTCACTAGCAATTGGTTCATCATAATATGGTCTTTTGAAAAGATTAGCAAGTGGATGAGGATCCATATCAATAGATTTTTAGCAAGCGAAGATGCAAGCAAATAGAAAGCACATGTCAACATAAGCAAACAAAAGGAGATCCGACGAGAAAAAGGCGAACGAAAAAGAGGGCGAATAAAACGGCAAATTGGGTGAAGTGGGGGAGAGGAAAACGAGAGGCAAATGGTAAATAATGTAATTGCAAGGAGATGAGATTTCTGATTAGGAATCTGGTAGATGATGATGGAGTCTCCTCGGCGGCTGAGATTGACACGTAGAAGGGACCGCTTCCTCCCTGGCAACGGCGCCAGAAATTCCTTTTGACGTGGCTTGAAACTGCGTCGGTATTTCCCCAAAGAGGAAGGGATGATGCAGCACATCAACGGTAAGTATTTCCCTCAGTTATGAAACCAAGGTTATCGAACCAGTAGGAGGATCACCACCACCCAATAAGCAGCACCTGCACACAAATAACAAATACTTGCAACCCGACGCGTAAGAGAGGTTGTCAATCTCTCTATGGTAAAGAGATAGATTAGGTAGTGATAGATAGGAGAGATAGATCTCTCAAGAACACAAAATAAAAAGAGCAAATAAAATATGCAGCAATATATTTTTGGGTTTTTGGTTTTGTAGATTTGAAAACAAAGAGGTAAAAAGATAGATCGGAAAGCAATATGTTGGAAAAGTAGACCTGGGGGCCGTAGGATTCACTAGTGGCTTCTCTCATGAGTATAGCGCACGGTGGGTGAACAAATTACTGTTGGGCAATTGATAGAAAATTGAATAGTCATGACGATATCCAAGGCGATGATCATTATATAGGCATCACGTCCAAGCTAAGTAGACCGACTCCTGCCTGCATCTACCACTATTACTCCACACATCGACCGCTATCCAGCATGCATCTAGTGTATTAAGTTCATGGAAAAATGGAGTAATACAATAAGAACAATGACATGATGTAGACAAGATCTATTCATGTAGGAATAGACCCCATCTTGTTATCCTTAATGGCAACGATACATGCGTGCCTTGCTACCCCTTCTGTCACTGGGAAAGGACACCGCAAGATCGAACCCATCACAAAGCACCTCTTCCCATGGCAAGAAAAATCGATCTAGTTGGCCTAACTAAACCAAAGATTCGAAGAAGAAATACGAGGCTATAAGTAATCGTGCATATAAGAGATCAAAGAAGACTCAAATAATATTCATGGATAGAAACTGATCATGAAGTCAAAATTCATCGGATCCCAACAAACATACCGCAAAAGTTTACATCAAATAGATCTCCAAGAGACCATTGTATTGAGAATCATAAGAGAGAGAGAGGAAGCCATCTAGCTACTGCCTACGGACCCATAGGTCTATGGTGGTCTACTCACGCATCATCGGAGAGGCACCTGTGAGGAAGATGAACCCCTCCATGATGGTGTTTAGATTGGATCTCGAGGTTCTAGAACTTGCGGCGGATGGAATTGTGTTTCGTCGAATCCCCTAGGGTTTTTGGAATATTTGGGAATTTATAGGCATCAGAGGCGGTGGAGAGGGGCCCCGAGGAGGGCACAACCCATCAGGGCGCGCCGGGGCCCCCCTGGCGTGCCCTGGTGGGTTGTGGTCTCCACGGCCCACCTCTCCGGCACTTCTTTGGCCCACTGGGTGTCTTCTGGTCCAAAAAAATCTCCAAAAAGTTTCGTCGCGATTGGACTCCATTTGGTACTGATATTTTGCGAAGTAAAAAAAAGCAAAAACAACAACTGGCACTTTGGCACTATGTCAATAGGTTAGTCCCAAAAAATGATATAAAGTTGTTATAAAATGATTGTAAAACATCCAAGAATGATAATATAATAGCATGGAACAAGCAGAAATTATAGATACATTGGATACGTATCAACATCCCCAAGCTTAATTCCTACTCGTCCTCGAGTAGGTAAATGATAAAAACAGAATTTTTGATGTGGAATGCTGCCTAACATGTTCATCATATTCTTTTCTTTTGTATAGCATGGACATTTGGACTTGAAGATGATTCAAAGCAATAGTTTAGTTTTAACATAATGACGTCAATACTCAAGCATGCTAACAAGCAACCATGTCTTTCAAAATATCAACACTAAAGAAAGTTATCCCTAGCCCATCATGCTCAATCATTGATCCATTCATGAAACACACTCAAATATTAGCTATGCCCAATGCTCAAGTATGATTGTAGTGCCCCCTAATTGGTGCTTTATAAGAGAAGATGGAGACTCAAAGTAAAAATAAAAATTGCATAAAGTACATAGATAGGCCCTTCTCAGAGGGAAGTAGGGATTTGTAGAGGTGCCAGAGCTCAAAGTTTTAAATTGAGAGAGAATTTTTTTTGGGTGACATGCTTTTCCTGTCAACGAAAACGACAAAGTAGCTCACAATACTTTCCATGCTATCACTGTTACCGTTACTGTTACTGCTACTACTGCTATCAAAACTATCATACTACTGTGCTACTGATCATTCTGCTGCAGATATTTAATCTCCAGGTGTGGTAGAATTGACAACTCAACTGCTAATACTTGCAAATATTCTTTGGCTCCCCTTGTGTCGAATCTATAAATTTGTGTTGAATACTCTACCCTCGAAAACTGTTGCGATCCCATATACTTGTGGGTTATCAGTACCTTAGTAGAGAAAGCCAAAAACTGACTGGCATAATAAGCGCGAACCGATCTATGATCCGATGACAAGTATTAAACGAAGGGTTTGGAGTTATACGAACCAGGTGATAGTGTTTTTTTACCTCGGTATATCCGAACACCTCACCATACAGGGGGCTAGTACTTAGTCACCACAGTCAAGCTCCTAAGGTTAAGTGAAAGCATTAAAGCCTCATAGTCTGATTGCCTAGTTTTCTTTCGCACTACCGCCTTTGGGCACCAAGACGCTGGCTAAGGGTAATAGTGCGGATATTGAAAACAACCCTTCTAGTATCTATAAGGGGGTTGAAGCCGACGACTGGCAACTTTCAAATTAAAACAACCACACATGAGTCAAAATTAAACAACGCACAACATGACATATACCATGCAAAGTCACAGCATTAAGACACACCAAAGTTTAAACTATCAATATAGGATAGTGTTGGGGATATAACCCCGTGGTAAGACCCGCCCTGGAGGGGCCGGGTCATACCTGGCGGCTCATAGCCAAAAAACCCTTAAGGTGGGCCGGAAGGTGAAGGCCGGGCCACATGGCGGCTTACCGGACAGGTCAAGACGAAGGCCCAAGACAGAAGATGGTATGAGACCCGGGCGGGTAAACCGCCCGGAGCCGGATTGCCCAAGGAGGCGAGGCGGCTTAGAGATAGGATTGAGTACGTTGTATGAATCGGTTTGAGACTCCTGTAACCCAGGGCCTCGACCTCCTATATAAAGGCAAGACCCTGGGGCGGCTTAGACAAGAAACCAATCAATCGAGAACTAGGTCAAGCGAATCTGCTCCCTTGTAATCGATACACCAGTCAATACAATATAAGCAGGACGTAGGCTTTTACCTCTTCTTGAGGGGCTGAACCTGGGTAAACTCGTGTCCCTCGTCTCGACCAACCCCTTTGAGTCCACTGCCTCCGCGATGGCCTCGAACCTAAGTCTTCGGACATCTGCCGTGACAAAACCACGACAGTTGGCGCCCACCGTGGGGCTAGCGCTCGGTGGTGTTGAGTTCTCAAAGGGTTCTCTCCCAGGGATCGAGGGGTACGTCGTTGGCAGGATGACCAAGAGTCGCTGCGGAAAGCTCTACATCGACGACGCCGGCTGGGGCCCCGAGGCGACTCAATCGAGTATGGTTTCCGGGTCCCCTTCGGCGGAATCCACATCTTCATTGGCAAGATCGGCGGATCTGAACCCGGGCCAGACATATGCACCGACCTCGTCGAGCCGGCCCGACGCGTGCAACCCGCCTGTGTTAACCCGGGCAGGAAGCATGTCTTCGTTGGCTTCACCCAGGGCATAGAGTTGGAGGGTTCTATGTCGCGGGAAGAAACCCTCATCTGCTCAGAGGATGGATCCTCGAGCGGAGAGACGGAATCAATCTATCAGCTGCACGATGGTGGGCTTGGGGGCTACGTTGAACATTAGCCAGGAATCAATCTATGGCAGGGAGCTGCTCTGAGCCGCCTACAACTCCGCTACCCTCCAAAGCACCCGAGACGTCTGCCCGCAGGCCCCCGTCATCACAGCGCCGCGCAAGCCGCCGCTCCAGCCGGCCGGCTCTACTGCGCGCCCACAAGCTGGCCTCGCCCCGTGAAACGCCAGCCGAATACTCGCGCTAATGGATGGATACGTGGGTTGTGCGTGATGGATGGATACGTGGGTTGTGCATGTAAATGATGGATGGCTCCTGTGTGGTGAATTGATCTATGGTTGCCTTGGTGGATGGATGTTGTGGACGAGGGATGGTTTGCTTTGGCCTCTGTTGCCATACCGCGCGCCGGCCAGTTCCACCGTGACTCGAGCTGCCGCCCCCGCCTCAAGTCGCCGCCACCGCCGGCCTGCTGCCCCGCGGCTCCACCGTGACCCGCCTGTGCCGCTGTTGAGCTCCACTGCGCCCTGCTTTCAAAGTGCATCCAGGCGGTCATCTGACTACATCCATAATTATCCAGTGCGGACATCCGCGTTCATCCGACAAAAATACCAGGTGATTTTTGTCCTATCAATTTCTCAGTATATTTTTTCATCTGAGAACAATTACTCTGTCTTTGTAATATTTTTTACACAGGACAATTATTCATTGTCAAAATGGCATTATACCGTGGAGATGGAGGCGTGCCAACATCATTCTACACAGGTGGTCGTCCGTGTCGCGTTACTCAACAGACTCGCGCACCGGCTTACAACGCCGCCGTCTCTCGCGACCACACCAGTTTAGAAACACCGCGGCCGTCTCTCGCGACCGCACCGGTTTACAAACGCCACGACCGTCTCTCTCGACCGCACCGGCTTACAACACGGCCGTCTCTCGCGACCGTACCGGCTTACAACGCCGCGGCCGTTTCTCGCGGCCGCACCGGCTTACAATGCCGCGGCCGTCTCTCTCGACCGCACCGGCTTACAACGCCGCGGCCGTCTCTCGCAACTACACCGTCTTCAAACGCGCGGCTGACTTCTACATCTACATCAACACACCAGGGGCCGCATACACCAATATGAGCCGCCCAACGGACGCACGCAAGCCGCCGTCCCCGTGGTCCGGTCTAGGTCAACACACTGGTGCAGTGCTCTCCTATACGAGCCGCCCAACGGACGCGCACAAGACGCCGCCCGCAGTCTGATCTACATCAGCATATCGGTGCAGTGTTCGTCTATACGAGCCGCCCGATGGACATGCGCACAAGTCGCCGCCACTGCAGTTTGGTTAACTTCAACAACCAGCCGGGACGGACCATCGACCGGATTATTGAAACAATTCATACGGGGTCATTTATGAGCCGCCACGGTCAACTTCAACCTTCAGTGGAGACTCTCAAGACGCCTCTTCGAGTCAAATTAAGACTCGGGGGCTACAGACATGGCTCGACACATTTGGTCGTTTTCAACGAAAACCTCGGGTCATTGCAAGGAAGTTAACCCAATCCCGGGGGCTACTACATTATTGGCGGAAGAATTAAAAGTTGCCCAAGAGGACGAGCCGCCATGATGCACCGTTCAAACATGGGTGCCCTGATTCATTGGATCATCATAAAGTCAATTGGAGGCTTCTGCCGTTTCTTCTTACAAGATGACGGTTTACAAAGATGACGGCTTACAAGATGGTGCAACAATTGATACTATCAACAAAGGTCATTTGGGGGCTTCCAACCTACCGGGTTTAGCTTACACACCCTCTTGATCGGCTCTTCAGCCACCGTAAGGCCGGGTTGTATACCCAAAAAGTTGACTCCGTCAACAAGGTCATTTGGGGGCTTCCAAACCACCGGGTTTAGCTTACACACCCTCTTGATCGGCTCTTCAGCCACCGCAAGTTCGAGTTAAACCTGCCTGTATGCTGCTGCTGCTCCGCTAGGTGACCCGCCGAAACTCTTACCAGTTAATCTCGATTAGAGACCCTGAGCTGTTCAAAATATTTGACAGTCACTCTCGCTAGAGACCCTATACTGATCAAGGTTAAACCGGCGGATCTTGTCACGTGAGGGCCTGCTTACAGAAAGCGAGGATAAACTCACCCATCTGCTGCCGACTCTCCGCTCTGTGGCCCGTTCGTACTCTTAAACAGTTACTCTTTTAAAGACCCTGCACTGTTTAAGGTTCAAACGACAGATTTATGTCACGTGACAGGTAGCTTATGGGCCCTGGGGGCATGACCCGCCATTTGCTGCGTCTCTCTCTGGTTCGTTGCGCTCTTATCAGTTAATCTCGCCTAGAGACCCTGAGCCGCTCAAAGGAGTTGACGGTCATTCTCACTAGAGACCCTATACTGTTAAGAGTTCAAGCAGCGAGTCCACCCAGAAGAACCGGCATATGAGTTTTCGAAAACAAAAAAGAAAAAGCAAGGTCATAAAAGATTTAACATCTCCGGGTTATGCTTTTTCAAGCCACCCTCACAGCAATACAGAACATATTCTGTCTTGTTTGTTTTTTGCAGCTTTTATCTCCTAAGATGAGCCGCCGTGAAATATGATGGCAAGATGTGAGCAGAACACAAGACAGATAAAAGTGCATCAAGTAGCACGGTTGAGGCAATCAAGTTTTTCTACGCCTATTACAAAGCTCTCCAGGGAGCCCAAAATGCAACGGACTTAAAGTTTTTTACAAAATTCCAGTCTCGGCGGCTCAGAAAGACGGGTTATCAATTTGAGGAGCAAGTGTTCAGCTTGACGGCAGGTCATCCTGCGTCGGTTCTTCGACCTCTTCGATCTGAAGATTGTCCACATCCCAGTTGCAGTCTGTTAAAGCCTCAAACTGGGCCTCGTCAAAGAGGGGAGATGGGTCAATTTCAGGGGCAAAGAGTGGCTTACGGCATGCAGGAGTTAAGTCCCTGGCTTCAAAAGTTGGGCAGCGCACTCGTTTTCTATCCTCGCCATAAGCCGCCTGGTGTGAGGTCAGATCAATTTCATTGACAAGTGTTGATGCGAGTACTCGGGAGGCCTTCATACACTTGGCATAGTCAGCTTCGGTAAAGTCTGAGCCGTCATCTTTCTTGGATGGAAAGCCATCCATCATCTCTTCTGCGGTCAGTTCAGGGGCAAAGGCCAGGGACCGGCTTAGCGCAGCCATTGCTCCCTTTCTGGCGGCTGATCATTTGAGCTCATCAATTTGCTTGGGCAGAGTCGACAAGAGTTCTATCACTCCCTTCATGAATTTGGGGATGCTTTTTTCAGTCAACATCGCTTTGATGGTGCAAAGGGTCCCGCAGTATAGCTGTTCTGTCAAGGTGTATACTGCTTTCAGCTTCAACAAGCTATCAGAAGATAATTGGCGGCTTCTTTGACCTGCAAGGAAGTGAGGCATTATAAGCCGCCCGTGCAGCCTTTCAACAAGGCAAGGAAATTTGCTAAATATTCAGTACTTACCAAAGATAGCAGAAGTCATCCTGGATATATGACGCTTGAGGGTTTGTAGCTCTTCTGACGCAAGCTTGAGCTGCTGGTCAGCATCGTTGGCACGCTTGGTCAGGGCGGCTTCTTTCGACTCAGAAGTCTTTTTGAAGGCAGTAAAGTCAGCTTGAACCTTCTCAAGCTCTTTAATGGCAACCCGCCACTTTTCTTCGGCCTCAGCCCGGGCGGTTTGTTGCGAAGCAACATTTTCCTTTAAGCCGGTCAGATCAGACTCGGCCGCATCCAAAGCTTCCCGTATTGTGCAAAAACAAAAAGCTCAGGAGGTTTAAATCGCCAAGATGAGATATTAGTAGACAAGAGTGATGAAGCTGTTATGATACAAGTCTCAAGCAGATTGCAAGCAATATACTTGACACTTGGGGGCTAATGTCTGTGTTTTCTCTCACAAACTACAAACAAGTTCCGGCTCATCTTCGTAAAGTTAAGCCGGCACTTGGGGGCTACACGCAACGCTTCTAAATAGTGCAGTCTTGTTCAGCTCATTTTTTAAGCCGGAGTTTGGAGGCTATGATTCGTGAGTTTGTTACCAGTGAAGCTCCGGCTCATCATTACTATAATGATCCGGACTTGGGGGCTACAATCAGATCTAGATTTCAAGTAAGTACCGGCTTATTATCTATATTAACCCGATACTTGGGGGCTACAACCTAAGCTATTTGGAGTATGATAAAGATTGGAAGACCGGGTCTACTATTTGCAATATTAAACCAGCTCTTGGGGGCTACATAAGGGTATAAGGAAAAACAAGAGAAGGAGTACCTCATATTTTTTCTTCATCAGTCCAACAAGTTTCAACTCCATATTACGGCTTGTGGAGAGGCGGTTCAGATAACCAGCATGTAGTTCATCTGCAGTCAGTTTTTCTAATACGGGGAATTCAAAATCAAGTTTTTCTGGTGAGCATGTTTTAGCCTTGCTGGTGTGCTTCGTTAACACATGGGGTTCAGGAGAATGATAACCCGTCCCAGTGACAACAACTTCTGGATGAGCTGTATCTTTAACGGTTGTTGAAGGGCTGGGCGGTTTAGGATCAGCCTTTGGAGGACTTTCAGGAGTGACCATGTTGTCATCAGCCGGCTCAGAGGGCTGAGGAGCGTCTGCAGGTGCATTTTTTCTAGCCTCAGTAGGCTCAACATGAGGTGCAGGGGAGTCCGGCTTAGCAGTCTCCGGCTCTTGGGCAGTAGGAGCAGCGGTAGACCCGCCGGTCTTCCTTCGTTTTGCTTGAGCCCTGGAAAACAAAAAGATTGTCACATAGAGGACAAGGATGGTAAAAAGGTATGGTGCAAATACAAAGGTACGCACTCCGGGTTGATCTTCAGAGGAGGCAGCTTGGATGCAGTGGAATCACCAGACGAAGGGGGCGTCTCCTGAAAAAGTTAAGACGATAAAAAACAGAGTAAGGTTACAATGCAAGACTGTTAAAAATCGGACTTGGTTAAAAGAGTACCTCAGCAGGCCGTTTCCGAGGAGCCGGAGAGTTTGGTAAGCCGGTCAAAAGCTCTTCAGAGCCGGTGCTTCGGGTTTGACGTCTGGAGGCGTGCTGTTGCTTTTTCAAAAGAAAGTTGGGGTCTAAATAAGCAAGAGGATGAGAAAATGGAACTTTCCGGATGACCCGCCGTATTTTCGCTGGTGGAAAGTTTTCTGAATCTGAGGAAATGTAAGTTACCTCAGGGGCATCAGCATGGCTTGTCTCCGTTTCCTCCTGTGAATAATTGTTGTCAATAAGTTGCATAAAGAGACGGCCAAGGGAGTCAAGTTCCACCTCCGAGTCGTCAAACTCAAGCAGTTCCTGAGCAGAAGTTTTCTTCTTCTTATGAGCGCGGGTTTGACCCGCTTTAGGCTTCCTCACAGGAGGGTTATATTTCTTCTTCCAGAAAGAAGAGCCGGCCTGTGCATAAGCCGCCAAAAAGGTTAAAGGGAGCAGGGCAAAAGATTAAGACAGGAATGAGCAGTTTTGTGGAAAAAGGTTTCTTACAGCTGGAGCTGGGTTCTTGACGCAAAAAGGCTTCAGACCAATCTTGTTGCAAATCTCTTGTTTTTCTCCGAGAAGTGACTTGACGGAAGAATTGATGTCTTGTTCTGTCAGAGGGGTGGCGTTGAAGCAGAGAGGGTCATTGGGTTCACCCGTAAATTCGTACATGAGTCGGTCACGCCGGCTCAGTGGCAAGATTTTCCAGGAAACCCAGCAACGGGTTAAATCAACGCCAGTTAAACCGTTCGCCATTAAGGCCCTGATCTTCGCGAAGGCCGGAGCATATTTTGCTCGCTCTGCGGCGGACATCCGGTCTGGGAGTTCTCCGGTGTTGCAAAGCCGGGTAGGACGGTAACCCGACAACGGATTCTCTTCTTTGGGAGAAGTGTCCTTGCAATAAAACCAGGTCTTGTTCCAATCCTTTGGGTGACTTGATAAGACGGCTGCTTGGTAGGTCAAATCTCTCCGTCTCTGGATAGAAACGCCGCCAAGCTCCAAACTTGGTCCAGCTGCCACTTCAGTTTGGCGGTTGACGTAAAAGTAGTCACGGAAGAGGTCAACAGTCGGTTCTTCTTGCAGGTAAACTTCGCATAAGACTTGAAACTGACACATGTTGGTGACGGAATTTGGACCTATATCTTGAGGATGAAGCTTGAAGGAATGAAGGACGTCCCAAATTTTTTTTGACCCGGGCGGGCTAAATCCACGGAGGAGGTGATCCGTGAATACGACAACCTCTCCTTCCTTAGGAGTAGGTCTTATTTCTGGCCCTGGAACCCGCCAGTGTATAACATCCTGAGCCAGCAGGATACCCGATTCTACGAAGTCAAGCAAAAGCTGCTCGGTGACTCCGGAGCCAACCCAATCGCAAGACGCGGGTGCTCTTGACATGGTGGCGGGTTAAACTGTGAGAAGATGCAGAATATGGTGGGTTAGTAAAATGTCAAATAATTAAGGCAGCTATGGTCAGCATTATGATGAGGTGTTAAGCCGCCAACGTATTTCATCAGAGAGCCGGCAATGCAATGGCGGGTTAAGTAAACAAGGTGAAACTGGAAAATGTAGTTAAGTGTGGATAAACAGGTTGCAACTATGGCTGCAAGATCTGCAGGCGAAAATAAATGAAATATATTCAAGACCTAAAAAGGCAGTGGAAGAACAGGCGGTCAGCACGCAGAGAAGAGCGAGGTACAGATCTAAGGTAAGAAGATATTGACATCGAGCGGACGGCCGCAGTGGATACACAACAATATGAGATTCAAGGGGATACTTGGCAATCTACATTACGAAGAACGATCTGACGAACAGCGAAGAACACTAAAGGAACCCGATGAACTCGAAACCCTACTTGGAGGTGATTGCGGGTCTTACAAGGAGTGAGGATGGTACCTTGCGGATGCGGACGAGCTGGTGAGTTTTTGGACCACGTCAGGTTGATGCAGCGGCCGACGTTGGGGACGACAGTGAAGATCCGGTCGGCGCGGTGGAGCTCTGGAGGTGAGAGCGTCTGAAGGAGGGAGAAGAGGACGGTGGCGGCAGAGAAAGGGAAAGGGACCCCACGAGTCCCTATTTATGAGATAGGGATGGCAACAGTGCGCGCGAAAATCGGAGAGGCTCAATGATGATTGACCGGAGGGGACGCCTCGATTTTCGGGACCGACCGTTTAATGAGGAGATCCGTTGCGAACGTCACTGAATCTTTTTAGCATATTCGGTGTGACGTCACGGCGGGTTATGAGTTTTCTTTTCAGGTGATAAAAATGTGAGACTCGCCGCCAAATGAATTTGAAGATTGACATGAGCAGGCTCGAATCAATCTGGGGCCTAATGTTGGGGATATAACCCCATGGTAAGACCCGCCCTGGAGGGGCCGATTCATACCTGGCGGCTCATAGCCAAAAAACCCTTAAGGTGGGCCGGAAGATGAAGGCCGGGCCACATGGCGGCTTACCGGACAGGTCAAGACGAAGGCCCAAGACAGAAGATGGTATGAGACCCGGGCGGGTAAACCGCCAGGAGCCGGATTGCCCAAGGAGGCAAGGCGGCTTAGAGATAGGATTGAGTACGTTGTATGAGTCGGTTTGAGACTCATGTAACCTAGGGCCTCGACCTCCTATATAAAGGCGAGACCCTGGGGCGGCTTAGACAAGAAACCAATCAATCGAGAACTAGGTCAAGCGAATCCACTCCCTTGTAATCGATACACCAGTCAATACAATATAAGCAGGACGTAGGCTTTTACCTCTTCTTGAGGGGCTGAACCTGGGTAAACTCATGTCCCTCATCTCGACCAACCCCTTTGAGTCCACCGCCTCCGCGATGGCCTCGAACCTAAGTCTTCGGACATCTGCCGTGACAAAACCACGACAGATAGTACTTTCACTCAAGAATTACATCCTTCGAGCATAAGGCCTCTACTGCCCGAGCACCATCCGTAACGGCAGGAAAATATAGCTCGGGGCGGCGGAGGACCAGTAGCCATCTCGGTCAACTTTAACTTCAGCCAGTGCACCATGGTCTTCGCGAAGGCCATCCGAGCTCCCTTAGTGCAGGCGTAGTGAACCAGGGTATCAACCCGGGGCGCGGCAGCAGCCAACCTCTACACCAAGCCGGAGTAGCTTCTTGGCAACGCCTTTGTAGGCCATAGCCTGATGCAGAGGTCCTTCATGGTTGGTTTGGCTATCCGATGCAACTCCATCAGCTGTTTCAGCTGATCAGAGACAAGGAACGATTGCTCGGGGGCTTGAAATTGTGCCCAGAACAGCCGCTGCTCGGCATCTCCTTCCTGAGATGCATAGTGTCGTGCCGCATCCACCACACTCTTTGAGAGGTCTGCAAACGCTCCTGGAGAATGCCACACCTGGGTGAGCAACACGAACCTTTTTCTGCCAAAGGGGCATTGCAGTAAGTATCGCTTACCAGCCGCAATTCACTTGATCTAGTGGAGTTCCTTCTGGTAACCTTGCGCTTCCATCCGTGCCTCCTAGATCGTTGCGGCAAGTGAGGACAGCTCGGTAGACTGATCCTTATTCTTCTGCTCAAGGGCCTCACATTTGGTGATGGCGTCCTTGAGCTCTTGCTGCACTTTGGCGACCCTGGCCTCGTGCTTGTCACTTGCCGATTTTACCGATGACAGATTGGCAGCAGCCTGTTCGGCCGCCACCCTCTGTTCGGCAGCCTCTTGCTTCGCCTTGTTCAGCTCAGCCTTGAGGTTCTCGACCTCCGCGGCTACAACTGTAGTGGTCATAGAACACATTCCGCTCTTCAGGATAAAAACAACAATACCTCACCTAAAATGAGGATAATACTTATAGCAGTCCATTTTGGACTTACCTTGTGCATCATCAAACCGTTTGTTGAGACGGTCGAGCTCATCTTTGGAGCTCTTAAGCTTCCGATTCATCTCCGCTAATTCCACGGCGTTGGGGGCTGCTTTCCAAGACGAGGCCTACATGTATAATTCATATGCGCCAGACTCCTAATTTATCGGATTTAAAGCCCTCTGCCAGGTTGTTTCTTCCATCCTGACAGAGTCCTGGGGGCTACGCTTCATTTTCAAAAACAAATTTTTACGTGCTCTTTCCGCACTATTTGACCCCCGCATGAGTTTGTCAAACTCGCACAGGGCACGGGGGCTACTAAATATGGGGATTGCTTATAAACCCATTAATTAAAGATTACCTTGTAAAAAAGAAAAAGGGATACTATGTAAATTACCTTAAAGCCCGCCAACAGGCCGCCGAAGGCTTCCTTCAATCTGTTGTCAACAGATTGAATGCCTTGCAAAGTCGCTGACGTGGCTTGAGACTGCGTCGGTATTTCCCCAGAGAGGAAGGAATGATGCAGCACATCGATGGTAAGTATTTCCCTTAGTTATGAAACCAAGGTATCGAACCAGTAGGAGGATCACACCCACTACGTAAACATCACCTGCACACAAAGAACAAATACATGTAACCCGATGCGAAAGAGAGGTTGTCAATCTCTCTACGGTAAAAAGATAGATTAGGATATGATAGATTGGAGAGATAGATCTCTCAAGAACACAAAATAAAAAGGGCAAATAAAAAGTGCAGCAAGGTATTTTTGGGTTTTTGGAATAATAGATCTGAAAAGAAAAGCGGCAAAAAGATAGATCGGAAAGCAATATGTTGGAAAAGTAGACCCGGGGCCCATAGGTTTCACTAGTGGCTTCTCTCATGAGTATATCACACGGTGGGTGAACAAATTACTGTTGGGCAATTGATAGAAGATCAAATAATCATGACGATATCCAAGGCGATGATCATTATATAGGCATCACGTCCAAGATTAGTAGACCGAAATGATTCTACATCTACTACCATTACTCCACACATCGACCGCTATCCAGCATGCATCTAGTGTATTAAGTTCATGGAAAAACGGAGTAATGCAATAAGAATAGTGACATGATGTAGACAAGATCTATTCATGTAGGAATAGACCCCATCTTGTTATCCTTAATATAAACGATACATGCGTGCCTCGCTGCCCCTTCTGTCACTGGGAGAGGACACCGCAAGATCGAACCCATCACAAAGCACCTCTTCCCATGGCAAGAAAAATCGATCTAGTTGGCCTAACTAAACCAAAGATTCGAAGAAGAATTATGAGGCTATAAGTAATCATGCATATAAGAGATCAAAGAAGACTCAAATAATATTCATGGATAGAAACTGATCATGAACTCAAAATTCATCGGATCCCAACAAACACACCACAAAAGTCTACATCAAATAGATCTCCAAGAGACCATTGTATTGAGAATCAAAAGAGAGAGAGAGGAAGCCATCTATCTACTGCCTACGGACCCGTAGGTGATAACCCACTGTGGCGCCCCGCCTGATTACCACTGTAGCCAGACGGTCGCCGCACATACCAGCCCAGGAAATCACTCTGGCATGCGCGTTTACAACAAGTATCATGAACACAGACCTTTCTATTAAGGGATATATAAGTCTTACAAGGGATATATTACAAAGATGATGGCAGCGGAAAATCTCTATCTAAGGCAACATGGTCTTGGTGCGGCTCCAATCCACAGGGATCTGACTTGGTTACTCTTCTAGCTCACGAACGCTCTGGCTCCTCGACGATGGATGACGGGTCCTTATGTGAACCTGGCCACGTTAAAGGCCGCTGAGTACTTTTGAATGTACTCGCAAGCAAACCAAACTAACATATACACCAAGCAATGCAATCCATGGCATTCTAGCATGCATTTGTTATAAGAGCAATATTAACTGTCATGGCATAACATGATTATCTTGCAAGATAACTACTGAAGTAAACACGGTAAAGTAAAACATACTAAGTAAATATTCCATACTCTGATCATTATCACGATCCAATCTGAATCTGATCCAAATCCAATCCAAATCATGTGGTCATCCGACCACTCATCTCATAGCCATCCTATGGCTAACATATCATCTTCCTGACATCATCTGATGTCTGCACCAGACGAGTTCTTCCACCATAATTATCACTGTTACGGTTGACCACCTAGTGAGGTCTGGACGGGCTGTTCAATACCGTGGACGCGGCTATTCGAATAGATTTTACACTCTGCAGAGGTTGCGCACTTTACCCACACCATGGAGCATCTAGCCTCGTGATCCCATTCGGGTGGACCAGCGTTGTTCCAACGAAACCTGCCTGACCCGTGACTCTCTCATCGTACCACCGACATTCATCCTCCCTCGGAGGCCTGCCCTGGGTGGCCCCTGTGTCCTCGTGACACCTATGTCCTCATGACACCTGCCACCGTCGTGGCCAAACTAAACTGTCCCAAACGGGGACGCCGGCACAATACTCAACTGGGCTCACAAGGTTATCGCCACCTACTGGGCCAAGGTAGCGCGCGCGCATAACCTTCCCTCTTTGGTGGTACCGATAAAAGAACACGCGATCAGACCAAGTCAAGGCCGTCCCATACCGGCAAATGTGGTTGCACGGATAAGCCCGGACAGGTGACTCTAGATCAACCACTAAGTTTATTAAGTAGGCATGTGGTTCACCACAATAATTTATGAGGGCAACAACTAGGCATTTAAATTATTTACTATGGATTATTATATAGCAAGTAAATGAAAGTAATGTAAACAGTAAGTGCAATATAACAGGAGTTAAATTATTTATATTACAGGCATATCATTAACTAAACATGCAAGAATAACACAGAACAATGCTTTAGGGCATATATCAGATGGTCGGCTTGCCTGGGGTCGAAGAATACTCCGGGAAGAGGTGCGGTAGCCTCGCGGAAGAATTCGCCGGAAAGGATTCCCTCTCGGAGGGGCTGAATGAAGGGCAAGGGAAAAATGGTCATTTTCATAGTGTGAACACATTGTGAAAGTGACCTCATCGGAACGGGCTCGACGCACTGAAGATGAGGGCGTTGGATTCACCCAAATCAGAGGTGTGAGCGAAAAGATATAGCAGTTTTACTGCCAGGGACCTATATGCAAATAATTTAATTGCCACCGGGTCCTTAGCAGTTTTTCTGAGAAAAAGAGAAAGAGCACTGTGCTCGGTGGGCTGCACAGTGCCGAATCTGGCCCGAGACTTAGGCCACTGCCAGACTACTGCCACTGTTGCCCTGGGCCGGCCCAACCGCGCAGCTACCGTTTTAAAAAAAACGGTGGGAGGCCGATAGGGTTGACCCACCTGTCGGGTCGTCTCCCTCCTCCGTCAGGGACAGAGAGATACAGGGGGGGGGGGCGGTCGCGGTGATTGCCGGCGAGTGGGTCATGGCGACCTCGGGTGGCGGTGGGGATGGACTCCCGGTATCGTCCCGCGCCCGTGGAAGGTTGAAGCAAAGGCGGGGATGGCCGGTGGCCAGCAGGAGGCGGCGATGGCAGACGGCGGCGGAGGTGAGCTCGGGGTGGAGGTTTTGGCCTTCCCCGAAGCAGAATAGAGGTGGGGAGGCCCTCGGGATGGTGGTGGCCGTCGCGAGAGGGGACGAGGTGGAGAGTGAATGGCTTGGGGTGCCGCAATTTGGGCGACGCCGAACGGCGGCCATGGCGATGGTGCGGCTAAATTAGGGAGGGAGAGCTCGAATGGGTCGTCCAGGAGGGAGCTGGGAGGGAGAAGGGTATGCCGCGGGTGCTGGTGGTGCTTGAGGAGGCTCGGGCTGCGGCTATTTATAGCTTGGCCGAGGCTTGCGGATGAGGATGGCCGCCCTGGCGAGCTCATCTCCTTCCTGGAGCTTGCAGGCGAGCTGGCTGGACGGTTGCGGCCTCTAGGGGCTTCTCAAAGGAGCTAGCAGGGGCTTCGGGAGGGCTCGGGGAGGAAGAGGCCAACGGGAGGAGAAAACGACGACGGGTCACGGGGAGTACAACGCAGTGGCGGGACTCGCCGTGGCGTGGGGAGGAAGAAGGAGGAGTGGAGAAGGGTCTAGGGAGGAGCAGGTGGATGCTGCGGAGACGATGGACACGACCACACGGCCGGGGACTGACCAAAGGTGGCCGGCCATGGGGGGACAGTGCGCAGAGCGCCGTTTTGGCCTGCTCTACTCGTGGTCACCACGGCCAAAGCATGTCCTGGCCTTTTCCTGGCTTTGAGATCATGTCAACAAGACGTCTCACTGCTCAAATAGATAAGATATGAGGCTAGAGTCAACTGGAAGACTCTGGGGTGGAAGAAACTTGCAGAAAAGGATTCTGACAGCAGACTGTTTGGTCTGGGGTATACCCAGCTCACTACTCCATTTGATCTGATCTTTGGCTAAGTATGATCACTCACTAAGGTGACCATCATAGCAAAATTTCAGCTCAAATGGGCAGGGCTAGCTAGTACTTCCTTTGTAACATTGCAGTCTAGCCAGAAATAGAGATGAATTTGCTTGGACAAATTGGCTTCATGGATTTGGCTCAAATTTGGTGGATAGCAATGATTTGATGATACTAAGACTCTGTAAAAGTTTCATGTCATTTAGAAATACCAAAATGGTACTTGCTTCAGAAAGCTTCCAAATGAACAGAAAATTAGGAAAAATGTTGTGGAATAATGGTTGGATGGATTGAGCTGGTTTTTGGTTTCCATGAATATTTTATCAATATTAACCACCATGAAAAATTTCAGCTCAAGTAGATTATGGGTTCAAGCACTTCCTTTGCAAATTGCCCTACTGGACAGAATTTTGCAAATGGATGTGGTGCTCAAAATTTGAACTATGGAACTTGGGATTTTGGTGGAAATGGTGAAGATATGGATGGAAGAAGCTCCACAAATTATTTGGGATTTTTCCTGGCTACCAAAATGGTAGTTCCTTTAGAAAGTGCCCAAAATGCAATATTGGCATTAAATAGGAAAATGCAATTTCTCCTATTTAATTATGGCCAATATTTTTGTGGGAGCTCAATATGATCACAAAGAATATCTCCACAAGTTTTCATGAGCTTTGGAGATGGATAGATATTTTCCTGGATTTAATTCCATTAACTGGCAGAAAAAGGAATTAATTATAAATGAAAAATATTGCAAATGACTTGGCAATATTTTTGCATATCCAGGGTTTATAGATAAAGGATGATCACTGGGAAAGGTTTGGGAAGGAGAAGATCAAAAGAAATTGGGGTTCCTTTGCAACTGGAAGGATCATGGTTTCCCTTCCGGCAACTCGGAAGGTAGGGTTTCGGAGGCAAAGTCATGATATTAGATCTTGGGTGACAAGGTTGGACTGGAGAGAATGTCTGGTTGGATAGGGAAGGCAAGGCTAGATGACCATCTTCACATACCCAAGAGTGAAAGAAATCCGATAACACCGAGAAAAAAGACGGGAGTCAAATCCCGCAAAGGAAAAAAACAGGGAGCGAAAACCAGGGTGTTACACCCACAAGTATAGGGGATCGCAACAGTTTTCGAGGGTAGAGTATTCAACCCAAATTTATTGATTCGACACAAGGGGAGCCAAAGAATATTCTCGAGTATTGGCAACTGAGTTGTCAATTCAACCACACCTGAAAGACTTAATATCTGTAGCAAAGTATTTAGTAGCAAAGTAGTATTGAAGTAACGGTAACGGTGGCAAACGTGACAGTAGCGGTTTTGTAGTGATTGTAACAGTAGCAACGGAGAAGTAACTTAGCAAAGATCAATGTATGAAAAGCTCGTAGGCAATGGATCAGTGATGGATAATTATGTCGGATGGCATTCATCATGCAACAGTCATAACATAGGGTGACACAGAACTAGCTCCAATTCATCAATATAATGTAAGCATGTATTCCATATATAGTCATACGTGCTTATGGAAAAGAACTTGCATGACATCTTTTGTCCTACCCTCCCGTGGCAGCGGGGTCCTAATGGAAACTAAGGGATATTAAGGCCTCCTTTTAATAGAGAACTGGACCAAAGCATTAGCACTTAGTGAATACATGAACTCCTCAAACTACGGTAATCACCGGAAAGAATCCCAGTTATTGTCACCCTGGGGGATGCGGATCATAACTCGTAATAGGTGTCTACAACTTGCAAGATAGGATCAAGAACACATATATATTCATGAAAACATAATAGGTTCAGATCTGAAATCATGGCACTCGGGCCCTAGTGACAAGCATTAAGCATAGCAAAGTCATAGCAACATCAATCTCAGAACATAGTGGATACTAGGGATCAAACCCTAACCAAACTAACTCGATTACATGGTAAATCTCATCCAACCCATCACCGTCCAGCAAGCCTACGATGGAATTACTCACGAACGGCGGAGAGCATCATGAAATTGGTGATGAAGAATGGTTGGTGATGACGACGGCGTCGATTTCCCCTCTCCGGAGCCCAAAACGGACCCCAGATCTGCCCTCCCGAGGAAGAACAGGAGGTGGCGGCGGCTCCGTATCGTGAAATGCGATGAACTCTTCTCTCCGATTTTTTTCTCCCCGAATAGGAATATATAGAGTTGGAATTGAGGTCAGAGGAGCTTCAGGGGGTCCACAAGACAGGGGGGGCGCGCCCTAGGGGGGGTGCCCCCTGGTTTGTGACCAGGTGGTGGACCCCCTCCGGTTGATTCTTTTGCCAGTATTTTTTATTAATTCCAAAAACATTCTCCGTAAATTTTCAGGTCAATCCGAGAACTTTCATTTCTGCACAAAAATAACACCAAGGCAATTTTGCTGAAAACAGCGTCAGTCCGGGTTAGTTCCATTCAAATCATGCAAATTAGAGTCCAAAACAAGGGCAAAAGAGTTTGGAAAAGTAGATACGATGGAGACGTATCAACTCCCCCAAGCTTAACCCATTGCTTGTCCTCAAGCAATTCAGTTGACAAACTGAAGGTGACAAAGAAAAACTTTTACAAACTCTGTTTGATCTTGTTGTTGTAAATATATCTAACTGATGTTCAGGTTTTCAGCAAAGATTATGGACTAATGAAATTCACAATAACATTTAGGTCTCACATTTACTCATATCAATAGCATAATCAACTAGCGAGCAATAATAATAAATCTCGGACGACAACAATTTTATCAAAACAATCATGATACAATATGATATAATGGTATCTCGCTAGCCCTTTCTGAGACCGCAAAACATAAATGCAGAGCACCTCTGAAGAACAAGGACTGACTAGACATTGTAATTCATGGTAAAAGAGATCCAGTCATAATCATACTCAATATCAATTAATAACAAAGCATACAAATGACGGTGGTGCTCTCTAACTGGTGCTTTTCATAAGAGGAGGATGACTCAACAGTAAAGTAAAATAGATAGGCCCTTCACAGAGGGATGCATTGATTTGCAGAGGTGCCAGAGCTCGAGCTTTTAAAACAGAGATGAATAATAATTTTTGAGCGGTATGCTTTCATTGTCAACATAACAACCAAGAGATTTCACCATCTTCCATGCTAGATACATTATAGGCGGTTCCCAAACAGAATGGTAAAGTTTTTACTCCCCCTCCACCAATCAAACACACTCCACGGCGGGCCGAATCCACGGGTACCATCCATACAAACAACAATCCTGGGGGTGTTTTGTTTCATTATATTTTGATTTGAATTTTGAGCATGGAACTGGGCATCCCGAATACTAGCCACTTTCTCGTGAATGATAGTGAATCAACACATATCATGAGAATAACCCACCTAGCATGGAAGATACTGACCGCCCCCAGTCGCTGCATGAGCGATTCGGGCATACAAAACATAATATTATTTGAAGGTTTAGAGTTTGGCACATGCAAATTTACTTGGAACGGCAGGTAAATACCGCATATAGGTAGGTATGGTGGACTCATATGGAACAACTTTGGGTTTATGAAAGTGGATGCACAAGTAGTATTCCCTCTTAGTACAAGTGAAGGCTAGCAAGAGACTGGGAAGCGACCAACTAGAGAGCGACAACAGTCATAAACATGCATTGAGATTAACCAACATTGAATGCAAGCATGAGTAGGATATAAATCACCATGAACATAAATATCGTGGAGGCTATGTTGATTTTGTTTCAACTACATGCGTGAACATGTGCCAAGTCAAGTCACTTGAATCATTCAAAGGAGGATACCATCCTATCATACTACATCACAACCATTTTAAAATGCCTGTTGGCACTCAAGACAAACCATTATACACTCTTAGCTAATTAAGCATGGCATGATGAACTATAATCTCTAATTGTCATTGCAAACATGTTTCACCCATAATGAGCTGAATTAGGAACGATGAGCTAATCATATTTACAAAAACAAAATAGGTCGAGTTCATACCAGCTTTTCTCCATCTCAATCACTTCATCATATATCGTCATTATTGCCTTTCACTTGCACGACCGAACGGTGTGAATAATAATAAGAGTGCACGTGCATTGGACTAAGCTGGAATCTGCAAACAAATAACTCAAAGGAGAAGACAAGGTAATATGGGTTCTCTGATAGATAAACAATGATGCATATGAGAGCCACTCAACATTTTCATTGTGGTCTTCTCCTTACGACCCAAACAAAGAAATTTCAAAACAAGAACGAGAAAACTATTTACACGGGAGAGCTCCCAACAAGCAAAAGAAGAACGAGAAATCTTTTTGGGCTTTCTTTTAATGCTACAACTAAACAAACTAGGAGATAAAGCTAGAACTAATTTTTTTTGGATTTTCTCAAGATTAATTAAGCACACAAGAAGAAAGCGGAAAGAAGAAATAAACTACCATTGATGGTACAATGAAAAAGTATAAGCACCGACTACTAAGATGAGTGTGTGAACATGAATGTAATGTCGGTGAGAAATACGTACTCCCCCAAGCTTAGGCTTTTGGCCTAAGTCGGTCTAGTGCCATGGCTGAAAATAACCATCTCCTGGATACTCCGGAGGATCCTGAGGGTGATACTGGTTGGTGAGCTCCTGTGGCTCCCACTGAAAAACTGGATCCTGATACGGATCAAGGGCTGGTGCCGGCTCAGGTGCTGGGGGTTGCGACAGACTCCAATATCTATAGATGTCCTCGGGCATAATAGTGTACCTGCCTGAATAGATATCGAACAAAAAAGAAGCAGGCAGGGCAATAATTTCACATGTACCCTGACTAAATACTAGGTTGTAAAGCAGCCTCTTATCATTATCCTTCCTAATAAAATCATGCGCTACCATACTGTCATAGTCTAAATATCTTGTAGGTAGCAGCATTTCCTCTTCCTCGTCAAGCCTAATTGGTATCTTAACATGTTTGGCTAGACGAGATGCATAGATACCTCCGAATATGGGGCCCTTCGAACGGTTTAAGTTCAACCGTTGGGCCACCATAGCACCCAGACTAAAATTTCTATCAGCAAGTAAAGCGTGGCGCAGAATGGCAAGGTCGGGAGCACTAAGGCCGCCACTCTCCCCACGACCAACTAAACATCTCCCCGCAAATAATGAATAATAGCATAGAACAGGAAAATGTAAACTAGCTGCTCTTGCCTTTGACACCCCTCTCTCTTCCCCCACAGTGATTGCAGCAATAAAGTCCTCCATGTCTCAAGGACGTGGTTCACTGATGCTGCCCTCATAAGGTATTTTGCAAACATTGCAAAAATCGTAAAGTTTCATCTTCTTAGGCACATCATACAAGTAAAACTCTACCATGGGAGGATCATTCCTAGGATAAAAGTGAAAGTTTTGCACGAAGATATTAGTGAGTAGGAGGTACTGGTCACACTTATCGTTGAGGAAGTCGGTGATGCCTGCATTCTCTGCCAAATAATAGAAATCTTCATAAATTCCGGCCGCCCTCAAGAATGCATCACTTGGCCATTCACATGGCCGAACCTCCGCGGTGCGGGTCATATTGTATCTGGGCTTCTCATTTTCATTTTCTTTAGAACCCCGGCTTGAAGATCCTCTTAATAATCTCCTCATCATTTCTTCTCTGAAAAATTTCTGAAATTTTTAGTGACTCAAAATAAAGGTGAACAAGACTTAACAAAACTTATAGCAACTACTCCCACAAGTGCCTAGAGGCTATATCATGCATCAAAACTACTTGGGACCATACAAATTTGACATGCAAGCTCAAGAACAAGGTCACCACAACAGCAAAAATTTGCAATATATAAAGCACTAGAACAAAAACTAATTGGACCATTGGAGGAGTCACATACCGAAGATCAATCCCCCAAAACAGTTTTGCAAATGGAACTTTGCACAAGGAGATCGAAAATGGCAGCTAGATGAGCTAGAACACGGGTTTGAGCAATGGTGGGATTTTTTCTGGAGGAAGACGAAGTGGATGGGTGCTGGAATAAGTGAGGGGGGCCTACGTGGGACTATCAAGCCAGGGGGGTGCGCCCAGGGGGGGTGGGCATGCCCTGCAGGCTTGTGGCCCACTGGTGCAGCCCCCTGATGTGTTCTCAGTGCCAAAAATTCTTAAATATTCCAGAAAAAATCATACTACATTTTCAGGGCATTTGGAGAACTTTAATTTTCAGGTCATTTTTTTATTTCACGGATAATTCAGAAAATAGAAGAATAATAGCATTTTTACTTTATTTAATATAAATTATAGAAAGTAAAAGTTGGGTACAGAAGGTTGTGCCTCCTAAATTCATCCATCTCATGCTCATCAAAAAGAATCCATCAATAAGGTTGATCAAGTCTTATTGACAAACTTTTTTCGAATGACACGGAACCGGAGAATTTTTGAATAACACTAGGTTACCTCAATGGGGGTATGAATGTCCCCAACAATAAGTATATCATATTTCTTTTTGGCAGTAGGGAGAGGGAATTCAAAATCTCCAATAATAATCGTTGAAAGTTTTCCAATGGAGTTGATACTATGAACTTGAGGTTGTTTCTTCGGAAAGTGTACCGTATGCTCATTACCATTAACATGAAAAGTGACATTGCCCTTGTTGCAATCAATAACAGCCCCTGCAGTATTCAAAAAAGGTCTACCAAGGATGATCGACATACTGTCGTCCTCGGGAATATCAAGAATAACAAAGTCCGTTAGGATAGTAACGTTTGCAACCACAACAGGCACATCCTCGCAAATACCGATGGGTAAAGTAGTTGATTTATCAGCCATTTGCAAAGAGATTTCAGTAGGTGTCAACTTATTGAAATCAAGTCTACGATATAAAGAGAAAGGCATAACACTAACACCGGCTCCCAAATCACATAAAGCAGTTTTAACATAATTTCCTTTAATAGAGCATGGTATAGTAGGTACTCCGGGATCTCCTAGTTTATTTGGTACTCCACCCTTAAAAGTATAATTAGCAAGCACGGTGGAAATCTCAGCTTCCGGTATCTTTCTTTTATTAGTCACAATATCTTTCATATACTTAGCATAAGGAGACATTTTCAGAATATCAGTCAAGCGCATACGCAAAAAGACAGGTCTAAGCATTTCAACAAAGCGCTCAAAATCCTCATCATCCTTTTTCTTGGATGGTTTAGGAGGAAAGGGCATGGGTTTCTGAACCCAAGGTTCTCTTTCTTTACCATGCTTCCTAGCAACAAAGTCTCTTTTGTCATATCTTTTATTCTTAGGTTGTGGGTTATCAAGATCAACAGCAGGTTCAATCTCCACATCATTATCATTACTAGGTTGAGCATCAACATGAACATCATCATTAATATTACCACTAGGCTCATGTTCATTACCAGATTGTGTCTCAGCATCAGAAATAGAAATATCATTTGGATTCTCAGGTGTATCTATAACAGGATCACGAGCAGCATGCAAAGTCCTATCGTCATTCTTTTTCCTTTTATCAACGGAACGACTAGGTGCATCAGTATTAATTCTCTGAGAATCTTGCTCAATTCTCTTAGGATGGCCCTCAGGATACAAAGGTTCCTGAGTCATTTTACCACCTCTAGTCACAACTCTAACAGAATGATCATTGTTCTTACCATTCATCTCATTAAGCAAATCATTTTGTGCCTTAAGTACTTGTTCTACTTGAGTAGTTACCATGGACGCATGTTTACTAATAAGCTTAAGATCATTGATAGTTCTACTCATATAATCACCTAAGCGATCAAGCATGTAAGTATTATGTTTCAACTGTCTACTAACATAAGCATTGAAATTTTCTTGCTTAACAATAAAGTTATCAAACTCATCCAAGCATTGGCTAGCAGACTTATTATAAGGAATATCACCTTCATCAAATCTACAGAGAAAATTTACCTCTACTACCTGTGTCGGGGTATCAAGACCATGTATTTCTTCAATAGGTGGTAAATTCTTAACATCTTCAGCTTTAATACCTTTTTCTTTCATAGATTTCTTTGCCTCTTGCATATCTTCAGGACTGAGAAATAGAATACCTCTTTTCTTCGGAGTTGGCTTTGGAGGTGGTTCGGGAATAGTCCAATCATTATCATTGCTCAATATATTATTCAATAGTAATTCAGCTTGTTTAACAGTTCGTTCCCTGAAAACACAACCAACACAACTATCTAGGTGGTCCCTAGAAGCATCGGTTAGTCCATTATAAAAGATATCAAGTATTTCGTTTTTCTTGAGAGGATGATCCGGCAAAGCATTAAGTAATTGGAGAAGCCTCCCCCAAGCTTGTGGGAGACTCTCTTCTTCAATTTGCACAAAGTTAAATATTTCCTGCAAGGCAGCTTGTTTCTTATGGGCAAGAAAATATTTTTCAGAGAAGTAATATATCATATCCTGGGGACTACGCACACAACCAGGAGCAAGAGAATTAAACCATATCTTAGCATCACCATTTAATGAGAAAGCAAACAACTTAAGAATATAGTAATAACGATTTTTTTTCCTCATGAGTAAATAGGGTGGCTATATCATTCAATTTAGTAAGATGTGCCACAACAGTTTCAGATTCATAACCATGGAAAGGATCAGATTCAACCAAAGTAATTAACTCAGGATCGACAGAGAATTCATAATCCTTATCAGTAACAAAGATAGGTGAAGTAGCAAACTTAGGATCATATTGCATTCTAGCATTCAAAGATTTTTCCTTCCACTTGCATATTAATTTCTTAAGATCATCTCTATCCTTACAAGCAAGAAAGTCCCTAGCTACCTATCCTTCCATAACATAACCCTTAGGTATATTAGGCAATTCATATCTAGGAGAGCTAGGCCTAACAGGTGTCTCATAGTGTTCAGTTTTAGAAATATCATCAGTTTCAGCATTGACTCTAGCAATTTGTTCATCAAGAAATTCACCCAGTGGCACAGTAGTATCAAGCAAAGTATCATCATAAGCATCATGCATAGCAGAAGTGGCATCATCATTTACTTGCGACATATCAGAATCAATAGCAGGTGGTGGTGTCGCAAATTTACTCATAACCGAAGGTGAATCAAGTGCAGAGCTAGATGGTAGTTCCTTACCTCCCCTCGTAGTAGAGGGATAGATCTTGGTTTTTGGATCTTTTAGATTCTTCATAGTGATCAACAGATATAAATCCCAAGTGACTCAGAGAATAGAGCTATGCTCCCCGGCAACGGCGCCAGAAAAGGGTCTGGATAACCCACAAGTATAGGGGATCGCAACAGTTTTCGAGGGTAGAGTATGAAAGGACGTGGATGTCGCCTAGAGGGGGGGGGTGAATAGGCGCTTTAAAATAATTACGGTTTAGGCTTGAACAAATGCGGAATAAAACTAACGTTTAATATGTCAAGCACAAAACCTAAAACAACTAGGCTCACCTATGTGCACCAACAACTTATGCTAAGCAAGATAAACAACTAAGTGATAGCAAGATATATAACAAGAAACAATATGGCTATCACAAAGTAAAGTGCACAAGTAAAGGGCTCGGGTAAGAGATAACCGAGGCACGTGGAGATGATGATGTATCCCGAAGTTCACACCCTTGCGGATGCTAATCTCCGTTCGGAGCGGTGTGGAGGCACAATGCTCCCCAAGAAGACACTAGGGCCACCGTAATCTCCTCATGCCCTCGCACAATGCAAGATGTCGTGATTCCACTAAGGGACCCTTGAGGGCGGTCACCGAACCCGTACAAATGGCAACCCTTGAGGGCGGTCACCGGTACCCGTACAATTTGCTTGGGGCAATCTCCACAACCTAATTGGAGACCCCGACGCTTGCCCGGAGCTTTACACCACAATGATTGAGCTCCGAGGCACCACCAACCGTCTAGGGCGCCAAGGCACCCAAGAGGAACAAGCTCTAGGGTGCTCACACACCCAAGTGTAATAAGCTTCTCAAACTTCACTTCCACGTATCACCGTGGAGAACTCAAACCTATGCACCAAATGCAATGGCAAGGGCACACGGAGTGCCCAAGTCCTTCTCTCCCAAATCCCACCGAAGCAACTAATGCTAGGGAGGAAAATGAGGGGAAGAACAAAGAAGAACACCAAGAACTTCAAGAACTAGATCCAAGGGGTTCCCCTCACATAGAGGAGAAAGTGATTGGCGGAAATGTGGATCTAGATCTCCTCTCTCTTTTCCCTCAAGAACTAGCAAGAATCATTGGAGGGATTGAGAGTTAGCAAGCTCAAAGAAGGTCAACAATGGGGGGCAAACACGAGCTCAAGAGTTAGGGAACCATTGGGGAAGAAGACCCCCTTAAATAGGTCCCCACAAATCTGCCTGTTATGTGCAGAATAGCACACGGGCGGTACAACCGGTGGAGTGGGCGGTACAACCGGTACAACCGGCAAGACCGGTACAACCGCCCTACTACCGCCCAACCACCGGACCACAACAGAAAGTTGGCCGGGTACAACCGCTCAACTCGATCGCTAGACATGGCAAAGTCCCAAGCAGTAGAACCGCTTGAGACACCGGTAGTACCGGGCTATAGTAATATAGCGGTACAACCGTCCAACCTCTGCCCAACAAGCGCAGCATAACAGAACCGTGTCCGGTTGTAGCCCGGTGTTGGGCCGGTACAACCGCCCAGGGCTGCCACCTAGGGTCACCCAGCAATTGGCGGTACAACCGCCCGGAGGCAGCGGTACAACCGCTGGGGACCAGATAGTGGCAGCACCCCCAGGGTATCACCCCTGGGGTCGTGGTTATGCCGGAAGACACGAGCGAGCGGTACAACCGTATCAAGAAAACAGGTAATACCAGAACTGCCATAACCTTTCAAATGAGCTCCGAATTGAGCAAACTCAAGCTTGTTGGATTCAGGATGACAAGAGTTATCTTAAGAAGAGGCAGTATGACAATGCCAATGATATAGAGATGTGTAACCTCTATGAATGAAGAACCGGCAAAAACTCCAACATCGAAAACATCATAGAACATGCATATGGACTCCGTTTTCGATGAACTTGAGCTTGTCATGAAGCTGACCATAAGCTCAAGAACTCACAAAGAGAAACACCAAACAAGAACCAAGAAAGATGATGATGCAGGGATGCAAATGGTTTGAGCTCTCAATGAACGATACGATCAAGCTACTCACTTGAGAGCCCTCCTTGATAGTACGGCTATCGATCCTATAACCCGGTCTCCCAACTACCACCAAGAGACCGGTAAAATAGGAAACCCTATCAAGGTCAAACCTTTGCCTTGCGCATAGTCCACTTGAGCTAGATGATGACGATCTTGACTTCCTCAAGATGGACCACCTTTCTTGATTGCGCCGGCTTGATGAATACTAGTTGATTGCTCCCCCATGCTCCACTATGGGTGAGCCACTCTTCGGCACATCTTCACAAGTCCATTGTCACCACAATGAACGGCAAGCCTCAAGCATGATCTCTCTGTGATGCTTCACTTGAGCTTACACATTGCAACCTTGATGACGATCTCCACTTGATGCCATCTTCCATGGGATGTATGGGATCTGCCTCTTGATGTAAGCCCATGGAAATATACCTAACCCCACAAAGAACTCTCACATAGACCATGTGTTAGTACACAAAGCGTAATGGACAATGCTTACCACACCATGGGATCACTTGATCCCTCTCGGTACATCTTGTACGCTTTGTGTGTTGATCAACTTGATTCACTTTTTGACTTAGTCTTGATCAACCTTGTATCTTATCTTCTCTCTTCATAAAGATGATGTCTGGAAGATAAACATGAATGCTTACATAATCTTCTTCTTCAAGACATGCTTGCAATAAGCTCAACTCCCACATGACCAATCTTTGGATAAACCTTGAATACCACCTTGGTCACCATATAAACTCCTTGAAACCAACAGACAAATCCTTCGAATATAACTCAAGGCAACCATTAGTCCATAGGGATTGTCATCAATTACCAAAACCACACATGGATAAATGTGCTCTTACAGAGTATTCAACCTAAATTTATTGATTCGACACAAGGGGAGCCAAAGAATATTCTCGAGTATTAGCAGTTGAGTTGTCAATTCAACCACACCTGAAAGACTTAATATCCGCAGCAAAGTATTTAGTAGCAAAGTAGTATTGAAGTAACGGTAACGGTGGCAAACGTGACAGTAGCGGTTTTGTAGTGATTGTAACAGTAGCAACGGAGAAGTAACTTAGCAAAGATCAATGTATGAAAAGCTCGTAGGTAATGGATCAGTGATGGATAATTATGTCGGATGGCATTCATCATGCAACAGTCATAACATAGGGTGACACAGAACTAGCTCCAATTCATCAATATAATGTAGGCATGTATTCCATATATAGTCATACGTGCTTATGGAAAAGAACTTGCATGACATCTTTTGTCCTACCCTCCCATGGCAGCGGGGTCCTAATGGAAACTAAGGGATATTAAGGCCTCCTCTTAATAGAGTACCGGACCAAAGCATTAGCACTTAGTGAATACATGAACTCCTCAAACTACGGTAATCACCGGAAAGAATCCTAGTTATTGTCACCCTGGGGGATGCGGATCATAACTCGTAATAGGTGTCTACAACTTGCAAGATAGGATCAAGAACACATATATATTCATGAAAACATAATAGGTTCAGATCTGAAATCATGGCACTCGGGCCCTAGTGACAAGCATTAAGCATAGCAAAGTCATAGCAACATCAATATCAGAACATAGTGGATACTAGGGATCAAACCCTAACCAAACTAACTCGATTACATGGTAAATCTCATCCAACCCATCACCGTCCAGCAAGCCTACGATGGAATTACTCACGAACGGCGGAGAGCATCATGAAATTGGTGATGAAGGATGGTTGGTGATGACGACGGTGTCGATTTCCCCTCTCCGGAGCCCAAAACGGACCCCGGATCTGCCCTCCCGAGGAAGAACAGGAGGTGGCGGCGGCTCCGTATCGTGAAACGCGATGAACTCTTCTCTCTGATTTTTTTCTCCCCGAATAGGAATATATAGAGTTGGACTTGAGGTCGGAGGAGCTTCAGGGGGCCCACAAGACAGGGGGCGCGCCCTAGGGGGGGGGGCGCCCCCCTGGCTTGTGACCAGGTGGTGGACCCCCTCCGGTTGATTGTTTCGCCAGTATTTTTTATTAATTCCAAAAATATTCTCCGTAAATTTTCAGGTCAATCCGAGAACTTTTATTTTTTTGCACAAAAATAACACCAAGGCAATCCTGCTGAAAACAATGTCAGTCCGGGTTAGTTCCATTCAAATCATGCAAATTAGAGTCCAAAACAAGGGCAAAAGAGTTTGGAAAAGTAGATACGATGGAGACGTATCAGTAGGTCTATGGTGGACTACTCACGCATCATCAGAGAGGCACCAATGAGGATGATGAACCCCTCCGTGATGGTGTTAGATTGGATCTCGCGGTTCTGGAACTTGCGGCGGCTGGATGTGTTTTTCGTCGACTCCTTTAGGGTTTCTGGAATATTTGGAAATTTATAGGCATCAGAGGCGGTGGAGAGGGGTCCCGAGGAGGGCACAACCCATCAGGGCGCGTCGGGGGCCTCTGGCGCTCCCTGGTGGGTTCTGGTCTCCTCGAACCTCCCCTCTGGCACTTCTTTGGCCCACTAGATGTCTTCTGGCCCAAAAAAGATCTCCAAAAAGTTTCGCGATGTTTGGGCTTCGTTTGGTACTGATATTCTGCAAAGTAAAAAACAAGCAAAAACAGCAACTTGCACTTTGGCACTATGTCAATAGGTTAGTCCCAAAAATGATATAAAGTTGCTATAAAATGATTGTAAAACATCCAAAATTGATAATATAACAGCATGGAACAAGCAAAAATTATAGATACATTGGAGACATATCAGCATCCCCTACTCGTCCTCGAGTAGGTAAATGATAAAAATAATTTTTTTGATGTGGAATGCTGCCTAACATGTTCATCACATAATATTTTCTTTTGTAGCATGGACATTTGGGCTTTTGGATGGTTCAAAGCAATAGTATAGTTTTAACATAATGACTTCAATACTCAAGCATGTTAACAAGCAACCATGTCTTTCAAAATATCAACACTAAAGAAAGTTATCCCTAGCCCATCATGCTCAATCATTGATCCATTCATGAAACACACTCAAATATTAACTACACCCAATGCTCAAGTACGATCATAGTGCCCCCTAGTTGGTGCTTTATAAGAGAAGATGGAGACTCAAAGTAAAAATAAAAATTGCATAAAGTAAATAGATAGGCCCTTCGCAGAGGGAAGTAGGGATTTGTAGAGGTGCCAGAGCTCAAAGTTTAAATTGAGATATAAGTGAAGCACTAGAGCAATTCCATAGCTCAAAACGTTTAAGTGAAGCATATAGAGCAATTCTAACAAATCTTAGCATAATTCTGGATCTCTCAAATAGGTGTGTCCAACAAGGATACAAGTTACAAACTACAAAGAAAAGCAAGCAAAGACTCAAATGATACAAGACACTCCAAGCAAAACTCATGATATGTGACGAATAAAAATATAGCTCCAAGTAAAATACCGATGGTTGTTAGAAGAAAGAGGGGATGCCACTCGGGGCATCCCCAAGCTTAGTTGCTTGTTTCTCTTTGAATATATCTTGGGGGTGTTGTAGCATCCCCATGCTTATGCTCTTTTCACTCTTTATTCCTTCATCCATCGTGATCTCACCCAAAACTTGAAAACTTCAATCACACAAAACTCAACAAAATCTTTGTGAGATCCGTTAGTATAATAAAGCAAATCACTACTTTAAGTACTGTTGCAAACCCATTCATATTTTATTATTGCATTATACCTACTGTATTTTAAGTTTACCATGGCTCATACCCTTCAATACAACCCATAGATTCATCAAAACAAGCACACAATGCAACGAAAACAGAATCTGTCTTAAATAGAACTGTCTGTAGTAATCTGTACTCTAACCATACTTCTGTAACTCTAAAAATTCTGAAAAATTAGGACAACGTAAAGAATTTTTATAGAAACACTGTGTTAAAATTTCAGCTAAATATCACGTTCCAGTAAAAAATGAAAATTCGAATACTGGAGGCATAGTTTCTGTTTCAGATTCAGCATTGTTTCTACTCATCTTATGAATCATCCTTAAGGCTCTACTTGGCACAAACACTAAATAAAACATGAAAAACACAATCATAACAGAGGCATAATTGTGTCAACACTCAAAAACAGAAAGAAAAAGATGAAAATAAATTTATTCATTGGGTTGCCTCCCAACAAGCGCTATCATTTTACGCCCCTTGCTAGGCATGATTATTTCAATGATGCTCACATAAAAAGTTGTAATTGAAATATGCAAGAGAGCATAATGAATCTCATGACAAGAACATTTAAGTCTAACCCACTTCCTATGCATAGAGATTTTGTGAGCAAACAATTTATGGGAAAAAGAATCAACTAGCATAGGAAGGCAAAACAAGCATAACTTCAAAACTTTGAACACATAGAGAGGAAACTTTATATTATTGCAATTCCTACAAGCATATGTTCCTCCATCATAATAAATATCAGTAGCATCATGAGGGAATTCAAAAATATAACTATCACATAAATCATTCTTTTCATGATGCACAAGCATAGAATTTTCATTACTCTCCACATAAGCAAATTCCTTTTCATCCATGGTAGTTGGAGCAAACTCAACGAAATAACTATCATGAGACACTTGATTGAAATAACCACATTGCAAATTAAAACCATGATGATAAGTTTCATGATTACCATTACTCATTATAGCATACGTGTCATCACCATCATCATGAATAGGAGGCATGCAATCATCATAATAAATTTGCTCATCAATACTTGGGGGACTAAAAATATCATCTTCATCAAACATAGCATCACCAAGCTTGTGGCTTTTCATATCATTAGCATCATGGATATTTAGAGAATTAATACTAGTAACATTGCAATCATGCTCATCATTCAAGGAACTATCATGAATCACCTTATAAATTTCTTCTTTCAACACTTCATCAAATTTTTCAGATTCATGAATTTCAAACAAAACTTCATAGAGATAATCAAGTGCACTCAACTCACTGGCAATTGGTTCATCATAATTTGGCCTTTTGAAAAGATTAGCAAGTGGATGAGGATCTATATCAATAGATTTTTAGCAAGTGAAGATGCAAGCAAATAGAAGGCACATGGCAACACAAGCAAAGATAGCAAACAAGCAAAAAGGAAAATGGATAAGAGGGCGAATAAACGGCAAATTTGGTGAAGTGGGGGAAAGGAAAATGAGAGGCAAATGGCAAATAATGTAATTGCAAGGAGATGAGATTTGTGATTAGGAACCTGGTAGATGATGATGGTGTCTCCTCGGTGCCAAAGATTGGCACGTAGAAGAGACCGCTTCCTCCCCGGCAACGGCACCATAAATTCCTTTGACGTGGCTTGAGACAGCGTCGGTATTTCCCTAAAGAGGAAGGAATGATGCAGCACAGCGACGGTAAGTATTTCCCTCATGTCGGGTCATGATTCACACGATTACCTATGGGGCCACAGGCCCCTTTGTGGTTCGGCAGGGGTGAGGTCACGTTGCACAAAGAGCAGAGGTGGTGAGACAGCACGACGACGAGACGCTGGTGTTTTACCCAGGTTCGGGCCGCTGGGAAGCGTAAAACCCTACTCCTGCTTTGGTGGATTGATCGGAGGAACACGAAGCACACGCATTGCTCGAACCCGGCAAGGTTGCCTTCGGGAGAGCTGCTACGTGAGTACAAGTGTCCAAAGGCCCGAATATGTAGCTAGGTTGCCTTTTACCTCCTTTTATAGCTCAAGGGGCAACCACAGTGGAAAAACAGACATTATCTAGTGATTAGATAGCTAACAGTGCTATCATACCTAACTCTGGCACTTAGGACAAAATGCCATAAATGCTAGCCTAGGTGGCGTGCGGGGATGCATCCACGGCAGGCTTCTACCACCGCTTTAGCTAACTATTGCTCAATATCTTGACACGCCTCTGGACGGGTGTCAAATGGGCATAATCTGCCTCCCAGCGAGCCGCCACGTACTTAGCGAGAGCCACTTGGCCACCTGAGGGTTCGACACCACATCGACAAACGACTGGCGTTGCGATGCGGTGGAGCGGCGGCCGATCGGCTCGCGCCTGCTGGGCGATGGCTTGCCGGGTCTTCCTGAAGGCGTGCGCGCTTCGGTCCCTGGTAGGCACCGGGGACGTGACTGGCGCGGTTCGGGCCCGTTCTGGGCCGTTGCATCGACCTTGCCGGCGTTGCTTTAGCCAGCGTAGGTTGCTTCTGCCGGAGTCTTGGTCTTGAATATTGGTTTCGTCTTCTTGGTGCGCTCCTTGATCTCACATAAAGCGGCTTCTCTGGTTTGGACTGGGTTCTGACTGTACTTGTGTTGATGGGTTCTGCTACTACTGCCTGTGCATAAGTCAGGGGCATTGGGTACCCCAGTCCTAGTGCATCGACAGGAGCCCCCGGGTCTGGTCCAAACACGCTCGCCCAATGTCGTTGGGTCAGGCCCAAAATTTATGCACAAGCGCACAATATGAGGGAGTAACTGCCGACTTTTAAGTCAACACTTACTTACTACCTCAGGCCGTTTCCGCCATGCGCGCCGCATGCATTGCGGGGAATTTGCGGTGGACGCACATGGCTCAAAGGCGTGGGAGTGGTAGAAACTGCAGCGCCAGGGATTGGAGCAATGGGGCGGTTACCTGTTCGCCCGTGATCGTGGGCAGTGGGGTTGGTGGAGATGGGCGGCCGCCTTGGAGCGGAGGAGAGCCAGCCCCCGTGCCCTTCCCTATAAATTGGGGGGGGGGGGGTAACAACGGGCGATGCTCATCCATTCCCTTCTCCTCCTCGATCTCAAGTTCACATAGCTTGCCCTTCTTCTTCGTCTTTGGACCGTCCCTTCCCTCCTGATTGTCAGGGGGAAGGGTCGGGCGAACGTGCCTGCCATCGCAGGGTCTTCTTTTCGTGTCCGTGCCCAGCCCCTGGCTTGGGTCGATGGTTTTGGACCGAGAGCTGGCAGGATGGGTCTTGGACGGTGGAGCGGGCGGCGCGGCGGCCACGCCAGGGGCAGCTGTAGTGGCGCACCCGCCGCTGCGTCGCCCGCTGCTTCAGTCTTGGCAGAACGCCGCGTGGATGCCACCGCGCTGGACTCCATAGCGGAAACGCAGTGCTGTGGTCGACTGCGGTCTCTGCGCTCCTTCTTCAAGGCGACAGAGAAAGATTGTCCGTATGGCTGTCGGCTGCGCGCGAGTGGTCGTAGGAATGGTTCTTCATGGGTCGTGGCAGAGTTCCCCACCCATGGCACTATGTATCCCGCACATGGGTGGGAGCCTTTTGCCGGTGTGTACTCCTTAAGGGCTGGGAGTCTTCCCTGCCTCGGGTTGACGGGGACGACCATGCTCTCTGTGAGGCTCTTCGGGAGGCTTGGCATTCGCCTTGGCTGCCGCGTCAAGGGCTCGGACGACGGCGGAGGTGTCCCCTTGAGCGGTGGCGATGAGGAAGATGACGGCGGCAGCAACCCACGACGCTTCAGGAGCATGGACGACAGCTCCGACGCGTCGTGATCGCCGGCAGCACCATCATCACCAGCTGTGCTTCGGCAGCACCACCATCTGCACCTGCCCTCCATCTTCTTCCTCCCTGCCGGCTTCGTCCGCCCTGCCTGGGGGCAGGGGCCTTCAGATCCTCCAGGGAACGCGTCCTGCTGGTCCTGGGGAGGCGCCGAATCCTAGCCAGGCGCTCCTTTTGCCCTCTCTTTCTTCTCCACCCAATCCCTAGGAGGAGAGGGACAAGAAAGGCATTACGTGACACTTATCTTTTTATAAATCAAAAGATGTAGGCGCTTGCCAAGTTTTAGCTAATCATAATGTAATCTTTATCCATTTTGTACCGAAAATGAATGAAAGAATGCTATTTCTCTTCCTTAAGTACTATCCTTTTCTTCCCCTATTTATACTGCGTCAGCATGTTTGTCCTTGCCGCACGGAACTATTTGCCGGGTCAGTATGAACCGCGAGTGCCAAGGGGGAGCGAGCCCCCGGCAGCAGGCTGGTATCATTCCTCGGCAAGGCTCCTTGTCGGTATCGGCGCGCCCCCCCCGGAGCTGATAAGCAACATGAGCTGGGGGACGGCTCGTCCCGACAAGGGTTTCCATTGCGTGAAGGACTCCATGGTACACACTCAAAAAGGATAGCAAGGGTTTCCTTAAGGGAGCAAATGGCACTGAGCTTGGGATATGTGATTAGACTTATCTTTTCAGGCAGTATCCCTTTCTGGAGTACGACGAGCCGCCATCCTTATTTCTTTGCCCTTCTTCCTTGTTTTCCTGACGGTCAAACATGTAGGGCAAGAGGCCTCTGCCCTATATAGAGAGAGAATGCGGTAACAAGAATCACAGGCTCATCAAGTACTCTAGCAAATTTCTAAAACTTAAACGCGATAACATTGCAACATAAAAATGCATAGTAAACATGCAGTTCGATGGTATGATGCAATGCCTAGCTTTATTATTGCATGCATAGGGTCTGCGCCTGGCTTTGTACAGAGGGTTACATGCACTGCGGAAGGCTTGTACAAAAGGTGGTTGCCGGGGACTGAGCCCGGTAACCGCACCTTACGCGTAGAACTTACGAAGATGCTCAATATTCCATGAGTTAAGCATTTTGATGCCATCTTCGGTCTCCAGACGGACTGCGCCAGGTCTGGTGACTCGTGCTACCCAGTAAGGGCCTTCCCTCTTCAGCGTCAACTTGTCGGTACCCTTGGCGGACTAAACACGCCTAAGGACAAGGTCGCCTTCCTCAAGGCTCCGGGCGTGGACCCTGCGGCTATGATAGCAGCGCAGGGCTTGCTGGTAGCGTGCAGCACGCACAACGGCCCGGAGATGATCTTCCTCGAGGAGCATGGCATCATCATGCCGTAGCTGCTCTTGCTCTACTTCATCGTAGGTAAGTACTCGGGGTGACCCGTATATGAGTTCTGTGGGGAGAACTGCTTCCGCCCCGTACACTAGGGAGAAGGGCGTCTAGCCGGTAGCTTGATTTGGTGTCGTTCTGAGGGACCAAAGAACCATCGGCAGCTCATCTATCTAGCGCTTGCCGCTTCCTTGCAGTCTATCGAAAGTTCTTGTCTTGAGCCCGCGCAACACTTCAACATTCATCCTCTCGACTTGCCCGTTGCTTCTCGGGTGGGCAACAGAGGCAAAGGAGACCTTGCTTCCAAGGCTTTGGATGTATTGCATAAATGTGCGGCTTGTGAACTGGGTGCCATTATCGGTGATCACCCTGTTGGGCACTCCAAAACGACACACCAGTCCTTTCAGGAACTTGAGAGCTGACTGCGCGGTCACCTTTCTCACTGGTTCCACCTCAGGCCACTTTGTAAACTTGTCGATTGCTACGAACAAGAATTCAAAGCCCCCGATGGCGTGGGGAAAGGGGCCCAAAATATCGAGCCTCCAGACCAAGAATGGCCAGGATAAAGGGATCATCTGGAGAGCTTGCGCTGTTGATGAATGTTCTTGGAATGGAACTGGTAGGCTTCACACTTGGTGACTAGCTCAGTTGCATCCTGGAGGGCAGTGGGCCAATAGAAACCCTGCCGGAAGTCTTTTCCGGCAAGGGCCCTTGATCGAATGTGAGACCCACACATGCCTCCGTGAATCTCTGCCAACAGCTTCAGTCCATCTCCCCAGCAAATGCACCTCAATTTCACACTGTTTGGTCTTTTTCTGTACAGAGTGTCATCGACAAACTGGTACATACTTGACTGACGGGCTACTTTTTCGGCTTCTTCTTGCTCTTCGGGAAGTTCTCCTGTTTGAAGGAAGTGGACTATATGCCGTGCCCAAGCTGGAGCCTGTCGCTTGACAACAAGGACTAAAGGCGTCTCCTCGTTCGTGGGAGTGCTTACCTCGACCGCAAGAACCCGGGGTTCTGCAGGAGTGTCGGATTCAGAGCTCCGCAAACTCAAGAGGGTTCGAACTCTGGGGGTGTGTGCGAAGATCCTTCCCAGCTCAAGCCTCGTCGTCATGCAAGAAGATGGACTCAACAATTTACCCAGGTTCGGGCCACCTTGCGGTGTAAAACCCTACTCCTGCTTTTGGTGGATTGGCCTCACGAGGAGGTTTGTGGATGAACAAGTACAGTGCTTGAGCGACCTCGGGAGGGCTCTTTGGTGTGGGTAGATCCGATCCCCCTCTATGGTGGTGGCTAGTCCCTATTTATAGCGGGCCTTGGTCCTCTTCCCTTATCGCACTGGTGGGAAGGGATCCCACAACGGCCAAATTTGAAAGGGGACAAGAGGTACAGCTTATCCTGACTAAAGGTGGTCTTCGCGTGCAAAGCTCCTGGCGTGACGCGGAGGTGGGCTCGGTGATGACATCCGTCCTGCCGAGCCCGTGGTCTTGGTCTCATTGCACCGGAGTGGAAACCTTTGGGGGGCTTCCTTGGGAACCCGCGTCTGTCCTTGCTTCCTTAGCACAAAAGAGAAAACTGTCTTTGCTGCGCCCGCTGGCGCCCGTCTGCTTTGGTTGCCATGGCTCACGTCATCACAACCTCCTGAGGCGGCCTGGGGAGACCTCTCCTCTGGAGGTCTTGGCATCGTTCCCCTTGCGAGGGTCTTGTCTTGCGGGGTCCGTCGCCAGGCCATACAGGGCCATCGATGTGGGCCACGCGCTGGGCCGTAGGCAGGCATGTCTGGATACCCCCGATCCCAGAACGCCGATAGTAGCCCCCGGGCCCAAGGCGCGCTCGGGATGGCTTCAAGGCAAAGCCAAGGAAGGACGGCCGAAGCCCCGCGGGCCCCAACCGCCTGCGGGCCAGGCCCGATGCGTGGCGCACGACAGTACGTAGATGCCCCCACTTCTCCATGTCACCTCGGTAATCGCCTGTGCTGACAAAAACCCGACTCACACAGCGGGGCCATCATTGCTCTTCCCCCTCGTGCCTGCCTTCTGCCCCCTCGTCCTCTGCAAGCTCGCGCCTTTCCCGCCAGATTTTGCCTTTGCTCCAATCTGTGCCTCAGCCATGGCCCCCAAGAAGAAGAGGGGAAGGACCTTGACGACGCCGGAGCCCCAGCTTGGGCCAGAGCCCGCGCTGGGTCGGTCCTCCGTGGTTAACCTCGAGGGGCTGGACAAGGTCCGGCGAGCTGCCGCCGCCGATACCAACGAGTGGGGGGCGACGAAGATCTGGCTCGCCTCCCGGCTGCCGGTGGATCTGGAAGCCACCGACATTCCCCTTCATCTCCATGCCATCTTCTCCGGCTTGCTGCCGCCATTTTCGGACTTCTTCAATGCCGTGCTCACACATTACCAGGTCCATGCGCTACACCTCGACCCTGGCTCCATCGTCCTCCTCTTTGCCTTCGCGTTCCTGTGCGAGGCCTTCGTGGGCATCTCCCCATCCGTGGCTCTGCTTCGCCACTTCTTCTCCCTCCAGATGGTCGACGGCGGGCAGTGCTCAGGGTGCGCGTCGCTCCGAGCGGCGGACACGTCGGCGGGGGAGGCCCTTGACGCCGAGCTTCATCCGGACGCGAGGGGCTTCCGGAGGCAATGGGTGTACGTCGACGCCGCCGCGTACAGCCCCCTGCTCCAAGCTCCGGAAGCCCCTGCGGTGCCAAGCCCTGGCTGGGGGCACGCGAGGTTTGTTGACCCGCGGCTCACGCGGGTTGCTACCAGGTTGGCCGTCTTGAAGGAGGCGGGTGTGACGGTGGCGATGGTGGTGAGGGAGTTCATCTGTCGGCGAATTGCTCCCCTCCAGTGCCACTCTCGTCCCATGTGGGCCTTTGTCGGCCCCGACGACGCCATGAGGCTACAGGTGCCTTCCCTTGCTTCCAGCTCGCTGCGTGAGGTGCTCCGCCTCCTGATCGGCGGGGAACCTGCCGAACTCCCTCCTGGAGGGCTCCCCTTGTACAATCACCCAAACAGGAGGGCCTTCGTCCAGAGGATGCCATGCTTCGACGAGTGGGGGCTACTTCTAGAGGTCCAGGCGGGCAGTCGCGACGCCCTCCCCATGACGACCCCAGCCTCCGGAGGCCCTGAGATCAGCGCCCCTCGTGTGATGGAGGAGCGCTCTGGGCTGCTCACCCCTCAAGTGTCCGCATCCGCCCCTCCGAGTGGCGCAGGGGATGCCCCGCCCGAAGGTGCGACCGCCGCTCCTGCCGCGGAGTGCTATACGCCAGACGTCAGCGAGCCGTCTCCTGGCTCCTGCGCGCACAGGGGGAAGAGGAAGTCCAGTGGCCGTAATGTTCCGCCCCCGGGTACCTTGAGGAAGAGGAAGTTGATAGCCCTGGATGAGTAAGCACCGGACTTCCCTCGATTTCCACATGACGCGCATTTCTGAGTCTTTGCTCCTCAGGTCTCCTCTTGATGAAGGGAAGGGCGCAACTCCTCCACCGCCTCCCGTGGATGCTGGATCTGTGGTGGTCCCATGTTTCGACAGCCGCGTGACCCTGCACGGGGAGGTACCTGCGGGGCCCAATCCGTCCCTGGGGGGCCTCGGGCCCGAGTTCCTGGCGTTCCCCCTCGGGCGTGGTCTCCAGCTTGCGGGAGCAGGGCTGGGGCTTGATACGTCTCCAACGTATCAATAATTTATGAAGTATTCATGCCATATTCACCTATGTTTACAATACTTTTATATGGTTTTGATGCACTTTATATGATTTATTTAGAACTAACCTGGACTGACGCTGTTTTCAGCAGAACTACCGTGGTGTTGTTTTTGTGCAGAAAATGAAAGTTCTCGGAATCGCCCAAAACTTTTTGACGATGTTTTTGGAACAAAAGAGGCACTAGACGCTTCGTGGGAGGGCCAGACGAGACACGAGGTGGGCACATCCCACCAGGGCGCGCCAGCCCCCCCCCGGCGCGCCCTGGTGTATCGTGCCCACCTCGTGGCCCATCTTGGCGTGAAACCGACGCCCAAAAATCCTATAAATATAGAAACCATCAGAAATAACCCTAGACTCTCCGCTCCGCCACTGCGACTCTCTGTCTGGACGAAAAACCAATCTGGAGACGTTCCAGTACCCTGCTGGAGAGGGGAATCCATATCCGGTGGCCATCTTCATCATCCCGGCGGAGGCCATGACGACGAGGGAGTAGTCCACCCTTGGGGCTGAGGGTATGTACCAATAGCTATGTGTTCAATCTCTCTCTCTCTCTCTCTCTCTCTCTCGTGTTCTTGAGATGTCACGATCTTGATGTATCACGGGCTTTGTTAATATAGTCAGATCATATGATTTTATTCCCTTGCTATCATGTTGTGATGAATTGAATCTTGCCCTTTGAGATATCGTTATGTTGGATTGAATATTGGATTTGAGAACACTTGATATATGTCTTGCATGTGGATACCCATGGTGACAATGGGGTGTTCTATTGATTCACTTGATATATGTTTTGGTACTCAACTTGCGGATTCCCGCGGTGACATGGGGGTAATCTATGCATAGGGGTTGATACACGTTCTTGTCCTACTTTCTCCGATAGAAATCTTGGGGTACTCTTTGAAGTTCTTTGTGATGGATTGAGTATTATGAATCTGAAATTGTTTGATGCGTATCGTATAATTAACTCATGGATACTTGTGGTGACATTGGAGTATCTAGGTGACATTAGAGTTGGTTGATGCGTATCATAGGTTGTTATTCTAGTATGAGCTCTTAGATAGATCGAACAGAAAGGATAACTTTATGTTATCTTAGTACGAACTCTTGAATAGATCGATCGGAAAGGATAACTGTAAGGTGGTTTCGTACCCTACAAACAATTTCTTCTTATGTTCTCCGCTAGATAAGAACTTTGGAGTGGTTCTTCGTTGCACGTTGAGGGATTGTCATGTGATCCAATTATATTAGCATTGTTGAGAGATTACACTAGCAAAAGTACGGATCCTAGGCCTTGTTTTCAAGCATTGCAATACCGTTTGTGCTCACTTTTGTTACTTGCTACCTTGCTGTTTTTATATTTTCAGATTACAAAAACCTATATCTACCGTCCATATTGCACTTGTATCACCATCTCTTCGCCGAACTAATGCACCTATACAATTTGCCATTGTATTGGGTGTGTTGGGGACACAAGAGATTTCTTGTATTTGATTGCAGGGTTGTTTGAGAGAGACCATCTTCATCCTACACCTCCCACGGATTGATAAACCTTAGGTCATCCACTTGAGGGAAAATTGCTACTGTCCTATAAAACTCTGCGCTTGGAGGCCCAACAAAGTCTACAAGAACAAAGTTGCGTAGTAGACATCAAGCTCTTTTCTGGCGTTGTTGCCGGGGAGGTGAGTGCTTGAAGGTATATCTTTAGATTTTTCAATTAAATCTTTTAGTTTCTTGTTTTTCACTAGTTTGGTTTTATAAAAGAAAACTACAAAAAAATGGAGTTTAGGTTGCATCATTTGTTTCGTCTTTATAATGTCTTTCGTGAAAATAAGGATTCAGAAAATTGTGCTCAATTGGTAGAGGAAGAAACTGTGAAATTACTTAATGAGAATTCCTTGAATGATGAGCATGATTGCAATGTTGTTAGTATGAATTCTATGAATATCCAAAATACTAATGATGATTGCACTAGTCATGATAAAAATGTTTCTTATAAGCATGTCAATTTTTGTGGAGTGCATAAAGTTTATGAAGACGTGCCTTATAGGGATGATAGATTTTGTAAGAAGCATAAACATGATAGAACCAATTTTTTGCTCAAAGTGATTGTCGTCGTTTTCTCACGACGGATGCCATGGGGTGGCTTATCGAGAGTGGTTGGGGCCGAAGGACGCCGACGTGCTCCGGTGACGGGATTGGGGACAAGCGGTGTGAGACACGCGATGTACCCAGGTTCGGGGCCCTCTGTGAGAGGTAACACCCCTAGTCCTGCCTGTCTAGTTGATAGACTAAGAGAACTACAATGGTGCTCCTTGAGCTGTTGGCTAGTGGAGGAATAAGGGGCTAGCCGGTTCCTCCTGCCTCTCTACGTATGGGGGGGAGTGTGAAGTGGGTGAGAATGCTTTCCCCTGTGCATGGGGGGCGTCGAGGGGTTTTATAGGCCAACACCCCGGCTTACAATATACATGAATGGTACTGGGAAGAGGGACCCGGCCGGCAGCCTCTCTGGCTAGCCGGAGGCCCCACCGGCCGAGATGTCTCGTCGCTTGTAGGGTCCGCCGGCTGCTGGGCCCCGCCGCCCGCAAGGCCCACCGGCCGCGCGGTCCCGTCGAGGGCTGGGGCCCGCCAGCTGGCCATTGCTATTGGTCCACAGTCACCTGCCCTGGCACGGGCCGCACCAAGTGGCGTCGCCTTGCGGCAGCCGGCCACGGTCTTCGGTATGGCCGGTCGCCCTGTAGCCATGCGGGGGCAGGTAATGGAGTGGACAGGGGCGTGCCGACACTGTCGCCCCGCCCGGTCGCGGTCGGCCGTGGTCAGCGGTACGACCGCTCGAGCTGTAGCCATGCACATTCCTCCGTCAACGGTCATTGCAGCCACGCGGGACCGGTCGTGGAGGTCGCGTCCTGTCACCGTACGCGGGTTCGGTGGGGAGGGTACCGGTGCTTGCCTGCCCGGGGGTCAGCGGTAGAGCCGGCCGCTGTCACGCCCGCCGGCTGCTCGTCAGGCAGCCGTGCGCCAGCCGACCGGGGGCCAGCCGGCTGTAAGCCAGCCGGCCGCATGTCAGCCGGCCATACGCCAGCCGGCCGTGGGCCAGCCGGCCGTACGCCAGCCGGCCGGTCGCCAGTCGGCCGTATTGTTTTGAAAAGAGGTTGGACTCCCCTGCTTTGGCATACCTAGGGGTAATAACCCCGTCAGTAGTCCCCGAAGCCGGCGGGGGCCCGGGTCCTCCCGACGGAGGGGAGCCAGCGGCTTCATCCGACAGCCACACCCTGGGGCAACGGCCTGACCGACCAGGCATCCCGGTTGCTATGCCCGACGCCTCGGGTCCCGTTGCGACGCTTCGGGGCACGCTTCGGGCCACAGTATGCCACGCGTGGCATCGCGGGCGTCGTGGGCCCCGCCCCTGGGGAGGTGACGGGACGTCGCCGCAGGCCTAGCCTGGTAGGCCTCGGGCCGTGGGGGGGATCCTTTGCGGCCGGGCCCCGGCGGTCACGGCCCGTCGTGCCCACGCCCCGCGGGTTCTCCGTCCCCCTTATTTATAGGGAGGGGGAGTGGCGGAGGCAGTTAGCACTCTCCTCTCCCCGCCGTCTTCTCCCTTTCGCCGCTCTATGTTTCGAGCTCGCGCCGATCTGCTGCTCTCGCTCGTCCCTCCGCTCCTGACGAGGTCGCCGGCGGGGGATCGCAGGGATCCGCCGTGCCCAGAGTCTCCGCCGTCCTCGCCCCTGCGCACTCGACCATCCCGGAGATGGCCGACGGCCCATCCGGCAGCTGGGACGGTTCCGTGGTGACCGCGGAGGACATCGCGTACCTCCGCCATGCCCGGATGCTGCCGACGGAGGACCGCGTCGCCGCCCGTCCTTCGGGCGACGAGGTGGCGCCAAATCCCGAGAAGGGAGAGTTTGTGGTGTTTTCCTCGCACTTCTCGCGTGGCTTTGGTCTGCTGGCGAGCAGATTCTTCAGGCTCCTTCTGGACTCGTTCGATCTCCAGCCACACCATCTGGGGCCGAACTCCATTTTGCAGCTCTCTAGCTTCGTGACCCTCCGCGAGGGCTACCTCGGCCTCCTCCCCTTTGTGGAGCTGTGGAGGAAGCTGTTCTACCTCAAGTGCCTGAAAAACGGCAACGAGCCGTATGCTTGCGGAGGAGCGGTGGTGTGTGTCCGCGACACGATTTTCCCCCGCCTCACCCTCATCGAGTCCGTCAAGAAGTGGAACATGACGTTCTTCTATGTGAAGAACGTCGACCCGGCGCGGGACTGCATCCGGCTGCCGCCCTTTGTCAACGTCCCGTCCTCGGGGGCGAACTAGACGAACAACGTGGCGCTCGAGGGGCTCACGGGGATGCTGGGCCGGCTGCAGACCGTGAGGAGCGGGGAAGGGTTGGTCGCGACCGACCTGGTGGCCGCCTTCATCGACCGCCGGATGCTTCCCTTGCAGCAGAGGCCGCACCGGATATGCGACATGGGGGGTCGGCACGACCCATGCCGGCTGTCCACCTTTGAGCTGACGCCGGCTCAGGTGGCGGAGCGGGTGAACTCCGTCACCAACTTCAAGCTGGCGGCGCGCACTTGGCACTTTGGCAAGCTGCCGTACTGCCGGCTCGACCTGGCGCCCCTGGTATGCTTTGCCGCACGCATTTCTCTTCTTTCTCCTTTTTCCCCTCCCGACCTCCGTGCTCATGCACCGCGCTGACCGCAACAATTTATGTGACAGAACACACCGGACGGCCCGCACCCCCAAGTGTTCGCGGCGGATCTTGCTGAATCCGATCCGGAGGACTTCGAGTTGGGGTAAGGCATCGAGGAAGAGGTCGAGTCCTCTGGGGAGGTCGAGGCAGACGGAACGATAGGCAAGCCGGAAGCCGGCGGGTCCAGGGCGGCTGGCGAGTTCAACTTCGAACCCACAATCAGAGATTGGACCTACAATGATGACGATGACAATGATGATGATGTGCGGATATTGGACGTGCCTCCCCCTACAGCCCGGCGGGAGACACGGGGAAGGAGCGAGGAGCAGCCGGCCAGAGGCCGGATGAGCGACGCCTCTCGACGGGAGAAGAGGCTGGCAGCGGGGCAGCCGTCGGCGCCTCAGCCGGCTCGGAAGAGGGTGCGTGCGACCGTCGCGAAGCCGCCGCCCCGGGCCAAGAGGACCCTTCCCGTGGTTGCTGGGTAAGTATTTTCCTCGGGCCCAACGGGTCGTTTTTCTTTCTTGTCTCGAGACGGTCAGCACCTGAGGATTTTTCTCCCTCCAACCGCAGTGAGGCCCTCGAACTCCAGGACACGGGGTCGGCTGCCGATCCGGTCGACGCTGCCAGCCGGCAGGCCCTAGAGCACGCGGCCACGGTGCAGGAGGAGAAGAGGCGGCCCGCCGAAGTGCGGGCCGCGAAGGGGACGACGAAGGGCGCGCCCTCGCGCTCGGCGGCGTCGAGCGACGGGGGACGGAGGCGACGCTTGGACCTGGCGTGCGCGACGGAGTCGGCGGCAGAGTCGACCCGGGTGTCGAGGCCGCCGTCGGGCGAGCTGCGGGAGCCGGCGCCGGAGATGGCCCAGTCCTCGGTGGAGGCGGCCCGGCCGGCGGACGCAGTCCTCGAGCCAGTGGTCGCGGTCTCCGTACCGGCCAAGGAGGCGGCCTAGCTGACAGAGCCAGTGGCGACTCCGTCTCTAGTCGCGCCGGTCATGGTGGAGGGGCCTGTTGCCCCGGCCGTGCCGGAGCTGGTGCCTGGAGGAGGGAGCGGGCATGCCGTTCCAACCGTCGAGGCGAGTCGGCAGGCGACGGAGCCGACCGCGCCTGTCACAGGGGAGCTTGTGACCGGTTCCTGCATCCTCGTGGTTGCCGCCAACCCACCGTCGGCCGGCACCGTGGCGGAGCGGGCCGCGCGAGGAGGAGCATGGTGGATGTGCTCAGGGACTGGGGGGCCTTGGCCCGTGGACTGCCTGCCCGTCCCAGCCGGCTGGCGATCGGGCCCTTGTGTCCGGAGAGCCGGGCCGCATCATGGCTTTTTGCCGTGAGGGGTTGGCCAGGTTTGTCGAGGACGCCGAGAGTAACTTCCGGTGTGTGGAGGAGGCGGTAGAGGTGAGAATCCTTCTTGTTCTATTTTTCCATTGGGGGCGCGTGAGCGCACCCACTGGGTGTAGCCCCGAGATTCGGGCCGGCTGTCCGGCCGCGGGGCAGCCGGGTTGAATCTTTTTCTCAAGTGGTTTGACATTCCGCCTCCTGGTGCGTGGCTGGCTGAGAACACTAGGCGATAGGTGCTCTTTGACGAGGCGGTCGCCATCCACAACAAGGGCAAGGCCGGCTACTACCAGGCCCAGGAGGAGTTGAGGAAGGCGCGAGGTACGAGCGTTCCAGTGGGGGGGCGCGAGCGCACCCACTGGGTGTAGCCCCCGAGAATCGGGCCGACTGTGCGGCAGCTGTCTCGAATCTTTTGTGCCTAGTTAACTCGGGCCGAGTCTTCTGTGGAGGAGCTGGCCAGTCTGACCCAGATCCGGCAAAAGCAGGATGAGGTGGCCTCCGAGCGGAACCGGCTGGCGCGGGACCTCCAGGCGGTCACGTCGGAGCGGGACCGGCTGGGCGGTCTGGTGGTTGATGGCCAGTCGGTGCGGGAGCACCTTACTGCAGAGCTGCAGAAGGAGGTGGCGGCCAAGGAGGAGGCCGTCAAGCAGGCGCCCGACGCCAGCCAGCGGGCCATAGTCCTTCAGGACGAGGTGGCTCGCCTCAGGGGCGAGCTTGGGAGGCGTGATGCTGCCCTTGCCCAGACAGAGAAGGCGCTAGAGGAGGAGCAGAGCCAGAGCCTCAAGTTCGGGCTCGAACTGGACGGTGCCTTTCAGCGTGAGTGTTTCTGGTTTTGAGTCCGTTCTTTTTTGCCGGTTGTCTTGGCTTGTTTCCTAATTTTTCCTTCTTCTTAGATCATTTTCCGGATACCCAGCGCCGTGGCGAGCGGGCCGTGGCAGAGCATCGGGAGTGCTTCCGGCAGCGCGGGCAGGAGATTGACGCGGATGAGGGATGGAACCTGCCGGAGATTACGCTGGCCACCGAGAACCGGCTGCTCTTCCTGCAGCGTTGCATGGACCGGCTCCACGCAGCTGGCCTGGGGGTTATTTCGGCACTCTGGCCGGACCGCGAGACCCCTGACGGCCGCGTGGCACTATGGCTTGAGCACGCGGTGGCGCGGCTCGACGCCTGGAAGGCCTCCGCGGCCCGTTCTAGGGCGCAGATGGCCCTCCGGTTCATCACGTCGTGGTACCGCGGCATCGACTTGGACCGGCTAGCCATGATGCGTCAAGTCCCCGAGGAGGAGCGGGTCGCTCATGAGAGCGCCCTCCCCCGTCGAGCCGGCGTACTTTCCTCTTACGTCGACCCGGACGAGTTCTTGCCGGCGCTTGGTGAGGACGGCGAGCCGGTCGCGAAGGATTCTTTTGGCATTCCCAAAGGGCCCGAAGACGGGGAGGTTGCGGACGAGAGCACCGACTCCAGCGACGGGAGCGACACTGACGGCACGGCGGCCACGAAGGCGGATCTGAAGACGGCGACCACCACCGGACAGTCTGTCAAGCTGGCTGGCGGCGCGCCTGAGGCCTAAGCGGCCCTACGTTTACCATGTCTTTTCCCTCGCTATAAGCTTTGTTAGGACGCATTTCCACCCACTGGGGGTGTATTGTAAAGAATCTTTTGGCCTGTGGCCTCGACCCTTTAAATTTGCTTTGAAATGGACAGTGATTGCGTGCCGGCTCATCCTTCGCTTTTTTGCTTTTCGACCGTTATCTTTTGCGCAAGTTCCTTTCCGGCTTCTGCCCCGCCTGCCGGCCAGCCGAGAGCCGGCTGGGGTAGGGACAGGGCATCGTCCTTGTGGAAACGCGCAAACCTTAGGGTCGTCTGGCTCCAGCTAGGGTGAGCCGCCAGAGGCCAGTTGCAGAACGAGTGATCCGGCTAGACTTATCCGATCGCTACTCTTCGAACAGTGTTTCGTGTGGTAAGTTTTCCTGCCCCAGAGTCCCGCCAGCCGGACAGCCGGGAGCCGGTCTGTAGCCGGACGGGGGTGGGGGGGTGGGGGGGGTTTGCTTATGCACATTACTTGTCTGTCTCGGAGAGGAAGGGTTTAGGCTAGCCGGCGAGCCCCCAAGTCCGGGGAGCCGGACCCGGACGCTCGCTTTGAGAAGCGAAGTGCTTTTGGTGAAATCGAAAGGGCATGCCCCAACTGCTGGCATGGGACACCCGTTGCATTCATTGAGTCCCAAAAGGGGGTGGGAAGGTACATACATACACTGTTTCCCGGAGGCGTCTCTCTTGCGCTTCTGCGACTTCTGCGCGTCTATCAGGTAGTACGCGTTGTTGTGTAGCGCCTTGCTAATTATGAACGGGCCCTCCCATGGGGAGGACAGCTTGTGCTGGCCGGCTATTCGCTGGATCCGCCTGAGCACCAGGTCCCCTTCGCGGAAGGAGAGGGGCCGGATCCGCTTGCTGTGGTAGTGCCGGAGCTTTTGCTGGTAGATGTCCGTCCGGCTCAAGGCCAGCTCGCGTGCTTCTTTGAGTAGGTCGACACCGTCTTCTCTCGCCTCCTTTGCGCCCGCCTCTGTGTACAAGGTGACGCGAGGCAAGTCGAACTCAATGTCCGTGGGGATGACTGCCTCAGACCCATACACAAGGAAGAAAGGAGTGAAGCCGATTGACCGGTTGGGCGTGGTCCCGAGCCACCACAGCATGGCCGGCAGCTCTCCGACCCAGCAGCCGGCCGACCGCACGAGTGGTTCCACGAGCCGAGGCCTGATGCCGGCCAGGATCAGACCGTTCGCCCTTTCTGCCTGGCCATTCGATTGTGGGTGAGCCACCGATGCAAGATCGAGCCAGATGCCCTCCTAGGAGCTGAAATGCGCCATCGCGCCCTTGGCAAAATTGGTGCCGTTGTGCGTGATGATGCTGTGGGGACGCCATAGCGGACTGTGATGTCCTTGATGAACCGGACGGCCGTGGGGCCATCCAGTTTCTTGATGGGCCTGGCTTCAATCCACTTGGTGAATTTGTCGACGGCCACCAGCAGATGTGTCATGCCGCCTCGTGCGGTCTTGAACGGCCCTACCATGTCCAGCCCCCAGACGGCAAAAGGCCACGAAAGTGGGATGGTCTGGAGGGCTGTAGCCGGCAGGTGGCTCTGCGTGCTGAAGCGTTGACACCCCTCACACTTATCGACCAGCTGCTTCGCTTCCTCCAAGGCCGTCGGCCAGTAGAAACCGTGGCGGAACGCCTTGGCCACAAGGGTCCTTGAGGCGGCGTGATGCCCGCACTCGCCCTGGTGGATGTCTCGGAGGATTTCTTGGCCCTTCTACTGCTCGACGCAGCGCTGGAACACGCCGGTTGCGCTGTGGTGGACCAGCTCGTGGTTGATGATGCTGTAGGCAGGGGACCGGTGCTGGATCTGCCGGGCCTTGTCCTCGTCCGGGGGGAGCTCACCTCACAGGAGGAAAGCTAAGATGGGCTAGGCCCACGAGGGGGCCGAGACGGGAGCTGGCTCCGCCTCGATCTGGAGGCCAGGAGCAGCCGGAGTCCCTGAGTCCGGCTGGCCAGTCCCCGGGACCAAGGCGGCGGAGGACGCGAGGGCCGCCATCATGACGGCCGCGGGATCGGAGCCGGCTGCCGCAGAGGCGGCAGCGGTTGGAGCCCGCGTGACGGGCGAAGCCCCCGGGCCGGCCGAGGAGCCGGCGGGGTCCGCGGGTATGAAGATTGATTCTGACTCGGTGAGGGCTTGATCGATGGCTTGGACAGCCGCTCGAGGGAGACACTGGCTGGGATAGCCTGGCGGGTGGAGCCGATTTTTGCCAGAGCGTCTGCCGCCTCATTGTCCGCTCGGGGGACGTGGTGCAACTCGCAGCCCTCGAAAGAGCCTGTTGGGGATATAACCCCGTGGTGAGACCCGCCAAGGTGGGGCCGGGTCATGAGGTTGGCGGCTTAAATGGTAAGGTCTGGAAGAAGCTTGCTCGATGGGGCCTGGAGGGCCAGAAGGGGAAGACAATGTATGACCCGGTGGCGTAAGCCGCCGGGGGCTGCTTGTTGGACAAGGCAAGTATAATTAGAGGTGAGGTCGGTTATCAAGTATGACCCGGCCCGGACTCTTGTAAGCCCAGGACCACGACCTGTGTATATAAAGGCGGGTTACCTGGGCGGCTTAGGCCACGAAACCTTTGATCGAGGACTAGGTCTAGCGAATCCACTCCCTTGTAATCGATCTCCCATCAATACAACTCAAAGCAGGACGTAGGCTATTACCTCCTTCGAGAGGGGCCGAACCTGGGTAAACGTGTGTCTTTCGTCCTGTCCAACCCCTTCGAGTTAACCGCCGAAGCGATGGCCTCACACCTAAGTCCTGGTACTAGGACATCTGCCGTGACAAAACCACGATAGTTGGCGCCCACCGTGGGGCAGATGCTCGGTGGTTGGGAGTACGCGAAGGGCTCTCTCCCAGGGATCGAGGGATACGTCGTTGGAAGGATGACCAAGAGTCGCCGCGGCAAGCTCTACATCGACGACGCTGGCTGGGGCCCCGAGGCCGACTCAATCGAGTACGGGCACCGGGTCCCCTTCGGCGGAATTCACGTCTTCATTGGCAAGATCGGCGGATCTAAGCCCGGGCCGGACATCTGCACCAACCTCGTCGAGTTGGCCCGGCGCGCGCAACCCGCCCGGGTTAACCCGGGCCGGAAGCGCGTCTTCGTCGGCTTCACCCAAGGCGCGGGCAGACCTTGAAGGTTCCATGTCGCGGGAGGAAACGCTCATCTGCTCGAAGGATGGATCCTCGAGCGGGGAGGCGGAATCAATCTACCAGCTTCACAACGGCGGGCTTGGGGGCTACTTCGAGGGTTACCATGACCCGGAATACCATGACCCGGAATATTATGAGCCGCCGAACAGAGCCGCTGTTTTCATGGCTGGATCGGTGCCGGCTTCCGGCAGCACGGCAGCCGGGACAGCAGCCGCTGGCGCAACGGGAGCCGGGTCAGCCAGGCCGCCGTCTCAAGTTTTGCTAGATCTGATGAACGAACTTACAACTCTGATGGGGACCGAAGTCACGGCCGAAAACCAAGTAGCCCGTAACACGGAGATCGCGAGGTTGAAGAACCAGATGGCCGGTGCCCAAGAGGAAATCAATGCGCTGAAAGCTCAGATGGATGCTGAGTCGGAGCGCCTCAGGGCAGAAGCTTTTCGCCTTGACATGGATCAACAAACCGCAGACGCAGTCCGTCGGATGAGGCACCAGACTCATCTGCCGAATCAGTATGAGCCTAGGAACCTTTTCAACACGCCGGGGTCAGGACGGAATGCGCCTCTGACCTTGACCCAGACGGCGGAAGTACCTGGGAGCAGGGCAGTGGTTCAGCATCGGCTGCCTGATCCGCCCCGCAGGAACCAGACCCCGTCGCAGCACTTTCCAACACCACTTGGTCATTATTCTAACCCGGTGGAGAACATGGTGGCAGCGGCGGTCAGACTTGGCGCATTACCCATCCCTGATGGAACGCCTTTTGCGGAAGAAGCGCGGAACGCCATTGGGTATTTGCAGACATCGGTGGCGCAATAGGAGAAGTATACCTACAGCCGGAGTCGCGTGCACTTGACTCCTATCCCAAGCTGCAGTTACAGTCGGCGTATAGAGTCGCCTGCGATTTCTAGCAGCGATCGACGTCGGAATCCGGCACGGGATGACCTGCCTATTGTTGATGCCCAGACGTTGGTAGATCGTGCGAGAGCACATCAAGAGGTGGTAGCAGCGGCAGCTGCGGCGGCTTACCAAGAACCTACAGTAGCACCTTCCGTCTCGGTAGGAGCCGGAGTAACCTCCAGGGCTGTGGGAGTGCCGTGCTTAGTGTCGGCCTTACGAAATGAATGCCTGCCGAAGGATTTCAAGGGTCCCCGCAAGGTGCCAAATTATACTGCTGATCTGCCTCCGGAAGCTTGGATTGAGAGTTATGAGCTAGCCATGGAGATGTTAGACGTCAGTGATGCAGTCTGCGCCACGTATTTCATCATGATGCTGGAAGGGCCAGCTCGCACGTGGTTGAAGAGTTTGCCACCCAACATCATTAATTCCTGGGCCGAGTTGATGGCGAAGTTCATCAAAAAATTTCATGGAACATGCAAGCAACCCATGACAATCGTGGATTTGGATCATTGTGTGCAGCGGGAGGATGAGTCGGCCCATCATTGGGTCCGGCGGGTCTCAACCATTATTCACTCCTCTGATAATATTACGGCAGCTCAGGCGGTCCTAATTCTGGAGAAGAATTGCCACTTTTTACCCCTCAAGCAGAAGCTCGGACGGCTCAAGTGTTCCTGCCAGGATATGGGGGAGCTCATGGCGGCTCTCACCAAATATGCATATTCGGACAGTACGAAGGATCCTGGGTCTGATGAGGAGAAATCAGCCAAGGGTAAGAAGAATGGCAATGGCAAGGGCCAGCAGCAGAGCGGAGCAGGAAATAATAATAACGGCAATGGCGGTAAGCGGAAACACCCGGACGGCGGGTCAGATCTGGTGACCAATACCAGTGCTGGGAGGAACCGTGGAAAGGGCAATGGTAAACCGCCTTTCGGCAAGTCTAAACCTTTTAATATGGAAGCGATGTTGAATGCCCCCTGTCCAAGACATAGTGTTCCCGATAAACCATCCACTCATGCCTGGAAGGATTGTTGGGTCATGCGGGAGTTTCAGAATTAAAGCATTAACCAGCATCAGGGTGGTGGCAGTGGACCGTCCAGCGGGTCAGGATCCGGTTCTCCGGGGTCCAGTTTTGGCGCAGGTGGCTCAGGTTCTGGTTATCAAGGTCAGGGAAGCCATGGAGGTCATAATCAGCAGTCTGGCAATGGAGGTAAGCAACAAAACAACCAGTCCGGGTTTCAGAGTAATCCAAAGCAGCTTAATGGGGGTCAATACCACGTTTTTACAACGAGCCTTGACAAGCGGGATCAGAAGGTGCGTAAGCAGGCGGTTAATGCGGCCATGCCAGCTCTCCCGCAGTACCTGAAGTGGTCTGAGTATGACATAACTTGGAGCAGGGAGGATCACCCGCCGCGTGTGGATAACCCGGGGCAGTTGGCCTTAGTAGTAGCCCCCCAAGTAGGAGGCTACGTGTTCACCAAGGTGCTTATGGATGGTGGCAGCAGCATCAACATCTTGTACTATGACATGTTCCGCCGGATGAACTTGCTTGATAAGGATCTCAAGCCGTCTTCAACGGTTTTTCACGGTGTGGTGCCCGGGAAGTCGGCCTATCCAGTTGGGAAGATTTCCCTGGAAGTAGCTTTTGGTGATGAGTTCAACTACAGGGTGGAGACCTTATGGTTTTAGGTGGTCAAGATCAAGAGCCCGTACCACGCTTTATTTGGGCGGCTGGCTTATGCCAAGTTCATGGCTAGGCCATGTTATGTTTACTTGCAGCTCAAGATGCCCGGATTAAAAGGAACGATTACAGTGCATGGTGATCGTAAGATTGCTCTTGAGTGCGAGGAAGGCGATGCTGCATATGCAGAGTCAAGTTGCGTTGAGGCGGAGCTCAAGTTTTATAAGGAGAATGTTGACCCGGCAGATATGACCCCGTTGAAGAAGCCCATCACGGAATCTGAGCCGCCCCTTAAATTTGTTGCAGAAGATACCAAGCTGGTGGATTTTACTCCTGGCGACTCATCGTAGCAATTCACTATTGGGGCTAATATGGATCCCAAATAGGAAAGCGCGCTCATCGAATTCATCCGTGAGAATCAGGACATCTTTGCATGGAAACCTTCTGACATGCCGGGTGTACCGAGAGAATTCGCTGAGCACCACCTTAATGTGGATCCTAAGTTTAAGCCGGTCAAACAGTTCCTCCATCGTTTCAATGAGGAGAGGCGTAAGGCTATTTGAGAAGAGGTGGCCCGGCTCTTGGCAGCAGGGTTTATCGTCGAAGTTTTTCACCCAGAATGGTTAGCTAACCCGGTGTTGGTACTCAAGAAGAATGGCACGTGGCGCATGTGTGTGGACTACACCGATCTCAACAAGGCATGTCTGGTTGATCCATTTGCTCTCCCCCGTATCGACCAGATCATTGATGCAACAACGGGTTGTGAGAGTTTATGTTTCCTGGATGCTTATTCAGGTTATCATCAGATCAAGATGGCAGTCAAAGACCAAGAGAAGACATCTTTCATTACGCCTTTTGGAGCTTTTTGCTATGTGTCTATGCCTTTTGGGCTCAAGAGTGCTCAGGCGACTTATCAGCGCTGTGTGCAGAACTGTCTTCATGGTCAGATTGGGCGCAATGTTCATGCTTATGTGGATGATATTGTGGTCAAGTCAAGGAAAAAGGAGACTTTGTTGGCAGATTTGAAGGAAACTTTTGATAATCTGCGGGTTTACAAGATGATGCTTAACCCGGCAAAGTGTGTGTTTGGTGTATCTGCAGGCAAGCTCTTGGGGTTCCTGGTCTCCGAGCGTGGCATTGAGGCTAACCCGGACAAGATAAAGGCCATTAACTCTTTGTCTAAGCCGGTGTGCATTAATGATGTTCAGTGCCTGGCGGGTCATATTGCCGCTCTGAGCCAGTTCATAAGCCGCGTGGGTGATAAAGCTATTCCTTTGTATCAGATGATGAAGAAGATAGATGACTTCGTCTGGAGTGACGCGGCTAATGAGGCGTTTGAGGCGCTCAAGAAGCAGTTGGCTGAGCCGCCCGTTTTGGCTGCTCCGGTGGAAAAGGAGCCTTTGCTCTTGTACGTGGCGGCTAATAACAGAGCTGTAAGTGCTGCAGTTGTGGTGGGGCGCAAGGAGGCGGGTAAGGAGTACCCAGTCCAGCGGCCGGTTTATTATGTCAGTGAGGTCTTGACGGAGTCCAAGCAAAGATATCCGCATTGGCAAAAACTGGTGTTTGGGGTATTCATGGCCAATCGCAAGCTGAAACATTATTTCCTTGGGCATCCAATCACAGTGGTCAGCTCTGCTCCTTTGGGAGATATCATTCAAAACAGAGAAGCTACTGGTAGGATTGCTAAGTGGGCAATTGAGCTTGGGCCTCTCAATCTGAGATATGTGCCCCGGACGGCTGTAAAATCTCAAGCCCTGGTGGACTTTATCAATGACTAGACAGAGTGTCAAGCACCCAAAGAGAAGCCGGATAATACATATTGGACAATTCATTTTGAAGGTTCCAGGCAATTGGAAGGCTCGGGGGCTGGAGTTGTTTTAACTTCCCCGCGAGGTGACAAATTATGTTATGTTTTGAGGTTAATGTTTCCTTGTACTAACAATGCAGCTGAATATGAGGCTTTACTTCATGGGCTCCGTGTGGCCAAGGAGATGAATTTGAGCCGGATCAGATGTCTTGGCGACTCAGACCTGGTAGCTCAGCAAGTCTCTGGCACGTGGGACTCTAAGGACCCTCGCATGGCGGCTTATCGCCAGGCGGTTGATGTTATCGCTGGCCACTTCAAGGGCTACCAGGTGGATCATATTGATCGGCGGAAGAATGAGGCGGCTGACGCGTTGTCAAGACTGGGATCTCAGCGTAAGCCGGTGCCGCCTATTGTGTTCCTGGACGTATTGCATCACCCGTCGGTTAAATTACCGTCGGAAGAGGATTTAGCTATACCTGACCCGAAAGAACAATTGGTGGCGGCTCTCTGCGCAATTCCTGATTGGACATTGCCTTATCTGGCATATCTGACCTGCGGCGAGTTACCTCAAGATGAGAATCTGGCATGGCAGATCATAAGGCGGTCTAAATCAATGACTATTGTCAATGGCGAGTTACACAGGCGCAGCGTGACTGGCGTTTTCCAGCGATGTGTTTCTCCTGATGAGGGCCGTGAAATCCTGTAGGAGATACATGCTGGTGATTGTGGTCATCATGCTGGGTCAAAATCTTTGGTGGCCAAGGCTTTTCGACACGGTTTCTACTGGTTAACAGCTCATAAAGATGCAGAATACTTGGTCAGTAAGTGTGACGGGTGCCAGAAATTTGGGCGACGTGCCCATGTGCTGGCTCAAGAGTTATGGATGATTCCAATCACTTGGCCGTTTGCAGTCTGGGGGCTTGATATGGTGGGACCTTTTAAAAGGTCTAAAGACAAGAAGACCCACCTCTTGGTGGCGGTTGACAAGTTTACTAAGTGGGTGGAAGCTGAGCCAGTCAGCAAATGTGATGCAGCAACAGCAGTTCAGTTCATCAAAAAGCTGATCTTTCGGTTTGGTTACCCTCATAGTATCATTACTGATAATGGCACAAACCTGTCCAAGGGGGCTATGAAGGAATTTTGTGATGATGAGCATATCCGCCTCGATGTATCTTCTGTGGCTCACCCACAGTCCAATGGTCAAGCAGAGCATGCTAACTAAGAAATTTTGAGAGGGATAAAACCCCGGCTTATGATTCCTTTGGAGCGCACGCCGGGTTGTTGGGTGGAGGAGTTGCCTTCAGTCCTTTGGAGCATAAGAACCACCCCCAACAGGTCAATAGGCTATACGCCTTTCTTCATGGTTTATGGCAAGGAAGCTGTTCTCCCCAGTGATATTCGTCATGACTCGCCTAGAGTGGCGGCTTACGTGGAAACTGATAATGAGACGGCGCGTCAGGATGCTTTGGATGCCTTAGACGAAGAACGGGATCTTGCAGCAGCACGGTCCGCGATTTACCAGCAAGACCCGCGTCGCTATCATAGCCGCAGGGTCAAGACCCAGACATTCCAAGAAGGCGACTTAGTACTCCGTTTGATTCAAGACCAGTCGGATATGCATAAATTGTCACCTCCTTGGGAAGGACCGTTTGTGATCAGCAGAAATCTCAACAATGGTTCCTACTATCTCATTGATATACGGGAGAGTAACAAGTCACGCACTTCTGGTGAAGAGACTGCAAGGCCTTGGAATATTGCTCACCTTCGGCCATACTATACTTGAGCCGCCGGTATGGCTCTCAGCAATGTACATATTCCTGTCATTGTATATACCATCTTTTATGATATCATAAAGTTGGCATCCCCATGATTAGGGGCCTCTACTGTTTTTTATGCACTAAGTCTCGTGCAAAGGAGCTGATCCTTCATCAGGTCACTTGGGGGCTTCCAACCCACTGGGTTTAGCTTTCATACCCTCTTGGCTAGGCTTTATATGCCATGTTCGAGTTAAACCTGCCTGTTTGCAACTTGCTACTCCACCATGTGACCCGCCGAACTCTTGACAGTCAATCTTGCTCAGAGACCCTGAACTTTCATAGTCAATCTCGCACAAAGACCCTGAACTTGTCAAGGTTTAACCAACGGCTTTTGTCACGAGAGAGCCGGCTTACAGTGAGCTAGGATAAACTCGCCTTGTCTGCTGTAGTCTCTCCGCTATGTGGCCCGTTCATACTCTTAGCACAGTCAATATTTTACAGACCCTGAACTTGCTAAGGTTTAAACGACGGATTTATGTCACGTGAGAGCCGGCTTACGAGGTTTTCAGGCTTTTATGCCTAGCTTCTTCGGAAGCAATACAAAAATTTTCTTGAAAAAATAAAAGTTCTCCTGTCTTGCTGTGCCTTTAAAGCCGGTTCATTAGGCAAGGGATACGTAAATGCATATTCTCTTGCTTGTTTCTCGCAGGCATTTTTTATAAGATTCTAAGTTTTCTGGGTAACCCCGGCTTAGCATTGCTCATGGGATATAACCCGTCGGGCGAGTTAATACAGTCAGATGATTATATCAAGACGTTCTTCTTAAAGTCGCCGGCGTATGGACTCAAAGATGTTTAAAAAGTGCACGAAGGCACAGGAGCAGACGATCAAGTTTTTCTACTGCTATTACAAAGCCTCACAGGGCCCAAAATAAGTTGCTTCAAGTTTTTCACAAGTTAAAACCCGGCGGCTCAGTTTCGCCCGGGTTAGAATATTTGAAGAACGGATCTTCGCCTAGCTTGTCGACGGGTCACCGTGCGCCGGGTCTTCGGGCTCCTAGATCTGAAGGTTGTCCACATCCCAATTGCAGTTGAGTAGAGCTTCAAATTGAGCTTCATCATTCAAGATGGGAGATGGGTCAACGTCAGGGGCAAAGATATGCTTACGCCGTTGAGGGGTCAGATCTTTCGGCTCAAAGGTAGGCGCCCGTACTCGAGTGTTGCTGTCGTCGTAAGCCGCCTGGTATTTTGACAGATCAGCTTCTGCAGCTAACCGGCTGGCCAACACTCGAGACTCTCGGTGGCAACGGGCATAGTCCTCCTGGGTGAATTCTGACCCGTCATCCTTGAGTTGCGGAAAGCCGCCCATCATCTCTTCCGGGTGGAGTTCTGGTGCATATGCTAGCGCCCGGCTTAAGGCAGAAATTGCACCCTTGTGGGCGGCTGATCTCTTTATTTCTTCGAAGTGCTTGGGAACAGTGGAGAGATAGTTCAAGACATCCTTGATCAGTTTTGGCACACCCTTTTCACCAAAGACTGCTCTGATGGTGAAGAGGCTTCTGGAGTATAGTTGCTCAGTGAAAGCGTATAAGGCCTTCAGCTTCAACAGGCTGTCATCCAGAAGTTGGCGGGTTCGTTGACCTGCAAAAGGAATGAGGTTGTAAGTCGCCGGGCGAGTCTTCATAGGATTATGTCAAGCATAATTACAAGTCAACAAATACTTACCAAAGACGGCTTCGGTCATCCGGCTTATGTGCCGCTTCAGGCCGGTCAGCTCTTCAGTCACCGTTTTAAGACGGCCCTCTGCATCTTTCGCATGCTTGGTCAGGGCGGTTTGGCTCGTTTCAGCAGATTTCTTGAATGTCTTGAGCTCAGTTTTGATTTTCTCCAGCTTAGTCAAGGCGATCTGCCACTTTGCGTTGGCTTCCGCTCGGCCCTCTTGTTGTAGTGCCAGACTCTTCTTAAGGTCTGTCACGTTAGCTTCGGCAACATTTATGGATTCCTGCACAAGACAATTCATAACAAGGCAAGATTATCAGTTTAAGCCGCCAGCCCGGCTCATACTGGTCTTTAGATATTTGGCAGAGAATCATTACAAGGCCCAAGCAGATTGCAAGCAATATGTTTGGCACTTGGGGGCTAATGTGTATCAGTTCTTTCTTATGTTTACAATACAAATGAGACCCGGCTCATCTTCAAGAAGCTGACCTGGCCCTTGGGGGCTACGACTGGATTTTCTATCTATCAGTAAATTCAGTGCCGACTCATTATTTACATAATGACCCGGCCCTTGGGGGCTATAGTTGGATTTTCTATCTACCAGCAAGTTAAGTACCGACTCATTATTTCCATAATGACCCAGCCCTTGGGGGCTAAGGCTGCAATTTTTCATATCAGCAAAGTACCGATTCATTATTTTTAATAATGACCCGGTCCTTGGGGGCTACATGCTCAGGAAGGAAAGAGTTTCTAAGTTATGGGAAGACCCAACCTATCTTCAATAAGATAGGCCGGCTCTTAGGGGCTACGTAAGAATATAAGGGAGTGCAAGAGAACAGAGTATACCTCATATTTTTTCTTCATCATATTTACAAGGTTGACTTCCATTTCTCGGCTGGCGGAGAGGCGGCTCAAATAGCCTGAATGTAGTTCGTCAGCAGTCAGTTTGAGAAGATTGGAAAGATCACCTGACTCCTTTTCAGACGGAGGCGTTTTTTCCTTGGTGACGTGCTTGTTGAGTACGGTGGAAGGGCCCGGAGCTGTATAACCCATTCCGGTAACAACGACCTCTTCTTCTTGAGGTGTATCATCACCCGCCAGATCATCCATGTATAAATGACCCGACGACGCCAGGTCAGTTTCTGGATTGGCCTCAGGGGGTGTCACATCAGCATCCGCCGGCTTGGTAGCCTAGGGAGCTCCATCATGGGCACTCTCACGAGGTTCAGAAGGATCAGTTTGGGCTTCAGGGGCATTGGTTTTCTCCGGCTCAGAGGTAGCAGGATTAGAAGTCGACTCAGCTGTCTTCCTTTTCTTTGCCTTAGCCCTGTGAAGGAAAAACTTCATGATAAGCTACATACAGAGATAAAAAGTTGATAAACAGCGTCAGGATATAAGAAATTTACCCTGGGTTGATGACAAGGGGAGGCAGCTTGGAGGCGGTTGAGTCGCCAGACGAAGGAGGAGTTTCCTGATAACAATTAGAAGCAGTATGAGTAAGTGGCAACATAAGAGTAATATGCATCAGTACATATATAAGCCGGAAGTACCTCGTTGCGACGTTTTCGGCGAGCCGGAGTGTCAGGCAAGCCAGCCACCAGGTCTTCAGAGCCGCCGCTCCGGGTCTGACGTCTGGCATCATGTTGCTGTTTCTTCAAAAGAAAGTCAGGGACCAAGTGAGCAAGAGGGTGTGAAAACTTAACTTTCCGGATGACCCGCCGGATTCTCTCTGTTGGCAGAGGTTCTGAGTCGGAGGAGATGATAGTTATCTCTGCAGCCCCGGCTTCACTGGCCTCCGCCTCTTCCTGAGAAGAGTCAGCATCAATAAGTTGTATAAAAAGACGACCAAGGGAATCAAGTTCTACCTCTGAGTCGTCCAGGTCAAACAGCTCTTCAGCTGATTGTTTCTTTTTGCGAGTCGGAGCTTTGGCTTTGGAGGCTTTGTTTGCTTTTCTTTTCTTTTTGGAGATAATGGTTAACCTCTTGTTCCAGAAGGAAGAGCCGGCCTACGTGTAAGTATATGCATTGGCAGAGTGGTTAAAATAAAAGACAAGAAATAAGGCGTTTAAGGAAAAAGTGAAGATTAGGGTGGAAAGATTGACCTCTGGGGCCGGGTTAAGTGCATAAAAGGGGCTTAACCCCGTCTTGCTGCAGGCGGTTTGAGGTTCTCCCAGCAAGGACTTGACAATTGTATTGAGATCCTCGTCTGTGAAAGGGGTCTGATTGAAGCGTTGAGGGTCGTTCACTTCACCAGTGTATTGGCACATTAAGGCGCCGCGGCGGCTCAACGGCAAAATCCTCCAAGAGACCCAGCAGCGGGTCAGATCAACACCTGTTAACCCGTTGGCTAGCAGGGCCCTTATTTTTGAAAAAGTTGGACCATATTTGATGCGCTCTGCGGAAGACATCCGGTCCGGGAGTTCAGTGTCAGTGCTGAGCCGGTAAGGGCGATAGACCGACAGTGGATTCTCTCCCTCAAGGGAAGTGTCTTTGCAATAAAACCAGGTTCTGTTCCAATCTTTGGGATGACTCGGCACAACTGCTGCGGGAAAGAGTACATCCCTCCGTCTCTGGAGAGTGACACCTCCAAGCTCGAGGCTCAATCCATCCGCCATTTCTGTTTGGCGGTTGATGTAGAAGTACTCCTTGAAGAGGTCAACAGACGGCTCTTCTTGCAGATAAGCTTCGCAGAGGGTCTGGAACTGGCACAGATTGGTGACAGAGTTGGGCCCAATGTCTTGAGGGTGAAAGTTGAATGAGTGTAAGACGTCTCGGAAAAACTTAGACCCGGGTGGAGAGAAACCACGGAGAAGATGGTCTATGAACACAATAACTTCCCCATCCTCGGGCTTGGGAGTGGTTTCATTGCCCGGAACCCGCCAGTGGATAACATCCTGAGCCGGCAAAACACCCATGGTGACAAATTCCCTGAGTGATTCTTCAGTCACCCCGGACCTTACCCAATCGCAAGAAGCTGGGGCTTTAGACATGGCGGCGACTTAAGAGACTGCGGAAAGGCATGAGTATTTGGCGGGTTAAAAACGTATTATGACCAAGGCAGTTATGACTCTAAAAATGGTGACACTATTTGGCGGGTCAGTATAAAATTATGAGCCGCCGAAGCAGGCCGCAGTATGACAATATGAGCCGGTAGTACGACGGCGGGTCAAGTTTGCCAGTGAGTCTTGGAAAAAATTACTAAGTGTGGAAAAACAGATTACAACAGCCACAGCTACCGAATCAATATCTACGGGTGAGATAAAAGAAAAATATTGCTAACCCTAAAAACCAGTGGAAGAACAGGCAGTTTCTATACGGATTAGAGTGAACCAGAAATCTATAATGAGCATGGCTTGCCTATTGAGCGGATGGCCGCGTGATTCGAGCAACATTATAAAGCCTAAAGGAGTGTTTTTTCTCTGATCTACGAAGAATACTCCGATGGGCAGTAATGAACACGAGGAAAACCCGATGAACTCGGGGGAAGCTTGATGAATTAATGCAGATTTGAGAAAAGGGGAAGAATGGAACCTGAGAAGTGTAGATGGAGCGGCTGAGACGCGGAGTGCTCTGGATGCGATCAGGGTGATGCAGCGGCCTGAGTTCGGGATGATGGCGGAGACCGGACGGCGCGGGACAGCTTCGGCAGCGCGGGCGTCTGGAGGAAGAAGAAGGAAGCAACGGCGGGGAAAGTGAAAATGATGGGACCCCCGTGCCTATTTATAAGGAGGTGATGGGATAGCAACAGTCTGGTGCGGGAATCGAGCAGACACGATGACGATTGACCAAGAAAGTACCTCGATTCCCGGGCTGGTCATATTAATGAAAAAGATCCATTGTGACGTCAGAGGAATCTTTTTGATTTTCCTGAGATGACGTCATGGCGGGTCATGAAGATTGATCAGAGACGACGTCCCCCATTTTCAGATATGGCGGGTCATGAAAATTTGTCAAAGAAATGCAAGGTCTGCCAATCAGGAGACTTGAAGATTGACATGAACCGGCTCAAATCAATCTGGGGCCTAATGTTGGGGATATAACCCTGTGGTGAGACCCGCCCAGGTGGGGCCGGGTCATGAGGTTGGCGGCTTAAACGGTAAGGTCTGGAAGAAGCTTGCTCGATGGGGCCTGGAGGCCCAGAAGGGGAAGACAATGTATGACCCGGTGGCGTAAGCCGCCGGGGGCGGCTTGTTGGACAAGGCAAGTATAATTAGAGGTGAGGTCGGTTATCAAGTATGACCCGGCCCGGACTCTTGTAAGCCTAGGGCCTCGACCTGTGTATATAAAGGCGGGTTACCTGGGCGGCTTAGGCCACGAAACCTTTGATCGAGGACTAGGTCTAGCGAATCCGCTCCCTTGTAATCGATCTCCCATCAATACAATTCAAAGAAGGACGTAGGCTATTACCTCCTTCGAGAGGGGCCGAACCTGGGTAAACGTGTGTCTTTCGTCCCGTCCAACCCCTTCGAGTTAACCGCTGAAGCGATGGCCTCACACCTAAGTCCTGGTACTAGGACATTTGCCGTGACAAAACCACGACAGAGCCCATGAGCTGTTGGACGAGGAAACGGTAGCTGGCCATGTTGGCGTCCCTGGCGTCCCATTCGCCAAAGACTTGCTGTACCATGAGGTCTGAGTCGCCAAAGCAGAGGATGCGTCGGATGCCGATTTCCTTGGCGATCCGGAGGCCGTGGACGAGTGCCTCGTACTCGGCCATGTTGTTGGAGGCGGCGAAGAGGATCTGGAGCGTGTACTTGAGCTGGTCCCCTTTCGGGGACGACAAGACGATGCCGGCTCCCAAGCCGGTCCGCATCTTCGAGCCGTCGAAGTGCATGCGCCAGTGTGTGGAGTCCGGAGGCGGCAGCACGAACTGGGTCTCCGCCCAGTCGACGAGGAAGTCGGCCATCGTCTGCGACTTGATGGCAGTGCGTGGCTCATACCGGATCTCATAGTCGGCGAGGGCGATGGCCCACTTGGCAATTCTGTCGGTGGCGTCCCGACCGCTCATGATCTCACCAAGCGGCGCCATGCTGACCACGGTGATGGTGTGCTCCTGGAAGTACTGCTTGACCTTCTTGGCGGCGAAGTATATGCCGTAGCACATCTTCTGGTAGTGGGGCTAGTTCTGCTTGGAGGCGGAGAGGACCTCGCTGAGGTAGTAGACGGGGCGCTGGACCGGCAGCGCTTTGCCCTCCTCTGGCCTCTCCACTACGAGGACGACGCTGATCACGCATGTGGTTGCCGTGATGTACGCGAGCAAAGGCTCCTTCTTAGCCGGCGCAGCCAAGACAGGCGCGCTGGAGAGGGCACGTTTGAGGTCGCGGAACGCGTCGCCCGCCTGGTCGGTCCACTCGAACTTGGTGGTTTTCTTCATGAGCTGGTAGAGGGGCAAGGCCTTCTCGCCCAACCGGCTGACGAATCGGCTGAGCGAGGCCAGGCAGCCGGCGAACTTCTGCATGTCGCGGAGCTTGGCCGGCTTGTGCATGCGCTCGATGGCCCTGATCTTCTCCGGGTTGGCTTCGATGCCGCGCGCGGACACGAAGAAACCCAGGAGCAGGCCGGCTGGTACGCCGAAAACACACTTCTCCGGATTGAGCCGCACCTTGTACTCGCGCAGGTTGGAGAAGGTTTCCCGGAGATCGTCAAGGAGGCTGAAATGTTTCTTGGTTTTGACGACGATGTCGTCCACGTAGACATGGACGTTCCGGCTGATCTGGGGCAGGAGGCACTTCTGCATGCAGCGCTGGAAGGTGGCGCCTGCGTTCTTCAAGCCGAAGGACATGGTGATGTAGCAGTAGGCCCCGAAAGGGGTGATGAAGGAGGTCTTCAGCCGGTCGGCTGGGTCAAGCTTGATCTGGTGGTAGCCGGAGTAGGCGTCTAGGAAAGACAGCAGGTCGCAGCCGGCCGTGGAGTCGATCACCTGATCGATCTGGGGCAGGGCGAACGGGTCCTTGGGACACGCCTTGTTCAGGCTGGTATAGTCGATGCACATGCGCCAAGTTTTGTTCTTCTTCAGCACCAGGACTGGGTTGGCCAACCAGTCCGGGTGGAAAACCTCCATGATGAAGCCGGCTGCGAGCAGCCGGGCGATCTCTTCTCCTATAGTACGCTGCTTCTCCTCGGAGAAATGGCGCAGGGGTTGCTTGACCGACTTTGCATCCGGCCATACATGAAGTTTGTGCTCGGCGTACTTCCTCGGAACACCCGGCATGTCTTTTGGAGACCATGCAAAGATGTCTCGATTCTCACGGAGGAAGTCGACGAGCTCGCCTTCCTATTTGCTGCTGAGGTTGGCGCAAATGGTAACGCACTGCTTGGGGTTGGCTGGGTCGAGCGGCACCTGCTTGGTGTCCTTGGACGGCTGGAACGTCGCCTCACTGGCCGGCTGGGATGGGGGAGTCGGCACGGCCGGCTGCTCGGTAGCCTCAGTCACTAGCCGGTCGAGCTGCCGCTTCTCCTCCGCGATCACCAGAGCCTCGGCCAGCCGGCTGCTGTCACGCGTGCACTCGATCGACTTCTTGTAGTCGCCGCTGACGGTTATGATGCCCTTGTGACCCGACATCTTCATCTTGAGGTAGGCATAATGGGGAACCGCCATGAACTTGACGAGGGCTGGCCTGCCCAGCAGCGCATGGTAGGGACTGTTGAGGTCCACCACTTCGAACCATATCGGCTCGCGGCGGAAGTGGCTCTTTTCGCCGAAGAGGACGTCGAGCCGGATCTTGCCGATGGGAGAGCAAGACCGCCCTGGCACGATGCCATGGAACACCGTCCGGCTCGGCTGCAGGTCTTTCTCCTTGAGCCCTAGCTTGAGCAGCATGTCGCGGTAGAGGATGTTGATGCTGCTGCCCCCGTCGATCAGCACCCGTGAGAAGTGGCAGGTGAGCCTCTCGGAGGCGATGGTGGAATCGAGGACGAGGGCGTAGCTGCTGGGGTTTGGCATCACCGCTGGGTGGTCCACCCGGCTCCAGGTAACTAGCTTCTCGGACCGGTGAATAAACTGGGGGACTAAGGGGACGGTAGCGTCCACCTCGTGCCGGCGCTGGTGCTGGCTATGCTTGTCGGTTCCCTCACTGGTGAAGACGACGTAGGCCCCGTCCTGATCGGGGAACTGGTCGTGGAGACGGCCGTTGTTGGGGGCCTGGGCCGGCGGTGGAGCTGGAGCAGGTGCGGGCGCCGGAGCGCGGGGAGCCGGCGGGGGAGGAGCCAGAAGGCCCTCACCCCGGGCTAGCCGCTGGGAGAAGCTGCACTGCCAAAGCGTGTGCGTGGCCGTCTTCGCCCCAGAATGCATTCTGCTTGAAAGTGAGCTTGGGCTGCCAGGTGTTCTTGCCGGTCCGCTGGCACTGGCTGGGTGCCTGGGCAGCCGGCTGTTCCTCCTCGATGGAGGCGACCTGTTTGCTCCCGTAGCGGGGCTCCAGTTGGTCGGCCTTCCACTTGTTATCATGTTGCTGCCGGTTGTCGACAGCCGGCCGTGGCGCGGCAGGCAGCAGGATGGCCTTGCCGGATGCGCTGACCTTAATCCGCATAGCGGAGTCGGCCGTGGCGTACTTGTCCGCCTTGGCCATGAGCTCAGCCAAGGTGGCCGGCTCCGAGCACAAGAGCTTGTGCTTGAGGAGGGTGCCGTCCCGGCAGCCCTCGGAGGAGTACTGGATGGCTTGTACTTCGTGCACCCCTTCGTAGGAGTTGCGGAGCTCGGTCCACTGCATGAGGTAGTCGCGAAGGGATTCCTCCTGCCCCTGGACGCACATGGCCAGCTCGCGGGGACGGCCAGGCCGCTTGTAAGTGCCGGTGAAGTTGCAGACTAACGCCTCCTCGAAGTCCGTCCAGGCGTTGATGCGGCCGACCGGCAGGCTGTTAAGCGAAGTCCGAGCCGAACCGATCAACATGATGGGAACGTAGCGCACCGCGACGCGCTTGTTCCCCCTGGCGATGCCGACTGCGGTGGGGTAGTCAATCAGCCAGTCTTCCGGCTTGGCGATGCCTTTGTATTTTGGAGTGTCGCGGGGGAGCGTGAAGCCGGTGGGGAACGGCTCGTCGCGGATTCGGGGCCGAAGCACGGAGGCCCGATCGGACCCTCCTCCTCCAGGAGGGCAGATTGCGCCAGCCGGTCGATGCGGGTCCGGGAGTCGTTCTCGCTCCACGGGACGTGCGGGCCGAGCCGGGCGGCGAGCTCGGGGCGGACAGTCGGGGCGGGCAAGTGCGCGCGCTCCCGCCGCGGGGGCGGGGTGTGGGCGCGACTGCACCGGCCGCCTCCTGCTGCGGCATCGTTACGCCGGCTCGTGACCACTGGCGGTTCGTTCCCCTGATGGGAACGTTCGTTGCAAGACCCAGCACCCCGCCGGCCGGAGCCACGGGGGGAAGAGGCCTGCTGGGCCGGCTGACGCTGGCCGGCAGTCGGCGGAGCGTCCCCTTCGGGGAAGGGCATTTCGGAGCCGGCGTTGGCACGGTCGAGCCGGGCCTGCTGAGCGTTGGCGGTGGCGATGAGGTCTTGGACGTGCCGCTCCTGCTGCTCACGTTCCTCGCCCTCCAGGTCAGCTAGGTCGGCGTAGGCCACCTGGGCGGCCCTCATGTTGGCCGCCGAGGTGTCGTAGGTGGGGAGCCTGCCACCAAGGATTTCCGCGACCACACGACCGCGGTTGCAGACGTCAACATGCCGGCTGGGCTCGTTACCGGCGGGGGTAAGGCCGTAGGCGGAGTTGTACTCGCGCTGCACGGACTCCATCCGGCGCTTGGCGGTGGCGAGCGTGGTTGCTTCCGCGAGCAGCAGCTGGCGAGTTGCCTCCAGCTCAGCCGTAGCTGCGGCCGGGTTTGACGTAGGCGCGATGGGGGTGCTGAGGCCCCGAAGCGCGGAGCCGAGGGGGTCAGAGGTGACGCTGCCGGCGGCCGCGGCGGCCGCCTGCGCCTCCGCCCTGGCGCGACCGGTGCTTGTGGAAGAGCCGGTGACCATTACCTCCGCACGGACGCAGGAGTCGTCAGTGTCTCATGAGGCGAGCGCGCCCATAAGCGAGGGCGGGTCGAGGCAGTCGAGCACCTCGCCATGGTACTCATCGGTAGCTGGCTCGCCAGCGAGGCTCAGCCTACCGAAGCATTCGGTGAGGGTGGCGACGTCGGACGGAGAGTCGCTGCTGCGCCACTCGTCGGAGAGGTCGGTAGCGACGCCCGTAGGACGGGCGGGAACGAGGTCCCGCGCCGCGGGAGCAAGCCCACGAGCGTGCAGGTCAGCCCGGACGCGGGGCGGCCGGGGGAGTTGGCGGAGGGTCCCGCCCGGAGCATGACTCCGGCCGGCGCCGCGGACGGCCCCACGGTGTGCGCCAACTGTCGTCGTTTTCTCACGACAGATGCCATGTGGTGGCTTACCGAGAGAGGTTGGGGCCAAAGGACACCGACGGGCTCCAGTGACGGGATTGGGGACAAGCGGTGTGAGACACGCGATGTACCAAGGTTCGGGGCCCTCTGTGAGAGGTAATACCCCTAGTCCTGCCTGTCTACTTGATAGACTAAGAGAACTACAATGGTGCTCCTTGAGCTGTTGGCTAGAGGAGGAAGAAGGGGCTAGCTGGTTCCTCCTGCCTCTCTACGTATGGGGGGGGGGGGAGTGTGAAGTGGGTGAGAATGCTTGCCCCTATGCATGGGGGGCGTCGGGGGGGGTTTATAGGCCAATCCCCCGGCTTACAATATACATGAATGGTACAGGGAAGGGGGACCCGGCCGGCAGCCTCTCTGGCAAGCCGGAGGCACCACCGGCCCAGCCGTCTTGTTGCTTGTAGGGTCCGCCGGCTGCTGGGCCCCGCCGCTCGCAAGGCCCGCTGGCCGCGCGGTCCCGTCGAGGGCTGGGGCCCGCCAGCCGGCCGCTGCTATTGGTCCGCAGTCACCTGCCCCGGCACGGGCCGCACCAAGCGGCGCCGCCTTGCAGCAGCCGGCCACTGTCTTCGGTATGGCTGGTCGCCCTGTAGCCTTGCGGGGGCAGGTAATGGAGTGGACGGGGGCGTGCCGGCACTGTCGCCCCGCCCGGTCGCGGTCGGCCGTGGTCAGCGGTACGACCGCTCGAACTATAGCCATGCACATTCCTCCGTCGGCGGTCAGTGCAGCCACGCGGGACCGGTCGTGGAGGTCGTGTCTTGTCACCGTACGCGGGTTCGGTGGGGAGGGGACCGGTGCTTGCCTGCCCGGGGGTCAGCGGTAGAGCCGGCTGCTGTCACGCCCGCCAGCTGCTCGTCAGGCGGCCGTGCGCCAGCCGGCCGGGGGCCAGCCGGCCGTGGGCCAGCCGGCCGTACGCCAGCAGGCCGGTCGCCAGTCGGCCGTATTGGTTTTGAAAAGAGGTTGGACTCCCCTGCTTTGGCATACCTAGGGGTAATAACCCCGTCAGTGATAGATGAATTTGCTACAAAATTATGTTCTCTTTGTCTTATCAGTTGTGAACTTTGCAATAAGGTTGGTCATCTTAATTTCCAATGCAAACTTTTTCATGATCAAATCATGGCCAAATATTGTAATGACTTGATCACCCTTGAACTTTATGATGAGCTTTCTCTATTTTTGGGGAGTGAAGAATTGACACATAAAAATAATTGGTTTGAAGTATTCATTCTCACGGATGACATTGAAACTAATCTAAAAAAATATCTATATGCTTTCAATGGTAAATTGCAATGAGAATATTTATATTGCCAACTATAGAAAGATGGGAAAACCAATAGAATATAAAAGGAATACTAATGAAAGGGTAAAGAATTCCACTTTCCCTCCTATTGTCTGTCATGATGTAATAGGTGATGAGGAGGAGCTCCCTATCCAACCAATCTCATCAATAAGAAGCTCGAAAAATTTAATTAAACGCACACATGATGAGGTGAAGAAGAAGAAAAGAAGAAAGAGTAGAGGTAAAAGGTATCTCTTCCAAATGATGTTGCTCCTATTATTCTTGTGCCTCACGAGGATGAATCAAAAATAACAGTGGAAGATGATACACTTGATGATTATTTTGTTATGCCAATTGCTTGTTGTGATGACTATGATTGGGAAGATAATGATGCTTCTTATAATCTTGAAAATATTTTTGGCACCAACTTGGTAAATTATGATGATAATAATTGTTATGCTATTGGTGCTATTCATACTATTAATGATGAGAGTGATTATGCTTATGATATGCCAAGCCACAAGCTTGGGGATGCTATGTTTGATGAGAATGACATGTTTGAGAATTTATTTGCTACAATTAATGTTTTTCCCAAGCTTGGGGATGTTATGCTTAATGAAGATGATCTTTTTAGTTCTCCTACTTTGAATGATCAAATTTGTTATGATGATTGCATGCCTCCTATTTATGATGATTGTGATATTTATGAAAGTGGGTTTGGAAGAGTGTTAACTTTAGATAATTATTATCCCACTATTTTGGAGGGTGTTGAATTTTATTATGAAGATAAAAGTGGAGTTGGAGAGGTCATGACTTTATTTAGTAATGATTCCACTATTTCGGAAGAGGTTTCACTTGACTATGATGAGAACAAAGTTGCTACTTATGATGATTATTGTGATGATACTTATGTTATAAAAGGTAGTGATAATTATTGTCATAATTTTGAATATCCTTTTACTGAACATTACTCTTTTAATATGGTAACAATTTATAGTATTCGAGTTTCATTTGATGCTCCCACTATTATGAATGAGAAGAAAATTGCTTATGTGGAGAGTAATAAATTTTCTATGCTTGTAGATCATGAAAAGCATGCTTTATGTGATAGTTATATTGTGAAATTCCTTCATGATGCTACTGGAAATTATTATGAGGGAGGAACGTATGCTTGTAGGAATTGCAATAATATCAAGTTTCCTCCCTATGTGTTCAAAGCTTTGAAGTTATGCTTGTTTTGCCTTCCTATGCTAGTTGATTCTTGCTCCCATAAATTGTTTGCTCACAAAGTCCCTATGCATAGGAAGTGGGTTAGACTTAAATGTGCTTGTCATGAGATTCATGATGCTCTCTTGCATGTTTCAATTACTATTCCTATGTGAGCATCATTGAAATCATCATGCCTGGCTAAAAGGCATTAAGGAAAAGCGCTTGTTGGGAGACAACCCAACACTTTTAATTTCTGTTTTTGTGTGTTCACGTGATTAAGGTACTGTAGTAATCATGTTTTTCCCTTTTATTTCAATAAAGTGCCAAGTAAAGCCTTTGGGATGACTCACAAGATGAGTAGAATTGATGCTGAACCAAAACAGAAACTTTTGACTCCAGTACAGGAATTTTCATTTTTTACTGGAGCGTGATAATGATCTGAAATTTTTACAAAGTCTTCATATACAAATTCTTCAGGTTTTCCTAATTTTTCAGAATTTTTAGAGACATGGAAGTATGGCTATACTACATATCTTTACAGACTGTTCTGTTTCTGACAGATTCTGTTTTGCATGCATAGTTTGCTTGTTTTAGTGTTTCAATAGCTTATATTTAGTGGTATAAATTATGGGAATTTTAGAATACAGTCGGTATCATGTGGGAACAATTATGAATCTTTTCTTGATAGTACCTAAGTGAATGATTTATCTTTATTACACTAACCCTTCTCACAAAGTTCCGTTAAGTTTTGTGTGATTGAAGTTTTCAAGTTTTGGGTGAGACACCGATATGAGGAGAATAAGGAGTGACGAGAACCTAAACTTGGAGATGTCCAAGGCACCCCCAAGGTAATATCCAAGGAAGACTCAAGCACCTAAGCATGGGGATGCCCCGGAAGGCATCCCCTCTTTCGTCTTCAACATTATCGGTATATCTTACTTAGAGCTATATTTTTATTCATCACATAATATGTGCTTTGCTTGGATCGTAATTATATTTTTTTATTTTCTGTTAGGTGTTATTTATAATCTTGTTTTTCAATAAAAAGTTCCAAGAATTGCCTTAGGATGCTTGCATTGCATGTTTGATGTGTGCTGTGTAAAAACAGAAACTTTTGCTGTAGTGTTTGAATTTTCATATTTTACGGGAACATGGAAAGTTTCTGAAATTTTTACACAGTGTTGTAATATAAATTATTTAGCATGTCCTAAATTTTCATAATTTTTTGAATTACAGAAGTACATTGTTTTCATAAATTTCTACAGACTGTTCTGTTTGGACAGATTCCTGTCATAGTTTCGTTATCTACCTATCCTATAGTTTCCATAGCCTACATTGGTAGATATAAATTGTGGAAATGATAGTAAACAGTAGATGATGTTTGGAAATTATTATGCTACTTGTCTTGGCAGTACATAAAGAGTTGATTTATTATTATGTGTACTAACCTATCTCACGAGTTCTTTTCGAGTTTTGTGTGGATGAAGTTTTTGAGAATAGGTGAAACCATGATACGAGAGGATTGAACGAGATACAAAAGCTCAAGCTTGGGGATGCCCAAGGCACCTGAAGTAAATATTTCAAGAAGTCTCAAGCATCTAAGCTTGGGGATGCTACGCATCCCACCTCTCTCCATCAACAATTATCGGTTAGCCTATGTTGAGCCTAAATTTTATTCGTTCACATGATGCGTGCTATCTTGGAGAGCTATTTTTCTTTTGCTCGCTGTTTAAATAAAATACTCAGATCTGAAAATCTTTATTGAGAGAGAGAGTCCTCACATAGCTACTTAATTGTTTGACAACTCATTGATCTTCACTTATATCTTTTGAGAGTAGTTTGATGTTTACTCTTGTGCTTCACTTATATCCTAAGAGTAAATTGTGAATGAATGAAATATCATAAATCTGAAATTATCAACGTTCTTTATGCTTAGTAGTAGCTTCACATCTGGTTTAGAAAGTAAAATCTATTGAAGTTTGACAATCACAATATTGGTCATACAAGCAATTCGTGAATGATTAGTATAAGGAAGAGAACTTTCACATACAAATATATTATCTTGGACATCTTCTATGATTGTGAATACCCATTAATTATTTTCAAACTTGAGCAAATTAGTTGAAGTTGGACAACGAAGACAACGTAATGAGTTATGGTTGTGTATATTTGCATAGAAGTTATATTGTTATGGATCCTCCAACATGTGGTGCTTGTTTAGAACCTTTTGCTAGCAAAAAATTCGTACTAAGTAGAGATACTACTCGTGCATCCAAATCCTTGAGCCAAGTTTCTTCCATAAGAGTCCACCATGCCTACCTATATATGGTATTTCACTGCCATTCCAAGTAAATTTGTATGTGCCACCTCTAAAATTTCATATGAAGACCTGTTTTGTGTGCCTGGACCGCTCATGGAGCGACAGGGGGCGGTCAGTATCTTCCATGTTAAGCGGGTTATTCTCATGATGAGTGTTTATTCACTCGTCCTTGCACGAGAGGGGCGGTAATAGGGATTCCCAGTCCCAAAATTAAAAAAAAGCAAATAATTAAACAAAACTCCCCCAGGAATGTTGTTGGTATGGACGGTACCCGTGGATTCGGCTAGCCGTGGAGTGTGTTTGTTGGTGGAGGGGGAGTAAACCTTTAACTTTACCGCTTGGGAACCGCCGCTAATGTGTTTAACATGGAAGATATTGATAACTCTTGGTCGTAACGTTGACAGGATGGGTGCACCTCCCAAAACTATATTCATCTCTGTTTTTAAACAATGAGCTCTGGCACCTTTGCAAATCCCTGCTTCCCTTCGCGAAGGGACAATCTATTTACTTTCATGTTATTTACTATTCATGTTGAGTCAACTTCTTATTCCAACCTCAGTCTATTAGTTGGCAAGCATCATGTGGTGGGGAAAGATCCAAACATATATATCCAGTCAAATATATTTGATCATGATTTATTATTGTTGACAATTATCACTATGATAAATGAGTTGGGAGGCGAAACATTAATCCCCTATCTTTCTCTGTGTTCGATGGATGCCATTTGTTCTAAAAATACGCTTTGAGTACTAGCAATCATAGAAGACTATATGATGATTGAGTATGTGGAGCTCTTACTTAGACTTTGTCAACAATAAGTTGAATTGCAATTGTTTGGTGACTAAGAACATAGGCTGTTAAGTTTCAAGAGAATTCATTGTTTGAACCATAACATGTGAATTGGTTGCTACTCTATCATGGTCATTTTTGTGAGAAAAAGTTGCTGGTTATGATGCTAGAAAATTGACTGAAATTATCAATGATCAAACTTATATATTATGCTAGCATTCACACTTCATAAATTAGTTCTTTTATCATTTACCTACTTGAGGACGAGTAGGAATTAAGCTTGGGGATGCTGATATGTCTCCAATGTATCGATAATTTATGAAGTATTCATGCCGTATTCACCTATGTTTACTATACTTTTATATGGTTTTGATGCACTTTATATGATTTATTTAGAACTAACCCGTACTGACGCTGTTTTCAGCAGAACTACTGTGGTGTTGTTTTTGTGCAGAAAATGAAAGTTCTCGGAATCGCCCGAAACTTTTTGACGATTTTTTTGGAACAAAATAGGCACTAGACGCTTCGTGGGAGGGCCAGATGAGCCACGAGGTGGGCACAACCCACCAGGGCACGCCAGGCCCCCCCGGCGCGCCCTGGTGTATCGTGCCCACCTCGTGGCCCATCTTGGCGTGAAACCGACGCCCAAAAATGCTATAAATATAGAAACCATAAGAAATAACCCTAGACTCTTCGCTCCGCCGCCGCAACTCTCTGTATCGACGAAAAACCAATCTGGAGACGTTACAGTACCCTGCCGGAGAGGGGAATCCATCTCCGGTGGCCATCTTCATCATCCCGGTGGAGGCCATGACGAGGAGGGAGTAGTCCACCCTCGGGGCTGAGGGTATGTACCAGTAGCTATGTGTTCAATCTCTCTCTCTCGTGTTCTTGAGATGTCACGATCTTGATGTATCACGGGCTTTGTTAATATAGTCAGATCAGATGATGTTATTCCCTTGCTATCATGTTGTGATGAATTGAATCTTTCCCTTTGAGACATCATTATGTTGGATTAAATATTGGATTTGAGAACACTTGATATATGTCTTGCATGTGGATACCCGTGGTGACAATGGGGTGTTCTTTTGATTCACTTGATATATGTTTTGGTACTCAACTTGCGGATTCCCGCAGTGACATTGGGGTAATCTATGCATAGGGGTTGATACACATTCTTGTCCTACTTTCTCCGATAGAAATCTTGGGGTACTCTTTGAGGTTCTTTGTGATGGATTGAGTATTATGAATCTGAAATTGTTTGATGCGTATCGTATAATTAACTCATAGATACTTGTGGTGACATTGGAGTATCTAGGTGACATTAGAGTTGGTTGATGCATATCATATGGTGTTACTCTAGTACGAACTCTTAGATAGATCGAACGAAAAGGATAACTCTATGTTATCTTAGTATGAACTCTTAAATAGATCGATCGGAAAGGATAACTTTAAGGTGGTTTCGTACCCTACAAACAATTTCTTCTTATGTTCTCCGCTAGATAAGAACTTTGGAGTGATTCTTCGTTGCACGTTGACGGATGGTCATGTGATCCAATTATATTAGCATTGTTGAGAGATTGCACTAGCAAAAGTACGGACCCTAGGCCTTGTTTTCAAGTATTGCAATACCGTTTGTGCTCACCTTTGTTACTTGCTACCTTGCTGTTTTTATATTTTCAGATTACAAAAACCGATATCTACCATCCATATTGCACTTGTATCACCATCTCTTCGCCGAACTAGTGCACCAATCCAATTTGCCATTGTATTGGGTGTGTTGGGGACACAAGAGATTTCTTGTATTTGATTGCAGGGTTGTTTGAGAGAGACCATCTTCATCCTACACCTCCCACGGATTGATAAACCTTAGGTCATCCACTTGAGGGAAAATTGCTACTGTCCTACAAAACTCTGCGCTTGGAGGCCCAACAAAGTCTACAAGAATAAAGTTGCGTAGTAGACATCAGGGCTTCCCCTGACGATTCTTCCTGGTAGCTGGGCGCCTGAGGCCTTGGCGCCTTCTTCGAGCGCAGGGGCGAGTCCCCACGAGGCCTTGCCTCGGGTCGGGGGGACAAACAGTGGGCCCTCGGCCTCCGGATCTTTGTGGGAGACGGGTGGCCCTTCTCGTGCCTTCCCTGTCGACCAGGGGGCGGAGGAAATCCCTGGTCGAGCGCTGGAGCTCGCTTGCGGTCACAGCTCCACCCGGCGCGGCCTCCTCCAAGACGCGGAGAGCGCACTAGGCTGTGTTGGGGCCGAGCTTAACGATGTCGACGCATGCCTTGAGGCAGAACGCTCGCGCCTGTCGCGCGAATGGTGCCGACTCGGGACCGCCATCAACCTTGGTTGTCTACAACGTGGGCACGCTCGTGCGAAGGTCGACGAATCCCTTGCCACGGCGAGGGGGCCCTGTGACCGTGCCCTTGAGGAAGCCCGGGCCACGGACTGCCGGCGTGAGGCTGCGGAGAAGAGCAGTGAAGAGCTTCGAGTTTCCAATGCCGCCCTTGAGCGGCAAGTCCAAGCACGCAAAGCCGCGCTCGCCGCCTTGGTGGGCAGGCCGTCCACGGGCGAAGCGAAGCTCCGCACGCTTGAGGATACGCTGACGCTGGAGGCACTAGAACAGAGCCTGGAGCGCGAACGGCTGGAGGTGATGGAGCGCCAAGTGGCCGTCGCCGAGGACTCCCTCGCCTCTCGGGAGGCGAAGATCCAGGAAGAGATCGACGAGAAGGTGGCGGGGGTTCGTCGGACCCTCGCCAAGGACTATCACGGGAAGGCGAAGCTTTAGGAGTCCCGTTTCTGCAAGCGGCGCGATGACCTGAAAGGTGAGGCTGATAGCCTCACGAAGAAGTTAGCTACGGCGGAACAACGTGAAAGAGCTGCGGTGAACGCCCGAACGACTACTGAAGCCGAGCTGGCTTTCCTTTATACGCAAGTGGAGGGCGCTACTTCCCTCATGGAGAAGGCCTCGGACGAGGCGAACCACGCCCGGGGGCTGTAGCACACGCGCTCCCAGATGTTCCAGGCCCTCGAGAGGAGGGCCCATCGAGCCCTGAGCAGTATCTGCAACGAGAGCGTCTCCAGTCCGCTCGTTCCTGACGATGCCGGCTATCTTGACTTCTTCACTAAGATCGTGGAGCGCCTTGAAGGGGGAGTAGAGAAGGCCCGCCAGCTCGCGGAAGAGAAGAGCCATGACCTCCTCGCGAGAGCGTCCTCGCGCGTCTTCAGCCACCTCCTTCGCGTCGACCCCAACTTCGACTTCGACTCCGTGACAGCCCCCGTGCCCGAGGTGATTCAAGGCGCCCTCGGGGACTGGGTGGAGGATCATGTGGACGACCTGATCACGGAGTTTTCCCTGGCTGAGGGCGAGGACTGGCCTTTGATCGAAGGGCGTGAGTCCGACGGTGATGGCGGCGACAGTGGAGATGGTGACAGCACATCTCCCTAGGTCGTCTTTCTTCCTGTTTTTCCAGTCAAGATTTTGAACATGCCCCCGCGGAGGAGTGAGAGTATTTTGGAAGGAACTCATTTATGATGCGCTAGGTAGCGTTGTACTTCCTTGTGTCGCCTTTCCTTTGCTTGTCCTGGGTCACGACCCCTGGGGAGGGGTGAGTTATTACCATTATACCAAGTCGCGGTGCCCGGCCACGGTCTGGAGGCGGACGTTTCGACGGGGGCCCCAGGCCACGCGTGGCTGCTGGCTCGCTTGAGAGCGTCGCGCGAGGGTTTAGACGCCAAATCCTTGGCGAGGCGTGCGTGCGGGCAAGCCTGCGGCTGTTGTGATTTGGGCCCTCGAGGAAGGCCCTCAACGCCGCTGGAGGCTGTCTCAACGCGCACACCGAGCCCCCAGCCCCCGCTCGCGGGGCGTGCGAGAGAGAGCTGGCAAGGAGGAACGAGGCTCAAGACAAGAAACACTTCAAGGAGAAAATCCCTCACCCTTGTTTTCGAATAAAAACGCGAAACTCCAAATTTTATTCCAAAAAATGGCAAATTCGATTACAAAAGAGAGCAAAGAACAGCCGCGTCCGGCACCTAACAGCTAGTCTTCGTCTTCCCCCAGCGCGGAGCATAGGGCTTCCCCTAGGCGTGGACATAGTCATTGGAGGACCGTGTCGTCCGCTAGCGCGGAGCATGGGGCTTCCACTTGGGCGTGGGTGGGGGCCCCTCCGCGTCCTCGGGGGACCCCGAGCGTATACAACCCACTCATTATTATGTGAGAGTGTCACGGTTGGAGCCTGGGGGGTCGCGGGGCGCTCCAGGCCTCTGGGGCACGGACCCCGTTCCTCGAAGCCTGCGACTCCTGAGGGCCTAGAGGTGGGCACCGTTGCCGCGGTAGCGCCGCGGCTCCTTGCGGCGCGGACAGGGCCCGGTGCCAGGCCCTCTCGCCGTGCACGAGGTCAGCTCCCGGCGCGTCACCCCGGCGCGCCTCGCCAGGGTGCCCGGGTGCCTCGCTCGGGCACTCGCCCCTTCGTCTCCAAGCAGGCAGCGCCTGGCCCGGTGAAGGGGACGAGTGCTCCTGCTTCCGTCGCCAGGCAGGCAATGCCCAGCCTGGAGATATGGGCGTGTGTTCCACCCTCCGTCTCCAGGCAGGTGGCGCCTGTCCTGACCACGTGGACGAGTGTTCCGGCTTCTGTCGCGAGGCAGGCAATGCCCAGCCTGGAGACATGGGCGTGTGTTCCACCCTCCGTCTCCAGGCAGGCAGCGCCTGTCCCGATGACGTGGATGATTGCTCCGGCTTCTGTCGCTAGGTAGGTAATGCCCAACCTGGAGACATGGGCGTGTGTTCCACCCTCCGTCTCCATGTAGGCAGCGCCTGTCCCGATGACGTGGATGATTGCTCCGGCTTCTGTTGCCAGGCAGGCAATGCCCAGCCTGGAGACATGGGCGTGTGTTCCACCCTCCGTCTCCAGGTAGGCAGCGCCTGTCCTGATGACGTGTGTGCCTCGCAAGGTTGCTCACGCCAGGCAACCTCACGAGGCCGACCGCGCCAGCTCTCCTCACGAAGCCTCTCTCGCCAGGCCCGGCGGTGGCCGCCCGCGAGGATGTGGCCGCTCCACGGGGTGTCGATGCAAACGCGCGGCCCACCGCCCGCATCAGGGGCGGCAGCCGCGCCGGCCGGTGCAAGGCATTGCCTGCCGCGCATCGCCCGCAGCTCGCGAAGCTCCTCTTCTGTGCCGGTGACGAACCTTCTCGAGCCCGACGCCTCGCGCCGCGCTCCTTGCTCGTGGGGGCGCGTACCGAAACATGTTTCCAAGCGGCGCCCGGGCGCCTCTCTCGTTGCTCCCGTCAGGTCTGGAGCTCTTCAGGCTGAAGCCCCCGAGCCTGCTTCAGAGGAGAGTGCCAGAACCCCGCCAGCAGCATTGAGGGCTCAGCCACGCATACCAGCCAGTCGTCATAGCGATTTTTGGCGGGGTGATAACGCAGCAGCTCGCGCGCCACGCTCAACGTAGTCTGCGTGCTCACCGACCATCGGCGAACGCAAGAAGATGACACCATGGCGAGGGGGAGGGTCAGAGTAGCGGCGCGGCCGTCGCGCCGCACGGTGCACAGCAGCGATAGGTCTTGCTGCCCGTGCGCAACTGGGTTGGCGGCAACGCTAGCCGCAGGAGGGGCGGAGCGGCGTGGGAGACCGCGGACCACGGGCACCGTCCAGGCGACGTGGGCAGCTCGACGCTCGGCACGAATTCGGCGGGCACCTGCCATGGGAGCGATGGAGCGGGGACGGAGCGGGACCGGGAAGGATTCCGAAACGCCCCTACCTAGCGTGCCAAATGTCAGATTCAGAGCTCCGTAAACTCAAGAGGGTTCGAACTCTGGGGCATGTGCGAAGATCCTTCCCAGCTCAAGCCTCGTCGTCGTGCAAGAAGATGGACTCAACGGTTTACCCAGGTTCGGGCCACCTTGCGGTATAAAACTCTACTCCTGCTTTTGGTGGATTGGCCTCACGAGGAGGTTTGTGGACGAACAAGTACAATGCTTGAGCGACCTCGCGAGGTCTCTTTGGTGTGGGTGGATCCGATCCCCCTCTATGGTGGTGGCTAGTCCCTATTTATAGCGGGCCTTGGTCCTCTTCCCTTATCGCACTGGTGGGAAGGGATCCCACAACGGCCAAATTTGAAAGGGGACAAGAGGTACAGCTTATCCTGACTAAAGGTGGTCTTCGCCTGCAAAGCTCCTGGCATGACGCAGAGGTGGGCTCGGTGATGACATCCATCCTGCCGAGCCCGTGGTCTTGGTCTCGTTGCACTGAGTGGAAACCTTTGGGGGGCTTCCTTGGGAACCCGCGTCTGTCCTTGCTTCCTTAGCACGAAAGAGGAAATTGTCTCTGCTGCGCCCGCTGGCGCCCGTCTACTTTGGTTGCCGTGGCTGACGTCGTCACAGCCTCCTGAGGCTGGGCGCTGCATAGGAATCTCCGCTCCTCGGGAGGAGGCCTGGGGAGACCGCTCCTCTGGAGGTCTTGGCATCATTCCCCTCGCGAGGCCGGGCCCCTCGCGAGGGTCTTGTCTTGCGGGGTCCGTCGCCAGGCCATATAGGGCCGTCGATGTGGGCCACGCGCTGGGCCGCACGCAGGCAGGTCTGGATACCCCCGATCCCAGAACGCCGACAAGGAGGGAGCTGCTCACCAACCGAAACGAGACTGTCCCCGGCAGCCTCTCTACCAGCGGCTTCAGGAAGCTCTGCCGGGAAATGCTTGCCGGAGTTTAGCTTTCTCCTTTTCCTGGTCATCGTTGACGAGGATACTAATGGCTGAGTGAGGTGGAGGACAAAAGTTACTGGTTCCACAGGAAGCTTTTGCGCGGCGCACTTTGATAGATGATCTGCGACGCTGTTTTCTGCACGTGGTACATGTTCTGCTTGCAATCCATCAAAGTGCTCCTCCAGCTTCCTCACCTCTTCCACGTATGCTTCCATCAACGTACTTTGATAATCTTTGTTGACTTGTTTCACCACGAGTTGAGAATCTCCTCGGATGATGAGCTTCTTGATTCCCAATTCCACCGCGATTCTGAGTCCGGCAAGGAGCCCCTCATACTCAGCAGTGTTGTTTGTGGCCTCCTCCCGGGGAAAGTGCATTTGAACCACATATTTGGGATGCTCTCCGGTAGGGGCGATGAGGAGCACGCCTGCTCCGGCGCCCTGAAGCGAGAAAGCACCATCAAAATACATGATCCATTCCTTAGGCGCTTCTTTGCCGGGGAGAATTGTCTCTGGAACCTCTTCATCTGGCGTGGGCGTCCATTCCGCTATGAATTCCGCCAACGCCCTACTCTGAATTGTGGAAGTGATCTCATACTTCAAACCAAAACTTGACAGCTCTAGCGCCCACTCAACTATCCTGCCAGTGGCTTCGGGGTTCCTTAATATACGCTGCAGTGGAAAGCGGGTGACAACTGTGATCTCGTGGCCTTGGAAGTAGTGGCGCAGTTTCCTCGAGGCCATGATAAGGCCGAAGATCAGCTTTTGCACTCCAGAGTATCTTGACCTAGCCCCTTGTAACAAGGAGCTGACAAACTATACTGGTCGCTGCACCACTTTCTTCTTTGCCACTTCGTTGAAACTGCCTTCGCTCGCTTGCTTACGTTCCCCTTGGTTTGTATCAGGTCCTGCCGTGAATGCTTCGGTTCCACCCCCGGTGAAGTCAGTGGCTGCGGCTACATCTTCATCCACTTCTCGCTGCGCCACCAGTGCTGCACTAACCACTTGATTTGTTGCCGCCAAGTATAGCAGCAACGGTTCTTGCAGTTTAGGCGCGACCAAGGTGGGAGCGGAGGAAAGGTAAGCTTTCAGATCTTGCAGCGCTGCTTCTGCTTCCAGGGTCCACTTCATTGGGCCGACCTTTTTCAAAATCTTGAAAAACGGCAGGGCGCGTTCAGCGGATTTGGAGATGAACCTACTCAACGCGGCAATGCATCCGGCCAAGCGTCTTACGTCCTTGACTGACTTGGGCACTTGTATCTACTCGATTGCTTTGATCTTGTCGGGATTGGCTTCTATTCCTCGCTGAGATACAAAGAACCCAAGCAGCTTGCCGGATGGGACACCAAACACACACTTCTCAGGGTTGAGCTTCAAATTGATATTGCGCAAGTTCATAAAAGTTTCTTCCAAGTCTTGTATGAGGGTTGTTTCATCTCTGGTTTTGACTACTATGTCATCCATGTAGGCTTCCACATTCCTGTGCAACTGAGGTTCAAATCCAATCTGCACAGCCCTTGCAAAGGTAGAACCAGCGCTCTTTAACCCGAAGGGCATACGTACAAAGTAGTACATGCCACACGGAGTTATGAATGCGGTCTTTTCCTCATCTTCCTTGGCCATGAATATCTGGTGGTATCCAGAGTATGCATCCAAAAAGGAAAGCAAGTCACACTCGGAAGTGAAATCAACAATTTGAGTGATGCGCGGAAAGGGAAAAGGGTCCTTTGGGCATGCTTTGTTTAAGTCAGTGAAATCAATGCAAAGCCTCCATTTCCCATTCGCCTTCTGCACCACTACCGGGTTGGCTAACCATGTTGGATGCAACACTCCTCTGACCAAACCAGCTGCTTCGAGCTTCTTGATCTCCTCGGTGATGAACTACTGCCGCTCCAAGGCTTGCTTTCTAACCTTTTGCTTGACGGGCGTGGCATGAGGGCAGATAGCAAGGTGGTGCTCATTTACCTCCCTGGGAACACCGGGGATGTCAAACGGTTGCCAAGCAAACACATCGACATTCGCCCGCAGGAAGGCAACGAGCGCGCTTTCCTATTTGTCATTAAGGGTGGCACTAATGATAAACGTACCATCAGCGCCATCCTGCCCTGCCAGGACCTTCTTCGTCGCAGGATAGGTAACCTTGGATCTTTTGCTAGTGGAACTCTCCGGCAGGTCATCGACGGGTGCAGCGCACTCCTAAGAGGCGCGCTTCCCGGAGTCCTTGCCGGCGTCCCTGCTAGATTTCTTCCCCTTCTTAGATTCCTTGGCGGGAGTTGTGGTTTCCGCGACCTCAGCTGCTACCGCGTCTCGATACATCTTGTCCACACATACAACTGCATCCTTCTTATCAGATGGGATGGAGATGATTCCCACGGGCCCTGGCATCTTCAAAGTGTTGTAAGCATAGTGGGATGCAGCCATGAATTTTGCCAGAGCTGGACGACCAAGAATTCCATTGTAAGGCAGAGGGAGTTCGAGCACATCAAACACCACCTCCTCAGTCCGATAGTTCAACTCCCCGCCAAACGTCATAGGCTAAGTGATCTTTCCCTTGGGTCGGCTCCTGCCAGGGTTGATTCCTTGGAATGTACCCATAGCTTTGAGCTCTTCGTCAGGGATATGCACCCTTACAACCACCTTAGGGGAGATTAAGTTCAACCCCGCCCCGCCGTCAACTAACATCTTGGTTACTTTGAGGTTGCGGATTGTTGGGGAGACCAACAACGGCAAACATCCGACCGTAGTGGTGTGGTCAGGTTGATCCTCTTCGTCAAAGATGATAGGCGTGCGGGACCATTTGAGTGGCCTTCTGGACTCTGCAGCTGGCTCCATGGCATTGATCTCACGCGCCCACTGCTTGAGCTGGCGATGAGAGGAATGCAAGGACGCACCCCCGTCAACACACATGGCTTCAGTTGCCTTCTGGAATTCTTGATCACCAGACTCTTCTCCATCATCCTCATCATCACTCATATCATCTCCTTCTTTCTTCTCACAGCCTCTAGCAGGTTTTTCCTTCTGCTACGGGGCCTTGCCGTGGAGGCCTCCTCTACCACCACAGCCCTTCCCGGCAGCACCATCTTGGCCTCTCTCCTTGTCACGCTTCTCGTATTCATCCTTCTGCTTCTCAACAAGCTTCTCAACTTGGCGGCATTCTTGGAGATCATGACCTTTGGTGTGGCGGATTTTGCAGTATGGCCTGTCAGACTTTCCGGTTTTCTCCGCCGCGGCGGCCTCCCAGCAATCAGCGCACGCGACAGCTATCTTGCTGGGGGTCTCGGCCTTGGCCTTCTTGCCGGCGTTGAGATCACCAGAGCTCTCAACGGCCAACACTGCCTTCCCCTTATGCTTCTTATTGCGCCTTTGGCTTTTCCCCTTCGGGCCAGGGGCATCATCGTCGTCATCTGAGTTGACTTTGATGCCAGCCTCCTCTCCGGGGAGTCGCCTTACTTCCTCGGCATGAGCACACTTGTCCGCCAATGTGTACAACTCATTGACGGTCTTGGGGAGTTTAACATTCATCTTGGCCCGCATCCTCCTGTTGCGCACGTTCGAATGGAATGCGGCAATCACGGCTGCGGGGTGTATCTCTGGAATGTTGCGGTGTACTCAACTGAATCTCTGGATGTATTTCCGCAAGGTTTCTCCCTCCTTCTGCGGAAGAACTTGCAGGTCGCTGGGCTATCCTGGCTCCTGGTGGCCACCTGTGAAGGCGCTGACAAACTCGTTGCACAGGTCAGCCCATGATGAAATAGACTTCTCCGGCAGGTGCATCAGCCACGATCTCACATTTGGCTTGAGCGCCAAAGGGAAATAGTTGGCGAGCACCTTCTCATCTCTTCCCCCGGCGGCTTGAACGACTATCGTATAGATGCCCAGGAATTCCGCTGGGTTTAGCTTCCCGTCGTATTTCTCCGTTAGTTCAGGCTTGAAAGCTCGGGCCGATGGCCAGCGGACCTGTCGCAGCTCGCGAGTGAAGGCAGGGCACCCAACCTCATAAGGCAGGTACCCGCCTGCACTAGGCGCGGGGTCGCCAACATCTGGGCCGTTGCGCCTGTCGGATTGGCGGTGTGCTTCCCGGCGTCGCTCTATGGTGATGCGTGCGTCTTCCCTCCACCGGTCTTCCAGGACACGCCGCTGGACCCGGCGATCGTGCAGGCCGGACGAGATCATAGATGCTTCGTCGAGCTCGTCGGCATGTGGAGCTCGCTGTGGCTGCCTCTGGGTCTTTTGTTGCGGAGGAGATTGCACCGTTGGCGCGGCCCCCTCGACACGACCGCCAGCCTGGGCCGTCGTCGCCGTCCGCGGGCATCGCAACGGCTCTGCATGCTGTGATTTGCTAGCCTCGACGAAGCCGATCAAACTCTGGATCGTGGCTCTCCACTCATCCATCTTGTCAGCTGCCGGTGGGAAATTTAACAACAGCTGGGCCCACGCCATCGCTTTTGCTGCCGTGGTCGGCATGGCTAGAGAGGTGGATCACGACGTTGCTCGACTCCTGGTGGAACCAAGAGGAGCATCACCGCATTCTTGTCGCCGTGCACCGGTCGCCGAGGCGGTCTGACGTGGAGGAGGTTGAACTTGTGGGTCTACGGCCCCGTTTGGAGCTCCGTCTTGCTCTGGGCGAGGTGCGCGCCCAGCAGCCACGCCTGCGACAGGTGCAGCTGGAAGATCACGGCTTGCCCCAGATTGGGCACCGCTGTTGCGGCCGCGGCCACCAATGCGGCGGGGATGTGGAGACCGAACGTTTCCTCCTCCCGTGGCACTAGGGCCGAGCTCGCCAAAATGTTGCTACTGTTGCTCCTCTTCAGCGTTCCCCACTCCAGCTCCGGCCGCGGGGGACACGACGGTGGCGCCGCCTGCGCCAGTCACGTCGCCCACGACGCCCACCTCATCTGTCACCGCCGCGGTGCCAATGGCGTCCGCAGCTGCGTGCGAGGGGGCCTTCGAAGTGGAGGGATGCGTAGTCGCGCCGGTCTTCTTCTTGGGAGCCATAGATGAAGAAGACGGCGATCAAGATCGAGGCGCTACTCACGATCTCTGGTTCGCGCAAATGACGCTCCCCCTACCTGGCACGCCAAGGATGTCGGGTCACGATGCACACGATCACCTATGGGACCACGGGCCCCTTTGTGGTTCGAAAGGGGTGAGGTCACATTCCACAAAGAGCAGAGGTGGTCAGATAACACAACGACGAGACGCTCGTGTTTTACCCAAGTTCGGGCCGCTGGGAAGCGTAAAACCCTACTCCTGCTTTGGTGGATTGATCGGAGGAACACGAAGCACACGCAGTGCTCGAACCCGGCAAGGTTGCCTTCGGGAGAGCTGCTACGCAAGTACAAGTGTCCAAAGGCCCGAATCTGTAGCTAGGTTGCCTTGGGCCTCCTTTTATAGCTCAAGGGGCAACCACAGTTGCAAAACAGACATTATCTAGTGATTAGATAGCTAACAATGCTATCATACCTAACTCTGGCACTTAGGACAACATGCCATAAATGATAGCCTAGGTGGCGTGCGGGGATGCATCCCCGGCAGGCTTCTACCACCGCTTTAGCTAACTATTGCTCAATATCTTGACACGCCTCTAGACAGGTGTCAAATGGGCATAATCTGCCTCCCAGCAAGCCACCACGTACTTAGCGAGAGCCACTTAGCCACCTGAGGGCTCGACACCGCATCGACAAATGACTGGCGTTGCGATGCGGTGGAGCGGCGACCGATCGGCTCGCGCCTACCGGGGGATGGCTTGCCAGGTCTTCCTGAAGGCGTGCACGCTTCGGTCCCCGGCAGGCACCGGGGACGTGACTGGCGCGGTTCGGGCCCGTCCTGGGCCGTTGCATCGACCTTGCCGGCATTGCTTTAGCCAGCGTAGGTTGCTTCTGCCGGATTATAGGTCTTGAATATTGGTTTCGTCTTCTTGATGCGCTCCTTGATCTCACGTAGAGCGGCTTCTCTGGCTTGGACTGGGTTCTGACTGTACTTGTGTTGATGGGTTGTGCTACTACTACCTGTGCATAAGTCAGGTGCACTGGGTACCCCATTCCTAGTGCACCGACACCCCAGTTATGAAACCAAGGTATCGAACCAGTAGGAGGATCACCACCATTACGTAAACAGTACCTGCACACAAAGAACAAATACTTGCAACCCGACGCGAAAGAGAGGTTGTCAATCTCTCTACGGTAAAAAGATAGATTAGGATATGATAGATTGGAGAGATAGATCTCTCAAGAACACAAAATAAAAAGGGCAAATAAAAAGTGCAGCAAGGTATTTTTGGGTTTTTGGAATAATAGATATAAAAACAAAAGCGGCAAAAAGATAGATCGGAAAGCAATATGTTGGAAAAGTAGACCCGGGGGCCGTAGGTTTCACTAGTGGCTTGTCTCATGAGTATAGCACACGGTGTGTGAACAAATTACTGTTGGGCAATTGAGAGAAGATCAAATAATCATGACGATATCCAAGGCGATGATCATTATATAGGCATCATGTCCAAGATTAGTAGACCGAAACGATTCTGCATCTACTACTATTACTTCACACATTGACCGCTATCCAACATGCATCTAGTGTATTAAATTCATGGAAAAATGGAGTAATGCAATAAGAACGGTGACACGATGTAGACAAGATCTATTCATGTAGGAATATACCCCATCTTTTTATCCTTAATAGCAATGATACATGCGCGCCTCTCTGCCCCTTCTATCACTGGGAGAGGACACCGTAAGATCAAACCCATCACAAAGCACCTCTTCCCATGGCAAGAAAAATCGATCTAGTTGGCCTACCTAAACCAAAGATTCGAAGAAGAAATACGAGGCTATAAGTAATCATGCATATAAGAGATCAAAGAAGACTCAAATAATATTCATGGATAGAAACTGATCATGAACTCAAAATTCATCGGATCCCAACAAACACACCGCAAAAGTCTACATCAAATAGATCTCCAAGAGACCATTGTATTCAGAATCAAAAGAGAGAGAGAGAGGATGCCATCTAGCTACTGCCTACGGACCCATAGGTCTATGGTGGACTACTCACGCATCATCAGAGAGGCAGCAATGAGGATGATGAACCCCTACGTGATGGTGTTAGATTGGATCTCGCGGTTCTGGAACTTGCGGCGGCTGGATGTGTTTTTCGTCAACTCGTTTAGGGTTTCTAGAATATTTGGGAATTTATAGGCGTCAGAGGCGGTGGAGAGGGGTCCCGAGGAAGGCACAACCCATCATGGCGCGCCCTGGTGGGTTGTGGTCTCCTCGACCCTCCCCTCTGGCACTTCTTTGGCCCACTGGATGTCATCTGGACCAAAAAAAATCTCCAAAAAGTTTCGCGATGTTTGGGCTTTGTTTGGTACTGATATTCTGCGAAGTAAAAAAGAAGCAAAAAACAGTAGCTGGCACTTTGCCACTATGTCAATAGGTTAGTCCCAAAAATGATATAAAGTTGCTATAAAATGATTGTAAAACATCCAAGATTGATAATATAACAGCATGGAACAAGCAAAAATTATAGATACGTTGGAGACGTCTCAGTCGCACCCAGAAGGGTGCGGTGTTCTTCGGCGATGGAGGAGTCATTTAAACTGTCCTCCATCATGGCCGCTCACCCGATCTGAGTCCACTCTGTTACAGGCGGCTCCCGGTGCGGCGTTGCGGTTTCTCTCCTCGGAGAAACTGGAGTAGACGACTCCGAAGGCTTAGAGGCCTCTGGAACTGACTTCGGAGAAGGCCCGGGTTGACCGAGCTCTCCCTCCTTGTTTACTAGGAGGGATTCACCCTCTTGCTCTTTGGTGGCCGAGGTGTTAGCCTCGGTCATAACATCATCACCCCCGCCCCTTGTGTCCGGCTCAAGGAGGGTCTTTTGGGGCACCACCTCCTCGGTGGCCGGGGGAAGGGAGTTATGGCATGCGGTCCCACTCTCCGCTAGATCGGCTGGTGCAGAGTCCCCTTCTGAGGTTTGGTCGGTTGGGAGATCATGCGGTGGACTGCAAAAAAGCCTATATACAGCTCATAACAAAATCCTTGAGAAGGAAAAAATGTCATAGTCTATGGATTCATACCTTTGCACTTGGGGCTTGACTCTGAGGGTCCTTCGAGGAGCCCTTCCAAAATTCTCGGACTCCTAGTTGGAGTCCGAAAGGTCATCAAACAAGGCCACCTTAGGCATGCATGGTCTTTTTGGGGCGGCAGGAGCTAGATCCCCCTCGGTGTCTTCGGACGCCGCCCTCTTCTTCGTGTGGGAGGAATCACTTTCCTCCCCATCATGTTCCATCTCTCCTTCAAGAGTAGAAGGAGCATGTGTTTCCTCGGATATAGTATCCGGAAGGCCCTTTGAGCTGAGACCCCCTCGGGGTCTCCTTCTTCTCATCTTTCTTCTCCTCCCTCTTCTTCGGCACCACGTACGACTTTTCGACCAGCATGGCCATCAGCAAGGGCGTTCTGGGGCCCTCGGGCAGCGGTGCCGGGCACTTGATCCGCTAGGATTTCTCTAGCCAGATCTGAACACAGGGAAAACAGGGGGTGAGAGCCTTGTCAAAGGGAAAGATTCGAACACAAATAATGGAGTATTACCGGTCCGGGAGGGTTCGTGGCATCGATGCCGATGTCCTCCTCTTCGGCAGTCCAGTTCTTTCTTGGCTTGAACAACACCTTCCACAGCTTCTCGTGGGTGATGCGAAAGAATTGTTGCACAGTGACCGGGTCATCCGAGCTGTAGTCCCACATAGGGGCAGCCTGGTGTTGATAGGGGAGAAGGCGGCGATAGAGTATGACCTGGACGGTGTTGGGCAGCTCGATGTTCTTCTCCACCAGGGTGGAGATGCACCTTTGTAGCATCTTCACCTCTGTTGTGTCACCCCAATCAAGCCCCTTCTTGGTCCATGAGACAAGTCTGGTGGGAGGACAGGATCTAAATCCGGATGGAGCCGCCCATCCCTCTTCACGCGGTTCAGTGATGTAGAACCACTCCCGCTAGCATACCTTGACGGTATATATGAAGGAACCGTCCGACCATTGAACCAGGGGAAGCTTGCTGATCATCACTCCCCCGTAGTCTACCTGCTCGCCGCTAACTACCTTCGGCTTAAGGTTGAACACCTTCAACCATAAGCCGAAGTGGGGTTGGACCCGAAGAAAGGCCTCGCAGATAGTAATAAAATAAGAAATATGCATAAAAGAATTCGGGGGGAGATCATGGAAGTCTAGCCCGTAGTAAAACATCATAACCCTCACAGAGGGGTGGAGGGGAAATCCTAGGCCCCGTTGAAAGTGGGGGATGAACACCACCCTCTCGCCCTCTCTAGGTGAGGGTACAACCTGGTTCTTCTCCGGGGCGCGATGAGCGATATTCGCCGACAAGTAGCAGGCGCGCTTCAACTCTAAAATGTCCTTTTCAATGACACAGGAGGCCTCCCACTTGCCCTTGGAGCCCGCTCCGGCCATGGCCGAATTGGAAAAGCGGTTTTGTGGAGTTTTGGGGGGAAGGGAGCTTGGCAGCCTAGAGCACAGAAGGTTAGGGAAGACGATGGCAATGGGGGATTTGAGAAGTGTACAAGGGCTGTATTACCAAGAGTGATGTGACACCATCTACGGAGCAGAGGGTGTACAAGGGGAGATCTGATCTTCATGGCATAGGACCGATAAATGGATGGGGATAACTAGCTGCAAGCAGCCGAAAAACGAAAAATAAGAGATTATGACCCAACGAGGAGGATGCTCACTGAAGCCTGCTATCCGAACATTCGACGATCCACAACTCGCAATACTACCCCACGCAACCACGCTCAAGTCGTGGAGCACAGGATAGGTGCAATCCGCAAGGAAACCACGAACTCTAACCCACACAACACGATCTAGTCGTGGAGCACGAATTAAGAGCAATTTCTCAAGGAATCACGATAATAAGGGTAATAAGATCTCCCCAATCTCAGGAGGAGTCTATGTCTTGGTATTTGATAGAAATGGCAAAAAGTCCCTCACGAAGGGAGAGCTAGCCTATTTATAATATGCACAACCCCCCTGGTTAGGTGTGAAAACAAACTAGCTTTGGGAACTAGCTTAGGTGTGAAAGAGAACCAACTTTGGTTTGACTAAATGGTTTGTGACTAAATAAGGTAGCTTCTGGAAATCTCTAGTTGGAGGTGGTTGGGGGTTCCCGACCAAACATTGTTTACTGGAGTCGAACAATGTTTCCTTCAGTAGAAAACTCGAGTTCTGGAAACCTTTCGCAAGTTGGGTTATCCAAACTCGTGCATAACATTGCTTCACCATCGCCAAAACATGGTTTCTTCAGTAGACCACATATTTCTTCATGACTTTGTTTCTTCATCATAAAACATTGTTTCGGCACAGACTAAAAGTGTTGTTGGTCTTCTTCGACGTTGCACCTGAGTTCAACAACCAACGAAGGAGATGAAAGTACAACCATGTGTTCAAGATTACAATATGAACTTAAGTTAGCGTTCACCTGGCAATGTATTTGTTTGACACAAATTATTATGATTTCTTCTTTGATGACAGGGGGTGTACAAAGGGTTGTCATGTCCTTATCATCCTCCCCCTCTTGAAAAGGAGTCATCCTCGACTCTAAGGGTTCAATGGTTTTCATGCTTGTCAGATTTCGGGCTCCGCAAAACCCAAGGAGGTTTGAACTCAGGGGCGTGTGCGAAGATCTCCACCAGCTTTGATCCCAAGCTCACAGCTCGATAGCCTAGCTCGACGAACTCGCTCGATGGCGAGGAAGAAGATAGCACACGATGATTTACCCAGGTTCAGGCTGCTGTGAAGCGTAAAACCCTACTCCTGCTTTTGGTGGATTGCCTCTCGAGGAGGTTTGTGGATGAACTAGTACAGTGGTGAGTTGTCTCGCGAGGGCGCTCGGGTGGTGTTCGCTCTCTCTCCTCTACGGAGCGGGCTAGCCTCTATTTATAGTGGCCCGGGTCCTCTTCCCTTGTCGCAATGGCGGGAAGGGATCCCACAATGGCCAAATTCGAAGGGGGACAAGGAGTACACCCTTATCCTGACGAAAGTTGGTCTTTGCCTGCAAAGTAGCCGGTGGTGATGCAGAGGTGGGCTCGGCGATGACGCCCATCCTGCGGGGCTCGTGGTCTTGGTCTCGTTGCACCGGAATGGAAACCTTTGGGGGTGCTTTGGAAAACTGCGCTCGCCCCTGCCTCCTTTGCACCAAAGAGGAAACTATCTCCTCTGGCGCGCTGGTGCCCGCCTGACCCGCCTTGCGTCATCCTTGACCTCCCGAGGCCGAGCATTGCATAGAGATCTCCACCACTCAGGAGGGGCCTGTGGAGGCCTCTTATCTCTGAGGGCCTTGGCACCATCTCCCTCGTGAGCTCGGGGCTCTCCCGAGGGCCCTGTCTTGAGCCGGGCCGCATAGGCCGTACCGGGTCTCCGTAGTGGGCCACACCGTTCCCAGGACGCCGACAGTAGCCCCCGGGCCCAAGGCACGCTCGGGCTGGCTTCGGGGCGAAGCCGGAGAAGATGGCCCGAAGTGCCGCGGGCCCCAAAGGCCTGCGAGCCCAGTCTGTCGCATGGTAAACAACGAAGCACGGATGCCTCCGCTTCCCCATGGCGCCTAGGCAACCGCTCCGTCTAACCAGCAACCGGCGCACGTCGCAGGGCCATCATTGCCAGGGATGGGGGAAGGTGCTGGTTGGCCTCCACCCGGCTATAAATGGGTGGGGGGAGCGGAGCCCCCAGCCCATTCGTACTCCTTGCTCCCCCTCCTTCATCCTTCGCCTCCTCTATCATGACGCCGGTGAGGAGGTTTTCCGCCGCCGAGAAGGGGAAAGCCTGTCAGGGGGTGCCGGACCAACAGCCTCCCAAGAGGAGCAGGGGTCGTCCTCGCAAGTATACTGAGGCATCGGCGGCGGCGCCCCGTGGGCATGGGCATCCCTCCGCGAGGACTGGTGCTTCTACCGGCGCAGCCAGAGGCGACGGGGGTGGCAGCCGTGGCCGGGGAGGGAGACCCGCAGTTGGTGCTCAGCCACCGCACCCGCAAGCCCGCACGGCCGACACGGGCCTGGAGTTCCTGGTGCCGGTGGAGAGGCCGGCGAGCACCTGGTTGCAGCTCCCGCGCTCCTTCGTGGAGACGTTGCGGGCTAACGAGCCCGCAGGTCTGTGGCTGCAGGCTGATGGTTGTTGCAGTGGCGCGTTGTGGGTGGAGGTCGAGGTTACCCCCGCAGGCAATGCCTTTTTGAGTCGTGGGTGGCAGACCTTCGCCCGCGCCCACGGCCCGGAGGGGAGGCCCACGCTCCATTTCAAGCACGACGGCGCCGCGGCTCTTTTCGTCAAGATCTTCGGGGAGGATGGTAGGCGCTTGGGGTGCTGCCCGGAGGATGGCGGCAACGGCGATCTTGGAGGTGAGCATGCCCTTGGCGACGGCCGCCATGCTTCCAGCAGCAGTGACACCTCCTTCGAAGAGAGCCCGAGCGACGACAGCTACAACGCCCCGCCGCGTCGGCGTGCTCGGACTTCGGGGGGGACCCAGCCGCGACGGTGCCGCTCCCCTGCTCGGGAAGCGGCCACGCCGGCGTGCCACCATGGCCCCGTCAAGGAGGAGGAGGACTCCGAATGAGCGCCGGCACGCCGGGGCCGGGGCCTCAGGAGCGGTAGCCCCCCAGGGGGGGGCTCCTTCGCCTTCTTTTCATTTCCTCTTCCTGTAACCAAAAAATCATGGGGGGCCCTTCTGGGCATGTAATGAACTTTGGCGCTTGCGCCCTTTTATTAGCATTCTCATCACGTATTGCGGTCCCTGCGTTATTGTTAATCGAGACTTCCAGTTGATCGCGGTTAGGGTACTTAGCTCGATGCGTCCGCGGTGGGCTTCTGCGTCGTAAGGTCTGGCAGTGGCACCTGGTGAGCCAGTGGCACCTGGGGAGCTTGGGGAGGTTCCTCCTTCGTGCGAGTGAGGCGGTTTGGGGGGCCCCTTTCGGCACTCTACATCTGCGGGGCCTGATCCCGCGCATGCCCTGACCACCGTTGGGGCGTCCGGATCACCATGACGAGACCAAGGGGCGAGGCCTCGACCGCTGTTGGGGCGTCCGGATCACCAGGACGAGACCAAGGGGCGAGGAGCCACGCGATCGGTGAGGCTCCTGAGGCGCGATGCTCAGGAGCCCCCCTTGATGCTCAAGCACCGCTCTACGTCTGCAGGGCCCGATCCCACGCATGCCCCGACCACCGTTGGGGCGTCCGGATCACCAGGACGAGACCAAGGGGCGAGGCCTCGACCGCCATTGGGGCATCCGGATCACCAGGACGAGACCAAGGGGCAAGGAGCCACGCGACCGGTGAGGCTCCTGAGGCGCGATGCTCAGGAGCCCCCCTTTGATGTTCAAGCTGCGACCATTCCTTTCCGCCGGTTCCTTCCCCAGGAGGCTTGAGCCTCGAGAGGCTCTAAGACAGCGCGCCGGGCCGCGGCGGAGCCCCCGAGCGAGGGTGAGGCGGCACACACTTGCTAGCTCATTCGAGAGCGCCACGCGAGGACCAAGACGCCAAGGCCACGTGGGGACCAGGACGCCAAGGCCTTGGTGAGGTATGCGCACCGTGCCCTGTAGCCCCCGCTCGCGGGGCGCGAGAGGGAGAGGCTGGCAGGCGTTAACCCAGAGAAAGAAACTTCAAGATAAAAAACTGCAAGGAGAAAATATTCCCGCCCCTTTTCTTAAATAGAGTCAAAAATCCTCGAGTTTCATTCCAGGAAAATGGCAAATTCGAATACAAGAAAAGCAAAGAACAACCGCGTCCGACACCTAGGCTAGTCTTCGTCTTCCCCCAACGCGGAGCATAGGGCATCCACGTTGCGTGGGCATAGTCATTGGAGGACAGTGTTGTCCGCCAGCGCGAAGCATGGGGCTTCCACTTGGGCGTGGGTGGGAACCCCTCCGCGTCCTCGGGGGGCTCCGGGCGTATACAGCCCACTCATTATTACGTGAGAGTGTCACGGGTAGAACTTGCGGAGGTGTTGGATGTTCCAGGCATTCTGGATGGGGACCCCGTCCTGAGTCTCCAGGCGCACGACGCCAGGCCTGGAGATGCGGGCGACCCTGAACGGGCCCTCCCACATGGGTGAGAGCTTGTGCAAGCCCTCCCTAGAAAGGACCTGCCTTAGGACGAGGTCTCCGACTTCGAGGGTCCTGGAGCGGACGTTACGGCAATGGTAACGCCGCAGCGCCTGCTGGTACCTCGCAGCTCAGAGCGAGGCTTGACGACGGGCCTCGTCCCCGAGCATGAGGTCTGTCCCCCGCGAGGCATCCTGACGCTCCTTGTCGAATGCCAAGACCCGCGGCAATCGATGCTTGACCTCGTGTGGGAGGACGGCTTCAGCTCCGTAGACGAGGAAGAACGGGGTCTCGCCGGTGGGCTTAGTCGTAGTGGTGCGGATGGACCACAACACGGACTGAAGCTCATCGAACCAACCCCTGCCGCAGGCCTTGAGCTTCTTCTTGAAGCTCCTTGCCTTGAGGCCCCGCAGGACCTCCGCGTTGGCGCGCTTTGCCTTACCGTTGCTTCGTGGGTGTGCCACTGAAGCGTAGCATATCTGCGTTCCAAGGTTAGTACAATATGTCCTGAAAAGGTTGCTTGTGAACTGCGAACCGTTGTTGGTGATGATGCGGTTGGGGACGCCGAAGCGGCTCACGAGGCCCTTGATAAACTTGACGGCCGACCCGGCGGGGATGGCGTGGACGGGCTCCACCTCCTCCCACTTGGTGAACTTGTCGATGGCGACGTAGAGGTAGCGGTATCCGCCGGCCGCTCGCGGAAAGGGCCCCAATATATCCAGCCCCCAAACCGCGAAGGGCCAGGAGAGCGGGATGGTTTGGAGGCCCTGCGTGGGCTGATGAATCTGCTTGGCATGGAATTGGCAACCCTCGCAGGACCGGACCAGCTCGGTGGCGTCGTTGAGCGCCGTAGGCCAGTAGAAACCAGTGCGGAATGCCTTCCCTACAAGGGTGCGTGACGAGGAGTGGTGGCCGCAGTCTCCTCCATGGATGTCGGCCAGCAACTCGCGCCCCTGTTCTTTGGACACGCATCGCAATGCGACGTCGTTCGGGCGCCTGCGGTATAGCTTGCCGTCCCGCAAACAATAAGCTGTGGCCTGTCATACCACGCACTCTGCATCTTCCTCCTTTTCTGGTAGCGTGCCGTGGAGCAGGTAGGCCTTGAGCTCTTGTGTCCATTCGCCTGCTTGGGGCTCCAGTGCCAGGAGTAGTCGGGCTCCCGAGGCCGGACCACAAGGGGGAGCTGCCGAGGGCGGCGCTGGGGGTAGCTCTTCATTCTGCGGCGCCTGGTCCGCGGGTGGGGGTGCCGCGGATGGCTTGAAGAGCTATTCCTCGAAGACGCCCAGCTCCCGAGGCTCGCGATGCGATGCCCTCTTGGCGATGTCGTCGTCCTCCTTGTTCGCGTCGCGCGGGATGTGCTGCAATTCCAAGCTCTGGAAAACGCTTTTCAATCTTACGTACCTCTTCCAAGTATGCCTCCATGTGCTCGTCCTTAGGCGTATACTCCTTGTTGGAGAAGTTGACGAGGAGCTGGGAGTCGCCCTTGATGGTGAGGCGCTGGATCCCCAAGGCGGCCGCGGCCTTGAGGCCGGCGATTAAGCCCTCGTACTCCGCGATGTTGTTGGAGACCTTCTCGCCATGCTGGAAGCAAAGTTGCACGGCATAGTAGAGCTTGTCCCCGGTCGGAGAGATGAGTACAACTCCGGCCCCTGCTCCCCTACGCGCGAAGGCCCCATCGAAGTGCATGATCCAACCGTCAGGCGCCTCGTCGCCGAGGGTGAGGGACTGGCCCTCGTCCAGCCCTCGGTCGGGAGCGTCCGTCCACTCGGCCACAAAATCCGCCAGGGCCACCCACTTGATGACCCTGGTCGTGCTGAACTCTAACTCGAAGGCTTGCAGCTCGATGTTCCATTCTACGACCCTCCCTGCTGCGTTGGGGTTGCGCAACACTTTCTCCAAGGGATATGCGGAGACGACCTTGATGGGGTGGCCCTGTAAGTAATGGTGCAGTTTCCTTGAAGCGACGAGAAGCGCGAGCAAGATCTTCTGCTGCATAGGGTAACACGAGCGCGCGTCCCGCAGTACGGTACTGATGTAGTACACCGGGTGCTCGACGAGGGAGAAGCCTTCCGCGCCGCCCTGCTTCGCAGTGGGCTCATGAGATCCAGGTGCCTCGGGGGTCGCCGGGGCGGCTGAGGCCTCAGGAGTGTCGTCTTGAAGAGGTGAGGGCTCCAGGGCATTCTGCGAGTCACCTTGCTTTATGCCCGGGGGCCCGCCCGCGCCTGAGGGTGTAGCGCGCGTGCTGGCACGTTCCTCCCTGACCGCTACGAGCGCAGCACTGGCGGAGTGCAGGGTGATACGTCTCCAACGTATCTATAATTTTGGATTGTTCCATGCTATTATATTATCTATTTTGGATGTTTTATATGCATTAATATGCTATTTTATATTATTTTTGGGACTAACCTATTAACTTAGTGCCCAGTGCAAGTTTCTGTTTTTTCCTTGTTTTTGAGTATTGTAGATAAGGAATATCAAACGGAGTCCAAACGGAATAAAATCTTTGGGATGATTTTTCTTGGACCAGAAGAAACGTACCAGACTTGGAGATGAAGGCAGGAGACCTGCCGGGAGGTCACAAGCCTGCAGGGCGCGCCCTAGGGGGGGCGCCCCCTGGCTTGTGGCCCCACGGCAGACCTCCTAACCCTATTCTTTGGCCTATAAATTCCCAAATATTCCCCCAATACTAGAACAAGCCACGAAAATACTTTTCCGCCGCCGGAAGCCTTTGTTCCCGTGAGATCCCAGCGTGGGGCCTTTTCCGGTAATCTGCCGGAGGGGGATTCGACCACGGAGGGCATCTACATCAACTCCATTGCCCCTCCGATGATGCGTGAGTAGTTCACCACAGACCTTCGGGGCCATAGCTAGTAGCTAGATGGCTTCTTCTCTCTCTATGATCTTCAATACCATGTTCTCCATGATCTTCATGGAGATCTATCCGATGTAATACTCTTTTGCGGTGTCTTTGTCGAGATCCGATGAATTGTGGGTTTATGATCAGATTATTTATGAATATTATTTGAGTCTTTTCTGAATTCTTATATGCATGATTTCATATCTTTGCATGTCTCTTCGAGTTATTGGTTTGGTTTGGCCAACTAGATTGGTAATTCTTGCAATGGGAGAAGTGCTTAGTTTTGGGTTCAATCTTGCGGTGTCCTCACCCAGTGACAAAGTAGGGGTAGCGAGGCACATATTTGTATTGTTGCCATCAAGGATAAAAAGATGGGGTTTTCATCATATTGCTTGAGTTTATCCCTCTACATCATGTCATCTTACCTAATGCGTTACTCTGTTCTTCATGAACTTAATACTCTAGATGCAGGCAGGAGTCGGTCGATGTGTGGAGTAATAGTAGTAGATGCAGAATCATTTCGGTCTACTTGACACGAACGTGATGCCTATATGCATAATCATTGCCTTGGATATCGTCATAACTATGCGCTTTTCTATCAATTGCTCGACAGTAATTTGTTCACCCACCGTATTATTTGCCTTCAAGAGAGAAGCCTCTAGTGAAACCTATGCCCCCCGGGTCTATTTTCCATATTATATTTTCAGATCTATTTACTTTTGTTTTTACTTTTCGTTTTAGTAATCTTTTCCATCTATCTCTATTGAATCTCATCCTTGCAAGTAATCGTGAAGGGATTGACAACCCCTTTATAGCGTTGGGTGCCAGTGTTTGATTATTTGTGTAGGTGCATCTATTGGTGACTTGCTTGTGTCTCCTACTGGATTGATACCTTGGTTCTGAACAACTAAGGGAAATATTTATCTACTCTGCTGCATCACCCTTTCCTCTTCAAGGGAAAACCAACGCATGCTCAAGAAGTAGCAAGAAGGATTTCTGGCGCCGTTGCCGGGGAGATCTACATCAAGCCTACCAAGTACCCATCACAAACTCATCTCTTGCATTTACATTATTTGCCATTTGCCTCTCATTTTCCTCTCCACCACTTCTAAAATGATTTTCAGAAAAAAACCAAAAAGATTTGCCTTTTTATTCGCCCTTCTTCCGTTCGTCTTTTCGTTTGCTTTTTTGCTTGTGTTGCCATGTGCCTTCTATTTGCTTGCATCTTCGCTTGCTAAAAATCTATTGATATGGATCCTCATACACTTGATAATCTTTTCAAAAGGCCAAATTATGATGAACCAATTGCTAGTGAGTTGAGTGCACTTGATTATCTCTATGAAGTTTTGTGTGAAAATCATGAATCTGAAAATTTTGATGAAGTGTTGAAAGAAGAAACTTATAAGGTGATTCATGATAGCTCCTTGATTGAAAAGCATGATTGCAATGATGTTACTATAAATTCTATTAATGTCAATTATGCTAATTATATGCAAAGCCACAATCTTGGGGATGCTATGTTTGATGAAGATGATATTTTTTGTCCCCCAAGTTTTGATGAGCAAATTCATTATGATGATTGCATGCTCGTGTATCATGAAAAGAATGATTTATGTGATAGTTATATTGTTGAATTCTTTCTATATGCTACTGAAATTTATTATGAGGGAGGAACATATGCTTGTAGGAATTGCAATAATATCAAGTTTCCTCTCTATGTGTTCAAAGTTTTGAAGTTGTGCTTGTTTTGCCTTCCTATGCTAGTTGATTCTTGTTCCCATAAATTGTTTGCTCACAAAATCCCTATGCATAGGAAGTGGGTTAGACTTAAATGTGTTTTTCATGCTATTCATGATGCTCTTTTGCATATCTCAATTACTACTTTTTATGTGAGCATCATTGAAATCGTTATGCCTAGCTTGGGGCGTAAAACGATAGCGCTTGTTGGGAGGCAACCCAATTTTATTTTTATGATTTCTGTTTTTGTTTATGTTTTTGTGTGTTTTACACATTATTACCTCTCTAGTAATTGTGTTTTGGTATTTTAATTAGTGTTTGAGCCAAGTAAGACCTTTGGGATGGTCTACGGTGATTGTTGTTTTGATTTTGCTGAAAAACAGAAACTTTTGCGCTCAGTCCTGGAATTTTATAAATTCATCAGAGCATCCAATGAGTCTGAAATTTTTACACAAGATTGATATACAAATTTCCATGCTTTTACTATTTTTTCAGATTTTTGGGAGTTACAGAAGTATTCGAAGTCTATAGATTACTACAGACTGTTCTGTTTTTGACAGATTCTGTTTTCTATGTGTTGTTTGCTTATTTTGATGAATCTATGGGTTGTATCGGGGGGTATGAACCATGGAGAAGTTGGAATACAGTAGATATTACACAAATATAAATAAAGAATGAGTTCACAACAGTACCTAAAGTGGTGATTTATTTTTCTTATACTAACGGATCTCACGAGTTTTCTGTTGAGTTTTGTGTTGTGAAGTTTTCAAGTTTTGGGTAAAGATTTGATGGACTATGGAATAAGGAGTGGCAAGAGCCTAAGCTTGGGGATGCCCAAGGCACCCCAAGCCATATTCAAGGATACCAAAGAGCCAAAGCTTGGGGATGCTCCGGAAGGCATCCCCTCTTTCGTCTTCAATCCATCGGTAAATTTACTTGAGGCTATATTTTTATTCACTACATGATATGTGTTTTGCTTGGAGCGTCTTGTATGATATGAGTCTTTGCTTTTTAGTTTGCCACAATCATCCTTGCTGCACACATCTTTTGAGAGGGACACGCTGAATCGTGAATTTATTAGAATACTCTATGTGCTTCACTTATATCTTTTGAGCTAGGCAATTTTGCTCTAGTGCTTCACTTTTATCTTTTTAGAGCACGGTGGTGTTTTATTTTATAGAAATAATTAAACTCTCGGACCTCACTTATATTATTTTGAGAGTCTTTAAACAGCATGGTAATTGGTTTAGGTTATGAATTTGGTCCTAATATAATAGGCATCCAAGAGGGATATAATAAAAACTTTCATATTAGGTGCATTGAATACTATGAGAAGTTCGATTCCTTGCATATAGTTTTGAGATATAAAGATGGTGATATTAGAGTCATGCTAGTGAGTAATTATGGATTGGTAGAAATACTTGTGTTGAAGTTTGTGATTCCCGTAGCATGCACGTATGGTGAACCGTTATGTAACGAAGTCGGAGCATGATTTGTTTAATGATTGTCATCCTTTGTGTGAGGGTCGGGAGCGCGCGATGGTTACTCCTACCAACCTCTCCCCTAGGAGCATGCATCTAATACTTTGCTTCGATAACTAATAGACTTTTGCAATAAGTATGTGAGTTCTTTATGACTAATGTGAGTCCATGGATTATATGCACTCTCACCCTTCCACCTTTGCTAGCCTCTCTAGTACCGCGCAACTTTCGCCGGTGCATTAAACCCACCTTCCTCAAAACAGCCACCATATACCTTCCTCAAAACAGCCACCATACGTACCTATTATGGCATTTCCATAGCCATTCCGAGATATATTGCCATGCAACTTCCACTGTTCCGTTTATTATGACTTGCACCATCATTTTCATATTGCTTTGCATGATCGTAAGACAGCTAGCATGATGTTTTCAATGTCATTTGCTATGCTAGATCGTAGCACATCCCGGTACACCGCCGGAGGCATTCATATAGAGTCATATTTTGTTCTAAGTTTCGAGTTGTAATTTCGAGTTGTAAGTAAATAAAAGTGTGATGATTTTCATTATTTGAGCATTGTCCCATGAGAGGAAAGGATGATGGAAGCTATGATTCCCTCACAAGATGGGATGAGTCTCCGGACTTTACAAATAATAAAAGAGGCCAGTGAAGCCCAAATAAAAAAAAGAGGCCAAAGATGCCCACCAAAAAAATGATGAGAGAAAAGAGAGAAGGGACAATGCTACTATCCTTTTCCACACTTGTGCTTCAAGTAGCACCATGATCTTCATGATAGAGAGTCTCCTATTTTGTCACTTTCATATACTAGTGGCAAGTTTTCATTATATAACTTGGCGTGTATATTCCAATGATGGGCTTCCTCAAAGTGCCCTAGGTCTTCGTGAGCAAGCGAGTTGGATGCACACCCACTTAGTTTCTTTTTGAGCTTTCATACACTTATAGCTCTAGTGCATCCGTTGCATGGCAATCCCTACTCACTCACATTGATATCTATTGATGGGCATCTCCACAGCCCGTTGATACGCCTAGTTGATGTGAGACTATCTTCCCCTTTTCCTCACAACCTCCACCATATTCTATTCCACCTATAGTGCTATATCCATGGCTCACGCTCATGTATTGCGTGAGAGTTGAAAAGGTTTGAGAACATAAAAAGTGTGAAACAATTGCTTGACTTGTCATCGGGGGTGTGCATGATTTAAATACTTTGTGTGGGGAAGATGGAGCATAGCCAGACCATATGATTTTGTAGGGATAACTTTCTTTGGCCATGTTATTTTGAAAGGACACAATTGCTTTGTTAGTATGCTTGAAGTATTATTGTTTTTATGTCAATATTAAGCTTTTGTTTTGAATCTTATGGATCTGAATATTCATGCCACAATAAAGAATATTACATGGATAAATATGTTAGGTAGCATTCCACATCAAAAATTCTGTTTTTATCATTTACCTACTCGAGGACGAGCAGGAATTAAGCTTGGGGATGCCTGATGCGTCTCCAACATATCTATAATTTTTGATTGTTCCATGCTATTATATTATCTGTTTTGGATGTTTTATATGCAATAATATGCTATTTTATATTATTTTTGGGACTAACCTATTAACTTAGTGCCCAGTGCCAGTTTCTGTTTTTTCCTTGTTTTTGAGTATTGTAGATAAGGAATATCAAACGGAGTCCAAACGGAATAAAATCTTCGGGATGATTTTTCTTGGACCAGAAGAAACGTACCAGACTTGGAGATGAAGGCAGGAGACCTGCCGGGAGGTCACAAGCCTGCAGGGCGCGCCCTAGGGGGGGGGGGCGCCCCCTGGCTTGTGGCCCCACGGCAGACCTCCTAACCCTATTCTTCGGCCTATAAATTCCCAAATATTCCCCCAATACCAGAACAAGCCACGAAAATACTTTTCCGCCGCCGGAAGCCTCTGTTCCCGTGAGATCCCATCTTGGGGGCTTTTCCGGTAATCTGCCGGAGGGGGATTCGATCACGGAGGACATCTACATCAACTCCATTGCCCGTCCGATGACGCGTGAGTAGTTCACCACAGACCTTTGGGTCCATAGCTAGTAGCTAGATGGCTTCTTCTCTCTCTATGATCTTCAATACCATGTTCTCCATGATCTTCATGGACATCTATCCGATGTAATACTCTTTTGCGGTGCGTTTGTCGAGATCCGATGAATTGTGGGTTTATGATCAGATTATATATGAATATTATTTGAGTCTTTTCTGAATTCTTATATGCATGATTTCATATCTTTGCAAGTCTCTTCGAGTTATTGGTTTGGTTTGGCCAACTAGATTGGTAATTCTTGCAATGGGAGAAGTGCTTAGTTTTGGGTTCAATCTTGCGGTGTCCTCACCCAGTGACAAAGTAGGGGTAGCGAGGCACGTATTTGTATTATTGCCATCAAGGATAAAAAGATGGGGTTTTCATCATATTGCTTGAGTTTATCCCTCTACATCATGTCATCTTACCTAATGCGTTACTATGTTCTTCATGAACTTAATACTCTAGATGCAGGCATGAGTCGGTCATTGTGTGGAGTAATAGTAGTAGATGCAGAATCGTTTCGGTCTACTTGACACGGACGTGATGCCTATATGTATAATCATTGCCTTGGATATCGTCATAACTATGCGCTTTTCTATCAATTGCTTGACAGTAATTTGTTCACCCACCGTATTATTTGCCTTCAAGAGAGAAGCCTCTAGTGAAACATATGGCCCCCGGGTCTATTTTCCATATTATATTTTCAGATCTATTTACTTTTGTTTTTACTTTTCGTTTTAGTAATCTTTTCCATCTATCTCTATTGGATCTCATCCTTGCAAGTAACCGTGAAGGGATTGACAACCCCTTTATAGCGTTGGGTGCAAGTGTTTGATTATTTGTGTAGGTGCATCTATTGGTGACTTGCTTGTGTCTCCTACTGGATTGATACCTTGGTTCTCAACAACTGAGGGAAATACTTATCTACTCTGCTGCATCACCCTTTCCTCTTCAAGGGAAAACCAACGCAAGCTCAAGAAGTAGCACGGGGTGGGAGCCAGGTACAGCAATAGGGGCTCCCGGAGGCGGGGCGCCACCATTACTGGTGGGCTCGTGAGGTACCGCTTGAGGTCCTCGAATGCCGCGTCTGCCTCCAGAGTCCATTCGAAGGGGCCCTTCCTCTTCATGAGCTTGAAGAACGGCTGGGCGCGCTCGCCAAGCTTGGAGATGAAGCGTCCCAAGGAGGTCACACAGCCCGCCAGCTTCTGCATTTCCTTGAGGGTCTGAGGTAGACTCATCTTGCTTATAGCCTTGATCTTCTCCGGGTTTGCCTCGATCCCTCGGTGCAACACCAGGAAACCGAGCAATTTGCCCGACGGGACCCCAAAGACACACTTCTCGGGGTTCAGCCTCAGGCACACCCGCCGCAGGCTGGCGAACGTCTCCTCCTGATCCTCGATCAGGGTCTTGGCTTCTCGCGACTTGACCACGATGTCGTCAACGTAGGCCTCCGCATTCCTCCTGAGCTGCTGCCCCAGGGCGATGTGCATCAGCCGCTAGAAGGTTGCGCCAGCGTTCCGTAGCCCGAAGGGCATGCACATGTAGCAGAACACACCGCACGTGGTGAGGAAGGCCGTCTTCTCGACGTCCTCCACCGCCATATTGATCTGATGGTAGCTAGAGAAAGCATCCAGGAAGCATAGAAGGTCGCACTCAGCGGTGGAGTCCACGATTTGGTCGATGCGCGGCAGCAGGAACGGGTCTTGGGGGCAAGCCTTGTTGAGGTTCGTGAAGTCGACGCACATGCGCTCCTTCCCGCACTTCTTCGGGACAACCACCGGGTTGGCCAGCCACTCCGGGTATTGCACCTCCCGGATAACTCCGGCCTCCTTCAGCTTGCCGACCTCCTGGGCGATGAACGCCTACTTCTCTTGAGCCTGCCTTCTCGCCTTTTGCTTTATCGGGCGTGCATTAGGGCACACCATGAGGTGGTGCTCGATCACATCCCTCGGGACCCCCACCAGGTCGGATGCGTTCCACGCAAACGCATCCTTGTTTGCGCGGAGGAAGGCCACTAACGCCTCTTCCTGCCCCGGGGGGAGGCCGGCGCCGATGGTGAAGGTGAGGCTAGGGTTCTTGTCGTCTACAGGCACCTGCTTCGTCTCAGCCCGGTTCTGAGAGAACAACTGCTTCTTCTTCACTGGCGCGGCATTGACGGCGTCCCCAGTGCCCTTCGGGGCCTGCGCGGCATCCCCAGCGTTGAGGCACGCCGCAGCCGCCGCCTTGTAGGCGAGCTTGAGTGCGCGGACTGCGTCCTTGGCGTCTCCGACGACGGACAGGATGCCGTTGCTCCCGGGCATCTTGATGACGTTGTAGCCCGGGTGCGTCGCCGCCATGAACTTGGCGAGGGCGGGGTAGCCAAGGATTGCGTTGTAAGGGAGCTGGAGGTGGGCGACTTTGAAATCGATCTGCTCGGTGCGGTAGTTGTAGCGGGTGCCAAAGGTGACGGGGAGGCGCACCCGCCCCAAGGGGGCGACGGAGCCCCCGGCCACCCCTGAGAAAGGCCTTGAGGGCGCGAGCTGGTCATAGGGCACCTGCAGCGCGTTGAAGGTCTCCACGGAGAGGACGTTGAGGCCGGCCCCGCTGTCTATGAGGGTCCTGGGGACGGCCACGCTGCTTATGGTTGGTATGCACAACATGGGGAGCGTACCGGCGGCAGCCGTTGTTCTGGGATGGTCATCGGGGCCGGTGATGTCAACCTCCGGCCACGTTCGAGGCTGCGGGGCCTCGAGCCGTGGCCGAACCGCGCTCGCCTGGCAGAGGAACTGTTTGACCTGGCGGCTGGAGGCACGCGCCTGCGACCCGCCGAGGATGCATGCGACCGCAGGGTCGGCCAGGCGAGCTGTGGCACCGCCGCACGCCAAGGGCTGCCTGGCTTCGGAGGTCGCATCGGCCATGGAGCTGATGAATCGAGGCCCGACTGCAGCCACGGATGGAGAGGCTTCGACACGCCCCCTACCTGGCGCGCCAAATGTCGGATTTCGGGCTCCTCAAAACCCAAGGAGGTTCGAACTCAGGGACGTGTGCGAAGATCTCCACCAGCTTTGATCCCAAGCTCACAGCTCGATAGCCTAGCTCGATGAACTCGCTCGATGGCGAGGAAGAAGATAGCACACGATGATTTACCCAGGTTCGGGCCGCTGCGAAGCGTAAAACCCTACTCCTGCTTTTGGTGGATTGCCTCTCGAGGTGGTTTGTGGATGAACTACTACAGTGGTGAGTTGTCTCGCGGGGGCGCTCGGGTGGTGTTCGCTCTCTCTCCTCTACGGAGCGGGCTAGCCTCTATTTATAGTGGCCTGGGTCCTCTTCCCTTATCGCAATGGCGGGAAGGGATCCCACAACGTCCAAATTCGATGGGGGATAAGGAGTACACCCTTATCCCGACGAAAGGTAGTCTTCGCCTGCAAAGTAGCCGATGGTGATGCAGAGGTGGGCTCGGCGATGACGCCCGTCTTGCGGGGCTCGTGGTCTTGGTCTCGTTGCACCGGAATGGAAACCTTTGGGGGTGCTTTGGGAAACCGCGCTCGCCCCTGCCTCCTTTGCACCAAAGAGGAAACTGTCTCCTCTAGCGCGCTGGTGCCCGCCTGGCCCGCCTTGCGTCATCCTTGACCTCCCGAGGCCGAGCTTTGCATAGAGATCTCTGCCGCTCAGGAGGGGGCCTGGGGAGGCCTCTTCCCTCCAAGGGCCTTGGCGCCGTCTCCCTCGAGAGCTCGAGGCTCTACCGAGAGCCTTGTCTTGAGCCGGGCCGCGTAGGGCCGTACCGGGTCTCCGTAGTGGGCCACACCCTAGGCCGCAGGCTGGCAGTTCTGGGTACCCCCGTTCCCAGGACACAGACAATGCCCGCATCATCCTCCCACTCTTGAAAAGGAGTCGTCCTCGACTCTAGCTAGCTGGTCATCACACAAAAGAAAATAGGCCAGTACAAAGAAGCAATGCAAAGGGTTTATCAAAAGCATAAGTTTAGCTTTCACCTTTGCGAACTTCAAATATTTGGTTTGACTCAGCAATTCCTTCCAAGTAACATTGCCATGGAGTACAAACTTGTAATCAGGCTCATCCATGTTCATATCATCCTCCCTCTCTTGAAGAAAAGTTGCCCTCGACTTACTTCGATCTACAAAATAATAGCACGAGTACAATACAAAATAACTAGGCAAAGGAAAGTTTGAATAATCATGTGCAAATTTTAATTTTGTTGGATCTTTTATATTCCCTTCAAGATGCACAAAATGGTGTTGTTGGATTGATGATATACCAAACATCTTTTCTCTGATTTCATCACGCCAATGTTTCAAGAGTTCATAAGTGCATACCTCTGGGTGCTTTAAGATGAACGATCTTTTGTCGTTTACCTCATTGAGTGCTTCTATGCCTTTTTGAAAATCGCTCACCACACATGTTGTCTGTTTGGCGGTACTCCATGTGGGCCATAATTGTTCATGGATCTCATCCTCCCATCGTTGTAGGAGGGCAACTAAGTATGATTTTTGCATCAGCACATACTTCAAAGAAAGAGAGCTTTGTGAATAGTTAGTAATTGAATAATCCTCTCCCCTTTTATTGGCTGGATCACTCATCCCTTTGGTATTGTGTGGAAACACCTCAAGCTCACATTTGGTGGACTCACACAACTCACCAATCCTCTCACTTTGCTGGTGTGGTATAATATGTTGTGGTTCACTCATCTCACTAATCTCATGTTGGATGATCTCAACCTCACATTTGATGGACTCACACCATTCGCGAATCCTCTCTTGCTGATTGTGTGTTATATTTGGGTGGAGATCCTTTATCTCTCTAATCTCATCTTGAACAATCTGATCCTCACATTTGGTGGACTCACTTACCTCACCTCCCTTGTCACTCTCAATATGTGGATTTTTGGGAAGTGGACACTCTTCCTCGCATTTGGTGGAGTCACTCAACTCACCTATCTTATTACTCTCAATATGTGGAATTTTGGGAAGTGGACACTCTTCGTCCCATTTTTTGGAGTTACTCAACTCAACTCTCTTATCACTCTCAATATGTAGATTTTTGGGAAGTGGACACTCTTTCTCACACTTGGAGGTGTCACTCAAAGCACTATTCTTATCACTCTCAATTTGTGGAATTTTTGGAAGTGCACACTCTTCCTCACATTTTGTGGATTCACTCAACTCTATTTTCTTATCACTCTCAAATTGTGGGATTTTGGGTTGAGGACACTCTCTCACATATTTTGTGGGGTCTCTCAACTCACATTTCTTATAACTCTCAAGTTGTGGAATTTTGGCTTGTGCACACACTCTCTCATATTTGGTGGAGTCACTCAACTCTCTTTTCTTGTCACTCTCAAGTGGTGGGATTTTGTGATGTGTACACTGTCGCTCATATTTTGTGGAGCCACTCAACTCTCCTTTCTTGTCACTCTCAAGTTGTGGGATTTTGGGTTGCACATGTTTTCACTCACATGGGTGTGGTAGAATTCTGTTCTCCATCGATCGAAAAGGACCCATGGTAACATGAGTGGAACCCTCAAACTTCTCACCATGGTAAGAAAACTCCTTGTGGGTAGAAGCATACCCACGAGAACTATGTTTGGTGAAGTCTCCATAGCTTCGTACAACTGCCATGGCCGGGGCACCATTTGCAGGGCCATGAACATCCCATCCACGGCCATCATGGGGGTCATTGTAGAAGGGGCGTCGCTGTTCGCCGGTTCTTGGTTCTCAGCGAGGTGGTGGGGCTCTGTCGATGTTGATCCCCATTACCCGCGATAGGAAGACGACCTCCAAACATCCTTTGCAAAGCTGCAACTATACTTTCTTTAATCACATCACTAAGTGCCGCGCGAGTTCTTGGGAAATCATCTTCCACATTTTGATGTCGATGTACACTCGATTTGGAGCCTAACATGTTAACTCTCGCAAAAGTGGACGAATAAATATATATATGTGAAGACACTCAGCACACCTTCTTGCTTACCCAAATTCTAATGATTCCTTGGCGGATGTGCGGTGGTAGCAAATTAGGAGTGGACGGGCGAATGGAAGGAAAGAAGCTGACAATTTTTGGGTGGAGCTTGGTGGGGATAAAAATTAGGAGGCTAGTGCTGAGATCCAATCGATGCAAACCAAATGAAATAAGATTTTTTTTGTAGATCCTTGAACCACGTTTGAGCTGCAACACTTGCCAATACAACTTCTGAATTTTCTCACCAAACTGAATATGATTGCACACTTTCTCAACACTTTCTCTTCTCCTCTCTCTCTCTCTCTCTCTCTCTCTTTGTGCTTTTTTCTCTCTTTTTTGCTTTTTTGCAACACAATAGATCCAACAACAAGACTCAAAGAAAAAGAAAAAAAATAGCAGCAACTTCGGATAGAACTTGGTGCCAACACAAAGAGGAAAGCAAACAACTAGATCTTGGAAAACAAAGGCTTGGATATTTTTTGTGGCTTTTTGGCTTTAGAATCTTGGATGGGGAAAAACCAAACTAAAAAGGATAGATCTAGCAACAAAGGATACAAATCCTACCGTGTAAACCTTACTCTGAATACCACATGACGTGACACCGTCTACGGAGCAGAGGGTGTACAAGGGGAGGTCCAATCTTCATGGCGTAGGATCGATAAATGGATGGGGATAACTGGCTGCACGCAGCCGAAAACGGAAAATAAGAGATTATGACCCGACGAGGAGGATGCTCACCGAAGCCTGCAATCCGAACATTCGCCGATCCACAACCCGCAATACTACCCCACACAACCATGCTCAAGTCGTGGAGCACGGGATAGGTGCAATCCGCAAGGAAACCACGAAATCTAACCCACACAACGCGATCTAGTCATGGAGCACGAATTAGGAGCAATTTCTCAAGGAATCACGAGAATAAGGGTAACAAGATCTCTCCAATCTCAGGAGGAGTCTATGTCTTGGTCTTTGATAGAAATGGAAAAAAGTCCCTCACAAAAGGAAGAGCTAGCCTATTTATAGTAGGGACAACCCCCCTGCTTAGGTATGAAAACAAACTAGCTTTGGGAACCAGCTTAGGTGTGAAAGAGAACCAACTTTGGTTTCACTAAATGGCTTGAGACTTAATGAGGTAGCTTCTGGAAATCTCTAGTTGGAGGTGGTTGGCGGTTCCCGACCAAACATTGTTTACTTGAGTCGAACAATGTTTCCTTCAGTAGAAAACTCGAGTTATGGAAACCTTTTGCAAGTTGGGTTATCCAAACTCATGCATAACATTGTTTCACCATCGCCAAAACATTGTTTCTTCAGCAGACCACATATTTCTTCGTGACTCTGTTTCTTCGTCATAAAACATTGTTTCGGCATAGACTAAAAGTGTTGTTGGTCTTCCTCGATGTTGCACCTAAGTTCAACCAACAATGAAGGAGATGAAAGTACAACCATGTGTTCAAGATTATAGTATGAACTTAAGTTAGCGTTCACCTGGCAATGTATTTGTTTGACACAAATTATTATGATTTCTCCTTTGATGATAGGGGGTGTACAAAGGGTTGTCATGTCCTCATCAAAGAGTCCCTCTGTTACGCCGCGGTCCTCGCCACTTCCCGTTAAAGTTGTGCAGTTATGGACGCGTGGGATAATCCAAATGATAAACCATATCCCTGGAAAGGCGGGGCACGATCTCCATATTGATGGGATGAGCCGACGAAAAATAAAAACTGCCTTGAACCGCGGATCGAGTTTGTGTGACCGGTCAGTATTCATGACTGGCCGTGACCTTTCGCTAAAAGCTGTCTAAGAAGAACACTGTTCACACTTGGATGGTTGGCCTTCAAGGCTAAGTCACCTATGTTGCTCGGAAACAAGGAAGACTTCAGTGGCCGAATTATCATCGGTTCAATAGAGATAGGGAGTGGAACTCGGCTCGCAAGCCGGGGACTGTAAACACAGGAAGCTGCTGGGAATCAAGACTATGGCGTTGGAGGCTAGTTCGGGGGCTACTGAGGGAGTCCAGGATTAAGGGGTCCTCGGGCTGCCGGCCTATTTCTAAGGGCCGGATAGTGGGACAGTTTGTGATTATCAATGGAGGTCCGAAGATTATGACGCTGTCACCAAGATGGGAATCTCTCAAGCCGTGACGTGTATTCCAAGGACACGATGATGAGTTCGGCATATTCTTTCCTGATGTAACCGACATTGTGCAACCCTAGATACCCCTGGTGTCTATATAAACAAGAGGGTTTTAGTCCGTAGGGGATATTAAGCTCATTACACTTAGGGTTTTAGACCACATCATACGATCTCGAGGTAGATCAACTCTGTACTCGATACTCCATCATCAATACAAACAAAGCAGGACATAGGGTTTTACCTCCATCAAGAGGGCCCGAACCTGGGTAAATATTGTATCCCTAGTCTCATGTTACCCATCGATCGAAGATCCATAGTTCGGGACCCCCTACCCGAGATCTGCCAGTTTTGACACCGACATAAGTCCCTAGCGGTACAACTGCTAGAGAGCAGCGGTACAACCGCACCACCACCACCACCTAGGACACTGACTGACCCAAGGGAATCACCCCTCGGGCGGTGGTTTCTTCGGAAGCATCGGACAGACAGTACAACCACACCCACTAGCAGTACAACCGCTAGTGAAGGAATTCATGTGCTTAGTTGAATTTGAGGCACTCTCCTCGAAATGGAAGGCTATATGTGGGTCCAAGAAGTAGATGTGTACGTGTTTGATTCACCAAGTACCTTCGTATGCGAACCCTCTCTTAATAGTATGGATTTCCTATGACCAAAGAAATAAACGCGGCGGGAATGTCGTCTTTGCTCTTTTCTGTCCGAGGGTGTTGTTTACAGTCTTGTGCCACAAAGTGAATACCTATGCACACTACTGCAGGAAGGTCCAAATACGACACAGCAATCAGAGACCCTTCAACAAAACTGTGTGCGATGACCAAATCGCAAACGGTATAGTTATAGCTCCGTTGCTAATGACGTGAACTGTGTGCGATGATGGGTCCATCAAATACTATCCCAAAAAAGACGCGTGTGCGATCTGTGGCAAACAATTGGCCCAGATAAAATATTTGCGATTGGACAATATAACGCAAACAGTTAGAAAAATGAGAGTGTGTGCAATGTACGGCATACAATTCACCCCGATAAACTGTTTGCGCTGATCCAGCAGAACAGAAACGATTGTCCAGATGATTACATGTGCGATAGATGGCATACAGGTCACTCGGATGAACTGTTTGTGATGAGATAAGATAACATAAATGGTTACATATATCATGATGTCTGTGATAGACAGCACACGGGCCACTGGGATGAACTGTGTGCGATAAGCAAAAATAACACAAACGGTTGCTCAGATCAAGATGTGTGTGATGTACACCATACACAGGCCATTCAGATGTGTTGTGGGCAAACGGTGATTTGCTCAATCTGCCCACAAACATCTATGCTTCTGTTTAGAAGAACATGATTGCATAACTAAATTAAACATCCAAATACATAGGTGACTACACACATAACATTGGCACACCTCAATAAACAATTACACACATAACAACATGATTTCCATAACCTAATTAAGCATCCAAATACATAAGTGAGTACACACATAACATTGGCGCACACACCTCAATAAACTATTACATGCATAATAAACTTATCCCTCTAAAACTACAAATATTTCAGAATAGAGGGAGTATGAGAAATGATCATCAAATCATCTACTTCCTGTGACGCTTGCCACCACCGCTCTGCTTGTGGCTCGATCCCGCATCGTCTTCAGGTAGGAGGCACTTCCTCATGTCAATGATCCGCTTGAACATCTCATAGCAAGTGTACGCTCCATTGGCCGCGGTCTGGAGGTGATATTCATCCAGTTTCTTCACCCAACCCCTGTGCCAGACAGGCTTGTTCTTGTCGCACTCAACCTTCATGTCTCTATAGTAGGGGTCGATGATGGCCTCGGCCAGGTCAACATGGGAGTCCATGTTCTCCATCTGCCCCAGACCTTGTAGTGGCCGCGGATGTCGACAAGCTTCTAGCAGGCCAAGCCCGAAGTCTTGAGCACCTTTGGATCGTTGGTGGTGTCCACCATAGCGAACCTATAGTTGTGGCTTTTGACAAACCTGGTGAAACGCTCACAAGGCACCGTGGCTAGGCAGTAGTAGTAGAGGAGGACGTGATGGCCAACGCATAACTGGGCGACGGCAACCTTCTGATCATGCCCGGCACGACCGCCGGTGTAAGCGAGGTCAAAGCCGACCACTTTGTACTTGTCATCCGCATCAAGCAACCGCTCCATAGTGCCGATGGAGTCCTCCACCATGCCCGGGTCATTGGTGTACACCACCGTGAGGTCCGTCTTCCTCATGTGGGTCTCCACATGATGCATGCCATACTTCATTGGAGCGCCACTGGACATCCTCTCTGTATGCGTCGTCGAGGGTGTGCTTATTGTGTTGTGGGGCGTGATCGAAAGAGTGAAGAGACTATGGTTAATGGCCCTGTGTATAAATGGGGGCCGGACGTCCTGTAAAACGGGCACTTCTGGATTGCAGTTTTTGCAGTGCCTGATTCAGTCGTGGAAGCACGTAACTGCGTGGGGCGACACGCGTGGCGCAACCGCATGCATTTGGAGCCCTGAACGTGATCATGGGCCGGCCCCGACCACTAGCAGAGCACGCGTGGAGGGACGCGAGAGCAGAGCACGTGGTGGGACGCGAGGTCGAACCAGACCACTTTGTGCGTGTCCACTACGACATGCATGGTGAAGTAGCGCTCGTCGTCGGCAGCCGCTGGGAGCGCCATTGGAGCCGCACAGGATACCCTCGGTCGTGGTTCTGCTTCTTAAGGTCCGGATATTAATCGTCAATTGCATATTAATGTCCAGATATTAATCGTCCATTGCATACTAAGGAAAAGATGGTACTACAGAACAACATCATGATTGTATAACCTAAATAAACATCCAATTACATTACTGACTACAGATAACATTTGCACACATCAATTAACAAGTACAGGCATACTAAACTAGTAATGATCATCAAATCATTCATCTATTCTTCCTGTGATGAGGGGTGCCGGTCGGCGCAGGACGGAGGCACTTCCTCATGTCAACGATCCACCTGCACATCTCGTAGCTTACGTACGCGTCCTTGGCCGCGTACTTGACGTGATCTTCATCCAGTCTTCGGACCCAGGCGCGGTGCTAAGCAACCTTCTTCTTCTTGCAGACATCCTTCATGCCTCCGTAGTAGGGGTCGATGATGGCCATGGCGAGGTCAACTAGGGAGTCCTTATGCCTCTCCTCGCCATCCAAGATCTTGTACATGCATTGAATGTCCACAAGATTCCGGCAGGCCAAGCCCGTGGCCTTGAGTACCTTTTCATCGTTGGTGGTGTCCACCGTACCGAATATGTAGTCGGGGATGTTGACAAACCTGGCGAATCGATTGTAAGGCCTTGTGGCCAGGCAGTACTGGTAGACGAGGACATAATGGCCCACGCACAGCTGGGCAATGACAACCTTCTGATCATGCCCGGCACAACCGCCGGTGTACTCGAGGTCGAAGCCGACCACTTTGTACTTGTCATAGGCAAGTAACTCCTCCATGGTGTGAATGGAGTTCTCCACCCAAATCGGGTCGTTGGTGTACACCACCGTGAGGTTCTTGAACCTTACGTGGGTGTCCACATAGGCACGAATGGTGAACTGCCGCTCGTCGTCGGCAGCTGCTGGGAGCTCCGCCATTGGAGCCGAATAGGATATCCTCTTTGTATTTGGAGTGTGGGTGTGCTTCTTGCATTGTGGGGAAAGGTTGAAGAGAGACAATAGGTTAAATGAGCGGTGGAGTAAATGGGGGCTGGATGGGCTGTAATTGGCACGTCTTGTCACCGTGTTCCCGGCGGAGGATTGTTGTGCAAGCTTGACCAGCGCACGAACAAGCGTTCCTGACAGTTTGTTTGGCCACGCGGCGGCTCGAAGTGCGGCCAACGTATCGTTGGTGAGCCCTTTCCCGCACGCAACCGCGCATAGCTTCCCGCCCAGCTCGGTTGGCCACACGTCGGCTGGAAGAAGCTCCCATTATTGTGGGCGCTAAATGGGAAACGGTTAGCAAAAATGAAGCGTGTGCAATGACTTAAAGCAGCGTACACGTTCAGCACTAAGCAGCGGTATGACATATGCAGTGCGGGAGTGACTGGGAAGGACAGTGAGGGTTTTGTTAAGTGGGGACGATGGTGAGGGTTTTCTTGGCCAGAATAATAATGCGCTTCAGAGGCGATGGTTCAGTAGACACAGCCGTTTGCGAGAAGTGTCACTATGGTGTAAGGGTACTGCCTTGGTCCGTGTAAATCCTACAGCCGCAGACGTGCGATCCACGGGAATGCGTTCTGGACAATCAGGACACACGCGTGTCGTGGCACAATGTTAGTCCTCGCACCCGGTTTCAATCCGGGAAAATAACCAAGTTTGTGGGTTCCAAATTTCCTCTTTTGTGTGACACCTGACTTTTTTTACCGCATTCAACAAGTTTCCCAGTAAGTATAGCATTTTTTTACCATAATATGCATAGTGTAAAAAAACTGCCAACACTCACACGTAGCTGTGCGTGCTGTGGGCAAACAGTTGCTAGTAGTAAATTGTGTGGGGACTCTAAGATAGGCATAAATATTCCATCAACCAAACTGATTGCAGCTCAAGACTGCAATTATATTGCTCTACGTATTAGTTTATGAAATGGAGTCTCACCAACATCTAGATCAACATATAATAAACATAACTCAAGCAGAGATATATGACGCAGAAACTATAGATAGCTAGGGTAGTGCTGGCATCAGGACATGTATATATAACTCAATCCTAATCGTACCCACCAACAACGTAAACTTTCTCCAGGTACTCCGCGTACGCGGCGTGCGCCACCCTCCGAGAATACTTCTGCATGAAGGAGCTAACGACTCGTCCTCTAGCATGCGCCAGAACACTTGCAAATGTGGGGTTAAGCCTTTGGGCGCAGAACGGGCATCCGAAGCCCCCATTCCGGGTCCTGATGCGACGATTATGCGTTCCCACATAGAGCTCCCTGAGCTTTTGTTTCTCGTACCTCCACTGGTCATATTTATCGCTGCCAACGTCATCAGATAGCACCTATACATAATAAAAAAATCATGACATTGATGAATGAAATGCATAAAATGATATCACAAACAACTTAGTGCAACAAAATTATTTACTAATGACTAAAAATGCATGAACCGGTTATTGTCAAAGAAACAAGGAACTTTCAAGTAAGTACTACTCCCCATTGTCACTAAAGTAGTGATCTAAATGCTCTTATACAGTGTTCATTTACAAAATGGGTACATGTATAATCATCTATGTAGACGGATTATTGGCAAAATGATCATTTGTACAGGCCAACCATTAAATCACTATCAAACGTTAATCGTTTGTACGGATGTCACTTATCCAAGTCACTTATCATTTACCTAACAAACAATCAATACGTACACACTAACACAGATCTATCGAATCTTACTCAGATTACATGGATTGAAATAACATGAACCCCGGTCTCTCCATTCTAAAAAAGCGGAAGAATAGCTAATCAGAGATACCCTATGATATAGTTACCAAAATAGGGGGGGGGGTCTAACCGGTTCTCTGTCGTCGTTGGAGTTGTCGCCGTCAGAGTCGTCTCGCTGGAGTGGTCATCAGAGAGGTCGTAGTAGTCTCTGTGCAGCATCGCCTCCAGCTGGGGAGGCACGACGGGGCTTATGGCATCATGGCTGCGCTCTTGTCCGTGCCTGACCTCATCCGCGGGGAGGGCAACCTCGTCGCCCAGCATCAAGAGATGCTTAGTTGCTAAGCCGGCCTCGGCTTTGAACCCCGCGTCACCACTCCCTCCGATGGTGCACTTGGTCACCATCTGATACACTTCCAAGAGTGTTTACGACTGGGAACAGTGGTGAGGATTCCAGCGCGGTGTGTGGAGAGTGGGGAGTGCGGCCGCCTGCTATAACTAGCGGCACAGGCGCGATTAATATAGAGGGGTTGGGAGCTAGGCGGGAGGCGGTTAAACGGCTCACCTCCCGGTGAGCCTACGCAGCGGTCTTCTCGCATGCCTCACCCCTGCTCGCACGTCTCTGCCTGCGTAGAGGACTGCTCGCACGCGTCCCGTCAATTCACACACCAGCTCGCACTTCTCCCGGTGAGCCTGAGCGGCCTGCGCGCACTCGTCCTGTCAATTTACACACCTACTCGCATGCCTCACGGTCAGCCTGAGCAGCGGACTGCTCGCATGCGTCCCGTCAACTCACGTCCACTCGGATGGCACACGGGGCTCATGGTGGTATACGTAATATTTTGTTGGGACCAACGCACACGGTTGAATACTTTAATCGTTCGTGATGGTAACGTGACAAGTGTGTATACCAACCTTTAATAAGCTCCCGTTTGTAAGAAAAGTATGTCAAAAACTTGTCTCCAATTAGGCCAAAAATTAGCACAATACTCCCAAGTTTTATGAAACGGAATCCCAACTTGTCTCCAATTGGAATATATATATATATATGTATCATGAAACGGAATCCCAAGTTTCATGATTTTCAGCTGATTTTTGGATTTACTTCAATTTAAAAATTCGATGTTTGAGGCCGAGCTATCTAAAAACCAAGATTTTCAATGCTTTCCATGAAGCCAAGATGTTTGAGGTTTCTTACCATTTATTGCATGGTGACTAAACATGAACCCAAAGGAACATATGATTTCCCCAATGAATTCCTAGAAACTCAATTATTGCATATTTTTTGAATGATATATGAACATTATATAATTATAACACGGACTGATGTGTCACGTGTTTTCCGTATAAAAATAGTTTGGCGCGCCTCGAAGTGGTGTTTTCGGTGGTGATCGCGTGGGGGGGTGTCTTTCCAATTTGTGAAGCACGCACCCGATCAAAGTCGTGCAATTGGCATTTTGACATCAAAAAACAAGCCCATGCATATGCTTGGGTCACATATAATTCATGGTGGTCCTGAGTGGCTCCCTCACATGGTAATCGGTGACGCGTCAATCTATGAGGCCCATGTGTGGTCACCTATATTATATATCGTTTTGACCAAGGTGGATCCTTTTCGGTATGCGTTACGATATCCCATGGTTAGACATCGAGACAAATGTTTTTTGAGCGCATGCATATATACCATGAACCCATTCCACCACCATCTCGAAATGGGGGGTGGGGGTAGGGAGGCATACATAAACTATACATGTTGTGATCGATCCTCTTCGTAAGTCGACTTACAATTTCTGAGGCAAGTGACATTAAAGTTCCATTGGGTACTAACTAAACAAACACTTAATTACATGTATACATATATGTGTGGGCCTCATGTAGTGGTCGTTTGTTTGTCGAACACCCTCTCACGTGGTCATCGGCATCCCACCGGCCCATCCATGTCCACGTGGGTCGTCACTTTGATAGGCGGCTATAGAGATGTTAATTTGACCAAGGTGGATTCTTCTTGTCGGTATATGTGCTATATATATTGTACATTGTTGACATATGCATTGATATTTCTAACCAAACTTCGAACACATCATACACACTGAATCCCTCCTATCGGCTCGAAATGTGGGCATGCGTGGGGCTATATATGCATGGGTCGTTAACCTCAGTACGGGGCCATCCTGGTTCGGGAGACACACATGTGGCGACGAAAGTTGTGCATTTGGTATTTGAAAACATCGCACAACGCTTTCATACATATGTGCGTGGGGCCATGCATGTGCGTTGGTGTTGTCTATAGACACTCCCTCGTGTGGTTATGGACGACATGCCAAATTTGTGGACCCGTGTGGTCTGTCACTTAAACCGGCCCATGCTACAGGTTAATTTGACCAAGGTAGATATAGTCTTCTCGTTATTTGTTATGATATAGTTCATGATGAGATACCAGACAGAAGTTTGAGCGCATATATATATATATATATATATATATATATATATATATATATATATATATATATATATATATAGACCTTGTTGTCGGTTCGAAGCATGTGTGTGTGGGGTGGGGTGGTGGCGGGGGAGGGGCAACACAATAGTACGTATACACGGAACCTATTTATGAGGTTAGGTCGTACTACGTACCGTTCGACCTTTGAGAGGCATATGTGCCACATCAAAAAGTTATGCACACACGAAATATCACACCAACTTAATTAGTTAGTTGAGCCACACACAGATGTGGTTGCGGTCTCACCCATCTTTTGAAGTTTCAGAGACGCGCCCATCAGTGGGCCTGCACAGTCTACCCTCAAAACTAAAACAGAGGGGATGGGGTGATCATGATGGATTTCTATTGGTGTTGTGTTACGGTCGGGTGAAATAGCAGTCCTATTATAAGTGTGTACGTTTATATATATATATATATATATATATATATATATTATATATATATATATATATATATATAGGACAACACTATTCTAATCCCAGGATTAGAATAGTTATTTGGATCACAGCCAGCCCTATAAGGGCCCAACTGGACGTTCCTGAACTTCCCGAACTGCCGGCCCATCCCTACAGTATCCACCTGGTCCGATCCCAATCGAGGCCGCCCCAGCACCCCTCCCTCGAAGCTCCTCGTCCCAGCCCCCTTCCTCGCCGCTCCTATGCCGCGATTCGCCCCCGGCCTCCGCCGCGATTCGCCGCCGGCCACCGCCGGATCCAGCGCCTCCCCTCCGTCTCTAGCTCCTGGCTGACCGGATCCAGCGGTCCCCTCCGTCTCCACCTCCCGTCCTACCGCCGGCGCGGGCGAGCGAGCGACGGCGGACGCCGACGCGAGGGAGCCCGCGTCGCCTGGAGGCGGCGAAGCCACCGGAATTTCTGCAACAAGCCGCCATGGACTTTCGGAGGCCTCCTCCTTGCAACCTCACATCCTCCCGACGGCTTAGCAGAGCTAATGACGGCCAAGGCTCAAGGCACGGCGAACGGCGCGGCAAAGGGAGCATCTCAGCGGCGGAGGGCGCATCGGCGGCGCCGTCAAATCTAGCAACGAACGCGGCACCACAGGTACCTGAACTTCCTCCCTCTTATGTACCAGAACTTCCTCCTTCTTCTTGGCTCCTCCTTCAATCTTGCCTCACCTGAACTTTTGGCTTCATGCAGATGAACTTCTTGCCCTCTGCAAGACATGGAATGCCATGGGATATCTCTCCCAACCCTCCGACGAATTGCTCTCAAGGTGGCCTATCAACTGCTGGAAAAAGGCTGGCCGAACTTCTATCCAAGGTATGGTTGAACTTCCTGCTGTCTGCTATTTTCTTTCAGCCATGTGAAGTTCTGGTAGTGTGTGAGCCTCAGTCCAGGCTGCAAAAATTAAAAAATCTGCTTGCATTCATATGTAAAAAACCATGTGAAGTTCAACAAGTCAGTGGGCTAGAGTTCAGGTTGGTATGTATCTGGTTGTTTGCAAAAAAAAGGAAAGTAAAACAAACATGTGATCAATTGAAGTTCAGGTTGGAATGTACTAGGAAGTTCAACCATTCAAAATCATGAAGGTCAGCTTTTTGAGTGTACACAGTAGTTCCCCTTTGCAAACCATGCAAAACACATGAAGTTCAGGATGGTGTGTACTAGTAAGTTCAACCATGCAAAACACATGAAGTTCAGGATGGAGTGTACTAGTAAGTTCAACCATGCAAAACACATGAAGTTCAAGTTTAACTGTAGACTGTATTTCCCCTTTGCAAACCAGAAGTTCAGTCTGCGGAGAGTGCTCAGATCAGGTACAGAAAAAAAACAAATAGTGTAGAATTCAGAATGTGAAGTTCATTCTGTGAAGACTGCTTAGTTCAGGTACACAAGTATAGGCAAATGCTCAGCTCAGTTCAGAAAAACTATACCTGTCCTAGGAAAAATATGTACATGAACAACACTTTTATGAGAAGTTCAGGCTGTGAATAATGCTCAGTTCAGCAACACTAGTATATGCAGATGTGACTTGTGTGCTAACACATTTTTTTTATGCCAGCAGGATGAGAGACGCAGAAAAGAAGGTTAGAACTTCCCAGCAGCAAGTACACAACCCTAACCATGTACGCGTTGTGCCGCCCCCTCAATGGGTCACACCTCAAACGCACCAACAGCATTCCCAATCTGCTCCACACCAGAATTGGGTGACACCGGAAACACATGCAGACTTCCAAGATGCTAGGTCACAACCCGATCCGCACCATTTTGCGCCTCCACCTAATTGGGTTACGCCGGAAATCCCCCGCGGATTCTTTGTATCCACCAGCAGACTTCCAAGCACACCGATGGAGGAGGGTGTTAGCTCAGGTCCTGCGTATAACTCTGGAGGTTATCCTGGTGTGGCTCGTCAATGTGAAAGGGCAGCAAGTAAACCGGATGCCAGGACAAATCCAACAGGAACACACACACAGAGGAGAGTGCTCTGCACGCTACCGCCGTTGGATGCTGCTGCTGCTACAACTCAGGATCGTACGGGACATGAGGTAGATGGATAGCTTGACAGAACAAAAGAGCAAACTAAAACCAGGATCGCCTTGCCTCCATAACCACCACAAGAAAAAAGGACGCAAACAAGAGAGAGGCCATCTTCAGCCCTCCTTCCTCCTCGTGACCCACTCCTGCACCCTGCTATGATAACTCCGCCGTGCCCCATCCCAGAGGGCCAGCAGCAGACGCCGGTGGAGTTGCGATCATACACGCACGTAAGTGAACAAAATTTAAGTATTTATATATGCATCTTGTATGATCTGCAATTTTTCTGCTCCCTCCAGGATAACAAATTTATAAACTGCATTTTAACGTACCGTTTGGATTTGTTTTCTTTTTCTGCAGATGCCGGATCTCCCAGATTATCTAATACCAAGACTAAAGATGCCATTCAAGAATGTAGAGAAAGACAGGGAATTTTACAACAGATACGCTAGGCATGCTGGTTTTGGCATCAGGAAGACGGGAGGGAATGACAATCACAAGTATTTTGTTTGCGCGTTCCGAGGGAAACACAGAACTTCTATTTCAGAAGCTGAAAGGAAGAGAAACAAAACATCGCAGAGGACAGGCTGCAATGCAAGAATGAGGGTGAAGGTGCAAGAGGATAACACATGTGTGGTAGTGGACATTGAGTACAATCATAATCACCACCTCATCCAAATTGCTGACATGCTGGTATTCTTGCACTCACACAAGAATTATGACCCCACTATTTTGGAGTACGTAAAGCTCTTGCAGTACCATGATGTCAAACATACAACAATTATGTCCATGCTATCCGAAAATGAAGATGGAAGCTACTTCCTAAGCATGACCGGACGAGACCTACTAAACCAGTAAGTATTGAAAAATGCACATACTGCAATGTACATAGCATCCTAAGTCACCACCCTTGCTAGCAAAAATAACGAATGCATGTTTGCATATAATTTGCAGGAAAGCTATGAATGCAAGGAAAGATGATTTGGATGATGTATTGAAACTTGTATCTTTCTTTAAAGACATGAAGGCAATCAATGATGAGTTTTTCTATGACGTACAAGTAGACAGCGACAATGTAATTAAAAACATTTTCTGGTCCAATGCAAGCTGCCGGGGAGCATATCAAGATTTTGGCGATTGCGTGACATTCGACATAACTTATAAGACTAGCAGATTTCATATGCCTCTGGGAGTGTTTGTTGGAACAAACCACCATTTGCAGTCAACGATATTTGCTGTTGCCCCGATCAGAGACGAAGATACAAAGTCATTCAAGTGGCTGTTCGATACATTTGTACGGTGCATGAACAACAAACACCCAACTTGCATTCTAACAGGTAAGTTCAAAAAACTCTACAAGTTTCATCATCTTTTCAGCTCTGGGTGTATATCGGGTATACTGGTTTTAACTGAAAAATATTATAAACCAAGCAGTTCAAACACTAGTAGCACAGAAGTCCAACAAACAGTACAAGAAGCAAAATATGGTTATGTCTGTGAAGTTCAAATACAGGAATCATAGAAGTTCAAGAACACTGCTGTAAGAAAAAAAAATATGTATCATGTTCAGAAAAATATGGTTATGTCTGTGAAGTTCAATCACTAGTACCACAGAAGTTCAACAACACTGCTATAAGAAAAAAAATTGGGTGACATTATTAGATAGTCCTACTGCTGCATGTGAAGTTCAACTACTTGTATCACATAAGTTCACCATCAGTGCAAGAAGCAAGTTTCATTTTTTTAATTCATGCAGACCAGTGACCGTCAATGGCGAAAGCTATACCACAATCATTCCCAAATATCGTCCACAAGCTGTGCCGTTGGCACATCCTGAAGAAGTTCAAGGAATACCTCGCGTTGCTGTACAAAAAGTATCCAACATTCAAAGAGGAGTTCACAGCAATCTTAAACTGGCCGCTAATGCCAACATAGTTTGAAGCTGCCTGGGCTGCACTCGTGCAGAAGTACAACCTGCAGAACGACCAAATGATGATGCAGCTGTGGAGTGATAGGAAAATGTGGATATCAGCATATTACAAGAACATTTTCTGTGCTAGAATGACTTCTACACAACGAAGCGAGAGCATCAATCACATCCTCAAGAGAGGGTTTGTCAAGGGGACACAGAACCTACACAAGTTTGCTAGGTGGGTAAATGCTTGCATACAAACTCGGCCGCAGAAGAAGAATGAGCAAACAATGATCAGCATGGTATTGTGACTTCCTTCAACATGTGCACTTGGTATTTAAATGAAACCCATGACTCTGCTCGACTAATATCTTATTTTTTGACATGTGCAGAGCAATCCTGTCACAAAAACAAATTACGGCTACGAGGAAAACATGGCTATCAAGTACACGAGAGCCGTGTACAGCGAGATGAGGGATAGGATGAGAAAGAGCACGCTATTTCGCGCAAAAAAGACAGCAGAGGCCACTAAGTACCTTGTGTACTACCACAACAAGGGTGGCCATGATGATGAAGAAAGGTTTGCCTGGTCAAAGCATGAATTCCAGGTTGTAGCTGACCCAGAGAATGAAATATATGAGTGCGAATGTAAGCTTTGGACACACACAAGTGAGCAGAAAAACAAACTCATTAAATAGCTAAACTAGTGGTATCATATCAATATATGAAACTCATTGCTGGCTCACAAACAATGTATTCTGCATTCATCACAAATTCAGGTCTGTTCTGCCTTCACATAATGAACATATTGGACTACCTAAGGGCTGACAAATTTCCAGACAAGTATATCCTGAAACGGTACACAAAGACTGCAAAATCACAACCAACATTTGATACAAGGGACTACAACACAATTGCATCGGATGGCAGCTCAAAACTCTCAAAGCAAGACATCCTGCTGCAGCTAAATTTGACGGTTAACAAGAAAGCAATGAGATGTGAATAGCAATATGACAGAGCCTTCTATGTTCTCAAGAGGCTCGTGGAAGAACTTGATGCAATACATTCAGCAAATCAAGCAGATGCTGACGAAAGGATGGCTGAAGAGGATGCTGAAATTGAAGATGACCTTCATTACTATGAAGCTGAAATGCTCCAGACCGCTGCTCAAGCCGACCGATGCAAGGAGGATGTTGGCCAATTGATGCAGCAGCAGCAAGAGATGATGAAACTACCGCCGTACTCTGAAACAAATGGTAGGAAGAAACTTTCTACAGCAAAGAAAAGTGACCAGAGAGCTCAAATAAAGGCACCATCTGCAGATAGAGTCGTCGTGCTGGATGACAATGGAGTGCCACTTGGACACAGGCAATGTAGTGTGTGCAAAAAGGTTGCAGGATACAACAAACTCACTTGTCCAACACTCTTAGAAAGAAACGATGCCGAGGAGGTCAAGCAACCAAAAGCTCAAAAACAGCAGCCCAAAGTTCAAAAACAAAACAAGGGACCACACCCAGAGAAAGCTAGCAGCAGGCTTTGTAGCATATGCAAGGAATATGCTCCACACAATGCACGAACATGTCCGAAGCGCGCAGAGGCTGAAAAGACAAGTCAAAAGCTAGAAAAGAAAAGGAAAGCAAAACCTAGAGCCAGCACCAAGAAAGTGGTGGAAGATGAAGAGGAGGATGAGGAAGACGAAGATGAAGACATCAACGAAGGAGAGGAAGACGAAGAGGAAGACGAAGAGGAAGATGAAGAGGAGGAGGAAGAGGTACCAGCAGTTCAACCAGAACCCAGGCAAAAGTTCAAGATCATAAGTTGGGGAAAAACAAACAACACTGGAATACTGAAACAGTACAATACATTTAAATTCACAAGACGATCATTCTTCATTACAGATACATTTGTCCTCAATAACATAAAAAACAGTGCTGCAGCTATAGATATACAAATTACTAAACCATTCTTACAACCAAGTCTTTACGAAATCGTTCCAATCATTATCAAACCAAGTCTTTACGAAATCAAATCTACACTAAAACCAATGTTTCTACACGCAGAATTCACGGGCCCAAGGACTGGATCTCAACAGGAAGCTCTCCACGCACAATTTCATTCTTCTCGCTGAAGACTAGAGTGTGCATGAACTCGGCCTTCCAGTCATCTACAGCAGCCCGCAAACAAAAAGAATGAAGAATAAAAAAACAGTAAAGCATAACTAAAAGCACAGCAGGAGCGTGTCGGCAAATACAAAAAAAAACATGAAAGGATGATGCGACAAAGGAACAAGGACAAAACATACTTTCAGATCACCAAAATCTTCAACAAGCTCATCGCCATCATATGTAGAGCAGAGCTTCAAGGCGAAGAAACCACATTCATTATCCAGTTGCTTTGGGACATCAACAAAAGTCGGCCTCTTTGCAATAGTCACCCAGCTTGGCTGCTTGCTCGCTTTGTACTCAGCCTTGCCGTACATCTCCTCCAGCAACCCAACGAATCTCTTGATCTGCCAGACATGACAAATACGATAAAATCAAGAACATCTTAAACAAAAAGCTAAGTTCAGGTACATAAAACTGACACTTGCATAAAATCCAACTAACCGATACCAGAAGTTCAACTGTCAAATGATAGTCAGTTCAAGCACACAACTTTGAAGCAGTATGACCAAACAGAGATAAAAATATTTTGTCAACGGAAGGCAGAATAAAATTCATGTCAAAAAGAGAATATGATGGGAGGTTCAGACTAAGAAACACTCACGATATTTTGGCAGTCTCCGTGGAACCTTGTTCGTGAAAGTCCCTTATTAGAGTAAGGGAGTGAATCAAGGATGTCAATGCTCCCACGATATCTATTCAGCACATACACACTGTGGTGCGCTATTTTGCCAATTGGCTTGAAAAGTATCAAAAAAAACCTGCCAAGATTGAAAAAATGGTTAACACAAACTACAAACAATAAGTATTGAACAGCCGAGATGAACAAAAACTTCTTGACAAACTCAGCAAAAGGATGTACATAATAAAAAAAGGAAGAGTTATGAAAACCTAACCAGCTTTGCATTAAGAAGGCCTTCTTCCTTACGAACAAACATTGGGACGAGTGAAGCCAAATTTTTTACATCGAATTTTGGAACTGATGCACCGAAATAATCATACTCCAGGCAGTACTGCATTCACCAACACACCATCAACAAAGATCAAGAACACGAAATAATAACGACAAATAAAAACAACTCCCAATGCCACTTCACCAAAACTAGCGCAAAAAAAGGAGATAGGGTTACAGGAACAAAAACCTGTATGAAGTAGGGACTCAGAACAACCCTGTCAGCACAAGACAAGATCTTAGAGGTCTCCGGCTTATCCTTCCACAAGTTTATGAGAAGGTCAATCACATTCCCAGGGATGGTAAACATGCAGTAGCTTGTACTGCAGATTTAAAGGATGGGAAAAATATTAGAAGCGCAACTCCAAGACAAGGAGAATGAATAGAAGTTCAGATACTATAACATCAGAAGTTCACAAAAAATAGCATTTCTGGTAGCAAAAACATAAGAAGAATACTCACTCAGAATACTTCTTCAGACCATCTTCACTAAGCACAATCTGTTTCAACCTCCGGGCCTCACATACATAAGGGTAACTGTATTTCTTTAGGGGAGCAACAGGAGAACGCCACTTCACAGGCAATCTTGCTGCTCTCTTCGAGGAAGTTATGTTGCCAGACTCAACTGCCGGATTCCTCCTGGTGATGACAGCATTCTTCCCACCTCTCCTAACAACAGTAGCAGCAGCAGATTTACCCTTCTTCGGGTAAGCAATCTTCTCAAAATAATCATCCGACGAAATCACATCTGCTTGGACTGCACCAACCTTCCCAGAGCAAGGGGTACTTGGAGCAGCACCAATACCGACAGGCTGCTTCCCCAACTTGGAAGGAATAAGGGTTCGAGAGCTCTCATATTCTCTCGGAGTTGTACTCATCGATTCCTCCCTAGGCTGGTATTCCTGTGACCCGAGGAATGAGTAGTGGTAATCGGCCAAGTCCAACGGCTCCACTGTCAAAAAAAACATTCAACTACAACTAACAAAAACATAAAAAGGTATCATCTGTGAAGTTCATGTAGAATAAAAGCTGCAGTCCAAGTAAGCAATGACAGGAAAAAATACTGAAACAAAAGAACACAAGCAAGTAAAAGACAATGAAGTTCATGTAGAACAAAAGCTGCAGTCCAAGTTTCAAGACTTACATGAATAGTAGCCAAACAGACCATGGAAGTCTGTTTCAAACAAGTTAGAAGAAGCAATTGAGTACAACCATGTCTTCCTGATATCCAAGATATTCTCACGGGAATATTTTGCAAGAACCCCATCATGATACGAATTAACATTCGTAAGCATGAAGAATCCGCAGTCGATACTGCCATAACAGTGTTAAAACAAAAGAAAGCCAAAAGCATAACAAGACGTTGAAGCTTACGTACAACTACAATTAAACAAAAAGTGATAGAGAGACAAGTGGAACTCATACTTGTTAGTCTGTTGGGGGACATCAATCCAATCCAAAGGGAAATGGTCAATAGAAGGTGGACTGAACGGTGTCTCCCTGTCATTGCTAGCATCGCTCCAAAGCTTCTTGATGTTATCAGTCATCCGCCGATACAGGCGTACCGCACAGTCATCATTTGGTCCATAGTAGGAGTCGAGAAGCTGGAACCTTGAATTCTTCATGTCAAGAAATATGGAAACCCAATGACCAACACCACCCAAGTGAGCAGGAAGTTCAGGTGGGTCAAAAGTGGGGAAAATAACCTGACGCAAGATAAACACACGAATCATTAAAAACTGAATATTAATATCAAGAGCACAAAAAAATAAACAAATATAAACAGAGAGGATCACAGTGCAAACAAATACAGAGACAAAGAAACAAATATTGCTTACAGAATCATGCGCATCCATGCTATCTGGACCAGTCGCTAAGAAGTACTTCCTCGCACGGGAATCAAAATGCCCTCTGTAAATCTTGTCCTAATATAATGCAGATAACAGCAACATATGAAATACAATGAGACCAACAAGTTTTAACTAATATGGTAAAGAACAACAGAAAAGAAATTACTATAGGGTTGACTTACACAAACCCAATACGGCAGGATGAGTTTTTCTGAGTCCTGGTATTTGGCACGTAGACAATACAGTGCAACCTCGGCTACATTAGATCGAAGCATTCTGCGAGGAGAAAAAGACGTTGTGCAATCTTCAACAGTAGCTCCACACTCATTGTTTTGGAACATAATCTTTGATCTAAAACAAACAAAAGAAAGTAAAGAAGTTCAGCATCAGAAACTCAAAAAGTTCATCACACAAAAAGCAAAGAAGTTCAGCTACCTAACAACAGGCATCAGAAAGTAAAGTTAGATGTTCAGCATCAGAAAGTAAAGAAGTTCAGCAACAGAAAGTAAAGAAGTTCAGGTATAAAACCACATGCAGTACATAAGTTAGATGCATATAAATTCTGACCAGCTGCACTCACCTCTTAGAACGATCACTCTTAAGCCTAGTTACACTGAAATAAAAGTCATCAACCTTCTTTCGGACGACAGCAAGTTCACTATCTGCTCAGCAAAAGAATAGAAATTAAGAGCAACATACAAACACATAGATCAAGATAGGAGCAAATAACAACACAAGCACATCTCAGCTACTACACCGAAAGATAAACCATAGGATTAAAAACATCACAACCCATGCATTACAAACCTTCCCCCACATAAAAACAGCTTCAATTCACTTTATTTACAAACCACATGACAAACCACAAACCAGAAGTTCAACTTGCACCACATAGACAGTACATAGGGATATCAAAGACTCAAACCAACAACAAAAGGGATGGGGATGGGGAAAGAAGAGAGAAGCATGCTCCTCTCTTTATGGATTCTTGCCTAGACCAGTTGCAGCACTGGAAAGATCATCCTCCTTTCCCAAGCTATCACTTTCAGTCTCTTCATCATCATCTCCAGTAGACATTGCAGTGTCGTCGGCAAGCACACCAGTAGCAGCTGGAGAATCTGAAACAACAAAAACTGTTGGTTGTGCTGCAGCAGGAAGAGCAGGAGAACCACCATCAATAGCAACTGATGGCTCTGCTGCAGAAGACTTCTCCGTGCCTGCACGAGCACTACCAGTATCAACAGCAGCCTCGATGGGATCTTTCTCTGAAATGATATCTTCAGCTGTCTTGGCCTGCTCAGCATCAGAAACCCCAGCATCGATGGACGACTGAGGTTCAGTTCGATCCAGCCCATCGGAGCAGCCAGTGCCTGATACAACCTTGTCTGCAACCTTCTCTGAAGGAACACTAGCATCGTCATTCTGCAGCAAAGAACAAAAAGTCAATAAAAATGGGCACATAGTAAAAAAATGTACAAGAAGTTAAATAAAAAGGAAACAAATGGACAAGAAAAAATATACTTTAGGATCACTGCCATGAACCTCATCAACAAATAAATCACTCGCGGGAGCAGATTCACGCACAGGGACAGTTGCACTTTCAGGTAAAACATCCTCATCAACCCTAGCACCATCATCAACAGCCTACAAAAATCATATAGAACACAATGTCTAATCAGGTGAAGTCCACATTATATAACTAAAGAAGGACAGCTATGACCACTGACACATGGAGGAAGTCCAAAGACAGTAAACATAGAAGGTCAGATATCAAACTACTATCACACAAAGGAAAAAAGGGCCAGATATGGAAAGCAAAGAAGTTCAGATACTGTAGGGCTGGAAGTCCAGATACTATAAACAGAGAAGGTCAAATATGAAACACAAATACTGAAAAAAGAAGTTCAGAACACATGAAATAAGGAAGGGTCACCTAAGACAAAAAACAGTAATAATTGAAAAGCTAACAATGAACATTAATTCAAAGAACTAACAAAAAGCCAACATAAACAAACCTCTTCAGTACGCTCCTCGTTCCTTCCTTCACGACCCAAACGAACAGAATCATCTTGCCTCTGAATCTGACTGACAACAACACTAGCCTCATCTTCAAAAGGCTTGCAACGAGCATCCTGCATTTCCTTGAACAGCCCAAAGCTAGTCCGGAGGTGGGAAGTACTCTGACGAAGCTCAGCAAGAATTCTAGCTTCAATTGACAAAACCTCCTTCGAAGACTCAGCGTCAAAACCATGGCCGGGAGGAAGAATCCTGTCGACGCGACTAAGACGCTTAAGAGTTGTCGGAACATGGGCCATCTCCCCACAAACAGTTTCCAGAAGACCATCAATCCTAAGAAGGGAAACATTGGCAGCATCAAAGAAACCCTCAGAAGAAACGCCACCTGCAGCACTCACATGGCAGAAGAACCTCCAGGATCTATAGGGGGGTCACCAGTATTGACATCCCGGGAGAATTCAAATCTTGGGGCACCTCCACTCCCTAAGCCGCTGGCACGAGGCATAGTAAGAACAGGACGTTCGATAACCCTAAAGAACACAACCTCAGCCTGTGTCTTCCACTGCATAGAAAACAAAAGTCAACGCGTCCAAAAACAATGAAGGAACATGGAACAAATATTGAAGACAGTACCAGAAGTTCAAGTTAAACTATACAGGAAAGAATGATGCATAGAAACACTCACAGGCAGTTTCCCAAACACCCAGTTGGCTGGGTCCTCATCCCCCTTCTTAACCAAGTCAGCAGTAGCAAGCTCAGACATCTTGGCCTGGTCCATGTAGTTGATGCGAGGGGTCCTCAAATCAACAACAGACTTCTTGCCAAGGATAAGGCAGTCCAGATACATAAGTAGCGGCGCGATGCCGCAGCCTGTAACAGCTTTTCCTCTGCTAGTCCCTTGCTGATACCTAGTAACAACCCTTCGAAGATCATCAACAACCAACTGACAATAGTCCATATTTGCCATATCTTCAGAGACAAGATTCTCAGCCATTGCTGCCTCCCTGGACACTCGTGTAGACGTACCAGGAATAATGACCTTCATGAAAAGAATAAGATAAAAGACCTGCAGAGCCAGGTCATCATTCTTCTCATCCTTCACAAGTTCGTCGATGATCTTTCGCAGATCCTTTGTCTTGATATCATCACTCCTCTTGTAGCGAAGTTTGGCCTTCAGCCTCATAACAGCATCATCAAACCCATCCTCCGAGGGCCTAGGAGGGGTACGATCACCTTGAGGGAATCCAAAAAGATGGTGAATAGCATCACTTGTAATACGCAAAACCTTGTTCGCCTCACCCATGTCCAGAACCATAGTAAAAGGGTCAATCTTGGTGTAGATGTGGCCCATCAAAGACGAGAGATGTTGGAATCAATCGTCAAATCAAGCACAGAACCAAAACCAGACTTGATAACCCTCGCCTTGTGCCTAGGTTGTAGCAATTTTGCGCACAACTTGACCTCTTTCAGTAAGCAGCAAACCGTCTTGTTAAAACGTTTCGCATCATCTCCTCCTTCATCACCTTCTTCCACTGATTTTCCTCCTCTCTTCCTCGGAACAGGCCGCTTCACAAGCTGATACTGCAAAACAGGCAATGACAGGAAAAAAAGGCAGAACAATGAGTTAGACAAACTAAACCAAAAGTTCACTAATGCTGAATTGGAAAAACTACATAAGCAAATAGAGCATGGATAAAAAAATTGTATATAGCAGAAGTTCAACCATTAAAAAACAAGAAGTACAGCTGCTTTCTCCATGTTAGCAGTGTACATTTCAGAAGTTCAACTATGTCTACATAGGCAGTACAACCATGTATGACCAGAAGTACAGCTGCTTTCTCCATGTTAGCAATGTACATTTCAGAAGTTCAACTATGACTACATACGCAGTACAACCATGTATGACCACAACTTAAGCTGCTTTCTAAATGTTAGAACTTTACAAAGCAGAAGTTCAACTATGTACACCAAGGCATTAAAACCATCTATACCAAGAAGTTCAGCTAATATCTTCATGTATATAAGCAGAAGTTTAGCTATGTACACAAAGGCAGTAATACCATATAAACCAAGCAGTTCAGCTAACCTCTAAATGTATACAAACAGAAGGTCAGCTATGCACACCAAGGCAGTACTACATACACAAAATATAACAACAATTCTACAATGTTCTCAAAAACAGTAAACATGAGAGATTCATACCTGATCAGCAGCAGCAGCATCATCGTCGTCATCCTCGTCATCAACGTTGAAATCAGCATCACCCTGGTCGTCTGGATCAACACGAGAACGCTTCTTGCAACCCTTGTTATCCTTTGCCGGTGCAACCTTGTGCTTAACGCCGCATTTCTTGCCCTTACCAGATGCACCAGCACCAAGCGGAGAAGGTGTAGGCACCGCAGTGGCAAGCACACGAGGACTACGACGTGGCGTACCACCGCGGGCTTGGCCTTCCACTTCAGGAAGTTCAACCACACTTGGTCCTGTAGCATTTGAAATACGTGGGCTCCTCCGAGGAGTAACTTCACCAACTAAATGCTTCCTAGCCACGGTCTTCTTAAATTTCTTCTTCACAGGGGCAGCCATGCCATCAGTGGCATGCGGCACGTCTTCTTCAGCAACAGAGCCATGCCCAACTGTGAGCTCAGCAAGATCACCAGATTCAGAAACATGAGAACCTTTCTGAAGGCGGGCCGCCATCTTCTTATTAAAATCTTCTTGCTTCTTCCTCTTCCGTTGATCCTCTAGAAGAAGCTAAAGGGGCACATCCTCATCTTGCGTGACATGTTCAGTGCCATCAACAGACTGGGACTGCGTCTCTGACATCTGAAGAGAGCACAAAGGCCCCGGAATCGAATCACAACCTTCAACTGATGGAGCCCCCTGCTCGGCTGCAGCAGTGTTATCTGGCACACCCAAGTCAGATAGTACATCGTTGATGGTGTTCACAGCTTCCTCCTCTGTGGATACATCTGCAAGAGAACACAAAAACATAACAAAAGGAAAAGAGTCAAGAACAAATACAAAACACACGACAAGAACAAGTTCAAAAACATGGCTCAAGAATTAAAAAAAGGAGTTGCACATACTGGGTGAAGCAAGAGCTGCAGAAGCAAGATCCATGGGGCTTAAATTGTTCTCAAGGCTCAAAGCAACCTCAGCAAATACAGTCAAAGGAATAATAGGTGGTTTAGCCGCATCAGATCTTGGAGCATCAGTATTAACTTCTGAAGCTCCATCATGATCAAAGGCATTTTTTCAGAACTATTAAATTCATCACCAACTACAAAATGGAAGTAAAAAGGCAGCTGAGTTTTAATCCACAATCTACACCAAAGGAAGTACTACAAATACATGAATGTCCAATGTCCAGAAGTTCAAAAATACCTAACAAAGCAGTAAAACAATGCACAATCTACAATCTACATACTAAAGATAAAACAATCTACACCAAAGGAAGTACTACATATAGATGAATGTCCAGAAGTACAACAATACATAACAAAGCAGTAAAACAATGCACAAACAGAAGTTCAACCAAATTTCATTACAAACAAATAATTAAACCAGAAGTTCAACTATGTGACACAAGGCAGTACTACAAAAAAAAGATGAAGCATGAGCAGAAATACTTTTTCACAGCCAAACTACTTCTCAATACCATGAAAATGATAAGAAAAAAATACAAAGATATACAATAAAATATAAAACATTGATAAGTCCAAACACACTTGGAGACATAGTTCACTTGCAATTCATCAAAGAAAATCTAAGCAACACTCTACTAACTTCAACTAAGAGTAAAATGCATACACATCACCTACGTTAGAAGTTCAGACTTTTAAACATAGGCAGTCCAACAAGACAACCAAGGGAAGATATGGGCGGACATATAAAAGAAAACTACTATTTAAAATACAAGATGCATATACATTTACATACCTGAAGAAGGTTTTGAAGCCATGAAAACACCACTCCTTGATGAATGGTAGTCCAAACCCTAGATCCACCTACGAAAAACAGTTGAAAAATTACATCTAATTAGCAAGTAGAAAATCAAACAACAATACATTTAAATCATGACAACATCAACATTAGAAAGAAACTAAATCAAACCCTAGGATAAAACAACTAAAACACATCAACAATTATGAAGATGAACAGTAGCACATCTAGGCAAGCATGGCAAAAAACAGTACTCATAAACTAATTAGCATGTGACAGACACAATCTAGACTACGAAATCTATAACATTAAGGGATGTAAATACATCACATCCAGCAGCAACCACCACACCACACCCTTCTTACATGCATCTCACTGGTCAAATTACCAAAGGGGAAATGAAATCTACACAAGTCTGAAGGGTAAATTAGCACACACAAGCATCTCACAGATTAAATTAACCACGGGGAAATGGAATCCACCCACCACACGCACAAGAACCCTACCTAATCTCCCATCCAACCATCAGAAGAAAAGGGAGGAGGCGGATGCGAGAGCACACAGAAGTAATAGAGAGAGCTCGACAGATCTGGCGAAAACTAAGAGCAAGCATTGGGGGAAGGCAGCATTTGTACCTCTCCAAGCGACCCGATGCACGAATCCGCGGCGGTTCTTCCACCCCCATGACGCCATGCGCACCTTGGAACCGCGCAGACAGTTGCCGGCTTTGCTTCAGAGGAGAAGAGAGCGGTCTGAGGGAGGAAGAGCGGGGCATGGGGCAGAAAAAGGAGCGGGGCGGGTGCCGGTTACTCCACTCTCGAGCGCAGGAGACAGCGGCGGAGAAATCGGGGGAGGTTGGGGGAAGTTGGGGCGAACAGTGCGGAGCGACGGAGGGAGAAGAGAGCGAGCGAGAGGGGCAGAGGAGTTTCTGACAGGTGTGGGCAGGCAACGGGGCAGTAAATGGGGCTCTCTAGCGGCTGTTGCAGCGCCGGGGTTAATTACAGTTTTACCCCTGACCACTAAAAAGTAAATGCATGTGTTGAAAAATGAATGCACCATTTGAATACATCTGTTTAAAAAGATAAGATCAAATAAAAATCTGTTGGTATCCCTTAAAACACACATTTGATGGCCAACAGAAGTTCAAGTACACTACCAATGGAAGTAAAATATATACACAAATAAGCACTTACAAACAAAGAAGAAGTTCAAAAAATAAAGAACAGAAGTTCAAGTACACTAGCAAGCGAAGTAAGGCATATGAATAAACAAACAATAAGAAACACAGAAGAGGTTCAAATACAAAAACACATGAAGTCCATAACTAACTCAAAGGACTCGCCTCCGCATGCAACGACGCGGCACGCCGCGTCGTCGCCTACTCCTGCTCGTTCCTGGCTCGGCCTCACCGGGGTCCCCGCGGACTTGCATCCGCTCGTCGTGGAGCCCCCCCTGCTCGGCCTCGCGCTACCGCGGCAGTGCGTGCTAGGTTGACAGGCACAATGCGGTTATTCTGTTTCCACCCCCACCCGCACGCACCCCAGAGCCACACCTCTAAGATATATAGTGGGGTCACGGATGTGACGGACTCGCCTACGCATGCGACGACGTGGCACGCCGTGTCGTCGCCTGCTCCGGCTCATTCCTGGCTCGGCCTCGCAGGGGGAGGGGAGGGGGTGTCCCGACCCCCCCCTCCCCCCTGCTCGGCCTTGCGCTACCGCGTTGGTCGATAGGCGCAATGCCGATTTCAATGTCTACAAATATTTAAATACAAGAATAACAAACAAAATTAAAATAAGAAGTTCAAATAGTGAAGATATAGAAGTTCGGGGTTTTGTAAAACCTCAAATTAACATGTTAAAAAAAATTAGCATACAGAAGTTCAGGATAGTTATTCTGTGAAGTCCAAAAACTATTAGAAGTGCGAAAACACACTAGAAAAAAATAAAAACTACACGCATGTCCATCGGCCAATTCCATGGTTGCTCACGGGACTGAGTCAAAAAATCAAAACCAATGCCAGAATGAAAAATGACAGAAAAAAAAGAAATACAGAGGACTTGTTGCATTACCTTGCAAAAGAAGGAAAAGCAGAAGTTCAGGTATGAACAACACAGAAGTCCAGCTTGTACAACGACCATTAGATGATCTAGAAAATATGAACGAACGAATTCGTCCGAAGCATAAAATCCTCTGCGCCAGATTAGAACACGTCCGCACCACCTTGGAAATGATCTGGCAACTCCCTTTCTACAACAAAAATGACCAGAGGGCAAATCTCAAAACCGCAAAAACACCCCGTGCAACAGCCGCGGGAGTGCCAACATCAAATCACCAGAAATCAAACCGTATGGACCCTCCCGATTGAAATTGACGATGTATTAATCCTTCAATTTCACTAAAGAACGCAAATCAGCCAGCAAACTTTACAGAAAAACGAGAAAATCGTCAGAAGCGGAGGCTGCATCTCGGGCGGATGAAGAACACGGTCGATTTCAAATTCGTTTGAAATAACAAAAATTTGTGCACCAAAATCATACCAAAACCTAATTACCATCGTGCCGGAGCTTCGACAACATCCACAGCATGCATTAAACTTGTAATAGACACACGTTCATCACGACCCGAGAGCAAATCCGCCAACGAGCGAGATTCCTACTTAAAACGGGCATTTAGTTGCTAAAAACTGTTTCCTGATTACACTTACATCACTAAGAACACGACTGGACAGAAGAATTCACTCGGGGAGACACGGTTGCGAAGATAGCCCGAAGGTCGGGTTCCTACAGAGGGAAGTTCAGGTTGTGTAACTCAGGAAGTTCAACCTGTGATCAGAATAATATTCTGATCCCGTGATCAGAATAGTGTTTATATATATATATATATATATATATATATATATAGGGTGGCACTATTCTAATCCCAGGATTAGAATAGTTATTTGGATCACAGCCAGCCCTATAAGGGCCCGACGGGACATTCCTGAACTTCCCGAACTGCTGGCCCACCCCGACAGGATCCACCTGGTCCGATCCCGATCGAGGCCGCCCCAGCCCCCCTCCTCGCCGCTCCTCCCCTCGATTCGCCGCCGGCCTCCGCCGCGATTCGCCGCCGACCTCCGCCGGATCCAGCGCCTCCCCTCCGTCTCCAGCTCCCGGCTGGCCGGATCCAGCTCCTCCCCTCCGTCTCCACCTCCCGTCCGACCGCCGGCGCGGGCGAGCGAGCGACGGCGGACGCCAGCACGAGGGAGCCTGCGTCGCCTGGACGCGGCGAAGCCGCCGGAATTTCTGCAACAAGCCGCCATGGACTTTTGGAGGCCTCCTCTTTCCAACCTCACCTCCTCCCGACGGCTTAGCAGAGCTAATGACGGCCAAGGCTCAACGTACGGCGAACGGCGCGGCCAAGGGAGCATCTCAGCGGCGGAGGGCGCGTCGGCGGCGCCTTCAAATCCAGCAACGAACTCGGCACCACAGGTACTTGAACTTCCTCCCTCTTAGGTACCTGAACTTTCTCCTTCTTATTGGTCAGGCTGTGCATTCGGTTTTTTCGGTTTGATTCGGTTCGGTTTATACGGTTTTTGGTTTATACGGTTTTTATACTTTGGTTTATACGGTTTTATACATAGATACGGTTCGGTTTCGGTAATAACCATTTATTTTCGGTTCGGTTTCGGTAATAACCAAAATAACCAAAGTTGACGCGAACTTTTGAACAACACATAAGTTTTTCGTCGCATGGTTTGGTCCGTGTGTAGGTTAGATTATTCTTATGAGAAATATGTACGTAGAGTAGATCATTAGATGACATACATGATTTGGTCCAAGGCATATGTACACACAGCATACCCCAGTTCACTAAACCAAACGACCTGCCTTAAGTACCGTATGGAGTACTAAAGATATGAGTACGTGTGTGTAGATTATTGATGCAATGACATTGGCAAACAGACGACTTGTAGTTGTCGGATGGGTACCTACTGCTGGAGTTTTTTGGGACAAACCTACCGAGCGAATATTAACAAAGTTTTAATTCCCAGGTAAATCAACACTGACTAGGCTGGAAAAATTGAGGCCCAAATAGACATTACTATAGCAGCCATCTGGGCTGGAAATTTGAGGCCCAAACAGAAGCAGGCAAGCATGCACTACGTGCGCCAGCTGCCCTGGTCGAACAATTTAGTACCACCTCGCTGAACGAGTTGTAGCTGGGTGAGCGGAGGGCTATAAAATGAGTGGTGGGCGAGGGATTCAACTCAAGTCTTCGGCTGTTCTGCCGATAGCGAAGCTACTTCCGGTTTTTTCGGTTTAACCGAAAACCGTTCGGTTTTTAACCGAAAAAACCGAATGTTATTTGGTTTTCATATTTGGAAACTGAAACTGAAACCAGAACCTGAAAAAACCAAAGTTTCGGTTCGGTTTGGTTTTTTTGGTTCGGTTTTTGGTTTACGGTTCGGTTTTGCACAGCCTGACTTATTGGCTCCTCCTTCAATCTTGCCTCACCAGAACTTCTGGCTTCATGAAGATGAACTTCTTGCCCTCTGCAAGACATGGAATGCCATGGGATATCTCTCCCAACTCTCCGACGAATTGCTCTGAAGGTGGCCTATCTACTGCTGGAAAAAGGCTGGCCGAACTTCTATCCAAGGTATGGTTGAACTTCCTGCTGTCTGCTATTTTCTTTCAGCCATGTGAAGTTCTGGTAGTGTGTGAGCCTCAGTCCAGGCTGCAAAAATTAAAAAAACTTCCTGCATTCATATGTAAAAAATCATGTGAAGTTCAACAAGTCAGTGGGCTAGAGTTCATGTTGGTATGTATCTGGTTGTTTGCAAAAAAAAGGAAAGTAAAACAAACATGTGATCAGTTGAAGTTCAGGTTGGAATGTACTAGGAAGTTCAACCATTCAAAGTCATGAAGGTCAGCTTTTTGACTGTACACAGTAGTTCCCCTTTGCAAACCATGCAAACACATGAAGGTCAGGTTGGTATGCACTGGTAAGTTCAACCATGAAAACACATGAAGGTCAGGTTTAACTGTAGACTGTATTTCCCCTTTGCAAACCAGAAGTTCAATCTGTGGAGAGTGCTCAGTTCAGGTACAGAAAAAAAACAAATAGTGTAGAATTCAGAATGTGAAGTTCATTCTGTGAAGAGTGCTCAGTTCAGGTACACAAGTATAGGCAAATGCTCAGCTCAGTTCAGAGTGTGATACCTGTCCTAGGAAAAAATATGTACATGAACAACACTTTTATGAGAAGTTCAGGCTGTGAATAATGCTCAGTTCAGCAACACGAGTATATGCAGATGTGACTTGTGTGCTAACACATTCTTTTTTTTATGCCAGCAGGATGAGAGACGCAGAAAGAAGGTTAGAACTTCCCAGCAGCAAGTACACAACCCTAACCCTGTATGCGTTGTGCCGCACCCTCAATGGGTCACACCTCAAACGCACCAACAGCATTCCCAATCTGCTCCACACCAGAATTGGGTGACACCGGAAACACATGCAGACTTCCAAGATGTTGGGTCACAGCCCGATCCGCACCATTTTGCGCCTCCACCTAATTGGGTTACGCCGGAAATCCCCCGCGGATTCTTTATATCTACCAGCAGACTTCCAAGCACACCGATGGAGGAGGGTGTTAGCTCAGGTCCTGCGTATAACTCTGGAGGTTATCCTGGTGTGGCTCGTCAATGTGAAAGGGCAGCAAGTAAACCGGATGCCAGGACAAATCCAACAGGAACACACACACGGAGGAGAGTGCTCTGCACACTACCGCCGTTGGATGCTGCTGCTGCTGCTGCTACAACTCAGGATCGTACGGGACATGAGGTAGATGGATTGCTTGACAGAACAAAAGAGCAAACTAAAACCAGGATCGCCATGCCTCCACAACCACCACAAGAAAAAAGGACGCAAACAAGAGAGAGGCCATCTTCAGCCCTCCTTCCTCCTCGTGACCCACTCCTGCACCCTGCTATGATAACTCCGCCGTGCCCCATCGCAAAGGGCCAACAGCAGACTCCGGTGGAGTTGCAATCATACACGCACGTAAGTGAACAAAATTTAAGTATTTATATATGCATCTTGTATGATCTGCAATTTTTCTGCTCCCTCCAGGATAACAAATTTATAAACTGCATTTTAACGTACCGTTTGGATTTGTTTTCTTTTTCTGCAGATGCCGGATCTCCCAGATTATCTAATACCAAGACTAATGATGCCATTCAAGAATGTAGAGAAAGCCAGGGAATTTTACAATAGATACGCCAGGCACGCTGGTTTTGGCATCAGGAAGACGGGAGGGAATGACAATCACAAGTATTTTGTTTGCGCGTTCCAAGGGAAACACAGAACTTCTGTTTCAGAAGCTGAAAGGAAGAGAAACAAAACATCGCAGAGGACAGGCTGCAATGCAAGAATGAGGGTGAAGGTGCAAGAGGATAACACATGTGTGGTAGTGGACATTGAGTACAATCATAATCACCACCTCATCCAAACTGCTGACATGCTGGTATTCTTGCACTCACACAAGAATTATGACCCCACTATTTTGGAGTACGTAAAGCTCTTGCAGTACCATGATGTCAAACATACAACAATTATGTCCATGCTATCCGAAAATGAAGATGGAAGCTACTTCCTAAGCATGATCGGACGAGACCTACTAAACCAGTAAGTATTGAAAAATGCACATACTGCAATGTATATAGCATCCTAAGTCACCACCCTTGCTAGCAAAACTAACGAATGCATGTTTGCATATAATTTGCAGGAAAGCTATGAATGCGAGGAAAGATGATTTGGATGATGTATTGAAACTTGTATCTTCCTTTAAAGACATGAAGGCAATCAATGATGAGTTTTTCTATGACGTACAAGTAGACAGCGACAATGTAATTAAAAACATTTTCTGGTCCAATGCAAGCTGCCGGGGAGCATATCAAGATTTTGGCGATTGCGTAACATTCGACACAACTTATAAGACTAACAAATTTCATATGCCTCTGGGAGTGTTTGTTGGAACAAACCACCATTTGCAGTCAACGATATTTGCTGTTGCCCTGATCAGAGACGAAGATGCAAAGTCATTCAAGTGGCTGTTCGATACTTTTGTACGGTGCATGAACAACAAACACCCAACTTGCATTCTAACAGGTAAGTTCAAAAAAACTCTACAAGTTTCATCATCTTTTCAGCTCTGGGTGTATATCGGGTATACTGGTTTTAACTGAAAAATATTATAAACCAAGCAGTTCAAACACTGGTAGCACAGAAGTCCAACAAACAGTACAAGAAGCAAAATATGGTTATGCCTGTGAAGTTCAAATACAGGAATCATAGAAGTTCAAGAACACTGCTGTAAGAAAAAAAATATGTATCATGTTCAGAAAAATATGGTTATGTCTGTGAAGTTCAATCACTGGTACCACAGAAGTTCAACAACACTGCTATAAGAAAAAAATTTGGGTGACATTATTAGATAGTCCTACTGCTGCATGTGAAGTTCAACTACTTGTATCACATAAGTTCACCATCAGTGCAAGAAGCAAGTTTCATTTTTTTAATTCATGCAGACCAGTGCCCGTCAATGGCGAAAGCTATACCACAATCATTCCCAAATACCATCCACAAGCTATGCCGTTGGCACATCCTGAAGAAGTTCAAGGAATACATCGCGTTGCTGTACAAAAAGTATCCAACATTCAAAGAGGAGTTCACAGCAATCTTAAACTGGCCGCTAATGCCAACAGAGTTTGAAGCTGCCTGGGCTGCACTCGTGCAGAAGTACAACCTGCAGAATGACCAGATGATGACTCAGCTGTGGAGTGATAGGAAAATGTGGATATCAGCATATTACAAGAACATTTTCTACGCTAGAATGACTTCTACACAACGAAGCGAGAGCATCAATCACGTCCTCAAGAGAGGGTTTGTCAAGGGGACACAGAACCTACACAAGTTTGCTAGGCGGGTAAATGCTTGCATACAAACTCGGCTGCAAAAGGAGAATGAGCAAACAATGGCCAGCATGGTATTGTGACTTCCTTCAACATGTGCACTTGGTATTTAAATGAAACCCATGACTCTGCTCGACTAATATCTTATTTTTTGACATGTGCAGAGCATTCCTGTCACAAAAACAAATTACGGCTACGAGGAAGACATGGCTATCAAGTACACGAGAGCCGTGTACAGCGAGATGAGGGATAGGATGAGAAAGAGCACGCTATTTCGCGCAAAAAAGACAGCAGAGGCCACTAAGTACCTTGTGTACTACCACAACAAGGGTGGCCATGATGATGAAGAAAGGTTTGCCTGGTCAAAGCATGAATTCCAGGTTGTAGCTGACCCAGAGAATGAAATATATGAGTGCGAATGCAAGCTTTGGACACACACAGGCGAGCGGAAAAAGAAACTCATTAAATAGCTAAACTAGTAGTATCATATCAATATATGAAACTCATTGCTGGCTCACAAACAATGTATTCTGCATTCATCACAAATTCAGGTCTGTTTTGCCTTCACATAATGAACATACTGGACTACCTGAGGGCTGACAAATTTCCAGACAAGTATATCCTGAAAGGGTACACAAAGACTGCAAAATCACAACCAACATTTGATACAAGGGACTACAACACAATTGCATCGGATGGCAGCTCAAAACTCTCAAAGCAAGACATCCTGCTGCAGCTAAATTTGACGGTTAACAAGAAAGAAATGAGATGTGAACAGCAATATGACAGAGCCTTCTATGTTCTCAAGAGGCTCGTGGAAGAACTTTATGCAATACATTCAGCAAATCAAGCAGGTGCTGACGAAAGGATGGCTGAAGAGGATGCTGAAATTGAAGATGACCTTCATTATTATGAAGCTGAAATGCTCCAGACCGCTGCTCAAGCCGACCGATGCAAGGAGGATGTTGGCCAATTGATGCAGCAGCAGCAGCAAGAGATGATGAAACTGCCGCTGTACTCTGAAACAAAGGGTAGGAAGAAACTTTCTGCAGCAAAGAAAAGTGACCAGAGAGCTCAAATAAAGGCACCATCTGCAGATAGAGTCGTCGTGCTGGATGACAATGGAGTGCCACTTGGACACAAGCAATGTAGTGTGTGCAAAAAGGTTGCAGGACACAACAAACTCACTTGTCCAACACTCTTAGAAAGAAACGATGCCGAGGAGGTCAAGCAACCAAAAGCTCAAAAACAGCAGCTCAAAGTTCAAAAACAAAACAAGGGACCACACCCAGAGAAAGCTAGCAGCAGGCTTTGTAGCATATGGAAGGAATATGCTCCACACAATGCACGAACATGTCCGAAGAGCGCAGAGGCTGTAAAGACAAGTCAAAAGCCAGAAAAGAAAAAGAAAGCAAAACCTAGAGCCAGCACCAAGAAAGTGGTGGAAGATGAAGAGGAGGATGAGGAAGACAAAGATGAATACATCAACGAAGAAGAGGAAGACGAAGAGGAAGACGAAGAGGAAGATGAAGAGGAAGAGGTACATGTCAAACAAAAACCACTACCAGCAAAGCCTAGGAGGAGCGCAAGGCTGATGAACAATTAGACTAGGTCGATTAAACAAAAGCAAACTTATGTCATGTCAGTGTATATTATGTTATTCCACTATTGAACAGTATTTTTGGAGAAGCTTACTGTAGAAGTTCTACTGTACAAGTTTCAAAGAAATTATACAGTAGAAGTTCAAGTACTCTTACACTAGAAGTTCTGGTATATTATGAGAGGAGGTGCAGGTGCTGTATTCCATAAAAGACCAGGCAGGAATGAAGAATAAACTATGAAGTTCAAGTGCTCTTACTCTAGAAGTTCTGGTATATTATGAGAGGAGGTGCAGGTGCTGTATTTCATAAAAGACCAAGCAGGAATAAATGAATATGCAGTGAGAAAATCAGGTACTCTTACTTTAGAAGTTCTGGTATATTATGAGAGGGGTCGCTGGTGATGTATTCCATAAAAGAGCAAGCAGGAATAAAGAATAAACTATGAAGTCGAAGTAAGCTTACAGAAGAAGTTCTGGTATAATAATTAATGTAGGAAAAATATGCTTGACAAATAAGTATTGCCGTATAAACTAAGCTAGTAATCCGAAGACGACGCGTGGACATATGAAGTTCTGTTTGGATACCTGGAGAAGTTCACGTAGAAACCTGACAAGATCAAGAAACGTAAAGAGTGTATGAGAATATTTTTACACGAAGTTCTAGTTGAAAACTATTTGCAGTTAAAAAATTACAAAAAAAGGACAACACAAAAATTACAAAAGGCTACATCTCGATTGAGTTGAAAAATAAGAATACATTCTACAACAACAAAATTCTCTCCATCTCAAACCAGCAGCCCAGCCAGATCTCAAGCAGAAGTTCAAGTTCACATGTTGGGGCCAAAATTAACAAAACACTGGATTTGTGAACAAAAAACACTGTCAACAAAAAACCAGCAGTTCAGCCAGAACCCAGGCAGAAGTTCAAGATCATAAGTTGGGGAAAAACAAAAACACTGGAATACTGAAACAGTGCAATACATTTAAATTTACAAGACGATCATTCTTCATTACAGATACATTTGTCCTCAATAACATAAAAAACAGTGCTGCAGCTATAGATATACAAATTACTAAACCATTCTTACAACCAAGTCTTTACGAAATTGTTCCAATCATTATCAAACCAAGTCTTTACGAAATCAAATCTACACTAAAACCAATGTTTCTACACGCAGAATTCACGGGCCCAAGGACTGGATCTCAACAGGAAGCTCTCCACGCACAATTTCATTCTTCTCGCTGAAGACTAGAGTGTGCATGAACTCGGCCTTCCAGTCATCTACAACAGCCTGCAAACAAAAAGAATGAAGAATAAAAAAAACAGTAAAGCATAACTAAAAGCACAGCAGGAGCGTGTCGGCAAAAACAAAAAAAAACATGAAAGGATGATGAGACAAAGGAACAAGGACAAAACATACTTTCACATCACGAAAATCTTCAACAAGCTCATCGCCATCATATGTAGAGCAGAGCTTCAAGGCGAAGAAACCACATTCATTATCCAGTTGCTTTGGGACATCAACAAAAGTCGGCCACTTTACAATAGTCACCCAGTTTGGCTGCTTGCTCGCTTTGTACTCAGCCTTGCCGTACATCTCCTCCAGCAACCCAACGAATCTCTTGATCTGCAAGACATGACAAATACGATAAATTCAAGAACATCTTAAACAAAAAGCTAAGTTTAGGTACATAAAAGCGACACTTGCACAAAATCCAACTAAACGATACTAGAAGTTCAACTGTCAAATGATAGTCAGTTCAAGCACACAACTTTGAAGCAGTATTACCAAACAGAGATAAAAATATTTTGTCAACGGAAGGCAGAATAAAATTCATGTCAAAAAGAGAATATGACGGGAGGTTCAGACTAAGAAACACTCACGATATTTTGGCAGTCTCCATGGAAACTTGTTCGTGAAAGTCCGTTATTAGAGTAAGGGAGTGAATCAAGGATGTCAATGGTCCCACGATATCTATTTAGCACATACACACTGTAGTGCGCTATTTTGCCAATTAGCTTGAAAAGTATCAAAAAAGCCTGCCAAGATTGAAAAAATGGTTAACACAAACTACAAACAATAAGTATTGAACAGTCGAGATGAACAAAAACTTCTTGACAAACTCAGCAAAAGGATGTACATAATAAAAAAAAGGAAGAGTTATGAAAACCTAACCAGCTTTGCGTTAAGAAGGTCTTCTTCCTTACGAACAAACATTGGGAGGAGTGCAGTCGAATTTTTTACATCGAATTTTGGAACTGATGCACCGAAATAATCATACTCCAGGCAGTACTGCATTCACCAACAGACCATCAACAAAGATCAAGAACACGAAATAATAACAACAAATAAAAACAACTACCAATGCCACTTCACCAAAACTAGCGCAAAAAAAAGGATATAGGGTTACAAGAAAAAAAACCTGTATAATGTAGGGCTCAGAACAACCCTGTCAGCACAAGAGAAGATCTCAGAGGTCTCCGGCTTATCCTTCCACAAGTTTATGAGAAAGTCCATTATGTCTCCTTCCATCTGCTGCCCTTCACCGAAAAGAGTATAAAGGACACGTCCTGTGAGGTCAATCACATTCCCAGGGACGGTAAACATGCAGTAGCTTGTACTGCAGATTTAAAGGATGGGAAAAATATTAGAAGCGCAACTCCAAGAAAAGGAGAATGAATAGAAGTTCAGATACTATAACATCAGAAGTTCACAAAAAATAGCATTTCTGGTAGCAAAAACATAAGAAGAATACTCACTCAGAATACTTCTTCAGACCATCTTCACTAAGCACAATCTGTTTCAACCTCCGGGCCTCAGATAGATGAGGGTAACTGTATTTCTTTAGGGGAGCGACAGGAGAACGCCACTTCATAGGCAATCTTGCTGCTCTCTTCGAGGAAGTTATGTTGCCAGACTCAACTACCGGATTCCTCCTGGTGATGACAGCATTCTTCCCACCTCTCCCAACAACAGTAGCAGCAGCAGATTTACCCTTCTTCGGGTAAGCAATCTTCTCAAAATCATCATCCGACGAAATCACCTCTGCTTGGACTGCACCAACCTTCCCCGAGCAAGGGGTACTTGGAGCAGCACCAATACCGACAGGCTGCTTCCCCAACTTGGAAGGAATAAGGGTTCGAGAGCTCTCATATTCTCTCGGAGTTGCACTCATCGATTCCACCCTAGGCTGGTATTCCTGTGACCCGAGGAATGAGTAGTGGTAATCGGTCAAGTCCAATGGCTCCACTGTAAAAAAAAAAGACCATTAAATATAACTGAAGTTCAGATACAACACAATGTACAGTCCAAAAAATATAGATATCCTGATTACTACTCAAAGTTGACCTAAAAATTATGTTACATTTAAAAACTAATGAAGTTCAGGCACAACCCAAGGCACAGTTCAAGATAAACTGATGAAATGGAAAACATTCAACTACAACTAACAAAAGCATAAAAAGGTATCATCTCTGAAGTTCATGTACAATAAAAGCTGCAGTCCAAGTAAGCAATGACAGGAAAAAATACTGAAACAAAAAACACAAGCAAGTAAAAGACAATGAAGTTCATGTAGAACAAAAGCTGCAGTCCAAGTAAGCAGTCCAAGTTTCAAGACTTACATGAATAGTAGCCAAACAGACCATGGAAGTCTGTTTCAAACAAGTTAGAAGAAGCAATTGAGTACAACCATGTCTTCCTGATATCCAAGATATTCTCATGGGAATAGTTTGCAAGAACCCCATCATGATACGAATTAACATTCGTAAGCATGAAGAATCCGCAGTCGATACTGCCATCAAACAAAGAGAACAGTGTCAACACAAAAGAAAGCCAAAAGCATAACAAGACGTTGCAGCTTACGTACAACTACAATTAAACAGAAAGTGATAGAGAGAAAAGTGGAACTCATACTTGTTAGTCTGTTGGGGGACATCAATCCAATCCAAAGGGAAATGGTCAATAGAAGATGGACTGAAGGGTGTCTCTCTGTCATTGCTGGCATCACTCCAAAGCTTCTTGATGTTATCAGTCATCCGCCGATACAGGCGTACCGCATAGTCATCATTTGGTCCATAGTAGGAGTCGAGAAGCTGGAACCTTGAATTCTTCATGTCAAGAAATATGGAAACCCAATGACCAACACCACCCAAGTGAGCAGGAAGTTCAGGTGGGTCAAAAGTGGGGAAAATAACCTGACGCAAGATAAACACACAAATCATTAAAACTGAATATTAATATCAAGAGCACAGAAAAATAAACAAATATAAACAGAGAGGATCACAGTGGAAACAAATACAGAGACAAAGAAACAAATATTGCTTACAGAATCATGCGCATCCAAGCTATCTGGACCAGTCGCTAAGAAGTACTTCCTCACACGGGAATCAAGATGCCCTCTGTAAATCTTGTCCTAATATAATGCAGATAACAGCAACATATGAAAATACAATGAGACCAACAAGTTTTAACTAATATGGGTAAAGAACAACAGAAAATAAATTACTATAGGGTTGACTTACACAAACCCAATACGGCAGGATGAGTTTTTCTGAGTCCTGGTATTTGGCACGTAGACAATACAGTGCAACCTCAGCTACATTAGATCCAAGCATTCCGCGAGGAGAAAAAGACCCTGCGACATCTTCAACAGTAGCTACACACTCATTGTTTTGGAACATAATCTTTGATCTAAAACAAACAAACAAAAAGTAAAGAAGTTCAGCATCAGAAACTCAAGAAGTTCATCACACAGAAAGCAAAGAAGTTTCAGCTACATAACAACAGGCATCAGAAAGTAAAGTTAGATGTTCAGCATCAGAAAGTAAAGAAGTTCAGCAACAGAAAGTAAAGAAGTTCAGGTATAAAACCACAGGCAGTACATAAGTTAGATGCATATAAATTCTGACCAGCTGCACTCACCTCTTAGAACGATCACTCTTAAGCCTAGTTACACTGAAATAAAAGTCATCAAACTTCAGATGAAGTCCACATCATATAACTAAAGAAGGACAGCTATAACCACTAACACATGGAGGAAGTCCAAAGACAGTAAACATAGAAGGTCAGATATCAAACTACTATCACACAAAGGAAAAAAGGGCAAGATATGGAAAGCAAAGAAGTTCAGATACTATAGGGCTGGAAGTCCAGATACTGTAAACAGAGAAGGTCAAATATGAAACACAAATACTGAAAAAAGAAGTTCCGAACACATGAAATCAGGAAGGGTCACCTATGACAAAAAACAGTAATAACTGAAAAGCTAACAATGAACATTAATTCAAAGAACTAACAAAAAGCCAACATAAACAAACCTCTTCAGTACGCTCCTCGTTCCTTCCTTCACGACCCAAACGAACAGAATCATCTTGCCTCTGAATCTGACTGACAACAACACCAGCCTCATCTTCAAAAGGCTTGCAACGAGCATCCTGCATTTCCTTGAACTGCCCAAAGCTAGTCCGGAGGTGGGATGTGCTCTGACGAAGCTCAGCAAGAATTCTAGCTTCAATTGACAAAACCTCCTTTGAAGACTCATCGTCAAAACCATGGCCGGGAGGAAGAATCCCGTCGATGCGACTAAGACGCTCAAGAGTTGTCGGAACATGGGCCATCTCCCCACAAACAGTTTCTAGAAGACCATCAATCCTAAGAAGGGAAACATTGGCAGCATCAAAGAAACCCTCAGAAGAAACGCCACCTGCAGCACTCACATGGGCAGAAGAACCTCCAGGATCTACAGGGGGGGCACAGGTATTGACATCCCGGGAGAATTCAAATCTTGGGGCACCTCCACTCCCTAGGCCGCTGGCACGAGGCATGGTAAGAACAGGACGTTCGATAACCCTAAAGAACACAACCTCAGCCTGTTTCTTCCACTACATACAAACAAAAGTCAACGCGTCAAAAAAGAATGAAGGAACATGGAACAAGTATTGAAGATAGTACCAGAAGTTCAAGTTAAACTGTACAGGAAATAATGATGCATAGAAACACTCACAGGCAGTTTCCCAAACACCCAGTTGGCTGGGTCCTCACCCCCCTTCTTAACCAAGTCAGCAGTAGCAAGCTCAGACATCTTGGCCTGGTCCATGTAGTTGATGCGAGGGGTCCTCAAATCAACAACAGACTTCTTGCCAAGGATAAGGCAGTCCAGATACATAAGTAGCGGCGCGATGCCGCAGCCTGTAACAACTTTTCCTCTTCTAGTCCCTTGCTGATACCTAGTAACAGCCCTTCGAAGATCATCAACAACCAACTGACAATAGTCCATATTTGCCATATCTTCAGAGACAAGATTCTCAGCCATTGCTGCCTCCCTGGACACTCGTGTAGACGTACCAGGAATAATAACCTTCATGAAAAGAATAAGGTAAAATACCTGCAGAGACAGGTCATCATTCTTCTCGTCCTTCACAAGTTCGTCGAGGATCTTCCGCAGATCCTTTGTCTTGATATCATCACTCCTCTTGTAGCCAAGTTTGGCCTTCAGCCTCATAACAGCATCATCAAACCCATCCTCCGATAGCCTAGGAGGGGTACGATCACCTTGAGGGAATCCAAAAAGATGGTGAATAGCATCACTTGTAATACGCAAAACCTTGTTCGCCTCACCCATGTCCACAACCATAGTAAAAGGGTCAATCTTGGTGTAGATGTGGCCCATCAAAGGACGAGAGATGTTGGAATCAATCGTCAAATCAAACACAGAACCAAAACCAGACTTGATAACCCTTGCCTTGTGCCTAGGTTGTAGAAATTTTGCGCACAACTTGACCTCTTTCAGTGAGCAGCGAACCGTCTTGTTAAAACGTTTCGCATCATCTCCTCCTTCATCACCTTCTTCCACTGATTTGCCTCCTCTCTTCCTCAGAACAGGCCGCTTAACAAGCTGATACTACAAAAAAGGCAATGACAGGAAAAAAAGGCAGAACAATGAGTCAGACAAACTAAACCAAAAGTTCACTAACGCTGAATTGGAAACACTACATAAGCAAATAGAGCATGGACAAAAAAATTGTATATAGCAGAAGTTCAACCGTTAAAAAACAAGAAGTACAGCTGCTTTCTCCATGTTAGCAGTGTACATTTCAGAAGTTCAACTATGTCTACATAGGCAGTACAACCATGTATGACCAGAAGTACAGCTGCTTTCTCCATGTTAGCAATGTACATTTCAGAAGTTGAACTATGACTACATACGCAGTACAACCATGTATGACCACAACTTAAGCTGCTTTCTAAATGTTAGAACTTTACAAAGCAGAAGTTCAACTATGTACACCAAGGCATTAAAACCATGTATACCAAGAAGTTCAGCTAATATCTTCATGTATATAAGCAGAAGTTCAGCTATGTACACAAAGGCAGTAATACCTTATAAACAAAGCAGTTCAGCTAACCTCTAAATGTATATAAGCAGAAGGTCAGCTATGCACACCAAGGCACATACCTGATCAGCAGCAGCAGCAGCATCGTCGTCATCCTCGTCATCAGCGTTGAAATCAACATCACCCTGGTCGTCTGGATCAACACGAGAACGCTTCTTGCAACCCTTGTTAACCTTTGCCGGTGCAACCTTGCACTTAACGCCGCATTTCTTGCCCTTACCAGATGAACCAGCACCAAGCGGAGAAGGTGTAGGCGCCGCAGTGGCAAGCACACGAGGACTACGACATGGCGTACCACCGCGGGCTTGGCCTTCCACTTCAGGAAGTTCAACCACACTTGGTCCTGCAGCATTTGAAACACGTGGGCTCCTCCGAGGAGTAACTTCACCAACTAAATGCTTCCTAGCCACGGTCTTCTTAAATTTCTTCTTCACAGGGGCAGCCATGCCATCAGTGGCACGCGACACGTCTTCTTCAGCAACAGAGCCATGCCCAACTGTGAGCTCAGCAAGATCACCAGATTCAGAAACATGAGAACCTTTCTGAAGGCGGGCCACCATCTTCTTATAAAAATCTTCTTGCTTCTTCCTCTTGCGTTGATCCTCTAGAAGAAGTTGAAGGGGCACATCCTCATCTTGCGTGACAGGTTCAGTGCCATCAACAGACTGGGACTGCGTCTCTGACATCTGAAGAGAGCACAAAGGCTGCGGAACGGAATCACAACCTTCAACTGATGGAGCCCCCTGCTCGGCTGCAGTAGTGTTATCTGGCACACCCAAGTCAGATAGTACATCGTTGATGGTGTTCACAGCTTCCTCCTCTGTGGATACATCTGCAAGAGAACACAAAAACACAACAAAAGGAAAAGAGTCAAGAACAAATACAAAACACACGACAAGAACAAGTTCAAAAACATTGCTCAAGAATTTAAAAAAAAGGAGTTGCACATACTGGGTGAAGCAAGAGCTGCAGAAGCAAGATCCGTGAGGCTTAAATTTTTCTCAAGGCTCAAAGCAACCTTAACAAATACAGTCAAAGGAGTAATAGGTGGTTTAGCCGTATCAGATCTTGGAGCATCAGTATTAACTTCTGAAGCTCCATCTTGATCAAAGGCATTTTTTTCAGAACTATTAAATTCATCACCAACTACAAAATGGAAGTAAAAAGGCAACTGAATTTTAATCCACAATCTACACCAAAGGAAGTACTACAAATACATGAATGTCCAATGTCCAGAAGTTCAAAAATACCTAACAAAGCAGTAAAACAATGCACAATCTACAATCTACATACTAAAGATAAAACAATCTACACCAAAGGAAGTACTACATATAGATGAATGTCCAGAAGTTCAACAATACATAACAAAGTAGTAAAACAATGCACAAACAGAAGTTCAACCAAATTTCATTACAAACAAATAATTAAAACCGGAAGTTCAACTATGTGACCCAAGGCAGTACTACAAAAAAATGAAGCATGAGCAGAAATACTTTTTTCACAGCCAAACTACTACTCAATACCATGAAAATGATAACAAAAAAATACAAAGATATACGATAAAATATAAAACATTGGTAAATCCAAACACACTTGGAGACATAGTTCACTGGCAATTCATCAAAAAAAATCTAAGCAACACTCTACTAACTTCAACTAAGAGTAAAATGCATACACATCACCTACGTTAGAAGTTCATACTTTTAAACATAGGCAGTCCAACAAGACAACCAAGGGACGATATGGGTGTACATATAAAAGAAAACTCCTATTTAAAATACAAGATTCATATACATTTACATACCTGAAGAAGGTTTTGAAGCCATGACAACACCACTCCTTGATGAATGGTAGTCCAAACCCTAGATACACCTACAAAAAACAGGGGGAAAATTACAACTAATTAGCTAGTAGAAAATCAAACAACAATACAAAAAGCAACTAAATTAAACCCTAGGATAAAACAACTAAAACACATCAACAATTATGAAGATGAATAGTAGCACATCTAGGCATGCACGGCAAAAACAGTACTCATAAACTAACTAGCATGTGACAGACACAATCTAGACTACGAAATCAATAACATTAATGGATGTAAATACATCACATCCAGCAGCAACCACCACAACACTCTTCTTACATGCATCTCACTGGTGAAATTACCAAAGGGGAAATGAAATCCACACAAGTCTGAAGGATAAAATAGCACACACAAGCATCTCACAGATAAAAATAACCACGGGGAAATGGAATCCACCCACCACACGCACAAGAACCCTACCTAATCTCACATCCAACCATCAGAAGAAAAGGGAGGAAGCAGATGCGAGAGCACACAGAAGTAATAGAGAGAGCTCGACAGATCTGGCGAAAACTAAGAGCAAGCATTGGGGGGAGGCAGCATTTGTACCTCTCCAAGCGACCCCGATGCACGAACCGCGGCGGTTCTTCCACCCCCACGACACCACGCGCACCTTGGAACCGCGCAGACAGTTGCCGGCTTCGCTTCAGAGGAGAAGAGAACGGTCTGAGGGAGGGAGAGCGGGGCGTGGGGTAGAAAAGGGAGCGGGGCATGCGCCGGTTACTCCACTCGCGAGCGCAGGAGAAAACGGTGGAGAATTCGGGGAAGGTTGGGGGAAGTTGGGGGGAAGAGAGCGGAGAGACAGAGGGAGAAGAGAGCGAGCGAGAGGGGGAGAGGGTTTTCTGACAGGTGTTGGGCAGGCAACGGGGCAGTAAATGGGGCTCTCTAGCGGCTGTTGCAGCGCCGGGGTTAATTACAGTTTTACCACTGACCACTAAAAAGTAAATGCATGTGTTGAAAAATGAATGCACCATTTGAATGCATCAGTTTTAAAAGATAAGATCAAATAAAAATCTGTTGGTATCCCTTAAAACCAACATTTGATGGCCAACAGAAGTTCAAGTACACTACCAATGGAAGTAAAATATATACACAAATAAGCACTTATAAACAAAGAAGAAGTTCAAAAAAGACAGAACAGAAGTTCAAGTACACTAGCAAGCGAAGTAAGGCATATGAATAAATAAACAATAAGAAACAAAGAAGAAGTTCAAATACAAAAACACATGAAGTCCATAACTAACTCAATGGACTCGCATCCGCATGCGACGACGCGGCACGCCGCGTCGTCGCCTACTCCTGCTCGATCCTGGCTCGGCCTCACCGGGGGTCCCCGTGGACTCGCATCCGCTCGTCGCGGGGGCCCCCCTGCTCGGCCTCGCGCTACCGCGGCAGTGCGCGCTAGGTTGACAGGCGCAATGCGGTTATTCTGTTTCCACCCCCCACCCGCACGCACCCAGAGCCACACACCTAAGATATATAGTGGGGTCACGGATGTGACGGACTCGCCTCCGCATGCGACGACGCGGCACGCCGCATCGTCACGTGCTCCGGCTCGTTCCTGGCTCGGCCTCGCAGGGGGAGGGGAGGGGGGGTCCCGAACCCCCTCCCCCCTGCTCGGCCTCGCGCTACCGCGGCAGTGCGCGCTAGGTTGACAGGCGCAATGCGGTTATTCTGTTTCCACCCCCACCCGCACGCACCCCAGAGCCACACCCCTAAGATTGATAGTGGGGTCACGTATGTGACGGACTCGCCTCCGCATGCGAAGACGCGGCACGCCGCGTCATCGCCTGCTCCGGCTCGTTCCTGGCTCGGCCTCGCAGGGGTAGGGGAGGGGGGGTCCCGACCCGCCCTCCCCCCCTGCTCGGCCTCGCGCTACCGCGGCAGTGCGCGCTAGGTTGACAGGCGCAATGCGGTTATTCGGTTTCCACCCCCACCCGCACGCACCCCAGAGCCACACCCCTAAGATAGATAGTGGGGACACGGATGTTACGGACTCGCCTCCGCATGCGACGACGCGGCACGCCACGTCGTCGCCTGCTCCGGCTCGTTCCTGGCTCGGCCTCGCAGGGGGAGGGGAGGGGGGGTCCCTCCCCCCAGCTCGGCCTCGCGCTACCGCGTTGGTCGATAGGCGCAATGCCAATTTCAATGTCTACAAATATTTAAATACAAAAATAACAAACAAAATTAAAATAAGAAGTTCAAATAGTGAAGATATAGAAGTTCGGGGTTTTGTAAAACATCAAATTAACATGTTAAAAAAAATTAGCATACAGAAGTTCAGGATAGTTATTCTGTGAAGTCCAAAAAATATTAGAAGTGCGAGAACATACTAGAAAAAAAATAAAAACTACATGCATGTCCATCGGCCAATTCCATGGTTGCTCACGGGACTGAATCAAAAAAATCAAAACTAATGCAAGAAATGAAAAATGACAGAAAGAAAAATACAGAGGACTTGCTGCATTACCTTGCAAAAGAAGGAAAAGCAGAAGTTCAGGTATGAACAACACAGAAGTCCAGCTTGTACAACACCATTAGATGATCTAGAAAATATGAACGAACGAATTCGTCCGAAGCATAAAATCCTCTGCGCCAAATTAGAACACGTCCGCACCCCCTTGGATATGATCTGGCAACTCCCTTTCTACAACAAAAATGACCAGAGGGCAAATCTCAAAACCGCAAAAACACCTCGTGCAACAGCCGCGGGAGTGCCAACATCAAATCACCAGAAATCAAACCGTATGGACCCTCCCGATTGAAATTGACGATGTATTAAGCCTTCAATTTCACTAAAGAACGCAAATCCGCCAGCAAACTTTACAGAAAAATGAGAAATCGTCAGAAGAGGAGGCTGCATCTCGGGCGGATGAAGAACATGGTCGATTTCAAATTCGTTTGAAATAACAAAAATTTGTGCACAAAAATCGTATCAAAACCTAATTCCCATCGTGCCAGAGCTTTGACAACATCCACAACATGCATTAAACTTGTAATAGACACACGTTCATCACGACCCGAGAGCAAATCCGCCAACGAGCGAGATTCCTATTTAAAACGGGCATTTAGTTGCTAAAAACTGTTTCCTGGTTACACTTACATCACTAAGAACACGACTGGACAGAAGAATTCACTCGGGGAGACACGGTTGCGAAGATAGCCCAAAGGTCGGGTTCCTACGGAGGGAAGTTCAGGTTGTGATCAGAATAATATTCTGATCCCGTGATCAGAATAGTGTTTATGTATATATATATATATATATATATATATATATATATATATATATATATATTGATATATTGTAGCTACCCCCCCCCTTGACTCAAAGGTGTGTGTGGGGGGGGGGGTAGGGGGGGGCATAAGCCAACATTATCGTGTGCTCTGCGAGACATTGTGTGTCACATGAAAGTTGTGCATTCCGTATTTGAACACCACAACGACCTTTCCATACATACATTTGGTCCACAAGCAGGTATGTTTGTGCTATGACCCTAAATTTATCGTGTTTATTTTCCAATGTTGTTATATAAATGGCAGAGGAGTCTTTGTTTGAAACTTAAATAGCAGACGAGTCGAACGAGACAACTGTGTGCGATTGTGTACGTAGTAGACATGGTTCCCGCATGCTAACTGTGTGCCACGCCCGGCTCGTGGTTGTCATGTAACTACAGACCACCTTTGCACCAACCCGCATAGAGAAATCTTAAAAATAGCTACCCGCCTTGATCAATTTAAAAATTGATGGTTCCGCGGGTTTTTCTCTTTGAATTGCACACAGGTATTGTGTTCGGGCCATGTGCGATGTTTGTTCCTCCGGCGCCACTTCAAACCCTTCATATAAATTTCAGTTGTCCCGACTTTTCATTCCCTCCAAGTAAAATTTAAAGTAGCCACAGCATTTCCTGAAACACCACCTAGGCCCCTCCTACCCCTCACCCCCACACAACTCCCTCGCTCGAAACCTAGCTACCTCGCCATCGCCGCCGCCGCCACCGACCCGGCTCCGCGTTCCACAGTCAACCTCTCCTGCTCTCCCCGTGCAGGTTACCAACCCATCTTCGTACCCTCGCCGCCCTGAATTTCTTACATGGCGCCTGCTAAACACCCCTTCCTCATAGATCCGCATCCCCCACCGCAGGCCGTCACAGCCTAATCCCAACTACACTTCCAGGGGAGATCGAGGAGCGTATGGCCAAAAGGAGGTATATCGCGGCCTTTTCGCTGGACGATGCCGAGGTGGCCGCCGAGGCTGCTGGGGAAGCTGACTACGATGACGAGGTGGCCACCGGGATCGTCGGGGAAGCTGACTATGATGACGAGGTGGCCGCCGGATCGCCGGGGAAGCTGTCTACGATGACGAGGTGGCCGCTGAGGCCGCCGGGGAAGCTGTCTACGATGACGAGGCGGCCGGGAAATCTCACGATAGAGAGGTTGTAAGACAACGGCTTCCCGTATGGTTGCATATCTACGCAGCTGGCTATGACATCGAGCTCGTCGACAGCGACGGCTTGTCGCGGGCTATGTCACAGGTTAAGTGGCCCAACCCCGACCCCTCGGGTTCAACCCCCGTCGACCTCATGCAAGGCCCAGCCGCTGATCTACTCTGCTTCGCTCTCAAGAATTTGCCTTCCTTCATCTCCATGGAGCCTCTTTTGTCATTTCTGAAGGACACATTCTATGGCGGTGGCTCGGCATCGTCAGTTGCCAAGTCAGACCTCATCGACAATGCCGACACCGACAATGGCACCCTATATGTCTCTTCCAATGGGAAAGAGCCCATCCATGACATCAGGGAGGGCACCCTGCATCCCTGCTCTTCCAAGGGGAAGGAGCCCATCTGTGACAACAGGGAGCACAGCCATAATCCGCGCTCTTCTAATGGGAATGAGCCCATCTGTGACAGGTGAGGAACCCCATCTCATGTTAAATTATTTCGCTCATGCTAAATGTATGGACTCTGCAGTTGAATTTCATCAATACCTGTTTCAAGAGCCATATATGGTTCCTGTTAAACCTGGTGTAGTTAACATGTGCACTATTTATTTTAGTTCTTTCACATGTGATGTTCAGTTATACAATTTCATGTTTAAGCACCGGCTACGTTCTATGCAATTTCAACAGTACAGTACGAATGACTATTTTTGGTTGCTATCAAGCTTGTTGTAGTGAGCACATGCTTGTTTAACTGTTCTTCCTAGCTCGATTGTTTGTAGTGGGCATATGTCGTGATTCAATTGCTATATAGTATGCCTTGTTTATTTCAGTTATTCACACTGTGAAGTTCTATATCTGCAAGTATGTACTTTCCAGTTCAATTTCATCATACCAGTTTCAACGGCCATATGTGGTTCCTGTTAAGCTTGGTGTAGTTAACACACCCATTGTTTATTTATGTTTTTTCACAATGTGATGTTCAATTATACAATTTGATGTGTAAGCACCAGCTACATTCTATGCAATTTCAACAGTACCACTATGAATGACTACATTTGGTTGCTGTTAAGCTTGATGTAGTGAGCACAAGACTTTTCATTTTTATGTAACAATAACTAGTGTGCTTAAGCGTGCACAATACCAGTTTGATGTATTTTGTTGTTGTTAAATGCTAAGCCTATTGCAGTTAACACTTAACACACATCTCCACTTATTATTAGCTTAGCTAGTGTGCTTAAACCTGCACACTGAAGCTATCATTTTGTGATCATGTTGTTTACCATGCATATATTTGGTTGATGTTTAGCCTGTCAGTACTTAACATGCCTTTCGATGTACTTACCCAGGACAATATTGGGAATGGTTGAGGTTAGTTTCATCACATGGCTTATATATATACTCCATCCACCCCCAAAGTATAAGATGTTAATACATCAAATATGTGAGTATATTGGATGTAATAAGATCTTATATACTGGGACAGGAAATACTGTACTACGTCATTGTGCAATTTCAGTTTACCTTCTAATACTAACTTGTTGCTTGTAGGTACATATGTCACTGGTAAAGATCCATGTGTCAACCCGCTTTGCGTATGGGGCATTGAGATATTCATGACCCAGCATCAAGTGAGGAAACTTATAAAGGTTGTTAATAAAATGGGACAAAATATGGCAATTAAACTCTTTATTTACACCTTATCCAAGACAACAGTGAACTACAGGATGGTAACTACGAACTCTATACCCTTCTTTTTACTGTCCATAATGTGTTGTTAGCTTACAAATTTACAATGTCTGAATCTATTTTGTTTGTAGTGGTTCTCCAAACAGTTTACTCAGGATTACCTCTTAAACTACATGATTGGTGGACGTGCAAACGTTAAAGTATATCTACCAGGCCATGATACCTACCTAGATGTCCTCATCAAGACAGAGAAGGATGGGCTGTCCACCATCACAATGGGCTGGCCTAGAGTCGTCCATGCATTTTGCATGGAGGAGGACACAATATGGGCATTCTGCTTCACCTTGTACAGCTACCAGAGTGTCTTTCGCCTCTTCCTTTACCGTATTTAATACAAGTATGCAACCGTGGTTCATCATTATTTATCTAGTCCTAATGTAATTATTATTTTTTGATGTAATTCTTGAACATATGTACGTGTGAATGGAATAATGCATTGGTTGTTGAACCTATGTCTATATAAGATGGATATGAAAAATGTTATAGCCTACTATCAAATTCAAATCCTGTAGAATTTTAAATTGTGGCAATTAAAATAGCAGAAAAATAAGCTATGCAGGTCATTACACCGCACACGGTTTGTAAAGCAGAACGTGTGTGATATACCTCATGATTTGACACGTTTCAGAGAGAGAAACCGTGTGCGACAATGCACACAATTGCTGTCTGCAAACCGTGTGTGATGTTAGACAATATCAGAAACGGTTAAGCATGCCTAAATGTTTTGTGACAATCTCCTTATCATACACGATTTATAATGTTTAATTGTTTGTTATGTCGTATGCACACAACACGAGTATGACTGTTGGAGCGTTTGGGAATCTTGGTATATCGCAAACAACGCAGTAGGAATAAATGCGTATGATTTTCTGCTTATCATACACACTTTGCAATTATGAACTGTTTGTGATTCGGCACACATCTTAAACGGTGCGCTATAGAATAGCGCGTGCGATGTTAGTGTGATCTCACACGAGTTGCAAGGATGGGCCATATGGGAAGGATGCCATATATCAAATGGTTGACCAATGATTCTCGTTTGTGATAGATGCGGACATCCCATACGCTTAGCTTTGCAAAACGTTTGCGTTCGTTGGCCACCATCGCCGACGGGTTTTCCGTGTCGTGTGGGATGGACCCCCCCTATCGCCCACACATGCAAGTCGACAATTTAAAACTACGTCATGGAAAGGGGTTAAAAACCGTTTGTATAGCACGTCGCTGCACCAGTGGTAGCTTAGGTCCGCGGTTAGTCCTCAAATTGCATTGTTGTGAGAGCACATTTCTCCATGTGTGGTTTTTGGTAATTGATGACAACCCCTATGAACTAATGGTTGCCTTGAGTTATATTCGAAGGATTTGTCCGCATGTACTTCTTGAAGTCCATCTGTTGGTTTCAAGGAGTTTATATGGTGACCTAGGTGGTATTCAAGGTTTTATCCAAAGATTGGTCAGGGAGAAGAGAAGACACAAGGTTGATCAAGATTAAAGCAAAGAATGATTCAAGTTGATCAACACACAAAGCGTAGAAGATGTACCAAGTGGGATCAAGTGATCCCATGGTATGGTAAGCATTGTCCATTACGCTTTGTGTACTAACCCGTGGTCTACGTGAGAGTTCGTTTCGGGGTTAGGTATATTTCCATGGGCTTGCGTCAAGAGGAAAGATCTCATACAACCCATGGAGGATGACATCAAGTGGTGATCGTCATCAAGGTTGCGGTGTGCAAGTTCAAGTGAAGCATCACGGAGAGATCATGCTTGAAGCTTGCCGTCCATTGTGGTGACAATGGACTTGTGAAGATGTGCCAAAGAGTGGCTCACCCATAGTGGAGTATGGGGGAGCAATCAACTAGTCTTCATCGAGCCAACGCAATCAAGAAAGGTGGTCCATCTTGAGAAGGACAAGATCGTCATCATCTAGCTCAAGTGGACTATGTGCAAGGCAAAGGTTTGACCTTGATAGGGTTTTCTATTTTACCGGTCTCATGGTGGTAGTTGGGAGACCGGGTTATAGGATCGATAGCCGTACTATCAAGGGGAGGCTCTCAAGTGAGTAGCTTGATCGTATCGTTCGTTGAGAGCTCTAACCATTGCATTCTTGGCATCATCATCTTTCTTGGTTCTTGGTTGTTTTTTCTTGTTGTGGGTTTTAGAGCTTATGGTCATCTTCATGACAAGCTCGAGTTCATCGAAAACGGAGTCCATATGCATCTTCTATGATGTTTTCGATGTTGGAGTATTTGCCGGTTCTTCATTGATAGAGGTTGCACATCTCTATATCATTGGCATTGTTCATACTGCCTCTTCTTAAGAAAACCAACAAGCTTGAGTTTGCTCAATTCGGAGCTCGTATGCGAAAGTTATGGTAGTTTTAGTGCCAGAGCTGTTTTTCTCTGAATAGGCGGTAGTACCGCTCGGTACCACGGTAGTACCGCTTGGGCGGTACTTCCTCTATGTACTACCGCTGTCCCTACCGCTTATATTTGCCTTCTGGTGCCTACGGGGGCCTCTGGCCATTTTTAGTGGAAGTACCGCTCTTCCGAGCGGTAGTACCGCTCCAGCGGTACTACCGCCCTGAAGAGCCGCTCAAACTACCGCTTATTTTTTTAAGCGGAAGTACAGAGCGGTACTGCCGCCCTGAGGATCCGCGGCCTCTTTCGCATCCTTTTTTCTTCCGGTCTTTTGGGATTATTTGAGCGGAAGTACCGCTCCCTCCAGAGCGGTACTACCGCTCTGTCGTTCCAGGACTGGTATAAGCGGAAGTACCGCTCCCCTGAGCGGTACTACCGCTTGTGTGCGGGTTGTGGGGGTAACGGTTGGATTTTCCCCCGCCTATAAAAGGGGGTCTTCTTCCCCATTGCTCCCCAACTCTTTAGCTCATGTTCTTCCCCCATGGTTGACCTTCTTTGAGCTTGCTAACTCTCAATCCCTCTAATGATTCTTGCTAGTTCTTGAGGGAAAAGAGAGAAGAGATCTAGTTCCACATTTCCACCAATCACTTTCTCCTCTTGGATCTTGATCTTGGAGTTCTTCGTGTTCTTCTTCTTTCTTCCTCTCATTTCCTCCATAGCATTAGTTGTTGTGGTGGGATTTGGGAGAGAAGGACTTGGGCACTCCGTGTACCCTTGCCATTGCATTTGGTGCATAGGTTTGAGTTCTCCACGGTGATACGTGGAAGTGAGAAGTTCAGAAATTTATTACTCTTGGGTGTTTGAGCACCCTAGAGCTTGTTCCTCTTGGGTGCCTTGGCGCCCTAGACGGTTGGTGGTGTCTCGGAGCTCAATCATTGTGGTGTAAAGCTCCGGGCAAGCCTCGGGGTCTCCAATTAGGTTGTGGAGATTGCCCCGAGCAATTTGTATGGGTACTGGTGAACCGCCCCCAAGGGTTGCCAAAGTTTACGGGTACCGGTGACCGCCCCCAAGGGTTGCCATTTTTACGGGTTCGGTGACCGCCCTCAAGGGTCCCTTAGTGGAATCACGGCATCTTGCATTGTGCGAGGGCATGAGGAGATTACGGTGGCCCTAGTGGCTTCTTGGGGAGCATTGTGCCTCCACACCGCTCCGAACGGAGATTAGCATTCGCAAGGGTGTGAACTTCGGGATACATCATCGTCTCCACGTGACTCGGTTATCTCTTACCCGATCCCTTTACTTGTGCACTTTACTTTGTGATAGCCATATTGTTTCTTGTTATATATCTTGCTATCACTTAGTTGTTTATCTTGCTTAGCATAAGTTGTTGGTACACATAGGTGAGCCTAGTTTTTTTAGGTTTTGTGCTTGACATATTAAACGTTAGTTTTATTCCGCATTTGTTCAAGCCTAAACCATAATTATTTTAAAGCACCTATTCACCCCCCCTCTAGGCGACATCCATGTCCTTTCAATTGTCATTAACACCAAAACACTTAAGGCAGGAAATGCCTTACAATCTCCCTCTTTTTGGTGGTTGATGACAATACAATGATTTCAGAAAATATATTATGAGCTAGCACAATGCTCTATAAAATATAGACATGCCCCCTAGATGAGAGCACTATTAATAGTGTGCTTATGGAATGCAAGATACTCACAACTAGGATCAATACCCCCCTAGATTTTATAGACCAACACTAAGTTGCAACCGAAGGAACAACATATCAAGCATATAGTTGCAACAATATGACGTGGAGCAAAAGGTAAGAGAACAATAGTAACATGACTCCACTTTTATAAACATAAAGACATGATAGAGCTAGATATTTAAAACGGGATTGCATGTCTTACACCACGCATAAATATAGTCTCCAAACCAAAGTTCCCAAACCAAAGCAAAGAAAATAGTTCAACCAACTAAGAAGCAAATTAAGACCACAACCCATGCACCCGACACCTAAATATGAACTCTATCCCCCTTTGGCATCAAGACACCAAAAAGGAAAAGAACGAATGCCCCAGAAGATCAGTAGTCCACATGTGACTCCTCGGACTCATCATCATTTGAAGGTTTTCATCATCGGAATCCTCATCGTCATCATGACCCACATCAGCCATGTCCTCATCAGCAGCAGGGGAGCGGAAGTGGCACCATTGGAGTCATCCTCATCGATCTACCTATTGTGCTCAGAGATCCACTTATCCTCATAAGTGATTTCCTTCTCAGTGCCACTATCCACAACGATGTCCAGCTTCCTCATCATCTGAATCTACCCGCAACGTGCTAGCTTCTTGATGACCCACAAGTATAGGGGATCACAATAGTCTTCGAGGAAAGTATTTTACCCAAATTTATTGATTCGACACAAGGGGAGACAAAGAGTGTTTATAAGCCCTAGCAGTTGAGTTGTCAATTCAACCACTCCTGAGATATTGATTCTCCACAACAAGGTATTAGCAGCATAGTAATTTGATAGTTTTGATAGTAGCGGTAACGGTAACACCAGTAACAGTAGTAGTAGCAGTTGTAATTGCAACGACAATAGTAGTAACTTAGCAAACACAATATGAGAAAAGTGTAGGCATGGAGCATCGATGGATATTTGGATGACATCAACCATGTAACAGTCACAACCTAGAGCGACACAGAACTAGCTCCAATTCATCAATCATATGTAGGCATGTATTCCGTAAATAGTTATACGTGATACAAGTGTGGTATGGATAGTAGATATAGGTTTTTGTAATCTGAAATAATAAAAATAGCAAGGTAACAAGTGACAAAAGTGAGCACAAACGGTATTGCAATGCTTGGAAACAAGGCCTATGGTTCATACTTTCACTAGTGCAATCTCTCAACAATGCTAACATAATTGAATCACATAACAATCCCTCAACGTGCGATAAAGAATCACTCCAAAGTTCTTATCAATAGAGGAGAACATAAGATGAAATTATTATAGGTAGCAAAACCACCTCAAAGTTATGTTTCCAATCAATCTATTGGCCATCCCTATAAGTGTCACAAACAGCCCTAGAGATCGTACTACAATAACACCATATGATACGCATCAATCATCTCTAATGTCACCTAGATACTCCAATGTCACCATGAGTATTCGCGAGTTAGTTATTTGATATGCATCAAATAATTTCAAATCCATAATATTAAATCCAACACAAAGAACTTCAAAGAGCGGTACTTGCTATTTGTGAGCTGCGTTGGGGTTTTCCCCAAAGAGGAAGCGTGAAGCAATATAGTAGCAATACGTATTTCCCTCAGTGAGAACCAAGGTTATTGACCAGTAGGAGAACCACGACAACTTGTCTTAAACAACATCTGCACACAGAAAACCAAACACTTGCACCCAACGCGGGCAAGAGGGTTGTCAAGCCCTTTGAACTCGTTACTTGCAAGGATTACTTCTGATAGTGGTAGATAGATAAATATAAAAGTGAAATAAAAGAAAGTAAATAAATTGCAGAAAGGTCTTTTTAGGTTTTTAGCAAATATAATTAAGTAGACCCGAGGGTCATAGTGTTTACTGGAGGCTTCTCTCTCGAACGTAGCATACAGTGGGTAGACAAATTATTGTTGGACAATTGATAGAACAGTGCACAGTTATGATTATGTATTCATGGAAATGATCATGTATATAGGCATCACGTCCGTGACAAGTAGACCGAAATGATTCTGCATCTACTATGATTACTCCACCAATCGACCTCTATCCAGCGTGCATCTATGGTATTAAGTTCATGACAAACAGAGTAATGCTTTAAGCAAGATGACATGATATAGACAAAGTAAGTACAAGCAATATGTTAAAATCCCATTGTTTTACCATCAGTAGCAACAATACAATATGTGTGTTATCCCCTTATGTCACTGGGATATAGAGCATCGCAAGATTGAACCCACTACAATGCACTCCTCCCGCTGAAGATAAATCAATCTAGTTGACCAAATCAAACTGATAGATCGAAGAGACTTGCAAAGCTATAACAATCATGCATAATAGATTTCAGAGAAGACTTGATTATTTTCATGAATAATCTGATCATAAACACACAATTCATCTGATCCCAACAAACACACCGCAAAAGAAGATTACATCGGAAAGATCAACACGAGAATCGCGAAGAACTTTGTATTGAAGATCAAAGAGAGAGAAGAAGACATCTAGCTACTAGCTATGGACCCGTAGGTCTGTGGTGAACTACTCATACATCATCATGGAGGCATTAAAGTTGATGTAGACGACCTCCGTGATGGATTCCCCCTCCGACAAAGTACCGGAAAAGGCCTCCATATGGGATCGCGAAAGAACAGAGACTTGTGGTGATGGAAAAATTGTTTGGATCTCTGATGTTTTTAGGGTAATTAGGCATATATAGAACTGGAATTAGGTTAGGAGATGCCACGAGGGGCCCACCAGCCATGGGGGTGCGCGCTGGTGGCTTGTGGCCACTTCGTGGGTCTTCTGGCGTCCTCCTGAAGCTTCTTGGGTCTCTTTTGGTTAAAAAATAACTCCCGTAAAATTTTATCCAATTTGGACTTCGTTTGGTACCGATTTTCTGAAAAGTCCGAAAACTGGCAAAAAACAAAAACTCGGACTAAGCATTGAGTTAATAGGTTAGTCCCCAAAATGATATAAAATAGCACATGATTGCGTATAAAGTATTCAAGATTGATAATATAATAGCATGAAACAATCAAAAATTATAGATACGTCGGAGCGGTATCAGCATCCCCAAGCTTAATTCCTGCTTGTCCTCGAGTAGGTAAATGATAAAAAAAAAATTATGTGGCATGGTAACCAATATGTAATCTCTTTTAGGTGTAGATATTAAGAAACGACGAATCAATTGACATTAACATAATAATATCCATGAACATAAGAAGCATAATCATTACTGTTTCAAAATATACGATCATTAAAGAATGTTATCCCCTACTTAGTTCGCACACGAACACGTCATCGTGTACCCTCGACGCCCAGGGTGATGCACCACAGCTCACATCGAAGGAGACCTGTCCGGAAGTGCGGTATGCAAGCACTCCAGCGGGTGCTTTTGAGGACCCGCAACCCCACACGCCCGAGAGGAACCCCGTCAGGGCACGTGGTGGCTATGGGCTGACCTAGGTCGACCTGATCGCCCCTAGGGCCTCGTGGATCGCCGCCCTACAACTAGAAGAACAAACAAAGAACAAGGAAGAAGAAGAACAAGGGAGAAGGTAAAAGATAAAAAAGTGGTAGATGATTTGTTCGATTGTGTGTTGTTCAATCGGCCATCGCCTCACATCTATTTATGAGGTGGCTGGACTTTCCATACAAGAAAAGGACTTCAAATTTCATCCAAAATCTTTCCAAAATTAACCGAACTCGGATTTAGGTAAGTCTAAGACATCAATTCGGTTTTTGGGTCTCACAGGACGCAAAGAACCTCAGTTGAAGATGAGCCCAAAAGAAAATTTAACCGTATCGACAAGGAGAACAACTTTCATCTTGAACATTTTTTGATTTGAGGAAGTCTTGTGGGCCAAAACTCTTGCGCAAAACAAGAAATTGGTGGCCCTACCTATCACACATGTGTCTGATTGGGCGTGCCACTTTTTGCCTCATGGTAGGACTGCACTCCGATGGCTCTTTTGTATATGTCCTCGGATTGAGATGATTTTTATATTAAAATCGATAGTTTCGACGAGATGAAGACAAACCATGTAGAACATTGTCTCATGCGATTCTGTTGGAGGCATAATCGGTCGAAGAGTACTCTGAATATGAAATCTTAGTACTTTGAGCACAGTTTCAGCCTTCAAGATGAGATCGGATGGTGATGGACCAAACTTCAAATATATTCATATCAACACTACAAAACTTTTTCATGTAGAGCACTTCTTCATTAGAAGCCATCTTAATAATGTTTTCTTCGATGCAAAAATCTGGTATCAACACATGCCCCCCCTGTTTTTTGGCGAAGCTTGCGTGCCGAAAAAATAACTTGCACATATCTTGTTGTAAGGACGATCTCAACACTATATCAACCATTTGATACGTGCTTAGGACGATAAATATATATTGTCCATTTTATTTCTTAAGGTGATAATTGTGTATCGGCCATTGCTTTCTTGAACTTTTCATGCAAACTTGGGTGAAACTTTCTCGACTTCATTAATCCGACGATAAACTTCCATAGCTATGCATGTAAAAGCCATCCTTCAAACTATATTTTCCACCCTTCTGCTAGGATCTTGCAAATAATCAACAACGAACTTTCTCCAATACTTGCTTTTGCCTGCATAAAAATTCATTAGTGGCCGAAGCGGTGGGCTTCAGTTCGGCCTTACGCTGCGTTTGGATGTTTGTATTAGACCCTCTGAATCGGATTTTGTATTCGCTAGCCCCAATTCAACTCTATGAGTGCGCACTGAAATGTCAGGGCTATAATGGGCACAAGACATGTGCGAAATTGCTCCCACACGCGTAGCCTACCCACGATACAGACCTCCCCGGCTCCGATTTCAATCGAATTGGGCCTCTCCCGCAAAAGAAAATGTTTGGAGACATAACCCTCTTGTGAGACCTAGCTGGTTGGCTCCTTCCCCCGCGCGACCAAAAGCTTCAGGAGGCGGCAGCGACGGCAATGCAGGTATCCATCCCAGCTCCCCGATCTCCTCCTCTCTCAAGCGGCGCCAACACCTTCAAGCCCCCTTGGCCGATGCCCCTTTCCTTCCTCCTTTAGCTCACTCCTCTCCATCCCTGCCCGCAAGGCCGCATGGTGGCCGTCCGATCTCTCTGGCCCTCTCAGTCCTTCCATTCCGCCAATCTCCAGCGGCGTCAGTCCATCTCCTCCTATGCCCACAGCGGCCCTCATGTCTGCCCTATTCATTCCGACGCCGAAACCCATCTTCTCTTGCATCTTATTCTTCCCTTTCCCTGGATGTCATTCTTCCCCTTCCCTAGATCCCCTAATTCAGTTATAAATTCGAAGAGGTGTTTGTTTGGCTTTGCAGGTAGTGGACGAGGGGTGAAACTGCCATGTGCGCCATGGTGACGGAGTACTCCATGTCCTTGCTCGGGAGAAGGGCATCTGCTGAGATGGAGGCAACATTCCTCAGCTTAGATGATACCACCCTATTTGTAATTGCTAACTGCCATCATGTTCTGTACTTTTCTATGTAAATCAGAAAGAGGATGTTCTATGCAAAGCATTTCAGTCTTGCACTCAATTAAGCAATTAACAAGCATGGTTAGAGCCATCACCCTCCAATATATATGTTTCATTGCAGAGATAAATGATTGGTGTCATTTAGAACTTCAACACAACAAATCAACAACTCCTTCTGCACAACATAGTTACGTGGCTTCAGACCCAAACATTACAAAGAAAAGTTCAGTTGGGCAAGAGAAATTTATATTGCTATATAATGCATTTCTAGAATATTTGTTATTTTTTATTGCTATATAATCATTCAATTATAGTCATAAATTGTACAAATTAATATTTGATGCATACAGAAGAAATCGCTATCCAATTCCATAGTTTAACATCCAAACATAATTTGGTATTGAAACTTCACTAAGATTCCATAAGACAATTCAATGGGCATCCACACAACCGAATTCGTATTCATATCCATTACAGTTTCCTGGCTGAATTGGAATTGAAACCAATTCAATACGAAGGCCTTCAATACAGACATCCAAATGCAGCGTTACCTATTTTGACGAGGCTAAGCATCGGCTATTGATAGATATGCAATACACTATGATCAACATGGTAGCCAGATGCTTGATGCGTCGATGCTCTCCAGTTGTCATGTCTAGATACATGAACAATTTGAAAGCCACCCAAGGAGATATTACATATAAACATGCCTGAAGATAAATTATAAGCGATTTTTCAAGACATTGATAATTTTTTTTATATTTGTTGCACTAATAATAACGAATCACCGAAAGTCTCAATATGTATAGCACCTATAGCAAGTAAAAGCTCCAATCCGAATAACAATGCATATTCGGCTTTGATCATTTGTGCATAAATATTTTAAGCGGCATGAGGCTTCACAAGATAGCACCATAAGAAGATATATAAACAACACCAATACCTTGGCCATTTGCTACAAGTTTAACCATCAACATATAATCTCCATGGTACTAGAGAGACAAAGCTAAAATCAATATTATGCATGATGTCAATACGATGCTCAATAATAAAATCAACAATGATTTGGCCTTACGTAAATTATGAAAACTAATAAGCCAAAGCACCCCCACTCAAAACATAAGTCCACTTTGCAATTTTGATGAATTGGACTATGCATAATATCTTCAGTGGCATCATTTTGACAAGTTTCTATGCAAGCACTTCTCTCGATCTCTAATCAAACTAAGGACGACGTTAGAATACCACACCGCCCATTCTTAGATATATTCTTAGGGCGATAGTTAAATATCGGCCATTACCATGAGGTCCATGTCGAATTCGTGCACCAAAGCATCTATAGCCAAAATAAACACATGAAATAACAATCAAATATTTTTGGCTCTTTTGGATTAGCAAAAAATATGTAACTAACCAAATGTATAGTGATTTGGTAACACTCTCTTGTGATGTAAAAAATTATGTTTCATCCACGGATCAAAATAAATCCATGGAGGGTAATTGATCATACCCGTGGATGAATTCCATGGCAAAGGCATCAATGACATGGTCAAAGAATATGGATGATGTGCGAACCGAATATTTTGATGTTGTGATGCAAACCTTCAGCTTAATTGTTTGTCGCTTCCATCCTTCTCTTTCTTTACTTTTGTAACACTTGTTGCAATAGAAGACTGGCCATCATTTTTATTTTGACTGCTCCTCTTGGGAACCCATGCCATGTTCTTCTTTCTCAATTCTTATGCACTAAGTTTTTGTAATTCCTTCTTTTTCCAATACGATAAGTCGAGTGGGCACCTCGGCTGTGATTCTGTTTCAACCAATGGCAACTCATTTTTGACCTTGTCCACCCTCAAATTCTTTTCTTCAGATTTGGCACTTTGATTTTTAACAATTGATTGCTTCACTTCTTTGCCTTTTGTAGCCAATGTTAACTTTTTAATTGGCTCTTTATCTTTTAAGATCAAATATGAACTGTCATGCTTGAAACCATCTTTTTTAACTCGATACACATGCTTGAACACCTCTATATTCTTTCTTGAGCTCCGGATCGATTCTTTTTTTATTGAAACGGGCTTGAACATATGACTGCTCACTGAACATTGGTCTTCTTGGAGCTGCATAATATTGGTGAGATAATTTATAGGAAGATGGAGAATGTGCCCTTATATCATACCAGTCCCATGACGGATATTTATTTACGTGAGCACAGGGAGGCATCCACGGCATTGGCATTGACGAACCAAAATAAGGATATGAATATGTTGCATGGAAATTCTCACTGTGCCAATACTGACCCTCATACTTGTGCCTAGGGGGTGATTTTGATGCTTTTGCACTATTTGGCCGATAAGCACTTTTTTCTTCGCTCGATTTTTGATATTTAGCTAGTAAATCTGCGAAAGTAACTTTTGATTTTGCCCTTGTGCTTACTTCGGCCTTTGTTTTTTTGTTGTGCTTGCATCGATTGTTGGATTTTCTTGTTGCCCCCCAGTCCTTGGCGTCTTCATTGTAACCTCGATAGAACTCATGTTATCAAGAATATTTTCATTGTGTTGAACAACTTCTTTACTTTAAAGCTTGATCCCATCACCTGCAGTTTTTACCTTCTCTTTAAATGGATCTTCTTGAAGCAGCCGATACAAAACCGTTTGCCACCAGGACCAATCGGAATAGGTTGGTCATCTCTTAGTGTCTCAACAAATTACAATCATCCTTTAACAATGAACGATTTAACTATTTAATGAAACATGTTGCAATCCTCAAAATTATGCTTGGACGAATCATGCAGATTACAATATATTCGTCCTTAAATTGATGGCTTGAGATGGTGATCAAGAATTCTAATGTAATTATTTTTCAGCAACAAATCAAATATCTGACCACACATGCTTGAGTTGAAGGTATTCTTCTTGTTTTCTAGTCGATCTTCGCATGAGAACGGCTTTGGAGGTAAGCAAACGAATGGTTCAAGTTTGGAATCTCCCCATTTGGCTATGCATTGTGTTCTGCACTCTATCTCCGATGTCTTTGGATAAGATATCATATTAGCATCGGTTTTCTCAACAGAATTTAACCTTGGCTTTAAATTTCTGAAACAAAAATAGTTAGAACATACATGTCTCAATTGAGACCAAGTGTAAGCCAAGTAAGAAATAAGCAAAGCTACCCAATTAGATACGAACTTTAGATAAAGCAATGGGGAAAGTCTTGGCTGCAACAATAAGTCACTATCGGTCTTTATAAATGGCGCAATGGGTTGAACGAGATGCTCTATAACAACTTTATTGCTAACAAGTAAATTACCCTTCTTCATTGGTCTTTCAAAATTATTTATGAGAATTTTTCTAATAGATACATAAACAATAAAGTTGTGACCAAATCTGAAAACAGGTAAATTACTTGCTAGACATACCTCTTAAAAAATGTTGGGAGAGCATGATGGAGGTATGACTTGAACAATATCTTGCTCCGTCTTTGGATGGCTTCCCAACGCCTTTTCATTATCTTTTCTTGATTCCGTGCATAATTACTTTGAAGATCCTTGTCAACCGAACTTTGTTCAGCTACTTGCTCTTGTCCTTGAGGCTTGTCAATTGATGTGGAACGAAACCCATAGGGCAGGAAGTAGGTTCCATTAACTTTAGAACAATCAAGCATGATTGTTTTCCTATGCTTGCCATGCCCTTTCTCAATGATGCTTGCCTCTTTGGATTTGATGGATTTAGAATATATATTACTTGATTCGGCCTTTACAACCGAACCACTTTCATGTTCCGAATTATCCTTCTTTTCATTGATTCTACCAATTGGCAATGCTTCTTTTATTTGAGCCAATTCTTTTTCTATTTGTTTTTTGTGGCGAGCAGCAAAACTGGATTTAATTTTTTTCTCAACTTCAACCCACTCCAGATATGATTGCCCCCAAATGCTTTTAGATTCTTTCGGCAATGACACATGGGTGTTACCAAAACTTTTAAATTGTGTTGGGGTTGTATAATATGATGTAGTACTATGTGAAGGCATATGCATTATTGTAAAACCATATTTTTGCTCGCCAATTTTATCAATTGGCAAAGATTCATATTCTTGCAAAACTCTAGCTTTTATTGCATTATAATCACGAAGCAGCCCTTTTCATGTTCTTCAAGGCAAAGAGCACTAATCTAATTATTTCGGGCTATATTCCTTTTTAACTTAGCCACTTCCCATTCTGTAAGGGATTGCTTCAAAATACTTTTAGATTTTTTCGGCATTGAGGTGTTGCTGAAATTCTGCAATTGCGTAGAGCATGCATTATATGCTACAACATTAGGTGATGGCATATGCACTCTTGTGGAATTTTCACTTATTCGGCTATGACATTGGAGATGCGGAGCCGAATTATGAAAATCTACAGTCGTGTATGGTGCCAAAAAATTAGTACTATGGGGCGTAGCATATGATGGTTGAGGGTAATTGGTTGAATAACTAGTAGTGGCATGGACAATTCCCCTATCCACCGGCATGTTTGGATTAACGAATTGCAAATTAGTTGTCGATGCATAAAAGGGTGCAACACTTTCCTGCATGGCATTACAAATTCTAACATGGGATGTTTCAGATTTATTAACTGAACTCATTATGTGCTTCATTGGCATATAGATTTGTGCGGTTGCCAATGCATGGCAGTTGGGATACATATGTTGCATGTTGCTAAAATTATATGAAGTTGAAGTATGGAGATTATTCTGAATCGGCTGTTGCGCATAATTGGATGCATGATTCATAAAACTAGGACTAGCCGATACCTTATGCTCATTAAAAGATCTAGCAACAACATATACATTATTTGCATCTACACAAGTGAATTGGGTATTCATATTACCTTTATAGATTGCAAATCCTAGATGACGACCTCTTCGTAGCAAGAACGGGCTGGAGACCGTTCAATGCTTCGTCCCCAGCGGAGTTGCCAAAAAGTGTGTTCGCAAACGAACACGTCACCGTGTAGCCTCTACGCCGGGGGTGATGTAACGCAACTCACGTCGAAGGAGACTAGTCCGGGTGCGCAGTACGTAAGCACTCTGGCAGGTGCTTTTGAGGACCCAAAACCCCACACGCCCGGGAGGGACCCCTTCAGGGCGTGCAGCGGCTATGGGCTGACCTAGGTTGACCTGATCGCCCCTAGGGCCTCGTGGATCACCGCCCTGCAACTAGAAGAACAAACGAAGAACGAGGAAGAAGAAGAACAAGGGAGAAGGTAAAAGATAAAAAAAGAGGTAGATGATTTGTTTGATTGTGTGTTGTTCAATCGGCCATCACCTCACATCTATTTATGAGGCGTATGGACTTCCCGCACAAGAAAAGGACTCAAAATTCCATCCAAATCTTTTCAAAATTAACATAACTCAGATTTAGGTAAGTCTAAGACAGTAGTTCGATTTATGGGTCACACAGGCCGCAATGGACCTTGGATGAAGATGAGCCCAATGCAATTAAACCGTTTTGACGAGACGAACAACTTTTGTGTTGAACATTTTCCAATTTGAGGCCGTCTTGTGGGCCGAAACGCTCGCGCAAAACAAGCAATCGGTGGCGCTACCTATCAGACATCTGTGTGATTGGGCGCGGCACTTTTTATATCGTGGTAGGCCCGCACTCCGATGGCTCTATTTTTTTGCATACATCCTCGGATTGAGATGATTTTTATATCAAAATCGATCGTTTTGACGAGATGAAGACAATACATGTAGAACATTTTCTCATATGAGTCCGTCTTGGAGGCGTAATTGGCCAAGGAGTGCTCTGAATATGAAATCTTAGTACTTTGAGCACAGTTTCGTCCTTTAAGATGAGATCGGATGGCGATGACCCAAACTTCAAAGATGTTCATGTCAACACGACGGAACTTTTCATGTAGAGCACTTCTTCATTAGAAGTGATCTTAATAATGTTTTCTTTCATGCCAAATTCTTGTGTCAACATACTCATTTTATCATATTAAGCATGGCATGACTCTGTCTTCACTGCATAAGTATAAATCATGAGCACCCCGGTGTCAAACCAATCAATTGGACCGTACTTCTAACGCGTTTCAGCATTTTTAACTTCACGCAATACATGAGCGTGAGCCATGGATATATCATATGGGTGGAATCGAATATGGTGGTAGATATCAAAGGAGTCAAAAGGTGGGAAAGTCTCACATCAACTAGGCAAATCAATGGGGTATGGAGATGCTCATCAATCGATATTGATGTGAGGAGTAGGGATTGTCATGCAACGGATGCACTGGAGCTATAAGTGTATGAAAGCTTAAATGAAACTAAGTGGGTGTGCATACAACTTAATTGCTCATGAAGACCCTGGGCATTTGAGGATGCCCGTCATCGGAATATACCAGTCAAGTTTTATAACGAAAAATTCTCAATAGTATATGAAAGTGACAAAACTGGAGACTCTCTATATGAAGAACATGGTGCCACTTTGAGGCACGAGTGTGGCAAAGGATAGTAGGAAAGTCCCTTCTCTCTTTTTCTCTCATTTTTTCTCATTTTTTATGGTGGGCTCATTTGGCCTCCCCCATATTTTTCATTTTTCGTTCGGAGTCTCATCCCGCTTGTGGGGGAATCATAGTCTCCATCATCCTTTCCTCATTGGGACAATGCTCTAATAATTATGATAATCACACTTTTGTTTACTTACAACTCAAAATTACAACCTGATAAAGAATAATATGACTCTATATGAATGCCTCTGGCAGTGTAAAAGGTTGTGCAATGATCTAGCATAACATGTAGTCAATGATGAACTGTGGCTTTGCCACAAATACCATGTCGGCTCTATATGATCATGCAAAGCAATACGATGATGAACACACATGTCATGTGACGGAACGATGGAAGTTGCATGGCAATATATCTCACAATGGCTATGAAAATGGCACGATAGGTAGGTATGGTGGCTGTTTTGAGGAAGATATAAGGTGTCTTATGTGCGATTGAGCGAATCATATCACGGGGTTTGGATGCACCAGTGAAGTTTGCATCGACTCTCAAGGTGAGAAAGGGCAATGCACGGTACTGAGGAGGTTAGCAGATTACGGAGAGGTGAGAGTGCGTATATCCATGGACTCACGTTAGTCATAAAGAACTCATAAACTTATTGTGAAGCCTTATTATCTCTCTCGAAGCAAAGCACTACCACATGCCCCTAGGGAGGAGTTAACCATCGCGAGCCCCCTATTCGAACAATACGATATGATTTCATTTCAAACATAAAAATGCTCACACCTCATCACCATGCCACGACCAATATTTAGATGAAAATTAAATAACAAACTTTAATACCGATATTCCTAGCAACCAATGATCATGAACATATATCCTTTCATATTAATACATCAATATAATCAACACATGTTTCATCTTTGGTGAGCTACATGAAATTTTTTATTATATCACCTAGACTACCTATCCTTTTTGGACTAGTCTTATAACACGTGCAAATTACCATTCCTATTGCCTTATACTCTCAAAAAGATTTCAGTGAAGCATGAGAGTTCAACTATTTCTATAAAATACGACTGCCATCGTGCTCTAACAAGATATAAGTGAAGCACTAGAGCAACTGCCTAGCTCAAAAGATATAAGTGAAGCACATAGAGTATTCTAACACATTATGATGAAAGTGTGTCTCTCTTGAAAAGTGTTTCCAGCAAATGATGATTGTGGCAAACTAAAAAGAAAATAAACTATAATACACGAAGCTCCAAGCAAAACTCATATCATGTGATGAATATAAATATAGCTCCAAGTGACATACTAATAGATTGGAGACGAAAGAGGGGATGCCTTCCGGGGCATCCGCAAGCTTAGACGCTTGGGTCTTCCTTGAATATTACCTTGGGGTGACTTGGGCATCCCCAAGCTTAGGGTCTTTCCGCTGGTTACTCCTTCGTCCATCGTTGTCTCACCCAAAACTTGAAAATTTCAGCACACAAAACTCAACAAAACCTCATGAGATCCATTAGTATAATAGACATATCAAATACTTTAAGTACTATTATAAATCAATTCATATTATATTATTGCACAATAGGTATTGTATTCCAACTTCTCCATGGCTTATACCCCCCGATACAATCCATAGATCATCAAAACAAGCAAACTATGCAAGCAAAAACAGAATCTGTCTAAAACAGAACAGTCTGTAGTGATCTGTACTAAAACCATACTCCTGTAACTCAAACATTCTGAATAATTAGGACAACTTGGGCAATTTGTATATCAATACTGTGTAAAAAATTCAGATCAAGAATACACTCCAGTAAAATCAGAGAAATTGTGCACAGGGAAAAATTAGGACAACCTGGGCAATTTGTATATCAATATTGCGTAAGAAATTCAGATAAAAAATACACTCCAGGAAAATCAGAGAAATTGTGCAGTGGGCATAAAAGTTTCTGTTTTTGCACAACATCTATTCTACTATCTTCCAAATCATCCCAAAGGCTTTACTTGGGACAAGCACTAATTTAAACACAAAAACACAACCATTATAATAGCAACAATTGTGTAAACTCAAAATAACATGAATTAAAAGTAAAATTTGAAGATAACTATTGGGTTGCCTCCCAACAAGCGCTATTGTTTTATCTCCCTAGCTAGGCATAATGCATTGTTTCAAGTATTGTCGTCCTTCAAATCCAACTCCTCAATTATGCAACCATGCTTCCTAGGAGGTTTAGAACATAGGTTATTGATAATCACACTCCTAGAAACAAAATAAGTAAGTTTGTTTTTAATGGTAAGTTACTTTATTATATCTATGAAGCTTGAGTGCACACTAATCATTTTAAGGTCCTCGTTCCCTTTACTAGACGTGGCACTTCTATTTTTAGGAACATACATAACGTTTGGATTCTTGTTAGGAGGAGTCCTATCGATAGTTTTAGGGTAAGCAAAAGCGGAACCTAGTGTATTAATGATTTCTTCCAACTTACCGATTCTGGAGGGACTTTTTCCTAACCGCTCACTAACTATGGGTTCATTTCCTTTTTGATTCTTTATAATAAATGCTACTTTGGAAGCAACTTGATCAATTTAAATTTGGAACTTTTTCTCTAGATTTTCAATACGCTCAATAGTAGGCATTTTATTCTCAATAACTTCCAATCTACGCATGACATTTTCCAAGGTCAATATAGTTTCATTAACAGTGATAGGTGGTGATCCACAAAATTCCCATAGCATCAAAAGCATCCATAGTGTGACTACTCAAGAAATTTCCTCCCGTAATAGTGTCAAGCACATATCGGTACCAAGTAGTGACACCCACATAAAAATTACGAAGCAGAATAGTGGAGGATTGCTTACGAATTGATCTATTTTGAAAATCGTAAATCCTATACCAAGCATCTTTTAAATATTCTCCTCCCCTTTGTTTAAAATTAAGCACTTCATTCTTTGGGGTACAAAGAACTAAAGAAGAACTAGCCATAATGACAAGCAAGCAAACTAACAAGCAAACAAGTAAACTAGCAAACTAAGCAAACAAGCAAATAGAAGTATTTTTGTCCTTTTGTTTTTCTGTAAGAGCAAATATAAAGCTAACTAAAAAGACAAGAAAAAATTAGAACAAGTGATTGATAGTTTATGAGAAGGGACCTCGAGAAAATTTGGTGATGTCTCCCCGGCAACGGCGCAAAAAATTGGCAAGTTGATGGGACACTACTTTTTTTCCTCCTCCCCGACAACGACGCTAGAAATTCTTTCTGCTACTTGTGAGCTGCCTTGTGTTTATCCCCAAAGAGGAATTATGAAGCAATATAGTAGCCATAAGTATTTCCCTCAGTGAGAACCAAGGTTATCGAACCAGTAGCAGAACCACTACAACTTGTCTTAAACATCATAATTAGCATCATGGAAATTCAGAGAAGACACACTAACATTTTACCTCAAGTGGATGACCTAAGGTTTATCAATCCATGGGAGGTGTAGGATGAAGATGGTCTCTCTCAAACAACCCTGCAATCAAATACATGAAATCTCTTGTGTCCCCAACACACCCAATACAATGGTAATTTGTATAGGTGCACTAGTTTGGCGAAGAGATGGTGATACAAGTGTAGTATGGATAGTAGAAATAGGTTTTTATAATCTGAATAAACAAAAACACCAAGGTAACAATTAGTAAACAACGAGAAAAATGGTATATTAATGCTTGGAAATAAGGCCTAGGGTTCATACTTTCACTAGTGCAATCTCTCAACAATGCTAACATAATAGAATCATATGATCATCCCTCAACGTGCAACGAAGAATCACTCCAAAGTTCATATCTAGCAGAGAACAAAAGATGAAATTGTTGTAGGTAGTAGAACCACCTCAAAGTTATCCTTCATGATCAATCTATTGAGCTATTCCTATAAGTGTCACAAATAGCCCTAGAGTTCGTGCTAAAGTAACACCATATGATACACATCAATCAACTCTAATGTCTAGATACTCCAATGTCACCACAAGTATACGTGAGTCAATTATACAATATGCATCAAACAATTTCATATTCATCATATTCAATCCACGCAAAAGAACTTCAAAGAGTACCCCAAGATTTCTATCGGAGAAAGTAGGACAAGAACGTTTATCAACCCATATGCCTAGATTACCGCATTGTCACCACGGGAATCCCCAAGTTAAGTACCAGCACATACACTACTACAGGAAGGTCCAAAGACGACACATCAATCAGAGACCCTTCGCCGAAACTGTGTGCGATCGAGCCATGGCAAACGGTATAGTTATAACTCAGTCGCCAATAAAGAAAATTGTGTGCAATGATGATACGTCTCCAATGTATCTATAATTTTTGATTGTTCCATGCTATTATATTATCATTCTAGGATACTTTTTGGGTGTTTATTTACCAATTAATATTATTTTGAGCACGAACCTATTGACCTAGTGCCCAGTGCCAGTTGTTGTTTTCTACATGTTTTTTTGCTTTTCAGGTTTACCATACCAAACGAAGTCCAAATGCCACAAAACTTTAATATGATTTTTTCTGGACCGAAAGAAGACCTGGAAACTTTGGGAGGAGATGAGAGACAGCACGAGGGCACCACGATCCAACAGGGCGTATCAGGGGGCCAGGCCACGCCCTGATGGGTCGTGGCTCCCTCGGCCGCCCTCTCGTGCCCCTCTCTGGCCTATATATTCTCAAATATTCCGAAAACCCTAGGAGAGCTCCCGAAACACTTTTTCTGCCACCACAAGTCTTTGTTCCGCCGCGAACCCATCTGGCGACCTTTTCCGGTGATCTGCCGGAGGGGGATCGATCAAGGAGGGGCTCTACATCACCGTTGCTGCCTCCATGATGAGTTGTGAGTAGTTCACCACAGACCTACGGGTACGTAGTTAGTATCTAGATGGCCATCTTTCTTTCTCTTGATCTTCAATACAATGATCATCGCGTCTTCGCTTTGATCTATTCGATGTAATCCTTTTGTGCGGTGCCTTTGTTGGGATCTGATGAATTGTGGGTTTATGTTCATATTATTCATGAAAAGTATTTGAGTCACTTCTGATTATTATGATTCTTATTTGCAGGATCGTTATAGCTTCGTAAATCTCTCCGATCTATTGAAATAGTTTGGCCAACTAGATTGATATTTCTTCAGTGAGAGGGGTGCGTTGTAGTGGGTTCAATCTGGCGGTGCTCTATATCCCAGTGACAAAGGGACAAGACACGCCTTTGTATTGCTGCCACTAAGGATAAAACAATGGGGTTAGTTCATATTAATTGAATTCTCTTTGTCTACATCATGTCATCGTTCTCCAAGCATTACTCTGTGTTACTTAATAATCTAGATGCATGCTGGATAGCGGTCGATGGGTGGAGTAATAGTAATAGGTGCAGGCAGGAGTCATCCTATTTGCTTATGGACGTGATGCCTATATATACATGATCATTGCAGTGAATAAAGATTGCATAACTATCCACTTTTCTATCATTTCCCAATGGTAATTTGTTTACCCACCGTATGCTTACTATATGAGAGATGCCACTAGAGAACACTACGGCCCCCGGGTCTATCCACTTATAAGTTTACAAACACTTTCAATACCTTGCTGCCATTATTTATATTTTATTTTATTTTTAAATTTACAATTATCTACAATTATATGCACATCTCATTTACTTGCAAATAACGAGATCAAGGGGATTGACAACCCTCTTGCCGCGTTGGGTGCAAGTGTGTGCTCTTTTGTGTGCAGCCACTGAAGATGGTTGATGACCGATATTCCTATTGGTTTGATAAACCTTGGTCCTTAACTAAGGGAAATACTTACCACATTGTGTTGCATCACCCGTTCCTCTTCACGGAAAACCCAACGCAGATCACAAGCATCAGGAAGGATTTCTGGCGCCGTTGCCGGGGAGTATCATCATCAACTATCAAGGAGCTTCACAAAAATTATCATTCACTTGTTCTTCTCTTTATTTGCTGTTATATTTAGTTTGCATTATAAAAATCAAAAATACAAAAATATTTACCTTTGCTTGTCACTAGTTTACTTGTCGCTTGTCGCTATGGCTAGTTCTTCTTTTGTTCCCTTCACTCCCGATAATGAGGTACTCAATTTTAAACAAAGGGGAGGAGAAAATTTGAAAGATGCATGGTATAGGATTTGCAATGCTCAAAATAAATCAATTCATAAGCAATCTCCTAGCATCTTGCTTCATAATTTCTAAGTTGGTATTACTACTTGGTATAGATTTGTACTTGATACGATCACCGGTGGTAATTTCTTAATGAGTCACACTTTGGATGCTTTTAAAGCCATGGAAAATTTGGTAGGGTCACCTCCTCCTATTATTAATGAAACACATTCTGACCATGGACCATGTAATGCAAAAGCTTGATGCTATTGAAAAAGAAATGACTACTAATGAACAAATTGAGGAGTTAGATAAAAAGCTTCATAATCACATCACTCAATTTGTGTCACGAGTAGGAATGACTTTGAAAACTTTAAAGGAGAAGGATACAATTATTGATGAGAGGGTAGAACAAAGCTTTAATAGGACTGATAAAATGGAGGAAGTCATTGATAAAGTAGGTTCCGCTTTCACACCCTCAAAAGCTAATACTAGTACTGCTCGAAGTAAAAGGCCCAAGTTCATATATGTTCCCAAAAGCTTTAGTACCCCTCCTACCAAAAGAAACGAAGATCTCAAAATGATTAGTGTGCATCCCCACTTTATAAACCTGATAAAGGACCCTATTTTCAAGATTCCTATTGCTCCTAAGAATCATGGTTGTGTTATTGATGAGCTCGATGTCAAAGATGACAACACTTGATCATACACGTTATGCCTAGCTAGGGGCGTAAAACAATAGGGCTTGTTGGGAGGCAACCCAATAGTTATCTTATTTTTCTTGTTATACTTTCTGTTTGTGTGTCATAACATGATTGTTGACTCTATAATTATTGTGTTTTTATGTTTTAATTAGTGTTTGTGCCAAGTAAAGCCTTTGGGATGACTCACAAGATGAGTAGAATTGATACGGTGCAAAAACAGAAACTTTTGACTCCAGTACAGGAATTTTCATTTTTTAATGGATAGCGATAATGATCTGAATTATTTACACAGTATTTCTATACAAATTCTTAAGGTTTTCCTAATTTTTTATATTTTTTAGAGTTACAAAAGTACAGTTTATCTACAGATCTTTACAGACTGTTCTGTTTTAGACAGATTCTGTTTTTGCTTGCATGTTTTGCTTGTTTTGATGATGCCATGGATTATATGGGCAAAATAAATCAAGGATAAGTTAGAATACATTGCGTTATGCAATAATAAAATATGAATCAATTTACAATAGTACCTAAAGTATTTGATATGTTTATTATACTAACGGATCTCACGAGTTTTCTGTTGAGTTTTGTGTGCTGAAGTTTTCAAGTTTTGGGTGTTATCACGATGGACGAAGAAATAAGGAGAGGCAAAAGCCTAAGCTTGGGGATGCCCAAGGCACCCCAAGGTAATATTCTAGGAACACTCAAGCGTCAAAGCTTGGGGATGCCCCGGAAGGCATTCCCTCTTTCGTCTCAATCCATCGGTATGTCACTTGGAGCTATATTTTTATTCATCACATGATATGAGTTTTGCTTGGAGCGTCATTTGATTTAGCTTGATTTTTGTTTTAGTTTCCCACAATCATTGTTTTCTGCACACACCTACTTGAGAGGGAAACAATATCATCATAATTTATTAGAATACTCTATGTGCTTCACTTATATCTTTTGAGCTTGGCAGTTGCTCTAGTGCTTCACTTATATCTTTTAGAGCACGATGGCGTATAGATTTTATAGAAATAATTCTCGTTCTTCACTTATATTTGTTTGAGAGTTAATAAACAGCGACGGTAATTTGCATGGGTCATAAGACTAGTCCAAAAATAATAGGTGTTCAATGAGCGCATAATCAAAACCACATGTAGCACATAAAAGAGAAATCATGGTTAATGATATTAATGTGGTAACGTGAAAAAACATGAGTGCATGATCGTTGGTTAATAAAGGTATCATGAATTAAAGGTTGTTAAATTTTTGTTCATCCAAATATTTTTTATAGCATGGTGATGATGTGTGAGCATACTTATTCCTCGTTGAAATCCTAGAGCTGTTTATGTCGGGGGCGCGTGATGGTTAACTCCTACCAACCTCCTCCCTAGGGGTATGCGAGTAGTGCTTTGCTTCGAGAGAGCTAATAAAATCTTGCAATAAGTATGTGAGTTCTACATGACTAATGTGAATCCATGGATATACGCACACTTGATACGTCTCCAACGTATCTATAATTTTGATTGTTCCATGCTGATATATGATCATTCCAGGATACTTTTTTGGGTCTTTATGTACCAATTTATAATATTTTGAGCACTAACCTATTGACCTAGTGCCTAGTGCCAGTTGCTGTTTTCTACGTGTTTTTTTTACTTTTCAGGTTTACAGTACCAAATGAAGTCCAATTGCCCCGAAACTTTTTGATGATTTTTTCTGGACCAAAAGAAGACCTGGAAGCTTCAGGAGGAGACCGGAGGCCACACGAGGGCCCTGATGTGTGCTCGCCCCCTCGGGTGTCTCTCGACGCCCCTCTCTGGCCTATAAATTCTCAGATATTCTAAAAACCCTGGAGGCAGTCCAAAAACCCTTTTCACGCCACCGCAAGTCTCTGTTCCAACGGGAGGCCATCTGGAGATCCATCCCGGCACCCTGCCGGAGGGGGATCGATCATGGAGGGCCTCTTCATCAACCTTGCTCCCCTCATGATGATGTTTGAGTAGTTCACCACTGACCTACGGGTCCATAGCTAGTACCTAGATGGCAATCTCTCTATCTCTTGATCTTCAATACAATGATCATCGCATCTTCGCGTTGATCTATCCGATGTAATCCTATTGTGCGGTGTGTTTGTTGGGATCCGATGAATTGTGGGTTTATGGTCAGATTATTCATGAAAAGTATTTGAGTCACCTCCAAATATTAAGATTCTTATTTGCATGATGATTATAGCTTCATAATTCTCTCCAATCTATTAGTTTGCTTTGGCCAAGTAGACTGATCTATCTTTAGTGGGAGAGGTGCGTTGTGGTAGGTTCAACCTGACGAGTTTCTATATCCCAGTGACAAAAGGGGACAAGTTGCATCTTTGTGTTTTTTCTACTAAGGATAACATGATGGGGTTTATTAATATTTCTTGAGTTTACTTTGTCTACATCATGTCATCATTCTCCATGCATTACTCTGTTTGTCATGAACTTAATACGTAGAGAGGCAAGCATAGAAGCGCTCTTGAAGTGGAGTAATAGTAATAGGTGTAGGCAGTAGTTGGCCTATTTGTTTATGGACGTGATACCTGTATACACATGATCATTGCCGTGAAAATCGCATAACTATCCGCTTTCTATCAATTGCCAAACAATAATTTGTTACCCACCCTATGCTGCCTACATGAGAGATGCCGCTAGGGAAAACTATGGCCCCCGGGTCTATTCACTTATAAATTCATAAACGTTACTATTACCTTGCTGCCTTTATTTATCTTTTATTTTATTTACAATTATCTACTATTATCTACACACTTCACTTGCTTGCAAATAACGAGATCAAGGGGATTGACAACCCTCTTGCCCGCGTTGGGTGCAAGTTGTTTGCTCTTTTGTGTGCAGCCACTGAAGATGGTTGAGGATTGATATTCCTATTGGTTCGATAAACCTTGGTTTCATAACTGAGGGAAATACTTACCCACTTTGTGTTGAAATAAACCATTCCTCTTCACGGAAAAACCCAACACATATCACAAGTATCTGGAAGGATTTCTGGCGCCGTTGCCGGGGAATATCATCACCAACTATCAAGTAACTTCACACAAATTTTCATTCACTTGTTTATCTTTTTATTTTGCTGTTATATTTAGTTTGTTTCATAAAAATCAAAAATACAAAAATATTTATCTTTGCTTGTTACTAGTTTACTTCTTCGCTTGCTAGTTTACTTGTCTTGCTTGTTACTTTGCTTGTTCGGTCACCATGTCTCAAGATACTACGAAGTTGTGTGACTTCTCAAATACTAATAACAATGATTTTATTAGTACTCCTATACCACCCTCCACTAGTGCGGAGGCTTTTGATATTAATGCCGCATTGCTAAATCTTGTCATGAAAGATCAATTTTGGGGAAGTCCTAATGAGGATCCCGCGTCACATCTTAATACCTTTGTTAAATTATATATGCAAAAGAAACAGGATATGGATAATGATATTGTGAAATTAAAATTATTTCCTTTTTCACTAAGAGATAAAGCTAAGGCTTGGTTTTCATCTTTACCTCGTAATAGTATTGGAACATGGGATAAGTGTAAGGATGCTTTTATTGCCAAGTATTTTCCTCCTGCTAAAACTATCTCCCTTAGAAATCAAATAATCAATTTTAAATAGCAAGATCAAGAGCATGTTGCACAATCTTGGGAAATAATGAAATTGATGATAAGAAATTGTCCCACTCATGGCTTAAATTGTGCATGATTATCCAAAACTTCTATGCTGGACTAAACTTTGTGCCTAGAAATCTTCTAGATTCTGCTGCAGGTGGTACCTTTATGGATGTGACCTTAGGAGAGGCCACAAAACTTCTGGACAACATTATGACAAATTATTCTCAATGGCATACTGAAAGAGCTCCAGCCGGTAAGAAGGTAAATTCTGTTGAAGAAATCGCTACTTTGAGTCAAAAAGTGGATGCTCTTATGAATATGATTGCTAGTAAAAATTCTCATATTGATCCCAATGATATGCCCTTATCTACTTTGATTTAGCAAAATAATGATGCTATCGATGTGAACTTTATCTCGCGAAATAATTTCAATAACAATGCTTATATAGGAAATTTCAATTCTAGACCGTATCCCGGTAATTCCTCTAACAATTATGGAAATTCTTATGGTAATTATTATGGAAATTCTTCTACAATTTCTAATAGGATACCCACTTATATTCAGAACAAAATTAAATAATTTATTAATTCTCAAAAGGTTTTCAACACTATGGTAGAACAAAAATTGCAAGTAGTTGATGCTTTGGCTAAAAACATGGATATAATTGCTCTTGATGTAGAAACTCTTAAAAGTAAAGCTTTTACACCTAAGCATGATTTTAATGAGACTATTAAATCTATCCAAATATCCATTAATGAAACTAAGGAGAGGACCACTAAGTTGGAAGCTAAGCGCGAATTCTTAGAAAAGGCTCTTCCACCCGGTTTTTACCGGAATCATGATGAAGATCTTAAAATGATTGGTACTTCTCCTATTGAATCTTTATTTATATGAATATAAATGATAAAGGGACTGGATATGAGTCAACTCTAGTTGGCAAATGTCCCGTTTGCTTGGAGGGTGTTGATTTTGATGCTAAAATTGAAAAACGTGGGTTTGGAGAGGTCAAAACTTTAACTAGTGATGTGCCCACTATTTTGGATTACAAGGACTTTAATTATGATAATTTCTCTTTAGTAGAATGTATTTCCTTGTTTCAAACCATTATTAGCTCACCCAACACTTATGAACAAAATAAAGCTTTTACCGAACATATAGTAGAAGCTATGATAAAAGCTTATGATGAGAAACTTGAGCTTGAAGTTTCTATTCCTAGAAAATTGCATGATGAGTGGGAACCTAATATAAAAATAAAGATAAATAAATATGAGTTCAATGCCTTGTGTGACCTTGGTGCTAGTGTTTCAACTATTCCTAAATCTCTTTGTGATGTGCTTGGTCTCACTAATATTGAAGATTGTTCCCTTAACTTGCATCTTGCGGATTCTACCATTAATAAACCTCTAGGTAGGATTAATGATGTTCTTATCATTGAAAATAAAAATTATGTGCCTGTAGATTTTATTGTGCTTGATATTGATTGCAATCCTACTTGTCCCATAATACTTGGAAGACCTTTCCTACGAACTATAGGTGCAATTATTGACATGAAAGAGGGAAACATAAGGTTCCAATTCCCATTAAAGAAATGGATGGAACACTTCCCTAGAAAGATAATTAAAGCACCTTATGAATCAATCATGAGAGCTACTTATGGGTGGAGTGTCAAAGATGTCAACACTTGAAACTATGCATTATGCCTAGCTAGGGGCATAAAACAATAGCGCTTGTTGGGAGGCAACCCAATAGTTATCTTTATTTTTGCTTTTTGCTTTTTTACTTTAAGTTTGTTTTTGATAAAATTATTATTTCCTCTGTAATGATTATGTTTTTATTTTTAAATTAGTATTTGTGCCAAGTAAAGCCTTTGGGATGACTCACAAGATGAGTAGAATCGATGCTAAAACAAAACAGAAATTTTTGACTCCAGTACAGGAATTTTCGTTTTTTACCGGAGCGTGATAATGATCTGAATTTTTTACAAAGTATTTCTATACAAACTTTAGAGGTTTACATAATTTTTCAGAATTTGTAGAGTTACATAAGTATAGGTTCTCTACGGATTGCTACAGATTGTTCTGTTTTAGACTGATTCTGTTTTTTGCTTGCATAGTTGCTTGTTTTGATTATGCTATGGATTGTATCGGGGGGTCTCCCGACGCCACTCTCTGGCCTATAAATTCTCATATATTCTAAAAACCCTGGAGGCAGTCCCGAAACCCTTTTTACGCCGCCGCAAGTCTCTGTTCCGACGGGAGGCCATCTGGAGCTCCGCTCCGGCACCCTGCCGGAGGGGGGATTGATCATGGAGGGCCTCTTGATCAACCTTGCTGCCCTCATGATGATGTGTGAGTAGTTCACCACTTACCTACGGGTCCATAGCTAGTACCTAGATGGCAATCTCTCTATCTCTTGATCTTCAATACAATGATCATCGCATCTTCGCTTTGATCTATCCGATGTAATCCTATTGTGCAGTGTGTTTGTTGGGATCCGATGAATTGTGGGTTTATGTTCTTATTCATGAAAAGTATTTGAGTCACCTCTGAATATTAAGATTCTTATTTGCATGATCATTATAGCTTCGTAATTTTCTCCGATCTATTAGTTTGCTTTGGCCAAGTAGATTGATCTATCTTCAGAGGGAGAGGTGTGTTGTGGTAGGTTCAACCTGACGAGTTTCTATATCCCAGTGACAGAAGGGGACAAGTTGTGTCTTTGTGTTGTTGCTACTAAGGATAACACGATGGGGCTTATTCATATTGCTTGAGTTTACTTTGTCTACATCATGTCATCGTTCTCCATGCATTACTCTATTTGTCATGAACTTAATATGTTGAGAGGCAAGCATAGAAGCGCACTTGAAGTAGAGTAATAGTAATAGGTGCAGGCAGGAGTCAGCCTATTTGTTTATGGACGTGATTCCTATATACACATGATCATTCCGTGAAAATCACATAACTATTCGCTCTTCTATCAATTGCCCAACAGTAATTTGTTACCCACCGTATGCTATCTACATGAGAGATGCCGCTAGGGAAAACTATGGCCCCCGGGTCTATTCACTTATAAATTCATAAACGTTACTATCACCTCGCTTCCTTTATTTATCTTTTATTTTATTTACAATTATCTACTATTATCTACACACTTCACTTGCTTGCAAATAACGAGATCAAGGGGATTGACAACCCTCTTGCCCGCGTTGGATGCAAGTTGTTTGCTCTTTGGTGTGCAGCCGCTAAAGACGGTTAAGGATTTATATTCCTATTGGTTCGGAAAACCTTGGTTTCATAACTGAGGGAAATACTTACCCACTTTGTGTTGCAATAACCTGTTCCTCTTCACGGAAAACCCAACGCAGATCACAAGTGTCAACACTCACCTCCACATATTTGCTAGCCTCTTCGGTACTGTGCATTGCCCATTCTCACCTTGAGGATCGGTGCAGCTTTTGCAGGTGCATCCAAACCTCGTGACATGATACGCTCTGTTGCACATAAGCCTCATTATATCTCCCTCAAAACAACCATCATATGTACCTATCATGGCATTTCCATAGCCATTCCGAGATATATTGCCATGCAACTTCCACCGTCACATCATATGACTTGTACTTCCAGTGTTATATTGCTTCGCATGATCATATAAGCTGACATAGTATTTGTGGCAAAGTCACCATTCATCATTAATATCATACATGTTACTCTTGATCATTGCACATCCTGGTACACTGCCAGAGGCATTCATATAGAGTCATACAGTTTCTCATGTTGAGTTGTAAGTAAATAAAAGTGTGATGATCATCATTATTAGGGCACTGTCTCAGTGAGGAAAGGATGATGGAGACAATGATTCCCCCACAAGTTGGGATGAGACTTCGGACGAAAAAAGAAAAAAAAAGAAAGAAAAAGGAAAAGAAAAAAAGAGAAAAAGAGAAAAAGAGAAAAAAGGGAGAAAAAGAATAAATAAATAAATGAGAGAAAAGAGAGAAGGGACAGTGCTACTACCTTTTATTCCACACTTGTGCCTCAAAGTGGCACCATGTTCTTCATATAGAGAGTCTCATGTTTATCACTTCCATTTGCTAGTGGGAAATTTTCATTATAGAACTTGGCTTGTATATTCCAGTGATGGACTTCCTCAAATACCCGAGGTCTTCATGAGCAAGCAAGTTGGATGCACACCCACTTAGCTTCCATTGAGATTTCATACACTTATAGCTCCAGTGCATCCGTTGATATCTATTGATGGGCATCTCCATAGCCCATTGATACGCCTAGTCGATGCGAAACTTTCTTCTCCACTTTTCACCCCTTTGAAAACCCACCACCATATTCTATTCCACCTTTATGCTATATCCATGGTTCACGCTCATATATTGCGCAAGTAATAAAAAGCTGAAGCGCGTTAAAAAGTACGATCCAATTGCCTGACTTGACACCGTGGTGCTTGACATTTGTATTTATGTGGTGAAGACGGAGCCATGTTATTCTAATATGTAAAATGAATAGGGGTGAACATTCTTTTCGTATTGTATACTTTGAAACTTGATGATTATGTTTCTTATGTTTATAACATTACTATGTTGATGTTTATTAATTCATCATTTCTCAATGAACAAACCTGCAATAGATTACATGTTGGGTAGCATGTCACATCAAAAATTCTTGTTTTTATCATTTACCTACTCGAGGACGAGCAGGAATTAAGCTTGGGGATGCTGATACGTCTCCGACGTATCTATAATTTTTTATTTTTCCATGCTATAATATTATCATTCCAGGATGCTTTTTGGATGTTTATTTACCAATTAATATTATTTTTGAACACTAACCTATTGACCTAGTGCCCAGTGACAGTTGTTGTTTTCTGCATGTTTTTTCCTTTTAAGGTTTACCATACCAAACGAAGTCCAAATGCCACGAAACTTTAATACGATTTTTTCTGGACCGAAAGAAGACCTAGAAGCGTCGGGAGGAGACGAGAGGCAGCAAGAGGGCACCACGACCCAACAGGGCGCGCCAGGGGGCCAAGCTGCGCCCTGATGGGCCGTGGCTCCCTCGGCCGCCCTCTCGTGCCCCTCTCTGTCCTATATATTCTCAAATATTCCAAAAACCCTAGGAGAGCTCCCGAAACACTTTTTCCGCTACCACAAGTCTCTATTCCGCCGCGTACCCATCTAGTGACCTTTTTCGGCAATCTGCCGAAGGGGGAATCGATCACGTAGGGGCTCTACATCACCCTTGCTGCCTCCATGATGAGTTGTGAGTAGTTCACCATAGACCTACAGGTCCGTAGTTAGTATCTGGATGGCTATCTCTCTTTCTCTTGATCTTCAATACAATGATCATCGCATCTTCGCTTTGATCTATTCGATGTAATCCTTTTGTGCGGTGCGTTTGTTGGGATCTGATGAATTGTGGGTTTATGTTCAGATTATTCATGAAAAGTATTTGAGTCACCTCTAATTATTATGATTCTTATTTGCATGATCATTATAGCTTCATAAATCTCTCCGATCTATTAAAATAGTTTGGCCAACTAGATTGATATTTCTTCAGTGAGAGGGGTGTGTTGTAGTGGGTTCAATCTGGCGGTGCTCTATATCCCAGCGATAGAAAGGGACAAGACACGCCTTTGTATTGCTGCCACTAAGGATAAAACGATGGGGTTAGTTAATATTAATTGAATTCTCTTTGTCCACATCATGTCATCTTCTCCAAGCATTAGTCTGTTTTACTTAATACTCTAGATGCATGCTGGATAGCGGTCGATGGGTGGAGTAATAGTAATAGGTGCAGGCAGGAGTTGGCCTATTTGCTTATGGACGTGATGCCTATATATACATGATCATTGCCATGAATAAAGATTGCATAACTATCCGCTTTTCTATCAATTGCCCAACAATAATTTGTTTACCCACCGTATGCTTACTATATGAGAGATGCCACTAGAGAATAGTACGACCCCCGTGTCTATCCACTTATAAGTTTACAAACACTTTCAATACATTGCTGCCATTATTTATATTTTATTTTATTTTGCAATTTACAATTATCTACAATTATCTACACATCTCATTTACTTGCAAATAACGAGATCAAGGGGATTGACAACCCTCTTGCCGCGTTGGGTGCGAGTGTGTGCTCTTTTGTCTGCAGCCGCTGAAGACGGTTGATGACCGATATTCCTATTGGTTCGATAAACCTTGGTTCTTAACTGAGGGAAATACTTACCCGCATTGTGCTGCATCACCCGTTCCTCTTCACGGAAAACCAAACGCAGATCACAAGCATAAAATGACGGGTCCATCAGGCATGTTTGAGGTTAGACTAGCATGTGTGATGCAGGGCATACAGTTGGTGCTTATGACATGTTTGCGATTAGACAAGATAACACAAACGGTTCACAAAATACATATGTGTGCGAAGTACGGCATACAGTTCATTCAGACAAACTGTTTGCGTTGATCCAGCTAGAACACAAACGAGTTACCATAACAAGGTGTGTGTGATGCCAGGCAAACAGTTGATTCATCAGAATTGTGTGGGAAGACCTATAATAACCCAAACGATTCATACTGACAAGCTGTGTGTGTTGTGGGCAGATGGTTGCTGCTAAACAATTGTATCAGATGTGATTTGCTCTGTTTGCACAACATCTATGCTCTGACAACATAAGTGACTAAACAATTATTGTCAACATTATTGTTCCATCACCAACTTTAACATCTATGCTTGTCAAGATGTACATTCCTCAATATAAATTTACAAGAAGTAGACGATCACCAAATCATATTGTTCTTCTGACGACGGTTGCCGCCACTCTCTGCTTGTGGCTATCCCTCGCCGTCTACACGAAGTAGGCACTTCCTCATGTCAATGATCCTCCTATACATCTCGTAGCTTGTGTACGCGTCCTTGGCCGCGTACTTGATGTGATCTTCACCGAGTTCGTTCACCTAGGCCTTGTGCCAGACAGATTTGTTCTTGTCGCACTCAGCCTTCATGTCTATGTAGTAGCGGTCGATGATGGCCGCGGCGAGGTCAACCAGGGAGTCCTTCTGCTTCTTCTTCTCACCGCCCCAGACCCTGTAGTGACCTTCGATGTTGACAAGCTTCTAGCAGGACAAGCCCGAAGTCTTGAGCACTTTGATATCATTGGTGGTGTCTACCGTTGCGAACCTGTAGTTGAGGCTGTTGACAAACCTGGCAAAACGCTCGCAAGGCCTTGTGGTCAGGCAGTAGTGGTAGACGAGCATGTGATGGAGCACGCACAACTGGGCGACGGCAACCATCTGATCATGCCCGGCACGACCGCCGGTGTACTCGAGGTCGAAGTCGACCACTTTGTACTTGTCATCCTCAGCAAGCAGCTGCTCCAACATGTTGATGGAGTTCTCCACAACAACCGGGTCGTTGGTGTACACAACTGAGAGGTCCGTCTTCCTGATGTGGGTGTCCACTTTGACAATAATGGCAAACTGCCGCTCGGCCTCGGCAGCCGCCATTGGATCCGCGCGGGAAGGTTGGAGCGATGAAGAGATGTGCATCCTCTCTCTATTATTTGTCGTCGTGGGTGTGCTTCTTGTGTTGTGTGGTGCGATCAAAAGGTGGAAGAGATGTAGGTAAATGGCCGCGGGAATAAATGGGTGGGCTCCGGACGGCCTGGAATTTTGGCACATATGCATGGCAGTTTTTGCAGCGCTTAACTGCATGGTGGCGCACGTATAGCTGCATGGTGATGTCGGGTGCAGCGCAACTAGATTTCTCTCCAACGTATCGATAATTTAGGAAGTATTCATGTCATATTCACCTATGTTTACAATACGTTTATATGATTTTGATGCACTTTATATGATTTATTTAGAACTAACCCGGATTGACGCTGTTTTCAGCAGAACTAGACGCTTTTTGTGCAGAAAATGAAAGTTCTCGAAATCGCCCGAAACTTTTTGATGATTTTTTTGGAACAAAAGAGGCACTAGACGCTTCGTGGGAGGGCCAGAAGAGCCATGAGGTGGGCACAACCCACCAGGGCACGCCAGAGGGCCCAGGCGCGTCCTGGTGTCTTGAGCCCTCCTCGTGGCCCATCTTCACGTGAAATTGACGCTCAAAAATCCTATAAATACATAAACCATCAAAAATAACCCTAGACTCTCCGCTCCGCCACCGCAACTCTCTGTATCGACAAAAAACCAATCTGGAGACGTTCGAGTACCCTGCCGGAGAGGGGAATCCATCTCCGGTGGCCATCTTCATCATCCCGGCGGAGGCCATGATGAGGAGGGAGTAGTCCACCCTCGGGGCTGAGGGTATGTACCAGTAGCTATTTGTTCAATCTCTCTCTCATGTTCTTGAGATGTCACGATCTTGATGTATCACGGGCTTTGTTAATATAGTCGGATCATATGATGTTATTCCCTTGCCATCATGTTGTAATGAATTGAATCTTTCCCTTTGAGATATCGTTATATTGGATTGAATATTGTATTTGAGAACACTTGATATATGTCTTGCATATGGATACCCGTGGTAACAATGGGGTGTTCTATTGATTCACTTGATGTATGTTTTGGTACTCAACTTGCGGATTCCCGAGGTGACATTGGGGTAATCTATGCATAGGGGTTGATGCACGTTCTTGTCCTACGTTCTCCGATAGAAATCTTGGGGCAATATTTGAGGTTCTTTATGTTGTACTGAGTATTATGAATCTGAAATTGTTTGATGTGTATCATATAATTAACTCATGGATACTTGTGGTGACATTGGAGTATCTAGGCGACATTAGAGTTGGTTGATGCGTATCATATGGTTTTATTTTAGTATGAACTCTAGATAGATTGATCGGAAAGGATAACTTGGTGTTATTTTAGTACGAACTCTTGGATAGATTGATCGGAAAGGATAACTTTAAGGTGGTTTCGTACCCTACAAACAATTTCTTCTTATGTTCTCCGCTAGATAAGAACTTTGGAGTGATTGTTCATTGCACGTTGAGGGATGGTTATGTGATCCAATTATATTAGCATTGTTGAGAGATTGCACTAGCAAAAGTACGGACCCTAGGCCTTATTTTCAAGCATTGCAATACTGTTTGTGCTCACTTTTGTTACTTGCTACCTTGCTTTTTTTATATTTTCAGATTACAAAAACCTATACCTACCATCCATATTGCACTTGTATCACCATCTCTTCGCCGAACTAGTGCACCTATACAATTTGCCATTGTATTGGGTGTGTTGGGGACACAAGAGACTTTTTATTATTTGGTTGCAGGGTTGTTTGAGAGAGACCATCTTCATCCTACGCCTCCCACGGATTGATCAACCTTAGGTCATCCACTTGAGGGAAAATTGCTACTGTCCTACAAAACTCTGCGCTTGGAGGCCCAACAAAGTCTACAAGAATAAAGTTTCATAGTAGATATCAAGCTCTTTTCTGGCGCCGTTGCCTGGGAGGTGAGTGCTTGAAGGTATATCTTGCAATTAAATCTTTTAGTTTCTTGTTTTTCACTAGTTTGGTTTTATCAAAGAAAACTATAGAAAAAATGGAGTTTAGGTTGCATCAATTGTCTCGTCTTTATAAAGTCTTTCATGAAAATGATGGTTCGAAAAATTGTGCTCAATTGGTAGAGGAAGAATTTATGAAAATAATTAATGAGAATTCCTTCAATGATGAGCATGATTGCAATGTTACTAGTATGAATTCTCTGAATATCCATGATGCTAATGATATGCAAAGCCACAAGCTTGGGGATGCTATGTTTGATGAAGAAGATATTTTTAGTCCTCCAAGTTTTGATGAGAAAATTTATGATGATGATGGCATGCCTCCTATCTATGATGATTATGGTGATGACATGTATGATATAAAAAGTGATAGCAACTTTGAAACTTGTCATCATGATTTTAATTTTCAATTTGGTTATGTCAATCATGTACCTCATGATAGTTATTTTGTTGAGTTTGCTCCCACTACAATGAATGAGAAGAAAATTGCTTATGTGGAGAGTAATACATTTTCTATGCTTGTGGATCATGAAAAGAATGATGTATGTGATAGTTATATTGTGAAGTTCCTTCATGATGCTACTGAAAATTATTATGAGGGAGGAACATATGCTTGTAGGAATTGCAATAATATCAAGTTTCCTCTCTATATGTTCAAAGTTTTGAAGTTATGCTTTCTTTACCTTCCTATGCTAATTGATTCTTACTCCCATAATTTGTTTGCTCACAAAATCCCTATGCATAGGAAGTGGGTTAGAATTAAATGTGCTTGTCATGTGATTCGTTATGCTCTCTTGCATTTTCAACTTTTATTCCTATACGAGGATCATTGAAATCATCATGCCTAGCTAAAAGGCTTTAAAGAAAAGCGCTTGTTGGGAGACAACCCAACACTTTTCCTTTCTGTTTTTGTGTGTTCACATGATTAAGCTACTGTAGTAATCATGTTTTGTATCTTTTATTTCAATAAAGTGCCAAGTAAAGCTTTTGGGATGACTCACAAGATAAGTAGAATTGATGCTGAACCAAAACATAAACTTTTGACTCCAGTACAGGAATTTTCATTTTTTACTGGAGCATGATAATGATATGAAATTTTTACACAGTGTTTATATACAAATTCTTCAGGTTTTCCTAATTATTAAGAATTTTTAGAGACAGGGAAGTATGGGTATACTACAGATCTTCACAGACTGTTCTGTTTTTGACAGATTCTGTTTTGCATGCATAGTTTGCTTGTTTTAGTGTTCCCATAGATTATATTCAGTGATATAAATTATGTGAATGGTAGAATACAGTAGGAGTTATGTGAAAACAATTATGAATCTTGTCTTGACAGTACCTAAGTTAATGATCTTTATTTATTATACTAACCCATCTCACGAAGTTCCGTTATGTTTTGTGCGATTGAAGTTTTCAAGTTTTGGGTGAGACACCGATATGAGGAGAATAAGGAGTGACAAGAACCTAAGCTTGGGGATGACCAAGGAACCCCCAAGGTAATATCCAAGTAAGACTCAAGCGTCTAAGCTTGGGGATGCCCCGGAAGGCGTCCCCTCTTTCGTCTTCAACACTATCGGTATATCTTACTTGGATCTATATTTTTATTCGTCACATTATATGTGTTTTACTTGGAACGTCATTTTATTTTGTTGTTCTATGTTAGATGTTATTTACAATCTTGTTTTTCAATAAAAAATTCCAAGAATTGCCTTTAGGATGCTTGATTTGCATGTTTGATGTGTGCTGTGTAAAAACAGAAACTTTTGCTGTAGTGTTTGCATTTTCATATTTTACTAGAACGTGGAAAGTTTCTGAAATTTCTACACAGTGTTGTCATATAAATTCTTTATCACATCCTAAATTTTTATAATTTTTTGAGTTACAGAAATACAATGGTTTAATAGATTGCTACGGACTGTTCTGTTTGGACAGATTGCTGTCATAGTTTTGTTATCTACTTATCCGATAGTTTCCATAGCCTATATTGATAGATATAAATTGTGGAAATGATAGTAAACAGTAGATGATGTTTGAAATTATTATGCAACTTCTCTTGGCAGTACATAAAGAGTTGATTTATCATTATGTGCACTAACCTATCTCACGAGTTCTTTTCAAGTTTTGTGTGGATGAAGTTTTTGAGAATAGGTGAAACCGGGATATGAGAGGATTGAACGAGATACAAAAGCTCAAGCTTGGGGATGCCCAAGGCGCCCCAAGTAAATATTTCAAGAAGTCTCAAGCATCTAAGCTTGGGGATGCTACGCATCCCACCTCTCTTCGTCAACTATCGGTTAGCCTATGTTGAGCCTAAATTTTTATTCATTCACATGACATGTGCTATCCTTGGAGTGCTATTTTTATTTAGTTTACTGTTTAAATAAAATACTCAGATCTGAAAATCTTTATTGAGAGAGAGTCCTCACATAGCTACTTAATTGTTTGACTACTCATTGATCTTCACTTATATGTTTTGAGAGTAGTTTGATGTTTACTCTTGTGCTTCACTTATATCCTAAGAGTAAATTGTGAATGAATGAAATATCTTAAATCTGAAATTATCAATGTGCTATATTCTTCGTAGCAAGTTCACATTTGGTTTAGAAAGTAAAATCTATTGCAGTTTTACAATCACAATATTGGTCATTCAAGCAATTCGTGAATAATTAGTACAAGAAAGAGAACTTTCACATACAAATATATTATCTTGGACATCTTCTATGATTGTGAATACCCATTAATTATTTTCAAACTTGAGAAAATTAGTTGAAGTTGGACAAGGAAGACAACGTAATGAGTTATGGTTGTGTATATTTGCATAGAAGTTATATTGTTATGGATCCTCCAACATGTGGTGCTTGTTTAGAACCTTTTGCTAGCCAACACTTCGTACTAAGTAGAGATACTACTTGTGCATCCAAATCCTTGAGCCAAGTTTCTTCCATAAGAGTCCACCATACCTACCTATATATGGTATTTCACTGCCATTCCAAGTAAATTTGCATGTGCCACCTCTAAACATTCAAATAAACATCTGTTTTGTGTGCCTGGACCGCTCATGGAGCGACGGGGGGCGGTCAGTATCTTCCATGTTAAGCGGGTTATTCTCATGATGAGTGTTTATTCACTCGTCCTTGCACGAGAGGGGCGGTAATAGGTATTTCCAGTCCCGAAATAAAAAAATGCAAATAATTAAACAAAACTCCCCCAGGAATGTTGTTGGTATGGACGGTACCCGTGGATTCGGCTAGCCGTGGAGTGTGTTTGTTGGTGGAGGGGGAGTAGACCTTTACTTTTACCACTTGGGAACCGTCGCTAATGTGTTTAACATGGAAGATATTGATAACTCTTGGTCGTAACATTGACAGGAAGGGTGCACCTCCCAAAACTATATTCATCTCTGTTTTAAAACAATGAGCTCTGGCACCTTTGCAAATCCCTGCTTCCCTCTGCGAAGGGACAATACTTTCATGTTACTTACTTTCATGTTGAGTCAACTTCTTATTCCAACCTCAATCTATTAGTTGGCAAGCATCATGTGGTGGGGAAAGATCTAGGCACATATGGCCAGTCAAATATATTTGATCATGACTTATTATTGTTGAGAATTATCTCTATGATAAATGAGTTGGGAGGCGAAACATTAAGCCCCTATCTTTCTATGTGTTCGATGGATGCCATTTGTTCTAAAAATATGCTTTGAGTTCTAGCAATCATAGAAGACTATATGATGATTGAGTATGTGGAGCTCTTACTTAGACTTTGTTGAGAATAAGTTGAATTGCAATTGTTTGGTGACTAAGAACATAGGTTGTTATGTTTCAAGAGAATTCATTGTTTGAAACATAACATGTGAATTGGTTGCTACTTTATCATGATGATTTTTATGAGAAAAAGTTGTTGTTATGATGCTAGGAAAAGTGGTTGAAATTATCATTGATCAAACTTATGCACTATGCTAGCATTCACACTTCATAAATTGTTTCTTTTATCATTTACCTACTCGAGGACGAGTAGGAATTAAGCTTGGGGATGCTGATACGTCTTCAACGTATCGATAATTTATGAAGTATTCAAGCCATATTCACCTATGTTTACAATACTTTTATATGGTTTTGATGCACTTTATATGATTTATTTAGAACTAACCCGGACTGACGTTGTTTTCAGCAGAACTACCGTGGTGTTGTTTTTGTGCAGAAAATGAAAGTTCTCGGAATCGCCCGAAACTTTTTGACGATTTCTTTTGGAACAAAAGAGGCACTAGACGCTTTGTGGGAGGGCCAGAAGGGCCACGAGGTGGGCCCAACCCACTAGGGCGCGCCAGAGGGCCCAGGCGTGCCCTGGTGTCTTGTGCCCTCCTCGTTGCCCATCTTCGCGTTAAACCGATGCTCAAAAATCCTATAAATATAGAAACCATAAAAAATAACCCTAGACTCTCCGCTCCGCCACCGCAACTCTCTGTATCGACGAAAAACCAATCTGGAGATATTCCAGTACCCTGTCGGAGAGGGGAATCCATCTCCGGTGGCCATCTTCATCATCCCGGCGGAGGCCATGACGAGGAGGGAGTAGTCCACCCTCGGGGTTGAGGGTATGTACCAGTAGCTATGTGTTCAATCTCTCTCTCTCGTGTTCTTGAGATGTCATGATCTTGATGTACCACGGGCTTTGTTAATATAGTCGGATCATACGATGTTATTCCCTTGCTATTGATAACCCACAAGTATAGGGGATCAGTTGTAGCCTCTTTCGATAAGTAAGAGTGTCGAACCCAACGAGGAGCTAAAGGTAGAACAAATATTCCCTCAAATTCTATCGACCACCGATACAACTCTACGCACGCTTAACGTTCGCTTTACCTAGAACAAGTATGAAACTAGAAGTACTTTGTAGGTGTTCTAGGATAGGTTTGCAAGATAATAAAGAGCACGTAAATAAAAACTAGGGGCTGTTTAGATAAAGAAACAACTAAGTTAGTTTTAGTAGAGAGCTTTTTGTCACAAGAAAGTTATTTGTCCCTAGGCAATCGATAACTAGACCGGTAATCATTATTGCAATTTTATATGAGAGAGAGGCATAAGCTAACATACTTTCTCTACTTGGATCATATGCACTTATGATTGGAACTCTAGCAAGCATCCGCAACTACTAAAGATCATTAAGGTAAAACCCAACCATAGCATTAAGTATCAAGTCCTCTTTACTCCCATACGCAAACAACCTACTTACTCGGTCTGTGCTTCTGTCACTCACGCCACCCACCATAAGCGAATCATGAACATATTGCAAACCCTACAGCGGGGATCCCTCACGCTTGCGCGACACGGAGAGCACCATAGGACAGCACCAATAATAAAACATACAACTCAAACCAATCATGATCACCAAACAACCCATAGGACAAAACGGATCTACTCAAACATCATAGGATATCCATACATCATTGGGAAATAATATATAGCGTTGAGCACCATGTTTAAGTAGAGATTAAAGCAGGGAGAAGGGGTGTTACACCGCTGCATAGAGGGGGAGAGAGTTGGTGATGACGGCAGCGAAGTTGTTGGTGTAGATCGCCATCACGATGATGGCCCCGACGGCGTTCCGGCGCCGCTGGGAGAGAGGGGGAGAGAGCCCCCCTCCTTCTTATTCTTCCTTGACCTCCCCCCTAGATGGGAGGAGGGTTTCCCCTCTGGTCCTTGGCCTCCATGGCGGCGGAGGGGCGGGAGCCCCTCCGAGATTGGATCTCTCTCTCTGTTTCCTTCTGTTTCTGCGTTCCTAGATTCTGGCCTTTCGCCGTTTCTTAAATTCCCGGAGATCCGTAACTCCGATTGGGCTTAAATTTTAACATGATTTTTATCCGGATATTAGCTTTCTTGCGGCGAAAGAAAGGCACCAACGGCCTTACGGGGTGACCACAAGGGTCCTGGCCGCGCCCTACCCCCGGGGCGTGCCCCCACGGCTTGTGGACCCCTCGGGCATCGTCTCGCGTTGATGCCAATTCCCAAAAATCACATATATTCCAAAAAAAATCTCCGTAAGTTTTTATAGCGTTTGGACTTCGTTTGGTATGTATATTCTGCGAAACAAAAATCATGCAACAAACAGGAACTGGCACTGGGCACTGGATCAATATGTTAGTCCCAAAAAATAGTATAAAAAGTTGCCAAAAGTATATGAAAGTTGTAGAATATTGGCATGAAACAATCAAAAATTATAGATACGACGGAGACGTATGAGCATCCCCAAGCTTAATTCCTGCTCGTCCTCGAGTAGGTAAATGATAAAAAAAGATAATTTTTGATGTGGAATGCTACCTAGCATAATCTTGATCATATAATCTAATCATGGCATGAATATTAAGACACGAGTGATTCAAAGCAATAGTCTATCATTTAACATTAAGACAATAATACTTCAAGCATACTAATAAAGCAATCATGTCTTCTCAAAATATCATGGCTAAAAGAAACTTATCCCTACAAAATCATATAGTCTGGCTATGCTCCATCTTCACCACACAAGGTATTTCATCATGCACAACCCCGGTTTTAGCCAAGCAATTGTTTCATACTGTAGTATTCTCAAACTTTTTCAACCTTCACGCAATACATGAGCGTGAGCCATGGATATAGCACTATAGGTGGAATAGAATATGGTGGTTGTGGAGAAGACAAAAAGAAGGAGATAGTCTCACATCAACTAGGCGTATCAACAGGCTATGGAGATGCCCATCAATAGATATCAATGTGAGTGAGTAGGGATTTCCATGCAACGGATGCACTAGAGCTATAAGTGTATGAAAGCTCAAAAAGAAACTAAGTGGGTGTGCATCCAACTTGCTTGCTCACGAAGATCTAGGGCAAATTGAGGAAGCCCATCATTGGAATATACAAGCCAAGTTCTATAATGAAAAATTCCCTCTAGTATATGAAAGTGACAATATAGGAGACTCTCTATCATGAAGATCATGGTGCTACTTTGAAGCACAAGTGTGGGAAAAGGATAGTAACATTGCCCCTTCTCTCTTTTCTCTCATTTTTTTTCTTTTCTTTCTTTTTTTGGGTGGGCTTCTTTGGATTCTTTTATTTTTTTATAAAGTCCGGAGACTCATCCCAACTTGTGAGGGAATCATAGCTTCCATCATCCTTTCCTCACATGGGACAATGCTCTAATAATGATAATCATCACACTTTTATTTACTTACAACTCAAGAATTACAACTCGATACTAGAACAAAATATGACTCTACATGAATGCCTCTGGCGGTGTACCGGGATGTGCAATGATCTAGCGTAGCAATGACATCAAAAAAACGGACAAGCCATGAAAACATCATGCTAGCTATCTTACGATCATGCAAAGCAATATGACAATGATGGTGCGTGTCATAATAAACGGAACGGTGGAAGTTGCATGGCAATATATCTTAGAATGGCTATGGAAATGCCATAATAGGTAAGTGTGGTGGCTGTTTTGAGGAAGGTATATGGTGGGTGTAATGCACCGGCGAGAATTGTGCGGTACTAGAGAGGCTAGCAAAGGTGGAAGGGTGAGAGTGCGTATAATCCATGGACTCAACATTAGTCATAAAGAACTCACATACTTATTGCAAAAGTCTATTAGTTATCGAAACAAAGTACTACACGCATGCTCCTAGGGGAAGGGTTGGTAGGAGTTAACCATCGCGTGATCCCGACCTCCACACAAAGGAAGATAATCAATAAATAAATCATGCTCCGACTTCATCACATAACGGTTCACCATACGTGCATGCTACGGGAATCACAAACTTTAACACAAGTATTTCTACCAATCCACAATTGCTCACCAGCATGACTCTAATATCACCATCTTTATATCGCAAAACTATTGCAAGGAATCAAACATATCATATTCAGTGATCTACAAGTGTTTATGTAGGGTTTTATGACTAACCATGTGAATGACCAATTCTTGTCAACTCTCTAAATAGGTATAAGTGAAGCATGAGAGTTTAATTCTTTCTACAAAAGATATGCCCACGCTCTAACAAATATAAGTGAAGCAAAAGAGCATTCTACAAATGGCGGTTTTCTATGTGTAGAGAAACAGGCAATCCAAACTTCAAATGATATAAGTGAAGCACATGAAGCATTCTGTAAAGCCATACTCAAAAGATATAAGTGAAGTGCAAGGAGCATTCTACAAATCAACCAAGGACTATCTCATACTAGCATGGTGCATAAAATAAAAGTGAAAACTAAACACAAAAGACGCTCCAAGAATTTACGCATATCATGTGAACAAAACAAAAACCGAAACATACTGATACTTGTTGAATAAAGATGGGATGCCTTCCGGGGCATCCCCAAACTTAGACACTTGAGTCTCCTTGAATAATTACTTGGGGTGCCTTGGGCATATCCAAGCTTGAGCTCTTGCCTCTCCTCATTCTTCGCATATCAATACCTCCTCGATCCTTGAAAACTTAATCCACACAAAACTTAACAAAATTTTCATCAGCGAAGTTTGTACATATAAATCCAAATCCACTTATGTCCTGCCATTCACATTATTGTATAATTATAATCAAACCTTTCCCACTGTATGCTATCACTATTCTATGGCTCCCAAGTCAATGGGGCACAACAAGAATTCAAAACATAAGCAAACAAAGAAGCTATAACAGCAATCTGTGAAAACAGGACAGTCTGTAAAGATCAAAAGAAAAAGTATACTTCTGTAAATCACAAAATTCTGAAAAATTAGGACGTGGTCAAGAATTTGTATAGCAGTACTGTACAAAAATTTCAGAATTTTTGCACGTTCCAGTAAAAGATGTAAATTCATGCACTACAGCAAAAGTTTCTGTTTTTGCACCGCACATACCAACAAGCAATCTAATCATCCTAAAGGCAAATATTGGCACATTATTTTTATAATACAATGGATTTGTACAAGGGGATAATTATTTTTGTGAGAACTTTCATGAAAAATTTACATTGTTTCCATGAGCATGAACACAAGTGTTCAAGGTCGACCCTCATTTCTCCAATGCATCACCTTTCAATCGCTTCTCTTTTGAAAAAAAAATTAGGTTCCCCTCTATATATTTTTTTGTTTTTAAATTTTATAAAATCACTCAATATAAATAAATGACTCTCTAAAACTTCCGGATTGTCTCCCTGGCAGCGCTTTCTTTAAAGCCATTGAGCTAGGCATAAAGTGCTCAAGTGATGAATCCACCCGGATCCCAAGGTATATCAAAGCCAATTTTAATTAACAATGATTTGTGATTTAGTATTGAGCACAAAGTAACATATATCATGCAATGACGAAGTCTAACTCTCTTCCTATGCATCGGCATGTCATAAAGGAACAATTCATGCACATCAAGTAAAGGCCAATGCATAGTATAAGCGGTTTCTTGCAATTTTATCATATTGGAAACATAGAGAGGTGGAGATATGGTTCCTCTCTCATAATAATTGCAAGTAGGAGCAGCAAGCACATGCATATTATATTCATCAAGATTATCATGTGCAACAGTAAAAGGCAACCCATCAATGTAATCCTTAATAAGTGCAAACTTCTCCGATATAGTGTAGTTTGGAGAATTCAAAAAGATAATAGGACTATCATGTGTGGGTGCAATAGCAACAATTTCATTCTTAACATAAGGGACTATAGCAAGTTCATCTCCATAAGCATAATTCATACTGGCATCTTGGACACAAGCATAGCAAGCATCAATTTCATCAAAAAGAGATATTTCAAATGAATCAACGGGATCATAGCAATTATCATAGCATTCATCCTTCGGTAAGCACGAAGGGAAATTAAACAATGTATGAGTTGAAGAGTTACTCTCATTAGAAGGTGGGCACGGGTAGCTAATCCATTCTTCCTCCTTTTGTTCTTCACTCTCCTCCTCATCTTTTTCATCTAATGAGCTCACAGTGTCATCATTTTCTTCTTCCATAGGAGCCTGCAAAAGGTTAGTCTCTTCCCGGGCAGCAGACATTCTCTTCATAAATTCATCAATATCATAATTGTATTCATAATTTGCATAGCAATATCTCAGTATAGCAATGTTTTCAGAGCGGTAAACAGCGTCATCATAATTTTCACACTTTTCAAACAAAGCTTCAATTTCATAAGCACCCTTAAAAGCAACAAATTCTTCTATTCGTTCCACATCATAGTAATCATATACACCATTAGCATAAGAAGCTAAGGTTTCATTATCATTAAATTCGCATGAAAAGGGAAGGTGTGGAGCATTCATCCTAGAGCAACAAGTAAAATCATATCTCTGGCATAAAGTCCAAGCATACCAATGCAACATATGAATTTGATCCCATAAGAGTTTCCCTTTTTGTGTCAAGCGATAATCCCTAAAGTATTCACGTTGATCCAACGTGTCTCCCATTATCAAGTTGAATGGGGTTTTCTCAGGATTATCAAAGTAGTGCATAATATCTTTCACATAACGAGCATCGAGGGTTTTAGGAGGTTCCCCATCTCCATGAGTAGCAAGTACAACTATTTTTTTTGGTGTTTCGTGTTCCATATCCATAACTAAAGATAGAGAACAACTCAGAACAAAAAATAAAAACTACTTAGTGATAAAGCAAACAAGCACACACGAGAATATTCACCCCGCGCTATTGCTCCCCGGCAACGGCGCCAGAAAAAGGTCTTGATAACCCACAAGTATAGGGGATCAGTTGTAGCCTCTTTCGATAAGTAAGAGTGTCGAACCCAACGAGGAGCTAAAGGTAGAACAAATATTCCCTCAAGTTCTATCGACCACCGATACAACTCTACGCACGCTTAACATTCGCTTTACCTAGAACAAGTATGAAACTAGAAGTACTTTGTAGGTGTTGTAGGATAGGTTTGCAAGATAATAAATAGCACGTAAATAAAAACTAGGGGCTGTTTAGATAAAGAAACAACTAAGTTAGTTTTAGTAGAGAGCTTTTTGTCACAAGAAAGTTATTTGTCCCTAGGCAATCGATAACTAGACCGGTAATCATTATTGCAATTTTATATGAGGGAGAGGCATAAGCTAACATACTTTCTCTACTTGGATCATATGCACTTATGATTGGAACTCTAGCAAGCATCCGCAACTACTAAAGATCATTAAGGTAAAACCCAACCATAGCATTAAGTATCAAGTCCTCTTTACTCCCATACGCAAACAACCTACTTACTCGGGTCTGTATTCTGTCACTCACGCCACCCACCATAAGCGAATCATGAACATATTGCAAACCCTACAGCGGGGATCCCTCACGCTTGCGCGACACGGAGAGCACCATAGGATAGCACCAATAATAAAACATACAACTCAAACCAATCATGATCACCAATCAACCCATAGGACAAAACGGATCTACTCAAACATCATAGGATAGCCATACATCATTGGGAAATAATATATAGCATTGAGCACCATGTTTAAGTAGATATTACAGCGGGGAGAAGGGGTGTTACACCGCTGCCTAGAGGGGGAGAGAGTTGGTGATGACGGTGGCGAAGTTGTTGGTGTAGATCGCCGTCACGATGATGGCCCCGGCGGCGTTCCGGCGCCGCCAGGAGAGAGGGGGAGAGAGTCCCCCTCCTTCTTATTCTTCCTTGACCTCCCCCCTAGATGGGAGGAGGGTTTCCCCTCTGGTCCTTGGCCTCCATGGCAGTGGAGGGGCGGGAGCCCCTCCGAGATTGGATCTCTCTCTCTGTTTCCTTCTGTTTCTGCGTTCCCAGATTCTGGCCTTTCACCGTTTCTTAAATTCTCGGAGATCCATAACTCCGATTGGGCTGAAATTTTGACACGGTTTTTATCCGGATATTAGCTTTCTTGCGGCAAAAGAAAGGTACCAACCGCCTTACGGGGTGACTACAAGGGTCCTGGCCGCGCCCTACCCCCGGGGCGCGCCCCCACGGCTTGTGGACCCCTCGGTCATCGTCTCGCGTTGATTCCAATTCCCAAAAATCACATATATTCCAAAAAAATCTCCGTAAGTTTTTATCGCATTTGGACTTTGTTTGGTATGGATATTCTGCGAAACAAAAAACATGCAACAAAAAGGAACTGTGACTGGGCACTGGATCAATATGTTAGTCCCAAAAAATAGTATAAAATGTTGCCAAAAGTATATGAAAGTTGTAGAATATTGGCATGAAACAATCAAAAATTATAGATACGACGGAGACGAATCAGCTATCATGTTGTTATGAATTGAATCTTTCCCTTTGAGATATCGTTATATTGGATTGAATATTGGATTTGAGAACACTTGATATATGTCTTGCATACGGATACCCGTGGTAACAATGGGGTGTTCTATTGATTCACTTGATGTATGTTTTGGTACGCAACTTGCGGATTCCCGAGGTGACATTGGGGTAATCTATGCATAGGGGTTGATGCACGTTCTTGTCCTACATTCTTTGATAGAAATCTTGGGGCACTCTTTGAGGTTCTTTATGTTCTACTGAGTATTATGAATCTTAAATTGTTTGATGCGTATCGTATAATTAACTCATGGATACTTGTGGTGACATTGGAGTATCTAGGTGACATTAGAGTTGGTTGATGCGTACCATATGCTGTTATTTTAGTACGAACTCTAGATAGATTGATCGGAAAGGATAACTTGGTGTTATTTTAGTACGAACTCTTGGATAGATTGATCGGAAAGGATAACTTTAAGGTGGTTTCGTACCCTACAAACAATTTCTTCTTATGTTCTCCGCTAGATAAGAACTTTGGAGTGATTCTTCATTGCACATTGAGGGATGGTTATGTGATCCAATTATATTAGCATTGTTGAGAGATTGCACTAGCAAAAGTGCGGACCCTAGGCCTTGTTTTCAAGCATTGCAATACCGTTTGTGCTCACTTTTGGTACTTGCTACCTTGCTGTTTTTATAATTTCAGATTACAAAAACCTATATCTACCATCCATATTGCACTTGTATCACCATCTCTTCGCCGAACTAGTGCACCTATAAAATTTGCCATTGTATTGGGTGTGTTGGGGACACAAGAGACTTTTTATTATTTGGTTGCAGGGTTGTTTGAGAGAGACCATCTTCATCCTACAACTCCCATGGATTGATAAACCTTAGGTCATCCACTTGAGGGAAAATTGCTACTGTCCTACAAAACTCTGCGCTTGGAGGCCCAACAAAGTCTACAAGAATAAAGTTGCGTAGTAGACATCACAACTGCATGCATATGGCGCCCCAAACGTGGAGGGACGCCGGTAGAGCACGCGTGCATGGATTTGAGCTGAGCGCGGCGCGGCCGCCTCAACCACTCGCCTCATACGTAGAGAAGTTCGCGATGGTGCTTACAGAACGGTCGTTTGCTATGTAATAAAACGCAAACATTTTTTTATTATTAACCGTTTGTGTACTTGTCATTTCTCCCTCCTCCGTCTCATCTTGTCACCGCATTGCCGCCCGAGGATACCAGTGCATGCTTCATGAGCGCCGTTTATTTTCGCCATCCCGTTCCCGCGCAACCGCGCAGGTTCCCACGCAACCGCGCAGGTTCCCACGCAATCATGCAGGTTCCCGCGTAAGCTTCCCGCCCAGCTCGCCGAAATCCCACAAACCACCAATGCTTGGTCGCCTGCTTTATAAACCCTCACGGCCAGCGTCTGCACACTGCATTCATCCCCTCTCTCCCCGTAGCTTCTCTAATTTGCTTCTCCCCCAATCGCCAATGGCACCCGTCCGTCATCGTTAGTCCGCCACTCCGCCAGAGGACAGCTCCAGCTGGGAGGCTGCACCGCGTCGGTGGAGGAGTCCTCGGAAGCGTGTAGTGCATGTGGCATCCTTGTTGGGTGTGCGCATGCAACCCACCACACGCTCCGCCACTGTTGCCCGAAGGCAGTTGCTGGCGGCGACCATCATGGACGCCACCCCATCGTCGGCCGACGTTGTCTCCACCCCTCCAGCGGCCGCCTTGGCCGCCCCCACACCATCGTCCGCCTTGGCCGCCACCACACCGTCAGCCGCCGGGCCATCACCCGCTCTGCCACCGCGGCCCGAAGGCGGGAGGAGGAGGCCGTCGGTAATTCCCAGCCGCTCGACTTTTGCGTCGGCGGCCCTGCGCGCTACATCAACTTCCTACACGAGGAGGAGAAGTGCCAGAGCGAGCACGCAATGAGGCTCACCGCCGTCGTGCCCGCAGCAGATGCTGCAGCGGTGGCACGGAATGAGGAGATCTACGCCGAGTCCCACCGCTTCGAGGAGGCGCGTCAGGAGCGGCAGAGGGCAGCAGCGGCAGGCGACGGATTCGACTCCTCCAGCTCATCGGTAGGCTCCTCCTCCTGTGCCTCTTACTGAACGCGCTCGGCGGAGGAGAGGCTGCTGGAAGTAGTACAAAGCCCCTCCATAGTACTAGTATTAGGGGCTATTTTGTTCAGTTCATCTAACTATAGATATGGTTGAACTGTACCACGTACTTTAAATTAGCTAGTATATATACTTGAACTGGCTATTTCAGTACGTGGTTGGCAAGAATTGGGGAAAAGTTTGTTCGGTTCAGCTGCCGAGTTGAACTGTTTTGTCCCGAACACACCCAATACAATGGCAAATTGTATAGGTGCACTAGTTTGGCGAAGAGAAGGTAATACAAGTGCAATATGGATGGTAGATAAAGGTTTTTGTAATCTGAAAATATAAAAACAGCAAGGTAGCAAGTAACAAAAGTGAGCACAAACGGTATTGCAATGCTTGAAAACAAGGCCTAGGGTCCGTACTTTCACTAGTGCAATCTCTCAACAATTCTAATATAATTGGATCACATAACCATCCCTCAACGTGCAACGAAGAATCACTCCAAAGTTCTTATCTAGCGGAGAACATAAGAAGAAATTGTTTGTAGGGTACGAAACCACCATAAAGTTATCCTTTCCGATCGATCTATCCAAGAGTTAATACTAAAATAACACCAAGTTATCCTTTCCGATCAATCTATCTAGAGTTCGTACTAAAATAACACCATATGATACGCATCAACCAACTCTAATGTCACCTAGATACTCCAATGTCACCACAAGTATCCATGAGTTAATTATATGATACGCATCAAACAATTTCAGATTCATAATACTAAATCCAACACAAAGAACCTCAAAGAGTGCCCCAAGATTTCTATCGGAGAACGTAGGACAACAACGTGCATCAACCCCTATGCATAGATTACCCCAATGTCACCTCGGGAATCCGCAAGTTGAGTACCAAAACATACATCAAGTGAATCAATAGAACACCCCATTGTCACCACGGGTATCCATATACAAGACATATATCAAGTGTTCTCAAATCCAATATTCAATCCAACATAACGATATCTCAAAGGGAAAGATTCAATTCATCACAACATGATAGCAAGGGAATAACATCATATGATCCGACTATATTAACAAAGCCTGTGATACATCAAGATCGTGACATCTCAAGACGAGAGAGAGAGAGAGATTGAACACATAGCTACTAGTACATACCCTCAGCCCCGAGGGTGGACTACTCCCTCCTCGTCATGGCTGTTGGGGAACGTTGCATGGGAAACAAAAATTTTCCTACGCACATGCAAGATCTATCCATGGTGATGAGCATCTACGAGAGGGAGAGTGGATCTACATACCCTTGTAGATCGCTAAGCGGGAAGCGTTAAGAAACGCGGTTGATGTAGTCAAACGTCTTCGCGATCCAAATCGCAAGCCGTCCTGCGATCCAATCACGATCCGTCCCGATCTAGTGCCGAACGGACGGCACCTCCAAGTTCAGCACACGTACAGCGAGCGAGGTCAGAGTAGTAAATGAGTTCTCCGGCAACATGACGGCGTGGTGGCGGTGGTGGTGGTGCTATCCCGGCAGGGCTACGCATAGCGCTACCGAAACCGCGAACGAAGGAGAAAACGATCTAGGGAGATAGAGGGGCGCCAAGGGCTTCGTGTGTGCTCTTGGAGCGCCCCCTCCCCTCTATATATAGGTGGAGGGGCATGGAGATTAGCCCCTCCAAGCCCTAGGGCGCAGCCAAGGGGGAGGGGTTGGACTCCTAGTCCAATTCCCTCCCTTTCCATAAACAGGTGGACTTTCCACCTCTCCCAAGCCACATGGGCCTTGAGGGACTTGTGCGCTTGGCCCAATAAGGCCAGGGCGCCTCCCCTCAGCCCATCCAAACCCTTGGGACGTGGTGGAACCCTTGGTGGACTTCCGTACTCCTCCGGAAGTTTCAGGAACCTTCTAGAAGTTTCCCGGTACAATACCGGAAAAACCCAAAACTTTTCCGGTAGCCAAAATATGACTTCCCATATATAAATCTTTACCTCCGGACCATTCCGGAACTCCTCGTGACGTCCGGGATCTCATCCGGGACTCCGAACAACCTTCGGTCACCAACATACATAACTCAACAATACAAAATCGTCACAGAACGTTAAGTGTGCAAACCCTGCGGGTTCGAGAACTATGTAGACATGACCGAGACAACTCTACGGACAATAACCAATAGCGGGACCTGGATGCCCATATTGGTTCCTACATATTCTATGAAGATCTTTATCGGTCTAACCACAATGTCAAGGATTCAGACAATCCCGTATGCAGTTCCCTTTGTCCATCGGTATGTTACTTTCCCGAGATTCGATCGTCGGTATCTCCATACCTAGTTCAATATCATTACCGGCAAGTCTCTTTACTCGTTCCGTAACACAAGATCCTGTGACTAACTACTTAGTCACATTGCTTGCAAGCTTCTTGTGATGATGTGTTACCGAGTGGGCCCAGAGATACCTCTCCGTCATACGGAGTGACAAATCCCAGTCTCGATCCATGCCAACTCAACAGACACCCTTGGAGATACCTGTAGAGCACCTTTATAGTCACCCAGTTACGCTGTGACGTTTGATACACACAAGGCATTCCTCCGGTATCCGGGAGTTGCATGATCTCATGGTCGTAGGAACATATACTTGACATGGATAAAGCGGTAGCAACAAATTGACACGATCAACTGCTATGCTTACGGTTGGGTCTTGTCCATCACATCATTCTCCTAATGATGTGATCCCATTATCAGATGACAACTCATTGTCTATGGTCAGGAAACCTTGACCATCTCTGATCAACGAGCTAGTCTAGTAGAGGCTTACTAGGGACACAGTGATGTCTATGTATCCACACATGTATCTGAGTTTCCGATCAATACAATTCTAGCATGGATAATAAACGATTATCATGAACAAGGAAATATGATAATAACTAAATTATTATTGCCTCTAGGGCATATTTCCATCAATGGCCTCCGTTGGGATGATGAAGATGGCCACCGGAGATGATCTACCCTCTCCGGCAGGGTACTGGAACGCCTCCAGATTGGTTTTTTGTCGATACAGAGAGTTGCGGTAGCGAAACTTCTCATCTAGGGTTATTTATGTGGGTTTCTGAATATATAGGATTTTTGAGCGTCGGTTTCACGCGGAGATGGGCCACGAGTGGACCACAACCCACCAGGGCACGCCAGAGGGGCCTGGCTCGCCCTGGTGGTTTGTGCCCACCTCGTGGCTCTCCTGGCCCTCCAACGAAGCTTCTAGTGCCTCTTTTGTCCCAAAAAAATCGTCAAAAAGTTTCGTTGCATTTGGAGAACTTTGATTTCTGCACAAAAAACAACACCACGGTAGTTCTGCTCCAAACAGCTTTAGTCTGGGTTAGTTCTAAATAAATCATGTAATGTGCATCAAAACCATATACAAGTATTGTAAACGTAGGCAATCATGGCATGAATACTTCATAAATTATCGATACGTTGGAGACGTATCAGCATCCCCAAGCTTAATTCCTGCTCGTCCTCGAGTAGGTAAATGATACAAGAACTAATTTATGAAGTGTGAATGCTAGCATACTATATAAGTTTGATCATTGATAATTTTATTCAATTTTCTAGCATCATAAACAGCAACTTTTTCTCATAAAAATCATCATGATAGAGCAATCAATTCACATGTCATGGTTCAAATAATGGATTCTCTTGAAACTTAACAACCTATGTTCTTAGTCACCGAACAATTGCAATTCAACTTATTCTCAACAAAGTCTAAGTAAGAGCTCCAAATACTCAATCATCATATAGTCTTCTATTATTGCTAGTACTCAAAGCATATTTTTAGAACAAATGGCATCCATCGAACACAAAGAAAGGTAAGGGCTTAATGTTTTGCCTCCCAACTCATTTATCATAGAGATAATTGTCAACAATAATAAGTCATGATCAAATATATTTGACTGGCCATATGTGCCTAGATCTTTCCCCACCACATGATTCTTGCCAACTAGAGAATAATTGAGGTTGAAATGAGAATGCATACTATTGACTCTTGCATAAAAGTAAATACTGAAAGGTAAGAGATAGGCCCTTCGCTGAGGGAAGAAGATATTTGGAGAGGTGCCAGAGCTCAAAGCTTAAATCAGAGATAAATAAAATTTTGGGAGGTGGACCCTTCCTGTCAATATTACGACCAAGAGTTATCAATATCTTCCATGTTAAACACATTAGCGGCGGTTCCCAAGCGGTAAAAGTAAAGGTTTACTCCCCCTCCACCAACAAACACACTCCACGGCAAGCCAAATCCACGGGTACCATCCATACCAACAACATTCCTGGGGGAGTTTTGTTTAATTATTTGCATTTTTTCGGGGCTGGGAATCCCTATTACTGCCCCTCTCGTGCAAGGACGAGTGAATAAACACTCATCACGAGAATAACCCGCTTAACATGGAAGATATTGACCGCCCCCCGTCGCTCCATGAGCGGTCCAGGCACACAAAAGAGATGTTTATTTGAATGTTTAGAGGTGGCACATGCAAATTTACATGGAATGGCAGTGAAATACCATATATAGGTAGGTATGGTGGACTCTTATGGAAGAAACTTGGCTCAAGGATTTGGATGCACAAGTAGTATCTCTACTTAGTACGAAGTGTTGGCTAGCAAACGGTTCTAAACAAGCACCACATGTTGGAGGATCCATAACAATATAACTTCTATGCAAATATACACAACCATAACTCATTACGTTGTCTTCCTTGTACAACTTTAACTAATTTTCTCAAGTTTGAATATAATTAATGGGTATTCACAATCATAGAAGATGTCCAAGATAATATATTTGTATGTGAAAGTTCTCTTCCTTATACTAATCATTCATGAATTGCTTGTATAACCAATATTGTGATTGTTAAACTTCAATAGATTTTACTTTCTAAACCAAATGTGAACTTGCTACTAAGAATATAGCACATTGATAATTTTAGATTTATGATATTTCATTCATTCACAATTTACTCTTAGGATATAAGTGAAGCACAAGAGTAAACATCAAACTACTCTCAAAAGATATAAGTGAAGATCAATGAGTAGTCAAACAATTAAGTAGCTATGTGAGGACTCTCTCTCAATAAAGATTTTCAGATCTGAGTATTTAATTCAAATATCAAACTAAATAAAAATAGCACTCCAAGAATAAAACATATCATGTGGACAAAGAAAAATTTAGGCTCAACATAGGCTAACCGATATTTGTTGAAGAAGACAGGTGGGATGCGTAGCATCCCCAAGCATAGATGATTGAGACTTCTTGAAATATTTACTTGGGGTGCCTTGGTCATCCCCAAGCTTGAGATTTCGTATCTCGTTCAATCCTCTCATATCCCGGTTTCACCTAAGTCTCAAAAACTTCATCCACACAAAACTTGAAAAGAACTCGTGAGATAGGTTAGTGCACATAATAATAATCAACACTTCATGTACTGCCAAGACAAGTTGCAAAATAATTTTCAAACGTCATCTACTATTTACTATCGTTTCCACAATTTATATCTACCAATATAGGCTATGGAAATTATAGGATAAGTAGATAACAAAACTATGACAATAATCTGTCCAAATAGAACAGTCTGCAGCAATTTATGAAACAGTGTACTTCTTTAACTCAAAAAAATTATGCAAATTTAGGACGTGATAAAGAATTTATATTAAAATATTGTGTAAAAACGTCAGAAACTTTCCACATTCTAGTAAAATATGAAAATTCAAACACTACAGCAAAAGTTTCTATTTTTACACAGCACACATCAAACATGCAATTCAAGCATCCTAAATGCAATTCTTGGAACTTTTTATTGAAAAAAAAGATTGTAAATAACACCTAACATAAAATAACAAAATATAATGACAATCCAAGCAAAGCACATATTATGTGACGAATAAAAATATAGCTCTAAGTAAGATATACCGATAATGTTGAAGACGACAGAGGGGATGCCTTCCGGGGCATCCCCAAGCTTAGGTGCTTGAGTCTTCCTTGGATATTACCTTGGGGGTGCCTTGTGCATCCCCAAGCTTAGGGTCTTACCACTCCTTATTCAGCTCATATCGGTGTCTCACCCAAAACTTGAAAACTCCAATCACACAAAACTTAACGAAACTTCGTGAGATGGGTTAGTATAATAAATAAAGATCATTCACTTAGGTACTGTCAATACAAGATTCATAATTGTTCTCACATAATACCTACTGTATTATATCATTCCCATTATTTATATCACTGAATATAAGCTATGGGAACACTAAAACAAGCAAACTATGCATGCAAAACAGAATCTGTGAAAAACAGAACAGTCTGTGAAGATCTGTAGTGTAGCCATACTTACCTGTCTCTAAAAATTCTGAAAAATTAGGAAAACTCGAAGAATTTGTATATAAAGAGTGTGTAAAAATTTCAGAACTTTTTGGTGCTCCAGTAAAATCAGATAAATTCTTTACTGGAGGCAAAAGTTTCTGTTTTTGCACAGAATCAAATCAACAAGTATCCATACTATCCCAAAGGCTTTACTTGGCACATTATTGAAATAAAAGGCACAAAACATGATTAATACAGTAGTTTAATCATGTGAACACGCAAAAACATAAAGGAAAAGTGTTGGGTTGTCTCCCAACAAGCGCTTTTCTTTAAAGCCTTTTAGCTAGGCATGATGATTTCAATGATGCTCACATAGGAATAATAATTGAAACATGCAAAAGAGCATCATGAATCTCATGACAAGCACATTTAAGTCTAGAACACTTCCTATGCATAGTGATTTTGTGAGAAAACAATTTATGGGAGCAAGAATCAACTAGCATAGGAAGGCAAAACAAGCATAACTTCAAAACTTTGAACACATAGGGAGGAAGCTTGATATTATTGCAATTCCTACAAGCATATGTTCCTCCCTCATAATAGTTTTCAGTAGAATCATGAAGGAATTTCACAATATAACTATCACATAAAGGATCCTTTTCATGATCTACAAGCATAGAAAATTTATTACTCTCCACATAAGCAATTTTATTCTCATTCATTGTAGTGGGAGCAAACTCAACAAAATAACTATCATGTGACACTTGATTGACATAAACACATTCAATATTAAAATCATGATGAAAAGTTTCATGGTTACTATCACTCTTTATAGCATACATGTCATCATCATAATCATCATAGATAGGAGGCATGTCATCATCATAATAAATTTGCTCATCAACACTTGGGGGACAAAAAATATCATATTCATCAAACATAGCATCCCCAAGCTTGTGGCTTTGCATATCATTAGCATCATGGATATTCAGATAATTCATACTAGCAACATTACAATCATGCTAATCATTCAAGGAATTCTCATTAAGTATTTTCATAATTTCTTCCTCTACCAATTGAGCACAATTTTCTGAATCCTTATTTTCACGAAAGAAATTATAAAGACGATACAAATGATGGAGCCTAAACTCCATTTTCTTGTAGTTTTCTTTTATAAAACTAAACTAGTGAAAAACAAGAAACTAAAAGATTTAATTGTAAGATCTAAAGATATACCTTCAAGCACTCACCTCCCTGGCAACGGCGCCAGAAAAGAGCTTGATGTCTACTACGCAACTTTATTCTTGTAGACTCTTGTTAGGCCTCCAAGTACGGAGTTTTATAGGACAGTAGCAATTTTCCCTCAAGTGGATGACCTAAGGTTTATCAATCCGTGGGAGGTGTAGGATGAAGATGGTCTCTCTCAAACAACCCTGCAATCAAATACAAGAAATCTCTTGTGTCCCCAACACACCCAATACAATGGCAAATTGTATAGGTGCAGTAGTTCGGCGAAGAGAAGGTAATACAAGTGCAATATGGATGGTAGATAAAGGTTTTTGTAATCTGAAAATATAAAAACAGCAAGGTAGCAAGTAACAAAAGTGAGCACAAATGGTATTGCAATGCTTGAAAACAAGGCCTAGGGTCCGTACTTTCGCTACGGCAATCTCTCAACAATGCTAATATAATTGGATCGCATAACCATCCCTCAACATGCAACGAAGAATCACTCCAAAGTTTTATCTAGAGGAGAACATAAGAAGAAATTGTGTGTAGGGTACGAAACCACCTTAAAGTTATCCTTTCCGATCGATCTATCCAAGAGTTCGTACTAAAATAACACCAAGTTATCCTTTCCGATCAATCTATATAGAGTTCGTACGAACATAACACCATATGATATGCATCAACCAACTCTAATGTCACCTAGATACTCCAATGTCACCACAAGTATCCATGAGTTAATTATACAATACTTATCAAACAATTTCAGATTCATAATACTCAATCCAACACAAAGAACCTCAAAGAGTGCCCATAGATTTCTATCGGAGAACGTAGGACAAGAACATGCATCAACCCCTATGCATAGATTACCCCAATGTCACCTCAGGAATTCGCAAGTTGAGTACCAAAACATACATCAAGTGAATCAACAGAACACCCCATTGTCACCACGGGTATCCATATGCAAGTTATATATCAAGTGTTCTCAAATTCAATATTCAATCCAACATAATGATATCTCAAAGGGAAAGAATCAATTCATCACAACATAATAGGAGGGGAATAACATCATATGATCCGACTATATTAACAAAGCCCGTGATACATCAAGATCGTGACATCTGAAGAACACGAGAGAGAGAGAGAGAGATTGAACACATAGCTACTAGTACATACGCTCAGCCCCAAGGGTGGACAACTGATACGTCTCCAATGTATCTATAATTTTTGATTGTTCCATGCTATTATATTATCTGTTTTGGATGTTTTATATGCATTAATATGCTATTTTATATTATTTTTGGGACTAACCTATTAACTTAGTGCCCAGTGCCAGTTTCCTGTTTTTTCCTTATTTTTCAGTATTGCAGATAAGGAATATCAAACGGAGTCCAAACGGAATAAAATCTTCGAGATGATTTTTCTTGGACCAGAAGAAACCTACCAGACTTGGAGAAGAAGGCAGGAGACCTGCGGTGAGACGACAAGCCAGCAGGGCGCGCCCTAGGGGGGGCGCCCCCCTGGCTTGTGGCCCCACAGTAGACCTCCTAACCCTAATCTTTGTCCTATAAATTCCCAAATATTCCCCCAATACCAAACACTACTAGAAAAATGGCTATAGCCAATATCCCTATTAGTGGCGCACCATGGTGGTGGTGCGCCACTGCTATATAGCAATGGCGCACCAGAAGCAGGTGCGCCATTGTTATTTTTTTAGTAGTGGCGCACCACCTGAGCAGTGCGCCATTGCTATTTTTTTGTCCATCCCCCCACCCCACCAGACATAGCAATGGCGCACCACACCTAGGTGCGCCACTGCTATGCTACATAGTAATGGCGCACCTTGGTGTGGTGCGCCATTGCTATGTCTGGTGGGGGTGTGTGCCTGCGTGTGTGTGAGGTTAGTAATGGCGCACCCTCCCTGGTGCGCCATTGCTTAGGTTAGCAATGGCACACCAGGGAGGGTGCGCCATTACTAACGTCTCACACACACAAACACACACCCCACCACACACACCCCCCCCCCCCCCCCGTGGAGTTTAAAAAAAATAAAAGAACATGATAAAAGATTCAAATTTAAAAATCCTTCGAGATGCCCATGTGTTATGTGTTCTAGTTGTTAGGAAAATTAACAAACATGAATTTCGAAATTTTTTGCAAAAGGCCGCCGTGTTTCGGTAAAATGGCCATAACTTTTGCATACGACCTCCGATTAAAAAGGTTTTTATATGAAAAAGCATCTACTCGAAAGGTTACATCCGAATTCAACGGGCTCTGCCCGTTATCGATTTTTTAGAATCCTCAAAAACCTAACAGAAAAAAAGTTACGATGCTTTTAAGATCTGGAGGCAAAAAAATAAAAAAAATAAAAAAAATAAAAAAAGTTAGCAATGGCGCACCAGTGCATAGTGCGCCACTACTATTTTCCCGCCTTCAAAATTCAAAAAAATTTAAAAATAGTAATGGCGCACCACACCAAGGTGCGCCATTCCTATGCTACATAGTAATGGCGCACCACACCTAGGTGCGCCATTACTATGTACCATAGCAATGGCACACCACCCCATGGTGCGCCATTACTAAGTCTGATTCGCCATAGCTTATATATTAACCCCTGCCTTCTTCCTCCTCCCCCCTCCTCCATGCCCTCTCTTTTCCCTCTTCTTCCTCCCCTCCCTCTCTCTTCTCTGTACAGGATCTGAGCAGGGGAGTACCAGATCCCCAGCGACCCCCTCCTCCGACCCTAGCGAGCAGCAGCGAGAGCAGATAGGTAAGGAGGGAGAGAGGAGAAGGAGGAAGGAGAGGGAAGGGAGAAGAGGAGGAGGGCGCGTGCGCAAGGAGGTCCAGGGGATGGCGGCTCGCGGCGTCCATGGCGGCTCGCGGCGTCCATGGCGGCTCGGGCGGCCTCCTGCGGACAGAGAGGAGAAGGAGGAAGGAGAGGGAAAGGGAGAAGAGGAGGAGGGCGCGAGCGCGAGGTCCAGTGGAAGGGAGAAGAGGAGGAGGAGAGCGCGAGCGCAAGGGAGACCGGCGGAAGCACCCCTCTGCTCGAGCTCGCCCCCGCCCGAGATGCATAACGAAAATTATTGGAAAAAAGGAAAAAAAAAGAAAAAAAAACGCAAAAAAATGGTGCCAGATCTAGATCCAATTCCAGATTTCAAAAATTTACCAGTGGCGCACCTACATTACTACTAATGGCGCACCTCACCGAAATAACAGTGGCGCTCCTAGCAACTAGTAATGGCGCACCACATGGTGCGCCACTGCTAAGTGGATTAGTAATGGCGCACCACATGGTGCGCCACTACTAAGTGGATTGGTAATGGAGCACCAGAGGTGCGCCATTACTAACCATTACTAATGGCGTGATTGTAATGGCGCACCTATAGTGCGCCATTAATGGCCAAAATAGGTGCGCCACTAATGTGCTTTTTTCTAGTAGTGAAAACAAGCCACGAAAATACTTTTCCGCCGCCGGAAGCCTCTGTTCCCGTGAGATCCCATCTTGGGGCCTTTTCCGGTAATCTGCCAGAGGGGGATTCGATCACGGAGGGCATTTACATCAACTCCATTGCCCCTCCGATGACGCATGAGTAGTTCACCACAGACCTTCGGGTCCATAGCTAGTAGCTAGATGGCTTCTTCTCTCTCTATGATCTTCAATACCATGTTCTCCATGATCTTCATGGAGATCTATCCGATGTAATACTCTTTTGCGGTGTGTTTGTCGAGATCCGGTGAATTGTGGGTTTATGATCAGATTATCTATGAATATTATTTGAGTCTTTTCTGAATTCTTATATGCATGATTTCATATCTTTGCAACTCTCTTCGAGTTATTGGTTTGGTTTGGCCAACTAGATTGGTAATTCTTACAATGGGAGAAGTGCTTAGTTTTGGGTTCAATCTTGCTGTGTCCTCACCCAGTGACAAAGTAGGGGTAGCGAGGCACGTATTTGTATTGTTGCCATCAAGGATAAAAAGATGGGGTTTTCATCATATTGCTTGAGTTTATCCCTCTACATCATGTCATCTTACCTAATGCGTTACTCTGTTCTTCATGAACTTAATACTCTAGATGCAGGCAGGAGTCGGTCGATGTTTGGAGTAATAGTAGTAGATGCAGAATCGTTTCAGTCTACTTGACACAGACGTGATGCCTATATGCATAATCATTGCCTTGGATATCGTCATAACTATGCGCTTTTCTATCAATTGCTCGACAGTAATTTGTTCACCCACCGTATTATTTTCCTTCAAGAGAGAAGCCTCTAGTGAAACCTATGGCCCCCGGGTCTATTTTCCATATTATATTTTCAGATCTATTTACTTTTGTTTTTTTACTTCTCGTTTTAGTAATCTTTTCCATCTATCTCTATTGGATCTCATCCTTGCAAGTAACCGTGAAGGGATTGACAAACCCTTTATAGTGTTGGGTGCAAGTGTTTGATTATTTGTGTAGGTGCATCTATTGGTGACTTGTTTGTGTCTCCTACTGGATTGATACCTTGGTTCTCAACAACTGAGGGAAATACTTATCTACTCTACTGCATCACCCTTTCCTCTTCAAGGGAAAACCAACGCAAGCTCAAGAAGTAGCAAGAAGGATTTCTGGCGTCGTTGCCGGGGAGATCTACATCAAGCCTACCAAGTACCCATCACGAACTCATCTCTTGCATTTACATTATTTGCCATTTGCCTCTCGTTTTCCTCTCCCCCACTTCTAAAACGATTTTCAGAAAAAACCAAAAAGATTTGCCTTTTTATTCGCCCTTCTTCCGTTCGTCTTTCCGTTTGCTTTTTGTTTGCCTTGTGTTGCCACGTGCCTTCTATTTGCTTGCATCTTCGCTTGCTAAAAATCTATTGATATGGATCCTCATCCACTTGCTAAACTTTTCAAAAGGCCAAATTATGATGATCCAATTGCTAGTGAGTTGAGTGCACTTGATTATCTCTATGAAGTTTTGTTTGAAAATCACGAATCTGAAAATTTTGATGAAGTGTTGAAAGAAGAAATTTATAAGGTGATTCATGATAGCTCCTTGATTGAAAAGCATGATTGCAATGATGTTACTATAAATTCTATTAATGTCAATTATGCTAATTATATGCAAAGCCACAAGCTTGGGGATGCTATGTTTGATGAAGATGATATTTTTTGTCCCCCAAGTTTTGATGAGCAAATTCATTATGATGATTGCATGCTCGTGTATCATGAAAAGAATGATTTATGTGATAGTTATATTGTTGAATTCCTTCTTGATGCTACTGAAATTTATTATGAGGGAGGAACATATGCTTGTAGGAATTGCAATAATATCAAGTTTCCTCTCTATGTGTTCAAAGTTTTGAAGTTATGCTTGTTTTGCCTTCCTATGCTAATTGATTCTTGTTCCCATAAATTGTTTGCTCACAAAATGTGGCACCCCGGCTCAGAGAACCGGATTACTAGTGTTTCCAACCCAGAGATTATGTCTTCTGGAAACACACAACAACTTGGTGCAGAACAGAACTGAACTTTATTGATAAACTTAGGGTACAAGCTCGTATTTACATTGATAGCGAGGCCAAAGGCACACCTGGTGCTATGACAATATCTACATTATTTATGAAACATAGCTGGCCTCGGGACTACTAAGTACTTCTACGGCGTAGCGGAACATAGCGGCAACTCCATCCACAGGGACACTGCTGTGGACACATCCTAGTTAGCGTAGCACGAACCATCGGGACCTCCGTCCTCGGCTTCTCCTGCATTTGGCATGATACGCCAGGTGAGTACTTTGAATGTACTCGCAAGCTCATGACAACCAAATAATGCAGCAAACAATAGCACGGCAATCAGCAGGTTAAATTCTTAAGTGATTCACTTACTGTTACCGGTTATTAACTTACTCTCTTCCGGGTTGTCTGACAACCCTCGGAATACTCATAAACCATCGAGTACTCCCGAACATAAGACAAGTTCTTCCATCATTATCACCATTGTTACGGTTGACCACCTAGTGAGTTCTGGACGGGCTGTCCAATACCGTGGACGCGGCTATTCGAATAGATTTTCCACTCTACAGAGGTTGCGCACTTTACCCACACCATGGAGAACCTGGCCTCGTGATCCCATTCGGGTGGACCAGCGTCGCTCCAACGAAACCTGCCTGACCCGTGACTCTCCCATCGTACCACCGGCAATCATCCTCCCCTGGAGTCAAGCCCTGGGTGGCCCCTATGTCCTCATGACACCTGCCACTGTCGTGGCCAACTAAACTGTCCCAAACGGGGACGCCGGCACAAAACTCAACTGGGCTCACAGGGTTATCGCCGCCTACCTGATCAGGGTAGCACGCACGCATAACCCTCCCTCTTTGGAGGTACCGGTGGAAGAGCATGCGATCAGACCAAGTCAAGGCCGTCCCATACCGGCAAATGTGGTTGCACGGGTAAGCCCGGATAGGTGACCCAAGATCAACCCACTAAGTTCATCTAGCAAACATAGTGGTTTATCAAAATACTTAGGTATTTAAATTAAATTGCTATGAATTATCTTATGGCAAATAAATAAACATAATGCATGGAAATATGCAATGCTATTGAAATGCTTCATGAAATGGGTGTCCTGGCTTGCCTTGCTCTGTTGGGTTGTTCAAAAGCTCCTGGTCTTCAAATGCACCAAAGTTCCCTTCTGAAAATATTTTTAAAATGCAAAGGAAAGTGTCACATAATGCATTTTTGTTCACCAAAAATTCTTTGAGTCTTGGAAAAATACCAAAATTTGTCAGAAAATAAAGGGGCTCGGTACAAACACAATGCAAAAAGAATCAACTGAATTGGACTTATAGATTAAAAGTTATAACTGGTCAAAGTTTCTGGTCAAATCAAATTAAAAATGCAAAAAATCAGAAAAACAGAAACGGGCCACGTCGAAGGCGTAAAGTGGAGGGGCGCCTCCACTTATACCACTTCGAGCGCGGCTTGAGCCACTGACAGGTGGGGTCGGCTCGGTTTAAACAGAGAGGGAGAGGAGGGAGCAGAGCACCGCGGCGCTCTGGCGATGGTCGCCGGCGATAGAGACGGCGGTGAGGTCTGGCGACTATAGGAATGGAACGGGCGCTCGACGGTGAGCACGTACGTACCCGTAGATTGGCTAGAGGTGGTTGGACGACGGCGTCCCCTTCTTCTCCGACGGCGACGGCGCTCGGGTGTGGTCGGAGACGGCGGTTCCGGTGAGGTTTTGCTTGGGCAGGAGGTCAGGGAGCACCAGGGGAATGCCCTGAGCTCGAGGGTGAGGTCGATTGGGGCTGGGGTGGAGCGGAACGATGAGGCGGCAGAGCTCGGGGTTCGGCGGATCTCCGGCGAGGTTCGAGGCCAGAGGGCCTCTCGGTCGTGGCTCGCTGCTCGGGAGGTCAATTGGAAGGTAGAGGAGTGGGGTGAGGAGCTCTGGAGGGTCGGGCAGGGCCTTTTATAGGCCAGAGGCGAGCGCAGCCGAGCTCTCCTGAAGCGGCGAGCCTCGGGACACGTCGCCGGTGCAAGGACGATGCGCTGGCTAGCCGGGAGCGACGACGGGATGGAAGAGAGCAGGAGGGAGCGATGGAATGGGTTCGGCGCCATTAATGGCTTGCGGACAACCACAGTGGCCTGAGCTCACTGTTTCGCCCGTGGCGGAGCTTGGCCGGGAGCGGCGGCGGCCTTCGCCGGCGGTCAGGAGGGTTCGAGAGGGGCCACGCGTGCGGCTGTAGCGCTGTCGGCACCAAGGGACAAGGGGGGCAGCGAGGGACGGCTCGGGCGATCCCATCCGACTCGGGCGCCGTGTAGAGCGCGCGCACTGGCATGCCAGTGCCGTGCTCACCACGGGTGCGGCCACCAGGAGGCCACGCAGTCCTGGCGCACCTTGTCCATGGTGTCGACCTTCGTCCACTTAGTCTCTCTGTGCCACTGGCTCGACTAGACTCACTCTGCTGTGAAGTGTAGCTTCAGCTACAGCTTCTGACAGCAAACTGGAGCAGGTTCCAGAGAAGATATGAGATAGAGATAGGGCCAGTGGAGATGTCTAGTGCCATCTAGGTTGGAAGGACTACAGACTGGTGGAGTTTGAGAGGTTTTTGCAAAGATTTGAATATAGTTCCTATATAAACTACAATTCTGGTCCAGAAGCTTGATCTGCTTATGGCACTCACATAGATAGTCTCCTGATGATGAAACTTGGTGGAGGGAAGTCATTTGGTAGTGCACACATGCCATAAAAATTTCAGAGCAATTGTGCATCTCTAGCTAGTACTTCCTTCACAGAGGTTTGAAATGAGCAGAAACTTATCAGAATTTTGCTGCTGAAAATTTGTACTGGACTAGGTGATATTTTTGGATGTTGTGGCTAGATAGAGTCCCTAGTATCTCAGGGAATTTATTGAGAATTTTCTGAGATAGGAAAATAGGGGTTGCTTCACAATAGACCAATTCTGGCCAGAGAAGAAATAATTATTCTGGCCAAAATTTTGTATTGGGCAATGGAATATTTTTGGAGATTATGGGATTATATGATGATGAGAAGGTGTGGAAAAAGTTTGGGATTTTATTGATCATCCAAACTATAGGTTGCTTCACAACCCATAGTGATGACATACATTCCCAAATAAAGAAAACGATTATTGGAAAAGATTAAATATTGAAAATTGATCCAAGAGAGGTGTAGAAAGGTTGTGGCAAGATGATGAGGGTTTTGGGTTACTTGGGAAAAGATTCACAGAATCATAGGTCCAACTCAACTGAAAAGGTTTGAAAATCAACCAAATTGCAAATAAAACCCAAAAAGATTTGAAAAGAAAAAGTTGCCAAAATCAGGGTGTCACACAAAATCCCTATGCATAGGAAGTGGGTTAGACTTAAATGTGTTTTTCATGCTATTCATGATGCTCTTTTGCATATCTCAATTACTACTTTTTATGTGAGCATCATTGAAATCGTTATGCCTAGCTAGGGGCATTAAACAATAGCGCTTGTTGGGAGGCAACCCAATTTTATTTTTGTGCTTTTGTTTTTCGTTTCTGTTTTTGTGTGTTTTACACATTATTACCTCTGTAGTAATTGTGTTTTGGTGTTTTAATTAGTGTTTGAGCCATGTAAGACCTTTGGGATGGTCTACGGTGATTGTTGATTTGATTTTGCTGAAAAACAGAAACTTTTGCGCTCAGTCCAGGAATTTTATAAATTCACCAGAGCGTCGAATGAGTCTGAAATTTTTACAAGAGATTGATATACAAATTTCACTGATTTTTCAAATGTTTCAGAATTTTTGGAGTTATAGAAGTATTCGAAGTCTACAGATTGCTACAGACTGTTCTGTTTTTGACAGATTCTGTTTTCTTTGTGTTGTTTGCTTATTTTGATGAATCTATGGGTTGTATCGGGGGGTATGAACCATGGATAAGTTGGAATACAGTAGATATTACACCAATATAAATAAAGAATGAGTTCGCAACAGTACCTAACGTGGTGATTTATTTTTCTTATACTAACGGATCTCACGAGTTTTTTGTTGAGTTTTGTGTTGTGAAGTTTTCAAGTTTTGGGTAAAGATTTGATGGACTATGGAATAAGGAGTGGCAAGAGCCTAAGCTTGGGGATGACCAAGGCACCCCAAGCCATATTCAAGGATACCCAAGAGCCTAAGCTTGGGGATGCCCCGGAAGGCATCCCCTCTTTCGTCTTCAATCCATCGGTAAATTTACTTGAGGCTATATTTTTTATTCACCACATGATATGTGTTTTGCTTGGAGCGTCTTGTATGATATGAGTCTTTGCTTTTTAGTTTGCCACAATCATCCTTGCTGCACACATCTTTTTGAGAGGCACACGCAATAATCGTGAATTTATTAGAATACTCTATGTGCTTCACTTATATCTTTTGAGCTGGGCAATTTTGCTCTAGTGCTTCACTTATATCTTTTTAGAGCATGGTGGTGTTTTATTTTATAGAAATAATTGAACTCTCGTACCTCACTTATATTATTTTGAGAGTCTTTAAACAGCGTGGTAATTGGTTTAGGTTATGAATTTGGTCCTAATATAATAGGCATCCAAGAGGGATATAATAAAAAAAATTCATATTAAGTGCATTGAATACTATGAGAAGTTTGATTCCTTGCATATAGTTTTGAGATAATAAAGATGGTGATATTAGAGTCATGCTAGTGAGTAATTGTGGATTGGTAGAAATACTTGTGTTGAAGTTTGTGATTCCCGTAGCATGCACGTATGGCGAACCGTTATGTAACGAAGTCGGAGCATGATTTGTTTAATGATTGTCATCCTTTGTGTGAGGGTCGGGAGCGCGCGATGGTTAACTCCTACCAACCTCTCCCCTAGGAGCATGCGTCTAATACTTTTCTTTGATAACTAATAGACTTTTGCAATAAGTATGTGAGTTCTTTATGACTAATGTGAGTCCATGGATTATACGCACTCTCACCCTTCCACCATTGCTAGCCTCTCTAGTACCGCGCAACTTTCGCCGGTGCATTAAACCCACCTTCCTCAAAACAGCCACCATATACCTTCCTAAAAACAGCCACCATACCTACCTATTATGGCATTTCCATAGCCATTCCGAGATATATTGCCATGCAACTTCCACCGTTCCGTTTATTATGACACGCACCATCATTTTCATATTGCTTTGCACGATCGTAAGATAGCTAGCATGATGTTTTCAATGTCATTTGCTATGCTAGATCGTTGCACATCCCGGTACACCGCCGGAGGCATTCATATAGAGTCATATTTTGTTCTAAGTAATTCTTGAGTTGTAAGTAAATAAAAGTGTGATGATCATCATTATTAGAGCATTGTCCCATGATAGGAAAGGATGATGGAAGCTATGATTCCCTCACAAGATGGGATGAGTCTCCGGACTTTACAAATAATAAAAGAGGCCAATGAAGCCCAAATAAAAAAAAGAGGCCAAAGATGCCCACCAAAAAAATGAGAGAAAAGAGAGAAGGGACAATGCTACTATCCTTTTCCACACTTGTGCTTCAAGTAGCACCATGATCTTCATGATAGAGAGTCTCCTATTTTGTCACTTTCATATACTAGTGGGAATTTTTCATTATATAACTTGGCTTGTATATTCCAATGATGGGCTTCCTCAAAGTACCCTAGGTCTTCGTGAGCAAGCGAGTTGGATGCACACCCACTTAGTTCCTTTTTGAGCTTTCATACACTTTTAGCTCTAGTGCATCTGTTGCATGGCAATCCCTACTCACTCACATTGATATGTATTGATGGGCATCTCCATAGCTCGTTGATATGCCTAGTTGATGTGAGACTTCTTCCCCTTTTTCATCACAACCTCCACCATATTCTATTCCACCTATAGTGCTATATCCATGGCTCACGCTCATGTATTGCGTGAGAGTTGAAAAGGTTTGAGAACATAAAAAGTGTGAAACAATTGCTTGAATTGTCAACGGGGTTGTGCATTATTTAAATACTTTGTGTGGGGAAGATGGAGCATAGCCAGACCATATGATTTTGTAGGGATAACTTTCTTTGGCCATGTTATTTTGAAAGGACACAATTGCTTTATTAGTATGCTTGAAGTATTATTGTTTTTATGTCAATATTAAGCTTTTGTTTTGAATCTTATGGATCTGAATATTCATGCCACAATAAAGAATATTACATGGATAAATATGTTAGGTAGCATTCCACATCAAAAATTCTGTTTTCATCATTTACCTACTCGAGGACGAGCAGGAATTAAGCTTGGGGATACTTGATACGTCTCCAACGTATCTATAATTTTTGATTGTTCCATGCTATTATATTATCTGTTTTGGATGTTTTATATGCATTAATATGCTATTTTATATTATTTTTGGGACTAACCTATTAACTTAGTGCCCAGTGCCAGTTTCTGTTTTTTCCTTGTTTTTGAGTATTGCAGATAAGGAATATCAAACGGAGTCCAAACGGAATAAAATCTTCGGGATGATTTTTCTTGGACCAGAAGAAACCTACCAGACTTGGAGAAGAAGGCAGGAGACCTGCCGTGAGACGACAAGCCAGCAGGGCGCGCCCTAGGGGGGGCACGCCCCCCTGGCTTGTGGCCCCACAGCAGACCTCCTAACCCTAATCGTTGTCCTATAAATTCCCAAATATTCCCCCAATACCAAAACAAGCCACGAAAATACTTTTCGCCGCCAAAAGCCTCTGTTCCCGTGAGATCCCATCTTGGGGCCTTTTCCAGTAATCTGCCGGAGGGGGATTCGATCACGGAGGGCATCTGCATCAACTCCATTGCCCCTCCGATGACGCGTGAGTAGTTCACCACAGACCTTCGGGTCCATAGCTAGTAGCTAGATGGCTTCTTCTCTCTCTATGATCTTCAATACCATGTTCTCCATGATCTTCATGGAGATCTATCCGATGTAATACTCTTTTGCGGTGTGTTTGTCGAGATCCGATGAATTGTGGGTTTATGATCAGATTATCTATGAATATTATTTGAGTCTTTTTTGAATTCTTATATGCATGATTTCATATCTTTGCAAGTCTCTTCGAGTTATTGGTTTGGTTTGGCCAACTAGATTGGTAATTCTTGCAATGGGAGAAGTGCTTAGTTTTGGGTTCAATCTTGCGGTGTCCTCACCCAGTGACAAAATAGGGGTAGCGAGGCACGTATTTGTATTGTTGCCATCAAGGATAAAAAGATGGGGTTTTCATCATATTGCTTGAGTTTATCCCTCTACATCATGTCATCTTACCTAATGCATTACTCTGTTCTTCATGAACTTAATACTCTAGATGCAGGTAGGAGTCGGTCGATGTGTGGAGTAATAGTACTAGATGCAGAATCGTTTCGGTCTACTTGACACAGACGTGATGCCTATACGCATAATCATTGCCTTGGATATCGTCATAATTATGCGCTTTTCTATCAATTGCTCGACAGTTATTTGTTCACCCACCGTATTATTTTCCTTCAAGAGAGAAGCCTCTAGTGAAACCTATGGCCCCCGGGTCTATTTTCCATATTATATTTTCAGATCTATTTACTTTTTTTTTTACTTTTCGTTTTAGTAATCTTTTCCATCTATCTCTATTGGATCTCATCCTTGCAAGTAACCGTGAAGGGATTGACAACCCATTTATAGCGTTGGGTGCAAGTGTTTGATTATTTGTGTAGGTGCATCTATTGGTGACTTGTTTGTGTCTCGTACTGGATTGATACCTTGGTTCTCAACAACTGAGGGAAATACTTATCTACTCTGCTGCATCACCCTTTCCTCTTCAAGGGAAAACCAACGCAAGCTCAAGAAGTAGCAACTACTCCCTCCTCATCATGGCCTCCGCCGGGATGATGAAGATGGCCACCGGAGATGATCTACCCTCTCCGGCTGGGTACTGGAATGCCTCCAGATTGGTTTTTCGTCGATACAGAGAGTTGTGGCGGTGGAACATCTCATCTAGGGTTATTTCTGGGGGTTTCTGAATATATAGGATTTTTGAGTGTCGGTTTCACGCGGAGATGGTCCACGAGTGGACCACAACCCACCAGGGCGCCAGAGGGGCCTGGCTCACCCTGGTGGGTTGTGCCCACCTCGTGTCTCTCCTGGCCCTGCAACGAAGCTTCTAGTGCCTCTTTTGTCCCAAAATAATCATCAAAAAGTTTCGTTGCATTTGGAGAACTTTGATTTCTGCACAAAAAACAACACCACGGTAGTTCTGCTGAAAACAGCGTTAGTCTGAGTTAGTTCTAAATAAATCATGTAAAGTGCATCAAAACCATATAAAAGTATTGTAGACATAGGCAATCATGGCATGAATACTTCATAAATTATCGATACGTTGGAGACGTATCACTAGCATGTGCTTAACTACAATTCATATATGAACTATGCACATGAAATGTCTAAAAAACTCTACAACCCTGAATAATTCCATATTTAACAGACACTCCTATAGTTGCACGTTCACTGCAGATAAATGTTATTGCAATCCAAACACCTTCAATTGCCAATGTAACCTCATTTTTTGTTTCAAAACAATATGAAAATCAAGTACATCGCAAACAGTTCTTGATCGTGAAACATGTGTGATGTGGTATAAAATATCTTGGGACAATCCTCATATATATATGGCTTATGCCGGAAGCTTCATCGGCCATAGTCCACCGCCGACGCGTCAACCACACAGTCACACTTGCTCCCCAAGACCATTGTACTGTTCAAACGTCGCCGGTAAAAGATGGGGACGTTGATCCGCGTCGTGAAGGAAACTTCGGTGACCCACTCCGGCCCGAGCGCGGCTGCATCAGCCATGAGCGCGCTCACAACATCCCTGAGTGCAGCCGCAATCTCTTACAGGGCGGCTGCAGCTGCCGAAAGGGCAGCCGTTGCAGCCGAGATGGCGGCAGCAACATCCGCGACTGGGATAGCAAATGGCAAGAATGGCACATCAGCGGTCCGTTCATCGGCAGCCGCCGTAGCCCTGATGGCGGCTGCCCATGCCTATGCCGAGGCCGCCCACGCTGAGCTCATGTCAGTCACCGCACAAATAGCAGCGGCCTTCTCCGACACCGGTCGGCAACCTACGTCTGAAGAGTTGGCAATCACCGAGAGTGCCCGGGCGGCCGTCCATTCGTCGGCAACCTCCCTAGCCGAGATGGAGGCTGTCAACGCCCGGACCGCGGACGCCCACACCCAGCTCGTGGCGGCCTTTTCCAAAGAGATGGCGGACGCAGACTGCGAGATGCTTGCGGAGTATGTGGCGATATGGAACCCCTTCCCCTGGAGGTCGTCGAGCGTGAGCTGGTCATGGAGGATGCGGTGGAGATCCACGAGCGTCAGGCGGAAAATTAGATTTTGTTTAGGGCGATGTTCTTTTGTTAGAGTAATGTTAAGGTCAGCCAACTCTGTTTAATTGCTCGATTAAGTAAGTGTGGGCTGTGGTGTAGGCTCTTTTGTGTAGTGCCTAAATTTGCAATTGATGTTAAATTATGTGACGACGTGGATGACCATTGTAACCAGGGAAATTCAAACCAAAATATTCCTCCATATCCCCACACAGTTTTGAATAATGGACTGTGTCCACTGATACTTTCCGCGCCAGTTTTTCGCTGCACGGAACGAAAATTTTGGGCTACCGCAGAAATATCTACCTCCCTCACCCCCAGTACCAATCAAAAATTTGCACGTTCAAGCTTATCACACACGGGGTATAGCGCAGGCTTCGTTTGTGATGTGTAGATATCGCAAACTATTCTGAGTAATTTGCATCTTCAAGCTCATCACACACGGGGTACTGCGTAGGCTTCGTTTGTGATGTATAGATATCACAAACTGTTCTGAATAATTTGCACGTTCAAGCTCACCACACACGGGGCTGCACCGAACAAAATTTTTGGGCTACCGCGGAAATATCTACCTCCTTCACCCCTCGGTACCAATCAAAAGCCACATTTTCCCCTTTTCCTCGTTCCTTTCCGATAGTTCTAACTTTCACTGCTTGCTTGCAGCGCCGCCTCCTCGCCGGCGATGCTCCTTCCTACTGCTCGGCCTCCTCCATCTAGTCAGGTAATCCACACATCCCCAATACCCCCTCTCTCCCACCCCCTCCTCCTCCATCCCACATGGCCCGACCACCTGCGCGACACCTTCCACCCAAATCACCACCCCATCCTCCAAATAATCGCCACTGAAAGCCATGGTGCACGCAGTATAGCCAGGATCTCAAGGATCGTTTGGCAGCGGAGAAGCAAATCCCGGCTGCACGCGCAGATGAAGCAGAGATGGCTGCCATGCGTGTTGACCCCCAGATCTTGGACGAGCACCTCGCCGTCGAGGCCACCGTCGATGCCTCATGCGCGGACGCCGCCACGCGGTTGGCAGCTATAAACGACAACTCATGGTATTTTCTCGAGGGCACCGCCGGTGCGTTCGACGAAGACTACGATGTGTTTTCTTAGCGTGCCCGTGCTTACCTCAGCTCCAGAGCCGGCATGTTGTTGCCGAGGCATGATAAGGCCATTCACCGCTATGAGGGGTGCACCCACAGTGTGGAAGCCTCGCCCTCTTCCAAGTTGAACATAGGTCCTAGTTCTTAGCACACTTGGTTTATAACTAGCTTTTCCATGTGGCTTGAATTAATCTGTTGGATCCGCAATGTGTTTATTTTTCATTAACATATTTCACTGATAGTATGCCAACTATCGCTTATAACCTGATCAATATCTATCTTAAATATATTGCAGGGGGAACCAATGGGAGACACTGAAGTTTACCATCGAGGTTTGCACATCCATGGTCCTTTGGCTAATAGCACATTATTGTGCAATTGCAGCAACCATTCTAATATTGAGTTTTTTCATAATTTGTTCTTGCACATGTAGGTCCTGCTGTAAGAGGTTTAGACCCACTGTTCGACCCTTTTTGCATGTGGGGAAATGAGGTGTCCTTGAATACCAGTCAAATCAAGAAACTCAAAAAGATTGTTAAGATAAAGAAACTAGCTACGAAGAACAATCAGATGTTTGTTTGCACAATGAAGAAGACATCAGTCAACTATAGGATGGTACCATCTCTTTCACCTTGTCCTTTTCCCTTTGCGCCATTTCAAATTTTAGAAAAGATATTTATGCATATGTTTGTTTTCAGTCCTTTTCAAGGCAGTTCATCGATGATTACGTCTCAAACCACCTATATGGTCAAGAGGCGAGGAAGGTATTCATACAACACCCACGGTATAATCTTGAAGTATTCCTCAAGAGTACAAAGGATGAGCGGGCAATCATCCACAGGCACTGGCCTAAAGTTGCGAGGACCTTCAACATCACTGAAGGCTCAATATACGCCTTCTGCTTCAATAGTTTTCTAGACAAGACTCATATGTATATTTACCGTCTATGATGATACTTGATTTCCAAAGGTTTTAGATGTTGCATTTGAAACTTTGTCCTGTTGTGCAATTGGGTAGCTAGGTAGTATATGCCTATATGATGTTGTACCCTGATGCAATTCAATTATGAAATCCTGGTTGCCGTAATATGAATAAGAAATATACTGTGGGATTGATATGAAATGTTAATTTGATTACTAAATGGATTATAAATAATAGAGCAATTAGGCTAATAATTGTGGTTTGTATTGCAGACGGTTTCTAAGACAACACCGTGGGCAATGACCTCAACAAACCCACACGGTTTCTAAAAAGTTAGCGTGTTGGATCAGTGAACAATCACACACGACTTTCGGTCGACAACTGTGTGCGTTCACTACTGCAGGATGGTCCAAAGACGACACAACAATCAGAGACCCTTCGACGAAACTGTGTGCGATGACCAAATCGCAAACGGTATAGTTATAGCTCCGTCGCTAATGACGTGAACTGTGTGCGATGGCGGATCCATCAAATACGATCCCCAAAAAAAGTTGCGTGTGCGATATGTGGCAAACAGTTGGCCCAGATAAACTGTTTGCGATTGGACAATATAACGCAAACGGTTTGAAAAATACAAGTGTGTGCGATGTATGGCATACAGTTCACCCTGACAAACTGTTTGCCCTGATCCAGTAGAACACAAGCGATTGTGCAGATGATTACGTGTGCGATAGATGGCATACAGGTCACTCGGATGAACTGTTTGTGATGAGATAAGATAGCATAAACGGTTACATAGATCAAGATGTGTGTGATAGACATCATATAGGCCACCGGGATGAACTGTGTGCGATAAGCAAAAATAACACAAACAATTGCTCAGATCAAGATGTGTGTGATGTACAACATACACAGGCCATTCGGATGTGTTGTGGGCAAACGGTGTCGGATAAATAACTGACAGGGATGCGAGAGCAGAGCACGCGGTGGGACGCGGGGTCGAACCAAACCACTTTGTACTTGTCAAGTAACAGGTCCATAACGTTGGAGTTCTCCACCCAGATCGGATGTTTTGTGTACACCACCTAGAGCCCTGCGAACCTTCTGTGCATGTCCACTACAGCATGCATGGTGAACTGGCGCTCGTCGTCGGCAGCCACTGGGAGCGCCATTGGAGCCGCGCAGGATACCCTCGGTCGTGGTTCTGCTTCTTAAGGTCCGGATATTAATCGTCAATTGCATATTAATGTCCAGATATTAATCGTACATTGCATACTAAGGAAAAGACAGAAATAGTACAAATGTTCTAATTCCAGCATTATAAGGCTCAAATTCAAAGATTACAAGGTTCAAACCGATAATAGAAAAGAAATTCAGCTTATGCAGAAACTTTGTCATGCAGCTCTAGACGCCCGCGCTGATCAGCTGCATTGAACATATATGATAGGTTCATAATGATATTACTACATGTTTGGCAACTTCAATATTTCTGCAAAGGGATCCGCCACTGACATGTCATTTATGGGCTTGACATAAGGACTTCCGAATAGTCTGTCAACTGAAGTTACAAAACGAAATTGAGCTTCTCCAGAGCCTTTTCCATTCTGTCCTAGTCGCCGGAGCTGATCAACAAACCATTCTTTTTTGCACAATAAATGTAGGGAAAATCTCATTATCTTTAGCACACTTTCTCTCACAACAAAGAACCTGGCGAATATAATCTCCGGTAAGGTGCCTCGGTAGGAGTTCAAAGTAATTTCTGAGTGATGGAGATCAAGGCATTCGATGGGATTGTTATATTGGATCACATTATCCACTACCGGGCCTAACCATATCTGCAAAAGAAGAGAATGTATTAGTGCTTGGATACACAAGGGACCTCTTATGATTTGCAGGGTTTCAAAAATTGAATTCCCTTGTGGTTAAAAATTAACATGAAAGAGCATCACCTCGACATGTAGCTTCTCCAGGCACGGAAAGCATCTCAGCAATCTGACAACTTGGTCCAGGTCGGGGCCGATAGATTCTACTACAAAGACTTTCACTGTGTGTAGATACGGGGTCGAGCTTGTCGATATAATTTTCTGGATGACAGACGAACATACATCTTGAATAGAGAAAAAAATCTTAATTCAAGAATTAGAAGAGGGCGACTGTTGTACCTGGACGATTATGGATCCAAAAACAAGTTCAGATAAGTTGACGGGCAAGTAGCCAAACACTGTCAATTTCAGCGCATGAATGACCCTGATTCTTGTTGGACCTTGTTGATCACCAACAAGTTATCTCTCAAGTAAAGGCACATCCTCAATGACCATTTGGTGATTCACCTTGTGCGATCTCCTGTTGCAGCACCAGCAATACATACAAATTGTTCGAAGACTCATGGAGGTGATGTGGAGGCTACTCAACCCATTGATCGCCTGAAGATGAAGGTACTCGAGCGCATTACAGCCGCGGAGCAGGCGCTCCATGTCGTCGTTGGGGGTGCAGACAGCGACGAGCTCAAGCTGCTTTATTTGAGGTAGCAAAAGAGCGGGATTGGCGTTAATCTAGGCGAAATGGCAGTTCATGAACCTGGCAATGCGCAGCGTTGGCGCGAGGCGCATGGCGGAGGGTGGCAGTGGGCGCATATGTCCATCATTAAAACTGAGCTCCTTGAGATGATCTAGGGCGGTCGATAGAACCACTCGTCAAGCTTGGCTCGGTCCTTGCCATTGGAACGGAACTTGCCCAGAGTAAGGACTTTGATTGGGCCACAGTGCGTGCTGAGGATCTGGGACAATGCATCCAAGCGTTTGCAATAGCCAGTGCAGAGCATGTTCTCGCTGATGAGGCCGAGAGGGGCGTAGCGCCATAAGGGGCGCCACCGCCAGGAGAGGACGGTTGTGCGCACGCCATCTTCGATAGGGAGGAGGAAGATGATGAATCTAAACATATCGTCGGGGTGGCTACTGATGAAATCTAGGCCTATCGGAGGCGCTTGTGTATCTAGCTCAGCCCGCCTCCGCTTGCTGACAACCTCGACATCCACATCCGGAGAATGGCCGCCGGCGGCTCTTTCTGTCAAGAGTCGAGCAGTGGGAGGATAGTGATTATGTAGCTCGGTCAGGGCAGAAGAATAGTGCATTGGTAATTACAAGTTACTAGGTAGGCACAGTTTTAACAGATTAAGAAAATGAAATCCCAATTGGTTGCTGAAATACTACACAGTTATTTTGATATTGCTACGCAAGTCAACATGCAGATACTAGAAAGAACACTTACTTCCAACAAAGTGTGGACAGAGGATGTCATCGCGGAAGTTAGCATTTATCGTATGGTCAGGCTCTTTTAGGTGCACCGTAATTTTAGTGCCAACTTTCAGTACATAAAACTTAGAAATTTCTGCCCGAAGTTTTACAGAAACAACGATTATAAATCCATGGTTTGTGCTGAATATGACATCCCTGGAGTCTTCAGTTATTTAAAGGCCAAGATTTACCGCTACAGTTGTCGTTCCAAAGCAAGGGATGTACTGCAGGAATTGAGAAGATTGTTAAAGAACAGGGTAACATGATAGTATGGGAGTTGTAGTTAAAAGAACAACACATCAGTTGATATGAAAGGACAAAAAAATACAAGTAAACAGATAATGTAACTATGATGTCGTGCAAATATGTATGAGAGTAAACGAAAGAACAATACAACATTAATTTTCCTAATATAGAAGGAGAACAATAATAAGAAGAAGAAATCACATTTGACATAAATGCTGCATGTGGCACCTTTTATCCAAATGTAGCAATATATAGTATAGGTTCAGAAAAAGTATAGGCCATGCATGTCAACCCAGGTAATGTGAGATTGAACATACCGTGCGCTTTGTGAAGTTGTCTGGTACGGTGAGATGGAACTCCTCGGTTTTTTGGCCGAGGCCGCATAACCTTGATGTGTCCTTGCACTATACACTCTATGAATGAAAACCCTCGAATCAGCAAGACGAAACATGAATCCACGACGATTTCAGACGGGTGATTAAAAGGGGCCGATGGACTGGGATAAGAGATGAGCGGAAATATTTGAGTAGATTAGTTACCTGGTTCTTCATGGGGAAAAAACCAGTACCAAAGATTCCCTAATCGGCGAGCTGGGTCGATAGCGAGCAGCGTCGAGAAAGTCAGTGCCGATGGGCCGCGGCAAGCGGCAGTGGCGAAATGCGATGGCGTTTGGCGGCGGCCGGCGGCGGCGACAGGCGTCGAGCTAAGTCGTTGCCGCGGGGATAGGCGGTGACATGCATGGAGAGTCCCGAAGTAGTGTTAGTGTAGGTGCTACTGGGGAAGGGGAGGGTGAGGGGGAGGTGGGAGGGGAGTGGGCGAGGGTTTTGTGACGTGTGGGTGCTGAGGTTTTGTTTAAGTGGTGCTGAGGGTTTTCTGTCCTAGAATAATGTGCGTCGGAGGAAACGGTTTATTAGATCCAACCGTGTGTGATAAATCCTACATAAATATTACTCTCATGTAAACTTGCACTCCGGTGTGATGGCCAATCAGAACACAAATGACGCGGCACAATGAAAGTCGTCGCACAGTTTCAATCTCGGAAAATAATAATAATACACAAGCATAGATATAATACACACAAACTAGATAGATTCAATCCAACATCTCATCTTCATGCTTGATCGTTAAGATTCTCCAGGAACTGGGCGTACGCGGCGTGCGCTATCCTACGAGAATACTTCTGCTTGAAGGAGCCAACGGCTCGTCCTCTTGCATGCGCCAGAACACTAGAATATGTGTTGTTAATCTTATGGTTGTAGAACGGGCATCCGTAGCCCCCATTCTTCCTGACACGCCTGTTATGCTTTCTAGCCATAAGCTCTCTGAGCATTTTCCTCTTGAACCTCTCCTGGACGTCTTCATCCTCGCTGTCCACATCGTCAGATAGCACCTATACATAGTAAAAAATGTGACATCCGTATATTTTATAATGCGAATTCGCAAGGCAGAGATTATGAAACATAATATATCATGCGACAACATGAACCCTAAATCAAAGCTAATTGGTTTGATGCCAAAAGTTGGCATGCCATATTTTAGCAACTGCCAAATGTTGGCTAGAGATTGGTTGCATACCAATCCTCGTTATCAATCTCACAAAAAGGTTGCCAAATGTTGCCAACTTTCGATTTTGCCAAATATTTGCAGCAATGCCAAATGTTGTTAGAAAACCAATCAACCTATTATATGTTTTTACCAAAGGGTATAGATGACCAACCGGTTCTCCGTCCGAGTCGTTGTCGTCGCTGGAGTGGTCGTCGGAGTCGATCTGGACCACCGGCTCCGGCTGGGGAAGCACGACGGTGGCGACTGTCAAGGCCGCACTACTGTCCATGCGATACGTCATCTCTGACGACGGCAATCTTTGTGCCCACCTTCACGCTGTGGTCGGGTGCTTCGCCGGCCCCGACGTGGTTACTGACGTGGCTTGAGACTGCATTGGTATTTCCCCCAAAGAGGAAGGGATGATGCAGCACAGCGACGGTAAGTATTTCCCTCAGTTATGAAACCAAGGTTATCGAACCAGTAGGAGGATCACCACCACCCAATAACCAGCACCTGCACACAAATAACAAATACTTGCAACCCGACGCAAAAGAGAGGTTGTCAATCTCTCTACGGTAAAAAGATAGATAGGAGAGATAGATCTCTCAAGAACACAAAATAAAAGGAGCAAATAAAATATGCAACAATATGTTTTTGGGTTTTTGGTTTTGTAGATCTGAAAACAAAGATGAAAAAGATAGATCGGAAAGCAATATGTTGGAAAAGTAGACCCGGGGGTCGTAGGGTTCACTAGTGGCTTCTCTCATGAGTATAGCGCACGGTGGGTAGACAAATTACTGTTGGGCAATTGATAGAAAATCGAATAGTCATGACGATCTCCATGGCGATGATCATTATATGGGCATCACGTCCAAGATAGGTAGACCGACTCCTGCCTGCATCTACCTCTATTACTCCACACATCGACCGCTATCCAGCATGCATCTAGTGTATTAAGTTCATGGAAAAACGGAGTAATGCAATAAGAACGATGACATGATGTAGACAAGATCTATTCATGTAGGAATAGACCCCATCTTGTTATCCTTAATGGCAACGATACATGCGTGTCTTGCTGCCCCTTCTATCACTGGGAAAGAACACCGCAAGAATGAACCCATCACAAAGCACCTCTTCCCATGGCAAGAAAAATCGATCTAGTCGGCCTAACTAAACCAAAGATTCGAAGAAGAAATACGAGGCTATAAGTAATCATGCATATAAGCGATCAAAGAAGACTCAAATAATATTCATGGACAGAAACTGATCATGAACTCAAAATTCATCGGATCCCAACAGACACACCGCAAAAGTTTACATCAAATAGATCTCCGAGAGACCATTGTATTGAGAATCATAAGAGAGAGAGAGAGAGAGAGAGAGGAAGCCATCTAGCTACTGCCTATGGACCCGTAGGTCTATGGTGGACTACTCACGCATCATCGGAGAGGCACCTATGAAGAAGATGTACCCCTCCGTGATGGTGTTTAGATTGGATCTCGAGGTTCTGGAACTTGCGGCGGCTGGAATTGTGTTTCGTCGACTCGCATAGGGTTTTTGGAATATTTGGGAATTTATAGGCATCAGAGACGGTGGAGAGGGGCCCCGGGGAGGGCACAAACCATTAGGGCGCGCCGGGCCCCCCTTGGCGCGCCCTGGTGGGTTGTGGTCTCGACGGCCCACCTCTCCGGCACTTCTTTGGCCCACTGGGTGTCTTCTAGTCCAAAAAAAATCTCCAAAAAGTTTCGTCGCGATTGGACTCCGTTTGATATTGATATTCTGCGAAGTAAAAAACAAGCAAAAACAGCAACTGGCACTTTGGCACTATGTCAACAGGTTAGTCCCAAAAAATGATATAAAGTTGTTATAAAATGATTGTAAAACATCCAAGAATGATAATATAACAGCATGGAACAAGCAAAAATTATAGATACGTTGGAGACGTATCAGCATCCCCAAGCTTAATTCCTACTCGTCCTCGAGTAGGTAAATGATAAAAACAGAATTTTTGATGTGGAATGCTGCCTAACATGTTCATCGTATTCTTTTCTTTTGTATAGCATGGACATTTGGACTTGTAAATGATTTAAAGCAATAGTCCAGTTTTAACATAATAACTTCAATACTCAAGCATGTCAACAAGCAACCATGTCTTTCAAAATATCAACACTAAAGAAAGTTATCCCTAGCCCATCATGCTCAATCGTTGATCCATTCATGAAACACACTCAAATATTAGCTATGCCCAATGCTCAAGTACGATCATAGTGCCCCCTAGTTGGTGCTTTATAAGAGAAGATGGAGACTCAAAGTAAAAATAAAAATTACATAAAGTAAATAGATAGGCCCTTCGCAGAGGGAAGTAGGGATTTGTAGAGGTGCCAGAGCTCAAGGTTTAAATTGAGAGAGAAAAATATTTTGGGTGGCATGCCTTTCCTGTCAACGAAAACGACAAAGTAGCTCACAATACTTTCCATGCTAGATATATCATAGGCGGTTCCCAAACAGAAAATAAAGTTTATTCCTTTTTCCACCAAACTTTCATTTTCCATGGCGGGCCGTATCCACGGTTGCCTTCCATACCAACACTTTCCAAGGAATTTATTATTTGACAACAAAAAGTAAATATTTTTTTTCTTTTTCATTTCGGGAATGGGCATCCCTATTACCGCCGCACTCTCGTGCAATGACAAGTGAATAAACACTCATCTTGAGAATAACACATCTAGCATGGAAAAATATTGGACACTCCCCACCGTTTCATGAGCGGTACGAGCACACAAAAGAGAAAATTTATGTTGAAATTTAGAGATGGCACATACAAATTTGCTTGGAACGGCATGGAAATACCGCATATAGGTAGGTATGGTGGACTCATAAGGCAAAACTTGGTTTAAGGATTCTGGATGCACAAGTAGTATTTCTACTTAGTACAAATGGCTGCTAGCAAATAGATTGAGAAGCAACCAAACCAAGAAACGAAAATTCACATAAGCGAGCATTGAGCATAAATAACACCGAATAATGCACCATAAGTAGGATAAAATTTCATTGCATAACTATTGACTTTCGTGCATGCATAGGGAATCACAAACCTTAACACCAATATTCCTACTAAGCATAATTACTCACTAGCATAACTCACATATTACAATCATCATGTTTCAAAACTATTACAAAGAATCAAGTTTAATTTGCCCAATGATCTTCATGAAAGTTTTTATTATATCCTCCTTGGATATCTATCACTTTGGGACTAGTTTCATATATTGCCATTGCTTTTTGGCAAGCTCAAACAAATTTAAGTGAAGCACATGAGCATAAAGATTTCATCTCTCAAAATGATATAAGTGAAGCATGAGAGGATTTCTCCAAAATTTACTAACTCTCAAATTAATCTAAGTGAAGCATGAGAGTATTTCTACAAAAATCTCCAAGCACACCGTGCTCAAAAAGATATAAGTGAAGCACTAGAGCAATTCTATAGCTCAAAAAGTTTAAGTGAAGCCAATAGAGCAATTCTATTGCCCAAATAGGTGTGTCCAGCAAGGATACAAATGAAAAACTAACAAACAAATCAAGCAAAGATACAAGATCCTCCAAGCAAAACTCATGATATGTGACGAATAAAAATATAGCTCCAAGTAAAATACCGATGGTCGTTTGAAGAAAGAGGGGATGCCACTCGGGGGCATCCCCAAGCTTAGTTGATTTTTTTCTCTTTGGATATATCTTGGGGGTGCGGTATAATCCCCAAGATTAGGTTCTTTTCACTCCTTATTCCTTCATCCATCGTGATCTCACCCAAAACTTGAAAACTTCAATCACACAAAACTCAACAAAATCTTTGTGAGATCCGTTAGTATAATAAAGCAAATCACTACTTTAGGTGCTATTGCAAACCCATTCAAATTTTATTATTGCATTATACCTACTGTATTTTAACTTTACCATGGCTCATACCCTTCAATATAACCCATAGATTCATCAAAAAAGCACACAATCCAACGAAAACAGAATATGTCTCAAACAGATCAGTCTGTAGTAATCTGTACTCTAACCATACTTATGTAACTCTAAAAATTCTTAAAAATTAGGACAACGTAAGGAATTTGTATAGGAACACTGTGTTAAAAGTTCAGCTCAAGATCATGTTCCAGAAAAAAACTAAAATTCATATACTGGACGCAAAGTTTCTGTTTCAGATTCAGCATCACTTCTACTCATCCTATGAATCATCCTGAAGGCTTTACTTGGCACAAACACTAAATAAACCATAAAAACACAATCATAACAGAGGAATAATTGTGTCAACACTCAAAAACATAAAGGAAAAAGCAAAAATAAATTTATTCATTGGGTTGCCTCCCAACAAGCGCTATCGTTTTACGCCCCTAGCTAGGCATAACGCATAGATTCAAGTATTGTCATCTTTGGTTTTGGATCCATAGGATGACCTCATGATTAATTCATATGGTGGCTTAATTATTGTTCTAGGGAAGTGTTCCATACCCTTTCTCAAGGGAAATTGAAAACGAATATTGCCTTCTTTCATATCAATCACGGCACCTATAGTGCGTAAAAACGGTCTACCAAGTATAATGGGACAAGACGGATTGCAATCAATATCAAGCACAATAAAATCTATGGGCACATAGTTCCTATTTGCAAGAATAAGAACATCATTAATTCTTCCCAAAGGCTTTTTAATATTAGAATCCACCAAGTGCAAATTAAGAGAACATTCTTCAATATTGGTAAGACCAAGCACATCACATAAAGATTTCGGAATCGTGGAAACACTAGCACCCAAATCACATAAAGAAAAGCACTCATAATTCTTAATCTTGACCTTAATGGTAGGTTCCCAGTCATCATGTAATTTTCTAGGAATAGAAATCTCCAACTCTAACTTTTCTTCAAAAGATTTCATCATGGCATCAACGATATGTTTAGTAAAAGCTTTATTTTGCTCATAAGCATGGGGTGAATTCAACATGGATTGCAACAAAGAAATACATTCAATCAAAGAGAAACTATCATAATTAAAGTCTTTGCAATCCAAATTAGTGGGCACATCACTAGTTAAAGTTTTGACCACTTCAAACCACTTTTATCAGAAATTTCATCAAGATTTTCACCCTCCAAATTATTGGGATGCCTTCTAGCTAAAGTTGACTCTACTTCAGTCCCTTTATCATAAATTTTAAGATTACTAAACAAGGAATCAATAGTAGAAACACCAATCACTTTAAGATCTTCATGTTTTTTTTGAAGGCAATCACTAGAAAATGATTTTTCTAAGATTTATCTCTTAGCTCTAAGCATAGCGGTTCTTTTCTTACTTTCATTCATAGAGACATATAAAGCATTAATTGATTCATAAATATTAGGCACAAAAGCTTTCAACTTGAGATTTTCAACATCATGAGAAATTCTATCAATGCTTCTAGACATATCATCAATCTTATTCAACTTTTCTTCTATCGTAGTATTGAAAGCCTTTTGCGCATTGATAAATTCTTTAATATTACTCTCAAGATCAGAGGTGTTCCTATTATTATTGTAAGAAGAATTACCATAGGAATTAACAAAATTATTAGAGGAATTTCCAGGAAAAGGCCTAGGATTAAAATTACCTCTATAAGCATGGTTATTGAAATTGTTTCGTGAGACAAAATTCACATCTACGGAATCAATATTTTGCTCAATCAAAGTAGACAAAGGCACATCATTAAGATCAATAGGAGCATTTTTACTAGCAACCAATTTCATCAAAGCAACAACCTTATCACCTAAAGTGCTAATTTCTTCAACCGAATTAACTTTTTTACTAGTAGGTGCTCTTTCGGTATGTGACGAGGACACCTACCCTAGGTAGGGTCACATACCTCTATTCTAGGACACCCCTGGGGTCCTACAAGTTCATGGAAGTCCTTGGTTCACCTCAACTCTCGAATGAATGCACAAGCGGCACTCGGCCTCTAGAAAGTCACTCGGACGTCACTCATCACTCGGCGCCTTTCGTAGCACTCGGATAGGAAGGAGCAGGACCGTCGTGGGAGAGGAACGTTCGAGGGACTTAATACGCCTTAAGTATTGTAAAGACCACGATACCTGCAACAGCTGTAGTTAACTTAGCAGTTTCTAGTAACCCCCGAAGTTACTGGCATTAATGGCCCTAGTGATGGTGCTCGGTTGATGATGGCGCACTCTATATAAGCCTCCCTTCGACGCCAGAGCAAGGGTTATGAACACTCTGTAATCAGATACCCATACAAGGAAAACACATAGCCCCAGGGCTCGAGACGTAGGTGTTACCACTTCTGAGTGGGGTCCGAACTCGTAAATTCTGAGTGTGACACTTATTCCATAGCTAGGCTTCCCCCTACTCATTCGTACCCCCAGTACTATTGTCAGGATTACTCCCACGACAGTTGGTGCCCACCGTGGGGCAGAGGGTCTAGCGAATTCCGGCGTAAGTGGATTCAAGCTTTTTCTCATTCACCATGTTGGCACTCGGCGGTGAGATTCTCTTTGGCACCTTGCGTTTTGTCGCCGACGGTTCTGCTTGGTTGCACGAGGCACCGCTGGATCCTGACTCGTTCCCCGCACGGGGAGCATCGCACTTCAGCACCGCGCCCCACGGCGTCCTCCTACGGCAGCCGTCGGAGCCTTACGGCTCCTCGTCCATTCTCGGCTCTGGGAGTCACCGCAAGCGCTCCGGGCGCTCTCGGTGGCAGTGGTGGGTCGAGCATGCCATGGATCGTCAGTTTGTTCCCTTCTTCGGGGGATGAATTATCCGACGAGTCGGAATTCGGAAGTAGCGGAGACGCCGCAGAAGTCATGATGGCCAACACCACCAACAACGGGCCTCCCGGGTACTCTGGGGGTGGTCCACATAGTCGTGACGGCGACCGTCACGCGGGTGACACAAGCGGCTATGTTCCCCGGCCTCTCACTCGGGAGCAGCGGGAAGACAGGAGGAGGAGAGATGACGAAGTTCTCCTCACTCCGATCACGGGGACCACTCCGGAGGAGTTGTCTCTGGATGCTACGCGCTTGCCACTTTGGCCGAGCGCGAGCGACAAGAGCGTCTCCAGCAGTCGCTCGACGAGCGCGCATCATGAGACAGACCGAGTTCCAGCTACCTGAGGCGTCCGCTGTTCCAGCTACCTGAGGCGTCCGCTGTTCTAGAGCAGTCGACCCCCCAAAGTCCCAGTGATGCGCACACCGATAGAGAACCTGGCTGCGGCCACTCAGATCGCTGAATCTATTCAGCCGTCTGGGTCAATAGCTGGCGAGGGTATTCGGCAGATCCAAGCTCTGCTGAAGACCACACTGAAGCAAAATTCGGAAGTTTCACAGTCGTCACTGCGGATTCACGGACGGTCTGTGCAGGCGGACACAGTGCAGTCTGTTCACAGTCCTCACGTGCACGGAAAACGCATTTGCTCTCCTCCTCCTCTGAGAGGTCTGTACGGGGGGCGTTGGCGAGATGAGCGTGACGTCAGTCGGACCCCTCCTCTGGGAGGGGACTCATACGGCAAGCGTCCATTCGATGATGGCCGCCACTACGGGGAAGATCGTAATCGGACTCCCCCTCGACCCCATGGCTACGAGGGAGCTGGCCGGCGGCCTTCGCTGCTCAACGCCAGGTCTACCATCACACAAAAGATGGTGGATAGGAACCGAGTGATCAGAGACCGAGTGAGCGGTTGGGGAACATCAGGGCTCGAGTGCTTCTGCAGGTATATCTGAGAAGCCGAAATACGCCCCAATTACCGTTTAGCGACCGGGATCTGAAAGTTCAACGGCGAATCCAAGCTGGAGACCTGGCTTGAAGATTACCGAGTGGTTGTTCAGATTGGGGGTGGTGACGATTTCGTGGCCATGAAACACCTCCCCCTCATGCTGGAAGAATCTGCACGGGCGTTGATGAGGATGCCTACCCTGGGTAGGGTCATAGGCCTGACATCTAAGGCCCACCTATGGTCCTTCAATATCATTAAAGCCCCTGGGCAGAGACTCATTCGGAAGAATAAGCCGTTCACTTAGATCATTCATATCACTTGGATTACCCGGCACCATTCAGACAGACAGAAGCTCAGGCGACCAGGAAGACAAAGCGTCCGTAGAATTCAAGTAGTCATTCGTTGAGTGTTAATTCACCGTTACCAGTAACGTCAAGATAATCAGCCGTTCCTGTAACACTGTATTCATTGGCATTTATTGCCCTAATCATGGCGCTCGGCCGGTGGTGGCGTACTCTATATAAGCCACCCTCGGGCGCCAGAGCAAGGGTTCCAACCCTCTGTAATCTTCTACCACCATAAGCAAACACTACAGCCCCCGGGCACCGAGACGTAGGGCTGTTATCACTTCCGAGTGAGGCCTGAACTCGTACAAACCGATTGCACACTTGCGCCATAGTTAGACTTCGCCCCTCCTTTCGTACCCCCTAGTACTATTGTCAGGTTCATTCCCACGACAGTTGGTGCCCACCGTGGGGCTGCACGTCTAGCGAATTCTGGCGTAGGTGGAATTTCCATTTTCTCGTTCATCATGAACTCATTCGGCGGCGAGATCCTCTTCGGGTCCCTCAGCTTCGCCGTTGACGATTCAGCGTGGCTGCAGGAGGCACCGCTGGATGCTGAGGCACTGCCCGCCCGAGGTGCGGTGCACTTCAGCGCGACGACGTTCGGAGTTCTCCTCCGACAACCGTCTACACCCTATTGACCGACTTCTCCGACTCGCCTTGCGGCTTGTCGCCGGCGCTCCGGGCGCTCACGGCTGTAGCGTTGGATCAAGCACGTTGTGGCGGCCCAGGCTATAGGATAGCGGGTGGCTGCACTCGAAGTCGACGAGTCAGTCCACTGCCTCTTCCCGTCTTCGGATGACGAATCCTCCGAAGCTGCCGAGCACGAGAGCAGCGGCGACGTAGCGGAGGTCTTGATGGCCGGCCCAGCCTGAGATGCTGCTCCTCCTGGGCATTCGGCAGGAGACACCTGCGATCGGGACGGCGACCGCCTCAACGCCAGCTCCAACGGCTATGTTCCCCGACCCCTCACTCGGGAGCAGTGGGAGGAAATCAGGCGCAGAAACAACCAGGTCCTTTAGACACCCATTGCGGGAAACACCCTGGAAGAGATAGCCCTGGAGGCTGTTCGCCAGGCCACCCTGGCTGAGCGCGAGCGTCTCGAGCGGCTGCAACGTTCACTTGACGAACGTGCGGCGAGGGAGCTTCCCAGCTCCAGCCATAGCCGCCGTCAGTTGTTCACAAAGGATCGTCCGTACACCATCCCGGTGATGTGCACGCCTTTGCTGAATATGGCTGTGGCCACTCGGATTGCAGATTTGATCCAGCCGTCTGATTCGGCGGCAGGCGAGGGCATTCAGCAAATCCAGCCTTTGCTGAAGACCGCCCTACAACAAAACTCAGAAGTATCCCAATCTCATCAACACATTCGCAATGCATCCACTCGGGCAGATACTGTGCAGTCGGCTCACAGTCCGCTCATGCCGAGGAAAGACCCGCGAACTCCTCCTCATCCGAGAGGTCCGTACGGAGGATGCGGGCGCGACGATCATGATTTCAGTCGGACTCCCCCTCCGAGGGGCGGTTCGCGTGGCCAACGTCCGTATGACGGAGGCTACCCACTCGGGAGCAACCGTGAGCGGAGCCCTGTTCGGCATAGAGGCTACGATGCCCGGTCAGACATCACTCAGCGAGTGGTCGATCGGAACAGGCATGACAGAGACCGAGCGAGCGGCTGGGGAGTTACCCGCCTCGGGTGTTTTAGCAGATACATCCGGGAGGCAGAAATACCCCCCAATTACCGGCTGGTGACCGGAATTGGGAAGTTCAATGGCGAATCCAAGCTAGAGACTTGGCTCGAAGACTACCGAGTCACTGTCCAGATCGGCGGCGGCGATGATTTCGTTGCCATGAAGCACCTTCCGCTCATGTTGGAAGGATCCGCGCGGGCGTGGCTGAATCAGTTGCCCGCCAACTGCATTTACTGTTGGGACGATTTGGCCCGAGTGTTCATCAAAACATTCGAGGGCACGTACAAGCGCCCGGGTGGATTGACAGAGCTACAGCACTGCATCCAGAAGAGAAATGAAACTCTCCGAGAGTACATTTAGCGCTGGACCACGTTACACAACACCGTGGAAAATGTCACCGAGCATCAGGCCGTGTGCGCCTTCAAGGTAGGCACTCGGTATCGGGAGTTGATCTTGAAGTTTGGCCGGTCTGGGGATCTGTCCCTCAGTTGGACCATGGAGATCGCGAACAAGTACGCCAATGGCGAGGAAGAAGACCGCCTCCGTAGCGGCAAAGCGAGAGCTAGCAACGCCCCTCAATCGGGAGGCAATGCCGGGAAAAATCAGAAGCGGAAGGCTGATGCCTCCGGCAAGGCGGAGGTGGCAGCCGTCCAAGGGCAAGGACAAGGCAAGCCGAAGCCCAAGAAAAAGAAGAAAGAGTTGACTCCCAAGAAGAAGTCCGAATACAAACCCGACATTCTCGACCAACCGTGCCAAATTCATACCAAGACGGATGAAGAAGGCAATGTTGTGCTCGCGAAGCATACCACTCGGGAATGTCGCCTGCTCAAGTAGGAGATGGGTGCTGAACCCTCGAGTGAAAAAGTCGATGTCGAAGATGAGGAAGATACTTCCGAGTATCCGAAAGTTGATAAAGTCCTCAACGTGATCTTCGCCGATGTCGAAAGCAAGAGGCAGCTGAAGGTTGTCAATCGGGAGGTCAACATGGTAGTTCCGACTGCCTCCAAGTACCTCAACTGGACGAAGACACCCGTCACCTTCGACCAGTCCAACCATCCGCCTCACATAGCCACCCCTGGGAGGCAGGCGTTGGTCGTCGACCTGGCAGTGGGTGGTGTTCGACTGCACAAGGTCCTAATGGACGGAGGCAGCGGGCTCAATATCATATATGCTAATACGCTCAAGGCAATGGGCATCCCAATGTCCCAATTGTGCAAGAGCAACATGCATTTCGATGGGATTGTCCCTGGGAAGAAAGCAGAGTCACTCGGCCAGATCACTCTGGACGTCGTATTCGGAGGCGAAAAGAATTTCCGAAAGGAAAGGTTAACCTTCGAGGTGGTCGACTTCCGCAGTGCTTATCACGCCATCCTGGGTAGGCCCGCCTACGCACGTTTCATGGCCAGGCCATGTTACGTGTATCTCAAAGTCAAGATGCTAGGGCCTAAGGGCGTGATCACAGTGACTGGCGACCGGAAGGTTGCCGAAGAGTGCCTCCAGCAGGGCTCAAAGATCGCCAACGAGCAAGTGCTTGCAGTCGACCTTGAAGGGTACAAGAAGGAAGTAGATATGGCTGATCTGCTCATATCAAAGCGGACGGCTTCAGAATCAGCCTTCTAGTCAGCTGGCGAGACCAAGCAAGTCCATGTTCATCCGAGTGACCCAAGTGCTGCTCCGACGAACATCTCCACCTCACTCGGAGAGAAATAGGAAGCCGAGCTTATCCAGTTCCTCCGTGAGAACTGGGACATCTTCGCATGGAAGCCCTCTGACATGTCTGGTGTTCCCAGGGAACTGGCTGAGCACCGACTCCGCACTGATCCCAAGGCCAAGCCAGTCAAAGAGTACTTGCACCGATCCTCCGTCGAGAAGCGCAAGGCGATTGGTCAAGAGATGGCTCGGCTCCTTGCCGCCGAGTTCATTCGCGAGGTTTACCATTCCGAGTGGCTCGCGAATGTCGTCTTGGTACCAAAGAAGGACAAATCTCTCCGTATGTGTATTGACTTTAAACACCTCAATCGGGCCTGCCCGAAGGATCATTTCCCTTTACCTCAGATAGATCAGATAGTAGACTCTACTGCCGGATGCGAACGTCTGTCATTCCTAGATGCGTACTCCGTGTACCACCATATCCGAATGTACGGTCCAGATGAAATAAAAACAGCCTTCATCACCCCATTCGGGTGCTTTTGCTACGTCACGATGCCATTCGGCCTGAAGAATGCTGGGGCCACCTTCCAGCGCATGATCCAAAAATGCTTGCAAAAGCAGATCAGTCGGAACGTGGAGGCTTATATGGACGATATTGTAGTCAAGTCTAGGAAAGGTTCCGACCTCCTGACTGACCTTGCCAAGACCTTCGCGAACCTACGGTGCTTCGGGATAAAGCTGAATCCAGCTAAGTGCACATTCAGAGTACCTGCCGGAAAGTTACTCGGTTTTCTCGTTTCCGAACGAGGGATCGATGGCAACGCAGACAAAATCGGCGCTATAGTCCGAATGAAGCAACCCGAGCGCCTACACGATGTGCAAAGGCTGACAGGATGCCTTGCGGCCCTGAGCCGATTCATCTCAAGACTCAGAGAGAAGGCACTCCCTCTCTACCGACTGATGAAGAAGTCCGACAAGTTCGAGTGGACCAATGAAGCTCAAGCCGCGTTTGAAGAACTCAAGGCATTGCGTTCCACCCAGCCGGTGTTAGCTGCTCCGGGCAGCCAGGAACCTTTACTCCTATACATCACGGTGACTAGCCAGGTGGTGAGCACAGTCCTTGCAGTAGAGCGCGAAGAGCCAGGAAAAACATTCAAGGTTCTAAGACCCAAAAATTACATCTCAGAAGTGTTAACCCCTTCCAAGCAAAGGTACCCGCACTACCAAAAGCTGGTCTATGGTATTTACCTGACTGCTAAAAAGGTGGTTCATTACTTCCAAGATCACTCGGTCACGGTCATCACCAACGCTCCCCTATCGGAGATCCTGCATAACAGAGATGCTGCTGGCCGGGTGGCAAAGTGGTCAATTGAGCTCCTTCCGTTGGAGATCAAGTTTGAAGCTAAGAAAGCAATCAAGTCCCAGACATTGGTTGATTTTATGGCCGAGTGGATCGAGCAAGAGCAGCCAATTGCAAGTGTTCCCGAACACTGGACTATGTTCTTGTCTCGGGGGCTGGTGTGGTTCTTGTCTCTCCCAAAGGAGACCGGCTGAACTATGTCCTCCAAATCCATTTTGACTCATCAAACAACGAGGCCGAGTACGAAGCCCTCCTGTGCGGGCTCCGCATGGCCATATCACTCGGTATTCGTCGATTGATGGTCTACGGCGATTCGGACCTCGTTGTCAACCAAGTGATGAAGGAATGGGACATTCGGAGTCCAACAATGACCGGTTACTGCAACACGGTCAGGAAGATAGAGAAGAACTTTGAGGGTTTGGAACTGCATCACATTCCTCGCGCAAAGAATCAGGCAGCAGACTACCTGGCAAAGATTGGGTCCACTCGGCGAGCAGTCCCGAAAGACATATTCCTTGAACATCTGCGCGCCCCAACAATAGCAGAAGATCCTTTCACAGAGGAGCCTCCACAAGCAGTCGGTCCATCCGATCCGACCGAGGTTGACATTCCGGCTGTAGTGGATCTGGTCCACGAAATGCTGGTAATCACTCCCGAGTGGACTCAACCCTATTTGGCATACTTGCTCAGACAAGAACTCCCCGAAGATGAAGAAGAAGCTCGTCGGATCGTCCGTCGATCCAAGTCATTCAAAGTTTTAGGGGACCAGTTATACAAGAAAAGCACTACGGGAGTCACCCAAAAATGCATCTCCCCAGAGGAAGGGCTGCAAATCTTACATGAAATCCACTCGGGAACTTGTGGCCACCACGTGTCCTCTCGGAGTTTGGTCGCTAAAGCTTTCCGAGCGGGTTTCTATTGGCCCCGAGCCAATGAAGCAGCAAGGGACTTGATGGACCTGTGCGTCGGTTGTCAATTCTACAAGAATAAATCCCACAAGCCTACGTCCGCGCTCAATACGATCCCGCTCACCTGGCCATTCGCAGTTTGGGGCCTAGATATGGTCGGTCCCCTGCGGACTGGTTCGAGTGGATTCACACACCTGCTTGTGGCAGTTGACAAGTTCACCAAGTGGGTCGAAGCAAAGCCCATCAAGAGTTTGGATGCAGGTACTGTCGGTGTCAAAACCGGCAGATCTCGGGTAGGAGGTCCCGAACTGTGGATCTTGGATCGATGGGTAGCAGGAGACAATGTTTACCTAGGTTTGGGCCCTCTTGATGGAGGTAAAACCCTACGTCCTGCTCTTGTTTATATTGATGATGGAGTATCGAATACAGAGTTGGTCTACCTCGAGATCATATGTTCTGGTATAAAACCCTAGGAGTAATGATCTTAATCTATGATGATATGGTCTTATGTCTAATGTCTAGCCTAGCCTCGGCTTATATAACACACCGGAGGCCTAGGATAACAAGAGTCCTAGTCGGCTACGTCGGTGGAGAGGAGTCCTTGTCTTGATCACCAAGTCTTGTGGAATCTTCCTTGCATATGTCATCGGCTGCCCGAAGTGGCCCATCAGTCCGGCCCGTAGAGATAGGTCGGTGGCCTAAGGACCCCTTAGTCCCGGACTCCCACAGTAGCCCCCTGAACCGGTCTTCAAGTTAGGGACGCTCCTCGGTTCTTCCGAACTGTTCTTCGTCTTCGGCTATCGGTCTTGAAAATTGGTTCAATAAATCTTCCCATCTTCGATCTTTAGGATCGCCGAGGTGAATCCGAAGAGTTCACAAGTCGGGCATCCGAGGAGCCCCTATAAGTTATCAGCCATTATTAATGCCTCATTATTTTTATGCCACAACTCGGGTTTGAAGTGTTTCCTGTGTGGCGGTGTCCTCTTGCGTCCGAGCTCCAACGCCGAACTGCATCCGAGGTATCTTTTTGCAGCCGAGCTCCAACGCTGGTCGACATCCGAGGTATCTTTTTGTAGCCGAGCTCCAACGCCGGTCTACGTCCGAGGTGTCATAGATTGCCTCGGTCTTGAAAAAGTTGAAGGAGTTCATCCGAGCTTAATGCCGGAAATAGTCTTTTATGGAGCCAGCCGGACTGCTTCCGAGCTCCAATGCCGGACTGCTTTCGAGGTGGTGCACCACCCCGGCCGTGGGCTGATTTTTTGTGGATATTTTCGATTAGTGCAATTTATTCTCTGCCGAGATATATAGCCAGTAGCCCTGAAGGTGCGTGTCGGTCTAAAACCCGGGATGCACCTGAAGGATAAAAGAAAACCACTAATCCCAGTAGCCCCTGAGACTCAGGTCGATTCACGAAATCAGCTTGAGGATCAATTCCTTGCTCGGCATCATACTTTAGGAACTAAAATGCGGTGTGCAGTAGCCTCCGAGACTCAGGTTGGGTGCGGCCGACCGACCTGAGGATCGAATCTCCTCGGGAACCTTATTGCACTTTGAATTTGCTGCATTGAATAGGCAATGCAGTAGCCCCCCGAGCCTTAATTTGGGCACGGGTGGCCGAATTAAGGATTGATATTTGTTTGACACAAACTTTGTGACGTTTGACACAATTTATGTGTAATGATACTATGTATCCAAGTATCTTACATCATTAATGCTTGGATCTGCATTATACAAGACTTTGTTGACTGACAGTCGGCTTCAACCTCCTCGGCCAGTAACCGAGGAGTGTTTGTCCTTACTTTATAAAGACTTTATAAGGGCAAAGATTTACGGCAAACAAGGCAATCCGGCCATACGGTTTTATAAACAAAGGTATGCGAAGAGATATGTTATATTACTATTTAACGTAAGAAACATCTTTTGGGAAAAATAGTTCCTTTATAAGTTCCTTTTCCCAGGATATCATGTTGACCATGATCATGAAACCTCAACTCCGATCAATGTGGGAGGAAAATATTGAATATTTAGTTCAGGGAAAGTTCCCAAACTCTGTGGTTTTTAATGAACCGAAATTTTCACTTCCGTCGTTGCCGACCAATTATATTCTTAAGATGGCTAGCTTTCGGCTTCACCCAGTCTAAGGTACTAACCCGGATGACCCGGAAGTAACAATCATAGAGGTGCTCCCTTTACCCCCTAGCCGAACAATCGGGAACGTAGGGGGTAAGCACAGGAGCCAGGCAACCCAGCTTGGCCAAAATCTTAAGTCAAATTGATGCACATTTATGGCTTTATAACGATGATTACGGAAGGCAGCACTCGCAGATTGAATACAAATGTTTTTATTCTATATGCTATTTTGACTCCTTTGTGACCGTTTATCATCTGAGAGTGGCCCATCGTCGGCCTCTACCCCTTTGTAGATGCTACGCAGGGTGTTTCCGCAGTAACAAGACAACCCTTAGCCGACGTCCTGATGCCTGGAGGTGGTTGTGTTAGCGAAAACGAGGCAATCAGATACCTAGGCTTTATAACTTTCACTTAGTCATAGGAGCTTAAAGTTTGGGAGGCCAGTTACTAGCCCCCGGTTAGTGTTCGGCGTCAGCCGAGGTCAAGCCATTAACACTTCGGCCAATTTTATGAAAGGCCCGTTGTTAAACACAGGGTCATCCCTATTGATCTTTTGCTTAACATAGTCATCGGATCGCCGACCAGTTTACGCCTATCATGACAGACAGTCTTCAGCTTTCTCCATTGAGGTTCTTAACCAGTCGAGCTGGAAATACAATCGCAATGGTTCTCCCTTTACACCCTTGGCCGAACAATGTGGAACGTAAGGGGCAAGCACGGGAGCCGGGCAACCCAACTATTGATCAAAGACATGATTCGAAACTGATGCATATAAGGCAATATCCAAGACGCCGATGTGCATGTCGGTAGGGAAGATGCCGAACTGTGGGTCGGCAAATATTTCCCCAGCTGAATTATGCCGTCTGGTACCTCAATCAAGAGGGGACTCCCTCAATGCCGAGGTCTAGCTCTACAGGAAAGATGCCGAACTATGGGTCGGAAAATATTTTCCGAGCAGACCCACCATGCAGAACACCTCGAACAAGAGGATGTCCGGTCTCTTGAAAGAGAAACATAAAAATAGATTAAAGGTGCCATAAGCTCGGAAAACCAAAAAACTTTAACAACAACTTTACGTCCGAACTAAATCAAGTTTCTTGGTGCCAATCCAAAAATTGGTCTTAAAATTAATGTGTTCTTTGGTCGTGCTTTAACATGATACATCCGATCTCCAGACTTCAAGTGGGTCAGCCTTCGGCTTCAACCTCCTATCCCGAAGGTGGAGTGCTTCTCACGCCAGTTTAGCGAACTAAACTCGAGCGGCTTTAGAGAGAAACCAGGCTACCCGACTATTGACCAAACACTCGCGTCAAAAAAAGGAGTAGTAGAAAAAGACTTTGCAACGACCAAGAAGAAATAACTTATTATAAAACGGCTCATATAAAGTTAAGAGCCCCCAGTTAACATGGAAAATAAAGTGTTTTTAACAAACAACGCTTTTAACAAGATAGGTTTTTAACAAACAACTTTTTTGTTTAACACAAATATAGTGCTTGGTTGAACCGAACCGAAATTAAAAATTGGAAAAAGCTAAGCATGAAAGCGACTTAGCTGGTTAATGTGCTCGGTGTTGATGACGCGGTTCGAGCTACGGCGGGACAAGGTCCCAGCCCCCAAGCCGATCATGAGGTAGCCGACGAAGAGCTCGGCTTGATGAAGTGACAACACAACACTTCCGAAGGGCCGAGGAGAAACCCCCGGTCCAGGCGAGGAGACGGAGTAGTTCGACAGCGCGACGGCGAAGCCCCCACGTTAGTCGACCATGTCGACGACACAATTTGGTTGATGGAGGCGGGACGACAATGTCAGCACGCCAAGGTGACCGCGTGACACAGCTGAAGTCGATTACCTACATGCATGAAGTAGCACAAGCAAAAATTATTTATGCGAAATAAATTATTTAGAAGAGATGCGGCCTGGCGCGATGCCAATGTCGACACAGGGCGTCAGCGCGGCGAGGTGACAAAATACGAATTCGCATGGTCATCCGAATTCGCGCCAGGGTGACAACAGAATTTGGTCAACGGAGGCGGGACAACGACGTTGGTACGTCGGGGTAACAATGCCATCCGATCTAAATCCTTTACCTGCACTCATAAAACAGTGCAAGCCGGAGATAATAATAATATTTTTGGCATAATCAATTTACGGAGAGTATGAATAATAAAACAAATATGGCCTCTGTGCAGCATAAGTAGAATTGACAGCATAGGGACGTCAATGCGGATCAGAGTCCATTGGCTCAGCACAGATAACCTGCGCACAAAATTGTACAAATTACAAGTACAAAGATTTTTGATAGTACTAATAAGCACAAACATATTTAATAGGAGAAATAACACCTAATTGTTTGTAGTGATCAAAGTTGGCTGATCTCTCCTAACTTGAGCGTCTCACGTCTGCTGCCGTGGTGCGAGAACAGATTCTGCAGAATTGCATTGACAAAGCAAGTTGCCGAACTTGTAGCGGGTCAAGGTCCCAGCCCCCAAGCCGGTCCCGAAGTGCCCGAGCGAAGAGCTCGGCTTGACGAAGTGGCGACGCAGCTCGATCGATGTGGCGAGGCGAAGCCCCCGGTCCAGCTAACATGACGAAGCTGGTCGGCTGGTGACGCCGAAGTCCCCGGAGCAGGTTGATGAAGAGATGGCGAAGCCCCCGGTCTAGCCGAGGAGACAGAGCTGGTCGGTAAGGTGACGCTAGAGCCCCCATGCCAGCCGACGTGTCAAAGTAGGTCGGTGTGGTGTTCGTCAGCTTGAAGAAGCAACGACGAGGCGATGCCGACGCAGGTAGGAATTTGTGACGCATTCAATGCTGGCTCGATGAAGGAAAGGCGCGCACTTCCCGTGCAACCCGCGGGGCGGCAAGGTTCTCTTAATGATAGTTTGGCCCTTGCGATACTGAACTGTGGTTGGCTTCACCGAGGTGATGAGAAAATTTCCTTCAAAAAGGACGTCCGACAATCCGTTCATGAAAAAAAAATGAACTCGGGTCGGATTCGTTTTCGCGTAGAAAATAGATCCAAAATTCGCCGTACTCATCGGACATTTCCCGGAGTTTGGACGGTCGGATCGAGCTGAAAGTTTGAGGGGTGATCGACATAGGAATTCTGCAGCCGATGAACGGTGGGATCTTCTGAACTATGTCCGAGCTAGAAGCTGGACTCCTCGCCCTAAAGTTGTCCGAATTCCCGTCCAGATTCGACAGGGCTCCGGTATATCGGAGATTGCCGGAGATTCATCCATCGAAACGCGACGAAATTTTGCAGGGTTGTTTTAGATACAATTACGCACAATTTCACCGAAGCAATCGTCAAAACGACGCTTGAGGAAGCGGGGATGACGAACACAAATTCGCTGTCCAGAAAAAACTGCTGTCAATCTGCAGACGATCCAACGATCCATCTGGCGATCCCACAGCGGAGCTCTCAATGAAAGCACGAATGTCGGTGTCAAAACTGGCAGATCTCGGGTAGGAGGTCCCGAACTATGGATCTTGGATCGATGGGTAGCAGGAAACAATGGAGACGATGTTTACCTAGGTTCGGGCCCTCTTGATGGAGGTAAAACCCTACGTCCTGCTCTTGTTTATATTGATGATGGAGTATCGAATACATAGTTGATCTACCTCGAGATCGTATGTTGTGGTATAAAACCCTAGGAGTAATGATCTTAATCTATGATGATATGGTCTTATGTCTAATGTCTAGCCTGGCCTCAGCTTATATAACACACCGGAGGCCTAGGATAACAAGAGTCCTAGTTGGCTACGTCGGTGGAGAGGAGTCCTTGTCTTGATCACCAAGTCTTGTGGAATCTTCCTTCATATGTCATCGGCTCCCCGAAGTGGCCCATGAGTCCGGCTCGTAGAGATAGGTCGGCGGCCTGAGAACCCCTTAGTCCCGGACTCCCTCAGGTACTGCCATCAGTTTCATTTGGCAGATCATCTTCAGATTCGGCATGCCGCATGATATTATCACGGATAATGGGAAGAACTTCGACTCAGACGAGTTTCGTGAATTCTGTTTCTCTCAAGGCACTCGGGTTAATTATGCCTCAGTGGCTCACCCACAGTCGAATGGACAGGGAGAACGTGCGAATGGAATGATTCTGCAAGGTCTGAAACCCCGATTGATGAGAGACCTGAAGTATGCTGCAGGAGCTTGGGTTGAAGAATTGCCGTCCGTCTTATGGGGCATTCGGACAACTCCAAACCGCTCTATGAAGCGCACACCTTTCTTCATGGTATACGGAGCAGAAGCTGTGCTGTCGAGTGATCTTCAGCACAATTCCCCCTGAGTGGAACTATATGATGAAGCTGAAGCTGAAGCCGCACGGGAAGGTGGCCTTGACCTTTTGGAGGAAGAGAGAGAGCTGGCCCTCATCAGATCGACGCTCTATCAGCAAGATATAAGGCGTTACCATGACCGACAAGTCCAGGGCCGAGCTTTTCAGGAAGGAGATCTTCTCCTCCGACTGGACCAGCAAAAACCCCACAAACTAGCGCCTCTGTGGCAGGGGCCGTATGCAATCTCCAAAGTCTTGCACAATGGAGCCTACCGGCTCTACAACATCGAAGATGGAGTAGAAGATCCCCGAACTTGGAACGCGGACCTGCTTTGCAAGTTCTACACCTAGAACTTATCTACTTTAGTTTGTCATTCCAGTAATGAATCCGAGTGATCTCGATGAATAAAATTTCGTTCCCTTATATTTTGTCGAAATTTGATTATTTTCACTGCGGTGAATCAATCTCCTGTGTCACCCCCAGTGGGTGTAAAACGCTTAGCTGGGACTCCGCGTCGCCTATGTCATAAACTGTCTCGAGTGGGACATCCTCTACACTCGGACTCTAAGATGGACAGGACCATCATTACTAAGATGGACAGGACCATCATTGTTCTCATGAACAATTCCGAGTGCGGGCCACGCCCACACTCGGGGGCTTAGCTACGACCCCGCATCGCCTAAGTCATAAACTGTCTCGAGTGGGACATCCTCCACACTTGGACTCTAAGATGGACAGGACCATCATTACTAAGATGGAAAGGACCATCATTGTTCCCACGAAGAATTCCGAGTGCGGGCCACGCCCACACTCGGGGGCTTAGCTGTGATCCCGCGTCGCCTAAGTCATAAACTGTCTCGAGTGGGACATCCTCCACACTCGGACTCTAAGATGGACAGGACCATCATTACTAAGATGGACAGGACCATCATTGTTCTCACGAACAATTCCGAGTGCAGGCCATGCCCACACTCGGGGGCTTAGCTGCGACCCCGCGTCGCCTAAGTCATAAACTGTCTCGAGTGGGACATCCTCCACACTCGGACTCTAAGATGGACAGGACCATCATTACTAAGATGGACAGGACCATCATTGTTCTCACGAACAATTCTGAGTGCGGGCCACGCCCACACTCGGGGGCTTAGCTGCGACCCCGCGTCGCCTAAGTCATAAACTGTCTCGAGTGGGACATCCTCCACACTCGGACTCTAAGATGGACAGGACCATCATCACTAAGATGAACAGGACCATCATTGTTCTCACGAACAATTCCGAGAGCGGGCCACGCCCACACTCGGGGGCTTAGCTGCGACCCTGTGTCGCCTAAGTCATAAATTGTCTCGAGTGGGACATCCCCCACACTCGAACTCCAAGATGGACAGGACCATCATTACTAAGATGGACAGGACCATCATTGTTCTCATGAACAATTCCGAGTGCGGGCCACGCCCACACTCGGGGGCTTAGCTGTGACCCCGCGTCGCCTAAGTCATAAATTGTCTCGAGTGGGACATCCTCCACACTCGAACTCTAAGATGGACAAGACCATCATTACTAAGATGGACAGGACCATCATTGTTCTCACGAACAATTCCGAGCGTGGGCCACGCCCACACTCGGGGACTTAGCTGCGACCCCACGTCGCCTAAGTGTAAACATTCAGAAAGCAAAGGTCGAATGAAACCAAGGCAAATAAAAACTGCGTCACTCGAAATAAGAGTACGGATAAAATTCTTGACGTTGGGAGCCTCAGGCTCATTAAAAGTTTTACGGTTACAGCTACCACTCGGCATTTCGAGGCAAAAGTTTAAAGAGTTTTAAACCCGACGATCACTCGGGCTGAGGCACTGCTTCGACGAAGGTGTCCAGGTCGATGCTGTCTGCGATCCGAGTTGCAGCTTCCATGAACATCTCCATGAAGTCTTCAACCTTGGCATGCTTCCTGTTGGTGACCTCCAAGGACTTCAGCTTGTTCTCATCCACGCCCTTGCAGTGGACGCGGACGAGTGAGAGGGCAATATCGGCTCCGGCCCGGGCTGCGGATTTTTTCCAAGCTTTGACTTGGCTTGGCACGTCCCTCACTCGGGTAAGAGCTGATTCCAGGTCCTTCGAGGGCTCTTCTTCAGGGAAGACGTCACGATCAATCTCCGAGATGGCAGTGCTAAGCCTCTTCATGTACGAAGTCACTTGATCGACACGTTCTTCCAAGCGAAGAATGGCCAGAGCAGCACTATCCTTGAACAGCTCCCGGGACGGGTCCAGCTCCTTCTCGATCTTGTCAGTCTCCTCAGCGATGTCATCACAGAAATCTGGGTTTACGTCAGATGAAGAAAAGAGTCAGAAATGATCGGAATTCATTCGGCCAGATTACAATCACTCGGGAACTTTACCTTTGAGTTTTTCGCTCACGGAGTCGCCATACTCCTCGACAAACTGCTCCAGTTCATTCTTCTTCGCGGTGATATGCTTGAGTTTGTTCTCCCACTCGGAGTATAACTTCTTCAAATCAGCGAGCTCCTCCTTGGACTTCGACGCGGCAGCTTCCAGAGCTTTCTTCTCTTCCTCCAGCTTCCCGAGTGCCTTTAACTTTTCTTCGGCCTCCTTGGTCTTTCGGCTGGCTTCCTTCTGAGCAGCCGCCAGATCCGTGTCCTTCTTCTCAAGGGCCATCTTCATAGTTTCTAAAGAAATAGAATTCTTCAGCCTCTCGACAAGTTTACGATTTTCGCCACGAAGATCTGATGAAATATACTCAGTCGGATGGGGAGGGACAGCAGTTAATGCAGCAGTCGGGCAAGATGAGCATACCTTCAATTGCCTTCTTCTCCTCCTCCAGTCGGGCGTTTTTGGCCTTCTCGGCCTGAAGGCTGATGCGCAGGTCCTGCACCTCTTTCTCCAAAGTTTTGTAGTGGCTTCCGAGCTCACAAACAGACTGCAAACGAGAATTAAAGCGAAAGATATTGGTCAAAATCTTGACTCGGACTCTAAGACTCCCGCCGACTGCTTCAGTCGACGGCAGTCTCGGGGACTACACCCAGTGGGTGCGCTCAGCGCACCCCCACTGGAAAATCAAATGCAAGGTTTTTTGATCTAGACCTAACAGATGGATCGAACATTAAATTCATTAGGACTCTAAGACTCCCGCCGACTGCTTCAGTCGACGGCAGTCTCGGGGACTACACCCAGTGGGTGCGCTCAGCGCGCCCCCACTGGAACTCAAAGACACCCAGCCGGTGTGTGAAAATCCTCACAAGACAGAAATTCCGACTGAGGAAGGTACTTACAAGAGTACTTACTCGGACATTCTTCTTCAGCGCCTCACTTGCATCGTATGCCGTTTTTAGTTGGTCGCTCATCACCTCCAGCTGGATTAACGCTTCTTTGCTCGCTCCGACCTGGTCCTCTGGGACATGGTGTAGCGCAAAGATGTTGGTCACAGGGGGAGTCAACGAGGGGCACCAAAGTGCCGCCCCAGCTTCCGAGCTGGCCTCTCGTGCTGGCACCAAAGTATCGGCAGGCGAGGACTCCTGCATCACGACGTCCGTATTGGCCGAAGGGTTCGATAGGTCAACCCTCTCGTCCGCATCAATGTCGATCACTTCACGCGGAGCTGCAAGCGTTCAAAGCACTCGAAGATGAGTAAAAAGTAAACACTCGGGAATGTCCAAAGTTACCGAGTGAGTCCGGGGCTTACCTTTTGAAGACGCAACATCAGCGTCAGCCCGCTCTTTCTCCAGGATATTGGGATCAGGTGAAGCGGTTGAAGTATCAGCACTATAAGGGAAACACTCGGATCGTTTCATCACTCGGACAAATACAGACAATAATTGACAGAATGGAAATGCTTACGCTGAGGCCACGGGAATGGCCATCTTAATTTTCGGGATGAAGACCGCCTTCCGAGGCTTGGCCGTAGTGACTTTGGGCTGCTTCGCCATCTTCTCAGGCGAAGAGGCAAGCTCTCCACGCCCACGTTTCGAGTTGCGGGTCGGAAGGGCAGACCCAGTCGGTTTGGCAGCCTTCGGTCCCTTCGGGCCTCCATCGCGGACTCCCGGGTCATGGCGTGCCTTGGAACGGGCTTCGGGCACTCGGTCATCCGAGGGTGATGATTCCACCTCGTCACCGCCCTCCGACCCTTCCTCTTCCTCGTCTTCATCGTCTTCGTCGTCATCGGGCTCTTCATACTCCCCAGCTTCCGCCGAATCATCTGGATGATCGGTGTTACTGGCAACATCAACCGGGCCCCTATCCACGATTGGCACATGGCTGTTCATCTGTGTGAAGGCCTGCCGAATGGAGAACAAGATCAGTCGGATCATCTACAATAAATACAAATATCACTCGGATGATGTACCATTGGAGTTACCTCATTCGCCGGGTTATCTGATGAGAATGGAGACACCAGCCTACTCCCCCTGGGGTTGTCGCGCGCTGGAGTGATCGCCTTGATCTTAGCTTCCACCATGTCTTCAGGGAGCTCCTCCGGGTGAGTTCGAGTGGGGTCACTTGGTCCGGTGTACTCCCACATGGGATGAACTCTAGCTTGCAACGGTTGGATCCTCCTTTGGAGGAAGACCTCTAGCAAGTCGAGGCCGTTGACACCTTTCTACACAAGAGCCACCAAAGCTATCACTAGGATATCCACTTAGGTTTTTTCCTCCTTGGTTACAGTCAGCCTGGGAACCGGCCGAATGCGCTCAGATGAATACAGAGGGAGTCCCGACTGACCCTCGCCGACTGGAATGTCATGGCAGTAAAACCAGTTCTCCTGCCACCCCTTTACCGAATCGGGAAATGTCATCTGCGGGAAATGGACTTTGCCCTGCAGTTGGATTCCTAAACCCCCGCACAGCTGGGCTACATTCGTCTTGTCTTTCGACCGAGTGGGCTATTTTACGGTCATCACTCGGCAAGTGAAGAGGTGTTTAAACAAGCCCCAGTGAGGATGACAACCCAAGAAGTTTTCGCAAAGAGAGATGAAAGCGGCTAATTAAACGATAGCGTTGGGGGGAAGATGATGGAGTTGAGCACCGAAGAAACCCAGGAATCTTTGGAAGAAAGGATGGGGCGGTAGAGAGAAACCTTGCTCGAGGTCAGTCACCAAGAGCACACGCTCATCTCCCTTCGGCGAAGGCTCATCCTCGCCCGCTCCCGGCAACCGCCAGCTTGCCTCGGGCACGAACCCTTGGCCCTCCAGCTCGAGCATCCGGGCCTTTGTCACCCGCGACGGCAACCACTCGCCCTGCGTCCATCCAGCCGGTGCTCCGGTGCTGGAGGAGGAGGCATGCGAGCTCCTCTTCGCCCGCTCGGCCTTCGCGGTCGCAGACGCCGCGCGCATCCTCGTCGGCAAGCTCGGAACGGCCTTCGGCTAAGGAGAGGTGGAAGGGGTGCGGGTGGGCGTCGGAGAAGACGAGGGAGAAGGGGAAAATGAGATCCGTTCTCACCCCCAACAGTGCCTCCAGTTTTTATATCGAAAATCCGGCGAGATCTCTGGCCGTCAATCCGCAAACGGAGCGAGATCCGCGGATCTACTTTTCAGGGCTTCAGGGACACGTGGCGAAAATCCCGGCGCTGTTATCGAGGCATCGCGCCCACTATCCCAAGTTATCGGGACGTGACCGTTCGGCCGCGCGCCCGCGCGTAGTTTTGGCGATTTCGAACGCGCAAAAACTTTTCCGTGCCACGAATGAAGCAAGCTCTGCGCCGTGAAGACTTTGACGACTCCCCCCTACGAACCAAGTGAAAGGCTCACACCAGCTAAACACTCGGATTAATTGGCAAGACAGTTTGGTCAAAGACATCAATGCTGAATCCATCATGGCTTGAAGCCGAGTGAGAAACGACAAGACCGTTTCTTGGCCTCTTCTGGGAGACCATCGACGCTTCCGAGTGTCAGTCACTCGACCACTAAAACCTAATGGATTCGAGGGCTACTGATGAGGATGCCTACCCTGGGTAGGGTCATAGGCCTGACATCTAAGGCCCACCTATGGTCCTTCAACGTCATTAAAGCCCCTGGGCAGAGACTCATTTGGATGAATAAGCCATTCACTCAGATTATTCATATCATTCGGATTACACGGCGCCATTCGGACAGACAGAAGCTCAGGCGACCAGGAAGACAAAGCGTCCGTAGAATTCAAGTAGTCATTCGTTGAGTGTTAATTCACCGTTACCAGTAACGTCAAGATAATAAGTCGTTCCTGTAACGCTGTATTCATTGGCATTTATTGCCCTAATCATGACGCTCGGCCGGTGGTGGCGTACTCTATATAAGCCACCCCCGGGCGCCAGAGCAAGGGTTCCGACCCTCTGTAATCTTCTACCACCATAAGCAAATACCACAGCCCCCGGGAACCGAGACGTAGGGCTGTTATCACTTCCGAGTGAGGCCTGAACTCATACAAACCGAGTGCACACTTGCGCCGTAGTTAGACTTCGCCCCTCCTTTCGTACCCCCTAGTATTATTGTCAGGTTCATTCCCACGACAGGTGTGGTTGAACAAGTTACCTCCCAGTAGCATCTATTGCTGGGAGGATCTGGCCTGAGTGTTCATCAAGACGTTTGAAGGCACATACAAGCGTCCGGGTGGTTTGACTGAGTTACAACATTGTGTCCAGAAGAACAATGAGACTCTCCAAGAGTATATTCAGCGATGGACTACACTACATAACACGGTAGAGAATGTCACTGAGCATCAGGCCGTTTGTGCTTTCAAGGCAGGTGCATCGTACCGAGAGCTCGTCTTAAAGTTTGGTCGATCGGGAGATCTATCTCTCAGTCGGGCCATGGAAATATCCAACAAGTATGCCAACGGCGAGGAAGAAGACCGCCTCCGAAGCTGCAAAGGTCGAGCAGGCGACACCCGGCTGGGAACGTGGACAAGAAGCAGAAGCGGAAAGCTGATCCTCCGGGAAAGGCGGAAGTAGCAGCTGTTCAGGGCCAAAGGAAGCCGAAGGCCAAGAAAAATAAGAAAAAAGATTGGGTTAACAAGAAGAAACCCAAGTATAATTCCGAGGTGATGGATCATCCCTGCGCGATTCACACTAAGAAAGATGAAGAGGGCAACGTCATTTACCCGAAGCACACCACTCGGGAATGCCGTCTGCTCAAACATGAGATGGGAAAAGAGACTTTTGCAGAGAAAGACGCAGATGAAGAAGAAGAGGGTAATCCGGAGTACCCACATGTCGACAAGGTCTTAAATATGATCTTTGCAGACGTCGAGAGTAAGAGCCGATTGAAGGTCATCAATCGGGAGGTGAACATGGTAGTTCCGACTGCCGTGAAGCACCTTAATTGGACGAAGACTCCTGTCACTTTCGATCAGTCTGATCACCCAGCCCACATAGCCACCCCTGGGAGGCAGGCGCTGGTTGTCGATCCAGCTGTGAATGGGGTCCCACTGCGCAAAGTCCTGATGGATGGTGGCAGTGGACTCAATATAATCTACACGGATACACTCGGTGCAATGGGCATTCCGATGTCCCGTCTGAGCAAGAGTAACATGCATTTCCATGGAGTCATTCCTGGGAAGAAAGCCGAGTCACTCGGTTAGATCGCTCTGGATGTTGTATTCGGAGGAGAGAAGAACTTCCGGAAGGAACACCTAACATTTGAAGTGGTGGACTTTCGGAGTGCCTATCACGCCATCCTGGGTAGGCCCGCCTACGCACGTTTCATGGCCAGACCATGTTACGTTTATCTTAAACTTAAGATGCCAGGGCCGAATGGTGTGATCACGACAACTGGCGATCAGATAATAGCCGAGGAGTGCCTCCAGCTGGGCTCCAAAATAGCCAACGAACAAGTTCTCGCAACCAAACTTGACGGCTACAAGAAAGCGGTGGATGCTGCGGACTTACTCAAGTCTAAGCGCCCGACAACAGAATCAACTTTTCAATTGGCCAGCGAAACCAAGCAGATTCACATTCACCCAAACGATCCGAGTGTGGCTCCGACCAATATCTCGACATCGCTTGATGACAAATAGGAAGCCGAGCTCATCCAGTTAATCCGTGAGAACTGGGATATCTTCGCATGGAAGCCGTCTGACATGCCGGGGTTACCCAGGGGACTGGCTGAGCATCGACTCAGAGTGGATCCGAAGATCAAGCCAGTCAAAGAGCATTTGCGTCGATCCTCCGTCGAGAAACGCAAGGCGATTGGTGAAGAGATCTCTCGGCTCCTAGCTGCCGAATTCATTCGGGAAGTTTTCCATTCCGAGTGGCTTGCCAATCCAGTGTTGGTGCCTAAGAAGGATAAGTCTCTCCGAATGTGTATCGATTTCAAACACCTCAATCGGGCCTGCCCGAAAGATCACTTTCCCCTTCCCCGCATAGATCAGATAGTGATTCCACCGCTGGGTGCGAACGCCTGTCATACTTAGATGCGTACTCCGGGTACCATCAAATACGAATGTTTGGACCAGATGAAATAAAAAACGGCTTTCATCACCCCATTCGGGTGTTTCTGCTACATCACTATGCCATTCGGTCTGAAGAATGTTGGGGCAACATTTATGCGCATGATTCAGAAATGCTTGCAGGAGCAAATCTGTCGGAATGTCGAAGCGTACATGGATGACATCGTGGTTAAGTCTAGGAAAGGTTCCGACCTCCTAGCGAACCTCGCCGAGACCTTCGCGAACTCTGACGTTACCAAATAAAGCTCAACCCTGCAAAGTGCACATTCGGAGTCCCTTCGGGTAAGCTTCTCGGTTTCCTTGTTTCCGAACGAGGGATTGACGCTAATCCTGATAAAATTGGAGCAATCATCCGAATGAAGAAACCTGTCCGCTTGCACGATGTCCAGAAACTCACAGGTTGCCTGGCTGCCCTGAGTAGATTCATCTCTCGTCTCGGTGAGAAGGCCTTACCTCTCTACCGACTGATGAAGAAGTCTGACACGTTTGAGTGGACCTCTGAAGTGCAAGAGGCATTCGATCAGCTCAAGGCTTTGCTTTCCACCAAGCCGGTGTTAGCCGCTCCGGGCAGCCGAGAGCTTCTGCTCTTGTACATCGCCGCTACTAGCCAAGTGGTCAGCACAGTCCTCACTGTAGAGCGTGATGAGTCGGAAAAAACTTTCAAGGTGCAAAGGCCTGTGTATTATATTTCAGAAGTCTTGACTCCCTCCAAGCAAAGGAATCCGCATTACCAAAACTTGGTTTATGGCATTTACCTCACCGTCAAGAAGGTAGCTCATTACTTTCAAGAGCATTCGATCACAGTTATTAGCGACGCTCCTCTTTCGGAAATCCTAAATAACAGAGACGCTAATGGCCGAGTGGCAAAGTGGGCGATTGAACTCCTCCCGTTGGAGATCAATTTTGAAACTAAGAAGGCAATCAAGTCGCAAGCCCTAGTTGATTTTCCGGCCGAGTGGATTGAACAGGAACAGCCAGCGCTGAGTATCCCTAAACACTGGACCATGCATGTTCTTTGATGGATCTAAGATGCTCCAAGGATCCGGAGCTGGGGTAGTTCTCGTTTCCCCCAGAGGAGACCGACTGAGCTACGTCCTACATATTCATTTCGATTCATCCAATAATGAGGCAGAGTACGAAGCACTCCTCTATGGACTCCGAATGGCAATCGCACTTGGCATTCGGCACTTGATGGTATTCGGAGACTCGGACCTTGTTGTCAACCAGGTGATGAAGCAGTGGGACATAAGGAGTCCTACCATGACTGGATATTGCAATGCAGTCCAAAAATTAGAGAAGAACTTCACGGTTTAGAGCTGCATCATATCCCCCGAGTGAAAAAGCAGGCAGCTGATGACCTGGCTAAAATAGGCTCCACTTGGAAAGTCATGCCGAAAGATGTTTTCGATGAACACCTTCATTCCCCTTCGGTCAAAGAAGATCCTTTCACCGAAGAGCCCCCACAAGCAGTCGGTTCTTCAAATCCGACTGAAGTAGACATCCCAGCTGTAGTGGATCTCGTCCAAGAGATGTTGGTCGTCACTCCCGAGTGGACCCAACCGTATTTATCGTACTTGTTTAGGCAAGAGCTCCCTGAAGATGAAGAGGAAGCCTGACGGGTCGTCCGATGATCCAAATCCTTTGAAGCGATGGGAGATCAGCTATACAAAAAAAGCACTACTGGCGTGGCTCAGAGATGCATATCCCCAGAAGAAGGATTGCAAATCCTGCATGACATTCATTCAGGAACCTGCGGTCATCATGCGTCCTCTCGGACATTGGTCGCAAAGGCATTCTGTGCAGGTTTTTATTGGCCCCGAGCCAATGCAGCAACGAAGGACATGGTAGATCTTTGTGTTGGATGCCAGTTCTACAAGAATCAGTCACACAAGCCAGCATCCGCTCTGAAGACTATCCCGCTCACCTGGCCATTTGCCGTCTGGGGACTTGACATGGTCGGTCCTCTAGGCACAGGGTCGAGTGGTTTTACCCACCTGTTGGTCACTATGGATAAGTGCACCAAGTGGGTTGAGGCGAAGCCCATCAAAAGTTTGTATTCAGCTACAGCTGTCAGTTTCATTCAGCAGATCATATTCAGATTCGGAGTCCCTCATGACATCATCACAGATAATGGGAAGAATTTCGATTCGGATGAATTCCGTGAGTTTTGTTACTCTCAAGGTACTCGGGTCAATTATGCTTCCGTAGCTCACTCGCAGTCGAACGGACAGGCAGAACGAGCAAACGGAATGATTCTTCAAGGATTGAAACCCCGATTGATGAGAGAACTGGAGATCGCTGCTGGTGCGTGGGTCGAGGAATTACCTTCTGTCTTGTGGGGCATTCGAACGACCCCGAATTGTTCCACCAAGCGCACTCCTTTCTTCATGCTATACGGATCCGAAGCTGTTTTGCCGAGTGACATTCGCCACAAGGCTCGCCGAGTGGAGCTCTATAACGAAGACGAAACCGAAGTGGCGCACCAGGACGGCCTTGACCTTTTGGTAGAGGAAAGAGAGAAAGCCCTGATCATGTCAACGCTTTACCAGCAAGACTTGAGGCGTCTTTATGATAAACAAGTTAGAAGGCGTGCTTTCCAGGAAAGTGACCTCATCCTCCGACTGGATCAGGAGAAGCCGCACAAGCTAGCGCCTCCATGGCAAGGGCCCTTTGTCATCTCCAAAGTTCTCAACAATGGAACTTATCGGTTATACAACATTGTTGACGATAACGAAGAGCCCCGAGCGTGGAACGCGGATCTGCTCCACAAATTCTATACCTAGTGATAAGACACTCTGCCATCTTTGTAATGCACTTCCGAGTGAACCCGATGAATAAAGTATCTACTTTCTCAGTTCTTTGTTCAAACTGTTTGTTACTCATTCATTTCACCACCCCCAGTGGGTGTGCGGATTCGCTTAGCTGCGATCCCGTTTCGCCTAAGTTAGAAAATAATCCGAGTGAGGGTTTCATCCACACTCGGGGACTTAGCTGTGATCCAGTATCGCCTAAGTTAAAAACTACTCCGAGTGAGGGTTTCATCCACACTCGGGGGCTTAGCTGTGATCCAGTATCGCCTAAGTTAAAAACTACTCCGAGTGAGGATTTCATCCACACTCGGGGGCTTAGCTGCGATCCAATATCGCCTAAGTTAAAAACTACTCCGAGTGAGGATTTCATCCACACTCGGGGGCTTAGCTGCGATCCTGTATCGCCTAAGTTAGAAACTACTCCGAGTGAGGGTTTCATCCACACTTGGGGACTTAGCTGCGATCCAGTATCGCCTAAGTTAAAAACTACTCCAAGTGAGGGTTTCATCCACACTCGGGGGCTTAGCTGCGATCCAATATCGCCTAAGTTAAAACTACTCCGAGTGAGGATTTCATCCACACTCGGGGGCTTAGCTGTGATCCTGTATCGCCTAAGTTAAAAACTACTCCGAGTGAGGATTTCATCCACACTCGGGGGCTTAGCTGCGATCCTGTATCGCCTAAGTTATAAACTAATCCGAGTGAGGATTTCATCCACACTCGGGGGTTAGCTGGGATCCTGTATCGCCTAAGTTAAAAACTACTTCGAGTGAGGATTTCATCCACACTCGGGGGCTTAGCTGCGATCCTGTATCGCCTAATTTAAAAACTACTCCGAGTGAGGATTTCACCCACACTCGGGGGCTTAGCTGCGATCCTGTATCGCCTAAGATAAAAACTACTCCGAGTGAGGATTTCATCCACACTCGAGGGCTTAGCTGCGATCCTGTATCGCCTAAGTTAAAAACTACTCCGAGTGAGGATTTCAACCACACTCGGGGGCTTAGCTGCGATCCAATATCGCCTAAGTTAAAAACTACTCCGAGTGAGGATTTCATCCACACTCGAGGGCTTAGCTGTGATCCTGTATCGCCTAAGTTAAAAACTACTCCGAGTGAGGATTTCATCCACACACGGGGGCTTAGCCTCGATCCTGTATCGCCTAAGTTAAAAACTACTGCGAGTGAGGATTTCATCCGCACTCGGGGGCTTAGCTGTGATCCAGTATCGCCTAAGTTAGAAACTACTCCGAGTGAGGATTTCATCCACACTCGGGGGCTTAGCTGCGATCCTGTATCGCCTAAGTTAAAAACTACTCCGAGTGAAGATTTCATCCACACTCGGAGGCTTAGCTGCGATCCTTTATCGCCTAAGTTAAAAACTACTTCGACTGACGATATCAACCACACTCGGGGGCTTAGCTGCGATCCAATATCGCCTAAGTTAAAACTACTCCGAGTGAGGATTTCATCCACACTCGGGGGCTTAGCTGCGATCCTGTATCGCCTAAGTTAAAAACTACTCCGAGTGAGGATTTGATCCACACTCGGGGGCTTAGCTGCAATCCTGTATCGCCTAAGTTATAAACTAATCCGAGCGAGGATTTCATCCACACTCGGGGGTTAGCTGCGATCCTGTATTGCCTAAGTTAAAAACTACTTCGAGTGAGGATTTCATCCACACTCGGGGGCTTAGCTGCGATCATGTATCGCCTAAGTTAAAAACTACTCCGAGTGAGGATTTCACCCACACTCGGGGGCTTAACTGCGATCCTGTATCGCCTAAGTTAAAAACTACTCCGAGTGAGGATTTCATCCACACTCGAGGGCTTAGCTGGGATCCAGTATCGCCTAAGTTCAAAACTACTCCGAGTGAGGATTTCAACCACACTCGGGGGCTTAGCTGCGATCCAATATCGCCTAAGTTAAAAACTACTCCGAGTGAGGATTTCATCCACACTCGAGGGCTTAGCTGTGATCCTGTATCGCCTAAGTTAAAAACTACTCCGAGTGAGGATTTCATCCACACTCGGGGGCTTAGCCTCGATCCTGTATCGCCTAAGTTAAAAACTACTCCGAGTGAGGATTTCATCCGCACTCGGGGGCTTAGCTGTGATCCAGTATCGCCTAAGTTAGAAACTACTCCGAGTGAGGATTTCATCCACACTCGGGGGCTTAGCTGCGATCCTGTATCGCCTAAGTTAAAAACTACTCCGAGTGAAGATTTCATCCACACTCGGAGGCTTAGCTGCGATCCTTTATCGCCTAAGTTAAAAAGTACTCCGAGTGACGATTTCAACCACATTCGGGGGCTTAGCTGCGATCATGTATCGCCTAAGTTAAAAACTACTCCGAGTGAGGATTTCATCCACACTCGGGGGCTCAGCTGCGATCCTGTATCGCCGCAGTTAAAAACTACTCCGAGTGAGGATTTCATCCACACTCGGGGGCTTAGCTGCGATCTTGTATCGCCTAAGTTAAAAACTACTCCGAGTGATGATTTCATCCACACTCGGGGGCTTAGCTGTGATCCTGTATCGCCTAAGTTAAAAACTACTCCGAGTGAGGACTTCATCCACACTCAGGGACTTAGCTGCGATTCCATATCGCCTAAGTTGAAAATCCGCATTCAGCAAAAATTCAAACAAGCATCTAAAATGATCAAGCAAAGGCATTCAAATGTCATGAAGTTCAAAGCAAAAGTGCAGATAACTGGAGCCGCAAAGTCACGGCGAAAGTATCAGTACAGGATCACTTGGCATTCCGAGGCAAATGTAATTTAAAGTTTTTCCCCGACGATCAGTCGGATGATGGTGGAGATGCTGCATCAATGAAGGTGTCCAAGTCGATGATGGTCGCAATCCGAGTGGTGACCGGCAAGAAAGTCTCCATGAAGTCGTCGATCTTGGCATTCTTCTTGTTGACGATCTTTAGTGACTTCAGTTTTTCCTCATCCACGCCTCTGCAGTGCACACGAACAAGGGAAAGAGCGATGTCTGCCCCGGCCCGAGCTGTAGATTTATTCCATAACTGGACTTGGTGCGGCACATCCTTCAGACGATTGATGAGGACGTCCAAATCACTCGGGAGCTCTTCCTTAGGGCCGGTCTCCTTGTCGATCCACTTGGCGGCTTCACGCAGACGGTTGAGGAAATGGGCTGCCTCCGTGGTGCGCTCGTCTAGGCAAAGCAACGCAAGTGCTGCACTATCACGGAGGAGTCTAGCACTCGGATCATGTTCCTTCTCGATCTTGGAAGTTTCTTCTTCCTCAGCCATGCAAAGATCTAATAGACATTCGGGTGGAAAAAAGTAAGAGGAGGAGAAAGATAAGTTGGAAAGGCTTGAAGTTTGACTGGGCCGAGTGTGTACCTTTGAGCCTCTTGTTCATTTTGCCACAATAGTCCTCCACAAGCTTCTCAAGCTCGGCCTTCTTGGCCGAGACGCCCTTCAGCTTTGCTTCGGCTTCAACAGCTTCCAGGGTGCTCCTCTTGGCGACATCCTCCAACATCTTCTTCTCTTCCTCCCACTTCCCGAATGCCTTCAGTTTGTCCTCCGCCTCCTTGGCTTTCCGACTAGCTTCCTTCTGGGCAAGTGCAAGATCATTGTCCTTCTTCTCCAAGGCGGTCTTCATGGTCTCTAGAGAAATGGAAACCCGCAGTCTCTTAGCAAGTTGGAGATTTTCACTACGTACATCTGGCGGAGTATTTTCAGTCGGATAGGGAAAAGGATCGAACTAAAGTAGTCGGTCGAAATCTGATTACCTCCGAGTGTCTATTTCTCCTTCTCCAAACGTGCACATTTGGCCTTCTCAGCCTCGACGTTGTGACGCAGCTCCTGCACCTCCTCTTCAAGAGTTTTATAGCGACATCCGATCTCGCACACACCCTACGTACTACGACAACAATAGCAAAGAGTATCAGAGCTGGCAATCGGATACAGTGTAGAGGTACAATAGCATTCGGATTTTGAGACTGTCGTTGACTGCTTCAGTCGATGGTAGCCTCGGGGACTACACCCACTGGGTTCGCTCAGTGCGCCCCCAGTGGAGAACTACAGGTTCTACACCCCGACGGTGAACGTCGAGAGGCTCTGGTCCATGGACCATCACCGCATCCTTTTCGACAAGTATCTCATCATTCGGATCCTATTACCTACAACATTCGGATTCTGAGACTGTCGCCGACTGCTTCAGTCGACGGCAGCCTCGGGGACTACACCCACTGGGTTCGCTCAGCGCGCCCCCAGTGGAGAACTATATGTTCTACACCCCGACGGTGAACGTTGAGAGGCTCTGGTCCATGGACCATCACCGCATCCTCTTCTACAAGTATCTCATCATTCGGATCCTATTACCTACAACATTCGGATTCTGAGACTGTCACCGACTGCTTCAGTCGACGACAGCCTCGGGGACAACACCCACTAGGTTTGCTCAGCGCGCCCCCAGTGAAGAACTACAGGTTCTACACCCCGACGGTGAACGTCGAGAGGCTCTGGTCCATGGACCATCACTGCATCCTCTTGGACAAGTATCTCATCATTCGGATCCTATTACCTACAACATTCAGGTTTTGAGACTGTCACCGACTGCTTCAGTCGACGACAGCCTCGGGGACTACACCCAGTGGGCTTGCTCGGCGCGCCCCCACTGGAGAACTACCGGTTCTACACCCCGACGGTCAACGTCGAGAGGCTCTGGTCCATGGACCATCACCGCATCCTCTTCGATAAGTATCTCGACATTCGGATCCTACTAGCTACAACATTCGGATTATGAGACTGTCGCCGACTGCTTCAGTCGACGGCAGCCTCGGGGACTACACCCAGTGGGTTCGCTCAGCGCGCCCCCACTGGAGAACTACCGGTTCTACACCCCGACGGTTAACGTCGAGAGGCTCTGGTCCATGGACCATCACCGCATCCTCTTCGACAAGTATCTAATCATTCGGATCCTACTACATTCAACATTCGGATTCTAAGACAGTGGCCGGCTGCTTCAGTCGACGGCAGCCTCGGGGACTACACCCAGTGGGTTCGCTCAGCGCGCCCCCACTGGAGAACTACCAGTTCTACACCCCGACGGTCAACGTCGAGAGGCTCTCGTCCATGGACCATCACCGCATCCTCTATTGGGGAACGTTGCATGGGAAACAAAAGTTTTCCTACGCACACGCAAGATCTATCCATGGTGATGAGCATCTACGAGAGGGAGAGTGGATCTACGTACCCTTGTAGATTGCTAAGCGGGAATCGTTAAGAAACGCGGTCGATGTAGTCGAACGTCTCCGCGATGCAAATCGCAAGCCGTCCCGCGATCCAATCACGATCCGTCCTGATCTAGCGCCGAACGGACGGCACCTCCGCGTTCAGCACACGTACAGCTCGATGATGATCTCCGCCTTCTTGATCCATCAAGAGGGCGCAGAGAGGTAGATGAGATCTCCAGCAGCACGACGGCGTGGTGGTGGTGGTGGTGGAGTTATCCTGGCAAGGCTTCGCCTAAGCACTACCGGAATCTATTTGGTTGAGGAACTAGAGAATAGAGAACTAGCACGTGGCCATGTCCTTTGGGGGGCCTCTATCCTCTAGTATATATAGAATTGAGGGGGGAAGAGAGCCGCCCTAGGGGTTCCCCTAGGGGTCGGCCGAACAGGAGGTGGAGGCCAAGCCTCCCTCCAATCCTACTCCAAGTAGGATTCCTTTCCTACTTGGATTTTCCTTCCCCCACTTTGGGGTTTCCTTTTTCCCACACCCCAGCCACATGGGCCTTGGTGCGGGGTTCGGCCAGCCCACCAGGGGCTGGTCTGCGACCTCCCACAGCCCATGGGGCCCTTTGGGGTGGATGGGCCGACCCGCTGGACCCCCGGAACCCTTCCTATAACCCCGGTAAATTCCGGAACTTTTCCGGAAGTCAAATACCAACTTCCTATATATAAATCTTTACCTCCGGACCATTCCGGAGCTCCTCGTGACGTCCGGGATCTCATCCGGGACTCCGAACAACCTTCGGTCACCAACACATATATCTCAATACTACCGAAACGTCACCGAACGTTAAGTGTGCAGACCCTGCGGGTTCGACAACTATGTAGACATGACCGAGACACCTCTACGGTCAATAACCAATAGCGGGACCTGGATGCCCATATTGGTTCCAACATATTCTACGATGATCTTTATCGGTTGAACCTCTATGTCAAGGATTCAGTTAATCCCGTATGATGTTCCCTTTGTTCTTCGGTATGTTACTTGCCCGAGATTCGATCGTCGGTATCTCTATACCTAGTTCAATCTCGTTACTGGCAATTCTCTTTACTTGTTCCGTAATACAAGATCCCGTGGCTAACTCTTTAGTCACTTTGCTTGCAAGGCTTATTGTGATGTTGTATTACCGAGTGGGCCATGAGATACCTCTCCGTCACACGGAGTAACAAATCCTAGTCTCGATCCATGCCACCTCAACAGAGACCCTCGGAGATACCTGTAGAGCATCTTTATAGTCACCCAGTTACGTTGCGACGTTTGATATACACAAGTTATTCCTCCGGTGTCAGTGAGTTGCATGATCTCATGGTCATAGGAACAGATACTTGACATGCAGAAAACTATAGCAATAAAATGACACGATCATATGCTACGTTCATAGTTTGGGTCTTGTCCATCACATCATTCTCCTAATGATGTGATCCCATTATCAAATGACATCTCATGTCTATGGCCAGGAAACCTTAACCATCTTTGATCAACGAGCTAGTCTACTAGAGGCATACTAGGGACACAGTGTTGTCTATGTATCCACACATGTATTTGTGTTTCCAATCAATACAATTATAGCATGGATAATAAACAATTATCATGAACAAGGAAATATAATAATAACCACTTTATTATTGCCTCTAGGGCATATTTCCAACAGTCTCCCACTTGCACTAGACTCAATAATCTAGCTCACATCACTATGTGATTTATATTGTAATGAATCTAACACCCATACAGTTCTGGTGTTGATCATGTTTAGCCCTTGGAAGAGGTTTAGTCAACGGGTCTGCGACATTCAGATCTGTGTGTACTTTGCAAATATTTATGTCCTCCTCCTTGATGTATTCGCGGATGGAATTGAAGTGTCGCTTTATGTGTCTGGTCCTCTTGTGAAACCTTGGTTCCTTGGCTAGAGCAATGGCGCCAGTGTTGTCACAGAACAGAGTCATTGGGTTCAGTGCACTGGGCACTACTCCAAGATCTGTCATGAACTCCTTCATCCAGACACCTTCCTTCGCCGCCTCCGAGGCAGCGATGTACTCCGCTTCGCATGTAGAATCAGCTACCACGCTCTGCTTGGAACTGCACCAGCTTACCGCACCCCCATTGAGAATAAATACGTATCTAGTTTGAGACTTAGAGTCATCCGGATCAGTGTCAAAGCTTGCATCGACGTAACCCTTTACGACGAGCTCTTGATCACCTCCATAAACGAGAAACATGTCCTTAGTCCTTTTCAGGTACTTTAGGATATTCTTGACCGCCATCCAGTGTTCCACTCCTGGATCACTTTGAAACCTTCCGGCCATACTTATGGCAAGGCTGACATCGGGTCTTGTGCACAGTATTGCATACATGATAGAGCCTATGGCTGAAGCATAGGGGATGACACTCATCTTTTCTCTATCTTCTGCAGTCACTGCGCATTGAGTCTTACTCAACTTCACACCTTTCAATACAGGCAAGAACCCCTTCTTGGACTGTTCCATTTTGAACATCTTCAAAACTTTGTCAAGGTATGTGCTCTGTGAAAGCCCTATTAAGCGTCTCGATCTATCTCTGTAGATCTTGATGCCTAATATGAAAGCAGCTTCTCCTAGGTCCTTCATTGAAAAACTCTTGTTCAAATATTCCTTCACGCTTTCCAACATTTCTATATTGTTTCCAATCAGCAATATGTCATCCACATATAATATTAGAAACGCTATAGAGCTCCCACTCACTTTATTGTGAATACAAGCTTCTCCGTAAACTTGTATAAACCCGAACGCTTTGATCACCTCATCAAAGCGAAGATTCCAACTCCGAGATGCTTGCACCAGTCCATAAATGGATCGCTCCAGTTTGCAAACTTTCTCAGCATTCTCTGGATCGACAAAACCTTCCGGTTGCATCATATACAACTCTTCCTTAAGGAAACCATTAAGGAACGCTGTTTTGACATCCATCTGCCAAATTTCATAATCGAAAAATGCAGCTATTGCTAACATGATTCTGACGGACTTAAGCATCGCTACGGGTGAGAAGGTCTGATCGTAGTCAACTCCTTGAACTTGTGAAAAACCCTTTGCCACAAGTCGAGCTTTATAGACGGTGACATTACCATCCGTGTCCGTCTTCTTCTTAAAGATCCATTTATTCTGAATGGCCTTTCGCCCTTCAGGTAATACTTCCAAAGTCAATACTTTGTTTTCATACATGGATCCCATCTCAGATTTCATGGCCTCTAACCATTTCTCGGAATCCGGGCCCATCATCGCTTCTCCATAGCTCGTAGGTTCATCGTTGTCCAACAACATGACCTCTAAGACAGGGTTACCGTACCACTCAGGAGCAGTACGTGCCCTTGTCGACCTACGAGGTTCGATAGCAACTTGATCCGAAGCTTCATGATCATCATCATTAACTTCCTCTTCAACTGATGTAGGCTCTACAGAAACATCTTTCTGTGCTGCGCTACTCTCTGGTTGAAGTAAAGGTTCAACAACCTCATCAAGTTCTATTTTCCTCCCACTCAATTCTTTTGAGAGAAACTCTTTCTCGAGAAATGACCCGTTCTTTGCGACAAACACTTTGCCTTCGGATCTGAGATAGAAGGTATACCCAACCATCTCTTTTGGGTATCCTATGAAGACGCATTTCTCCGCTTTGGGTTCCAGCTTTTTAGGCTGAAGCTTTTTGACATAAGCATCACATCCCCAAACTTTAAGAAATGACAACTTTGGTTTCTTACCAAACCACAGTTCATATGGCGTCGTCTCAAAGGATTTTGATGGTGCCCTATTTAAAGTGAATGCAACTGTCTCTAATGCATAACCCCAAAACGATAGTGGCAAATCGGCAAGAGACATCATAGACCACACCATATCCAATAAGGTTCGATTACGACGTTCGGACACACCATTACGCTGTGGTGTTCTAGGCGGTGTCAATTGCGAAACAATTCCACATTGTCTTAAGTGATTGCCAAACTCATAACTCAGATATTCTCCTCCTCGATCAGATTGCAGGAATTTAATCTTCTTGTTACGATGATTCTCAACTTCACTCTGAAATTGCTTGAACTTTTCAAACGTTTCAGACTTATGTTTCATTAAGTAAATATACCCATATCTACTTAAGTCATCGGTGAAGGTGAGAAAATAACGATATCCACCGCGCGCCTCAATGCTCATCGGACCGCACACATCAGTATGTATGATTTCCAACAAGTCACTTGCCCGTTCCATTGTTCCACAGAACGGGGTCTTAGTCATCTTGCCCATGAGGCATGGTTCACATGTGTCAAGTGATTCAAAATCAAGTGACTCCAAAAGTCCATCGGCATGGAGCTTCTTCATGCGTTTTACACCAATATGACCTAAGTGGCAGTGCCACAAGAAAGTGGTGCTATCATTATCAACTTTACATCTTTTGGCATCAATGTTATGAACATGTGTATCATCACTATCGAGATTCAACAAGAATAAACCCCTCACAATGGGTGCATGACCATAAAAGATATTACTCATATAAATAGAACAACCATTATTCTCTGATTTAAATGAGTAACCATCTCGCAATAAACAAGATCCAGATATAATGTTCATGCTTAACGCAGGCACTAAATAACAATTATTCAGGTTCATCACTAATCCCGATGGTAATCGAAGAGCGAGCGTGCCGACGGCGATCACATCAACCATGGAACCATTTCCCACGCACATCGTCACTTCGTCCTTTGCCAGCCTCCGTCTATTCCGTAGTTCCTGCTTTGAGTTGCAAATGTGAGCAACCGAACCGGTATCAAATACCCAGACACTACAACGAGAGTTGGTAAGGTACACATCAATAACATGTATATCATATATACCTTGTTTGGTGTTGGCCGACTTCTTGTCGGCCAGATACTTGGGGCAGTTCCGCTTCAAGTGACCAGTTCCCTTGCAATGAAAGCACTCAGTTTCTGGCTTGGGTCCAGCCTTGGGTTCTTCACGGGAGGGGCAACTGCTTTGCCACTCTTCTTGGAGTTACCCTTCTTGCCCTTGCCATTCTTCTTGAAACTAGTGGTTTTATTAACCATCAACACTTGATGCTCCTTCTGAATCTCAGACTCAGCGACTTTCAACATCGCAAACAGCTTGGCGACTGACTTATTCATCCCTTGCATGTTATAGTTCAACACGAAGCTTTTGTTGCTAGGTGGCAGTGATTGAAGAACTCTGTCAGTGATCGCCTCTTGTGGGAGAACAATTCCCAACTCCGCCAGACGGTTGGAATACCCAGACATTCTGAGTACATGTTCGCTGACAGACCCGTTCGCCTCCATCTTTCAAGCATAGAAGTTATCGGAGGTCTCATACCTCTCGATCCGGGTATTCTTCTCAAAGATAAACTTCAACTCCTGGAACATCTCATATGCTCCATGACGTTCAAAACGTCTTTGAAGTCCCGGTTCTAGGCCATATGGTACTTCTTGAGCTTGCGTTGGTTTTCCCTTGAAGACGAAAGGGTGATGCAGCAGAGTAGATAAGTATTTCCCTCAGTTGTTGAGAAGGAAGGTATCAATCCAGTAGGAGACACAAGCAAGTCACCAATTGATTCACCTACACAAATAATCAAACACTTGCACCCAACGCTATAAAGGGGTTGTCAATCCCTTCACGGTTACTTGCAAGGATGAGATCCAATAGAGATAGATGGAAAAGAATACTAAAAATAAAAGCAAAGTAAATAGATCTGAAAATATAAGATGGAAAATAGACCCGGGGGCCATAGGTTTCACTAGAGGCGTCTCTCATGAAGGCAAATAATACGGTGGGTGAACAAATTACTGTCGAGCAATTGATAGAAAAGCGCATAGTTATGACGATATCCAAGGCAATGATTATGCATATAGGCATCACGTCCGTGTCAAGTAGACCGAAACAATTCTGCATCTACTACTATTACTCCACACATCGACCGACTCCTGCCTGCATCTAGAGTATTAAGTTCATGAAGAATAGAGTAACGCATTAGGTAAGATGACATGATGTAGAGGGATAAACTCAAGCAATATGATGAAAACCCCATCTTTTTATCCTCGATGGCAACAATACAATACGTGCCTCGCTACCCCTACTATGTCACTGGGTGAGGACACCGCAAGATTGAACCCAAAGCTAAGCACTTCTCCCATTGCAAGAATTACCAATCTAGTTGGCCAAACCAAACCAATAACTCGAAGAGACTTGCAAAGATATGAAATCATGCATATAAGAATTCAGAAAAGACTCAAATAATATTCATAGATAATCTGATCATAAACCCACAATTCATCGGATCTCGACATACACACCGCAAAAGAGTATTACATCGGATAGATCTCCATGAAGATCATGAAGAACATGGTATTGAAGAACATAGAGAGAGAAGAAGCCATCTAGCTACTAGCTATGGACCCGAAGGTCTGTGGTGGACTACTCACGCATCATCGGAGGGGCAATAGAGTTGATGTAGATGCCCTCCGTGATCGAATCCCCCTCCGGCAGATTACCGGAAAAGGCCCCAAGATGGGATCTCACGGGAACAGAGGCTCCTGGCGGCGGAAAAGTATTTTCGTGGCTTTGTTCTGGTATTGGGGGAATATTTAGGAATTTATAGGCCGAAGAATAGGGTTGGAGGACGTGTCGTGGGCCCACAAGCCTGGGGGGCGCCCCCCCTAGGGCGCACCCCTGTGGCTTGTGACCACACGGCACATCCTCTGCCTTCATCTCCAAGTCTGGTACATTTCGTTTGGTCCAAGAAAAATCATTCCGAAGATTTTATTCCGTTTGGACTCCGTTTGATATTCCTTATCTGCAATACTCAAAAACAAGGAAAAAACAGAAACTGGCACTGGGCACTAGGTTAATAGGTTAGTCCCAAAAATAATATAAAATAGCATATTAATGCATATAAAACATCCAAAACAGATAATATAATAGCATGGAACTATCAAAAATTATAGATACGTTAGAGACGTATCAAGCATCCCCAAGCTTAATTCCTGCTCATCCTCGAGTAGGTAAATGATAAAAACAGAATTTTTGACGTGGAATGCTACCTAACATATTTATCCATGTAATATTCTTTATTGTGGCATGAATATTCAGATCCATAAGATTCAGAACATAAGCTTAATATTGACATAAAAACAATAATACTTAAAGCATACTAACAAGCAATCATATCTTTTCAAAATACCATGGCTAAAGAAAGTTATCCCTACAAAATCATATAGTCTGGCTATGCTCCATCTTCCCCACACAAAGTATCTAAATCATGCACACCCCCGATGACAAGTCAAGCAATTGTTTCACACTTTTTATGTTCTCAAACCTTTTCAACTCTCATGCAATACATGAGCGTGAGCCATGGATATAGCACTATAGGTGGAATATAATATGGTGGAGGTGGCAAGGAAAAAGGAGAAGATAGTCTCACATCAACTAGGCGTATCAACGGGCTATGGAGATGCCCATCAATAGATATCAATGTGAGTGAGTAGGGATTGCCATGCAACGGATGCACTAGAGCTATAAGTGTATGAAAGCTCAAAAAGAAACTAAGTGGGTGTGCATCCAACTCGCTTGCTCACGAAGACCTAGGGCACTTTGAGGAAGCCCATCATTGGAATATACAAGCCAAGTTATATAATGAAAAATTCCCACTAGTATATGAAAGTGACAAAATAGGAGACTCTCTATCATGAAGATCATGGTGCTACTTGAAGCACAAGTGTGGAAAAGCATAGTAGCATTGTCCCTTCTCTCTTTTCTCTCATTTTTTTTGGTGGGCATCTTTGGCCTCTTTTTTTTTGGGCTTCGCTGGCCTCTTTTATTTTTTGTAAAGTCCGGAGACTCATCCCATCTAGTGAGGGAATCATAGCTTCCATCATCCTTTCCTCACATGGGACAATGCTCTAATAATGAAGATCATCACACTTTTATTTACTTACAACTCGAAACTTAGAACAAAATATGACTCTATATGAATGCCTCCGGCGGAGTACCGGGATGTGCCACGATCTAGCATAGCAAATGACATTGAAAACATCATGCTAGCTGTCTTACGATCATGCAAAGCAATATGACAATGATGGTGCAAGTCATAAAAAACGGAACGGTGGAAGTTGCATGGCAATATATCTCGGAATGGCTATGGAAATGCCATAATAGGTAGGTATGGTGGCTGTTTTGAGGAAGGTATATGGTGGCTGTTTTGAGGAAGGTGGGTTTAATGCACCGGCGAAAGTTGCGCGGTACTAGAGAGGCTAGCAAAGGTGGAAGGGTGAGAGTGCGTATAATCCATGGACTCACATTAGTCATAAAGAACTCACATACTTATTGCAAAAGTCTATTAGTTATCGAAGCAAAGCATTAGACGCATGCCCCTAGGGGAGAGGTTGGTAGGAGTAAACCATCGCGCGCTCCCGACCCATCACTCAAAGGATGACAATCATTAAACAAATCATGCTCCGACTTCGTTACATAACGGTTCACCATACGTGCATGCTACGGGAATCACAAACCTTAACACAAGTATTTCTACCAATCCACAATTACTTACTAGCATAACTCTTAATATCACCATCTCTATATCTCAAAACTATATGCACGAATCGAACTTCTCATAGTATTCAATGCACTTAATATGAAAGTTTTTATTATATCCCTCTTGGATGCCTATTATATTAGGACCAAATTCATAACCTATGCCAATTACCATGCTATTTAAAGACTCTCAGAATAATATAAGTGAGGTACAAGAGTTCAATTATTTCTATAAAACATAACACCACCGTGCTCTAAAAAGATATAAGTGAAGCACTAGAGCAAAATTGCCTAGCTCAAAAGATATAAGTGAAGCACATAGAGTATTCTAATAAATTCACGATTCAGCGTGTACTTCTCAAAAAGATGTGTGTGGCAAGGATGATTGTGGCAAACTAGAAAGCAAAGACTCATATCATACAAGACGCTCCAAGCAAAACACATATCATGTGGTGAATAAAAATATAGCCTCAAGTAAATTTACCGATGGATTGAAGACGAAAGAGGGGATGCCTTCTGGGGCATCCCCAAGCTTAGGCTCTTTGGTATCCTTGAATATGGCTTGGGGTGCCTTGGGCATCCCGAAGCTTAGGCTCTTGCCACTCTTTATTCCATAGTCCATCAAATCTTTACCCAAAACTTGAAAACTTCACAACACAAAACTCAACAGAAAACTCGTGAGATCCGTTAGTATAAGAAAAATAAATCACCACTTTAGGTACTGTTGTGAACTCATTCTTTATTTATATTGGTGTAATATCTACTGTATTCCTACTTCTCCATGGTTCATACCCCCTGATACAACCCATAGATTCATCAAAATAAGCAAACAACACATAGAAAACAGAATCTGTCAAAAACAGAACAGTCTGTAGCAATCTATAGACTTCGAATACTTCTGTAACGCCAAAAATTAGGAAAACCAGGGAAATTTGTATATCAATCTTGTGTAAAAATTTCAGACTCATTCGACGCTCTGGTGAATTTATAAAATTCCTGGACCGAGCGTAAAAGTTTCTGTTTTTCAGCAAAATCAAATCAACAAACACCGTAGACCATCCCAAAGATCTTACTTGGCTCAAACACTAATTAAAACACAAAAACACAATTAATACAGAGTTAGTAATGTGGAAAACACACCAAAACAGAAACAAAAACAAAAGCATAAAAATAAAATTGGGTTGCCTCCCAACAAGCGCTATCGTTTTACGCCCCTAGCTAGGCATAACGATTTCAATGATGCTCACATAAAAAGTGGTAATTGAGATATGAAAAAGAGCATCATGAATAGCATGAAAAACACATTTAAGTATAACCCACTTCCTATGCATAGGGATTTTGTGAGTAAACAATTTATGGGAACAAGAATCAACTAGCATAGGAAGGCAAAACAAGCATAACTTCAAAACTTTGAACACATAGAGAGGAAACTTGATATTAATGCAATTCCTACAAGCATATGTTCCTCCCTCATAATAAATTTCAGTAGCATCTAGAAGGAATTCAACAATATAACTATCACATAAATCATCCTTTTCATGATACACGAGCATGCAATCATCATAATGAATTTGCTCATCAAAACATGGGGGACAAAAAATATCATCTTCATCAAACATAGCATCCCCAAGCTTGTGGCTTTGCATATCATTAGCATCATGGATATTTAGAGAATTCATACTAGCAACATTGCAATCATGCTTTTCACTCAAGGATCTATCATGAATCACGCTATAAATTTCTTCTTTCAACACTTCATCAAAATTTTCATGATTTTCAAGCAAAACTTCATAGTGATAATCAAGTGCACTCAACTCACTAGCAATTGGTTCATCATAATTTGGTCTTTTGAAAAGATTAGCAAGTGGATGAGGATCCATATCAATAGATTTTTAGCAAGCGAAGATGCAAGCAAATAGAAGGCACATGGCAACACAAGCAAACAAAAAGCAAACGAAAAGACGAACGGAAGAAGGGTGAATAAAAAGGCAAATCTTTCTGAAAATCGTTTTAGAAGTGGGGGAGAGGAAAACGAGAGGCAAATGGAAAATAATATAAATCCAAGAGATGAGTTTGTGATGGGTACTTGGTAGGCTTGATGTAGATCTCCCCGGCAACGGCGCCAGAAAGCCTTCTTGCTACTTCTTGAGCTTGCGTTGGTTTTCCCTTGAAGAGGAAAGGGTGATGCAGCAGAGTAGATAAGTATTTCCCTCAGTTGTTGAGAACCAATTTATCAATCCAGTAGGAGACACAAGCAAGTCACCAATTGATGCACCTACACAAATAATCAAACACTTGCACCCAACACTATAAAGGGGTTGTCAATCCCTTCACGGTTACTTGCAAGGATGAGATCCAATAGAGATAGATGGAAAAGAATACTAAAACGAAAAGCAAAGTAAATAGATCTGAAAATATAAGATGGAAAATAGACCCGGGGGGCATAGGTTTCACTAGAGGCTTCTCTCATGAAGGCAAATAATAAGGTGGGTGAACAAATTACTGTCGAGCAATTGATAGAAAAGCGCATAGTTATGACGATATCCAAGGCAATGATTATGCATATAGGCATCACGTCCGTGTCAAGTAGACCGAAACGATTCTGCATCTACTACTATTACTCCACACATCGATCGACTCCTTCCTGCATCTAGAGTATTAAGTTCATGAAGAACAGAGTAACACATTAGGTAAGATGACATGATGTAGAGGGATAAACTCAAGCAATATGATGAAAACCCCATATTTTTATCCTCGATGGCAACAATACAATACGTGCACTCGAAGAGACTTGCAAAGATATGAAATCATGCATATAAGAATTCAGAAAAGACTCAAATAATATTCATAGATAATCTGATCATAAACCCACAATTCATCGGATCTCGACAAACACACCGCAAAAGAGTATTACATCGGATAGATCTCCATGAAGATCATGAAGAACATGGTATTGAAGAACATAGAGAGAGAAGAAGCCATCTAGCTACTAGCTATGGACCTGAAGGTCTATGGTGGACTACTCACGCATCATCGGAGGGGCAATGGAGTTGATGTAGATGCCCTCCGTGATCGAATCCCCCTCCGGCAGATTATTTGAAAAGGCCCCAAGATGGGATCTCACGGGAACAGAGGCTCCTGGCGGCGGAAAAGTATTTTCATGGCTTTGTTCTGGTATTGGGGGAATAATTAGGAATTTATAGGCCGAAGAATAGGGTTGGAGGACCTGCCGTGGGCCCACAAGCCAGGGGGGCGCCCCCTCCCCCTAGGGCGCGCCCCTGTGGCTTGTGACCACATGGAACGTCCTCTGCCTTCATCTCCAAGTCTGGTATGTTTCGTTTGGTCCAAGAAAAATCATCCCGAAGATTTTATTCCATTTGGACTCCGTTTGATATTCCTTATTGCAATACTCAAAAACAACGAAAAAACAGAAACTGGCACTAGGCACTAGGTTAATAGGTTAGTCCCAAAAATAATATAAAATAGCATATTAATGCATACAAAACATCCAAAATAGATAATATAATAGCATGGAACAATCAAAAATTATAGATACGTTGGAGACGTATCACCATACAACATTGCACATTGAACTATTGAGTAATCATCAGAACGTGCTTGCCAGGCATTCGCACGTCTGCAGCCTCTACTGGAGCGGGTGGTTCACCGAGCGGTGCATCAAGGACATAAGCCTTTTGGGAAGCCGTGAGGATAATCCTCAGATTACGGGCCCAGTCTACAAAGTTACTTCCATCATCTTTCAACTTAGCTTTCTCTAGGAACGCATTGAAATTCAGGGGTGCTACTGCGCGAGCCATTGATCTACAACATAAATTTTGCAAAGACAACTTAGACTATTGTTCAAGATATTGAGTTTAGTTAATCATATATTTAAAACACTCCCACTCAAATTGACATCCCTCAGGTCATTCGAGTGTCACATGATCCAAATTCACCAACCCAGGTCCGATCATCACGTGAGATGAGGTGGTTTCAATGGTGAACATCTCCATGTTGATCATATCTACTATATGACTCATGTTCGACCTTTCGGTCTCTTGTGTTCCAAGGCCATGTCTGTACATGCTAGGCTCGTCAAAGTTTAGCCCGAGTGTTCCGCATGTGCAACACTGACTTGCACCCGTTGTATGTGAACGTAGAGTCTATTACACCCGATCATCACGTGGTGTCTCGAAACGATGAACTTTCGCAACGGTGCACACTCAGGAAGAACACAATTTTATCTTGAAATTTTAGTGAGGGATCACCTTATAATGCTACCATCGTCCTAAGCATAATAAGATGCATAAAAGGATTAACATCACATGCAAATCATGAGTGACATGATATGTCCATGATCTTGTGCTTTTGATCTCCATCTCCAAAGCACCGGCATGATCTCCATCGTCACCGGCATGACACCATGATCTTCATCATCTTGATCTCCATCAACGTGTCGCCATGAGGTTGTCGCGCCAACTATTGCTTCTACAACTATTGCTAACTCATAGCGATAAAGTAAAGCAAAAACGGCAAAAATAAATTAAAGACAACCCTATGGCTCCTGCCGGTTGCCGTACTCATCGACATGCAAGTCGTGATAATCTATACAAAACATGATCATCTCATACATCACATATATCTCATCATGTTTCTGGCCATATCATATCACATCATACCCTGCAAAAACAAGTTAGACGTCCTCTAATTTGTTGTTGCATGTTTTACGTGGCTGCTATGGGTATCTAGCAAGAATGATTCTTACCTACGCAAAACCACAACGGTGATATACAGGTTGCTATTTCACCTTCTACAAGGACCGCCTCTGTCGAATCCGATTCAACTAAAGTGGGAGAGACAGACACCCGCCAGCCATCTTATGCAACAAAGTTACATGTCAGTCGATGGAACCGGTCTATCGTATGTGGACGAGTAAGGTTGGTCCGAGCCACTTCATCCCACAATACCGCTGAATCAAGAAAAGACAAAGGAGGGAAGCAATCTGAATATCAACGCCCACAAACTCCTTTGAGTTCTACTCGTGATCTCATCTACGCATAGACCTAGCTCATGATGCCACTGTTGGGGAATGTTGCATGGGAAACAAAAAATTTCCTACGCACACGCAAGATCTATCCATGGTGATGAGCATCTACGAGGGGGAGAGTGGATATACATACCCTTGTAGATCACTAAGCGGGAAGCGTTAAGAAACGCGGTCGATGTAGTCGAACGTCTTCGCGATCCAATCACGATCCGTCCCGATCTAGCGCCGAACGGACGGCACCTCCACGTTCAGCACACGTACAACTCGATGACGATCTCCGCCTTCTTGATCCAGCAAGAGGAGGCAGAGAGGTAGATGTGATCTCCAGCAGCACGACGGCGTGGTGGTGGTGGAGGTGGAGTTATCCCGGCAGGGCTTCACCTAAGCACTACCGGAATCTATTTGGTAGAGGAACTAGAGAATAGAGAACTAGCACCTGGCCGTGTCCTTCGGGGGGCCTCTATCCTCTAGTATATATAGGAGGGAGGGGGGAAGAGAGCCGCCATAGGGTTTCCCCTAGGGGTCGGCCGAACCGGAGGTGGAGGCCAAGCCTCCCTCCAATCCTACTCCAAGTATGATTCCTTTCCTACTTGGATTTTCCTTCCCCCACTTTGGGGTTTCCTTTTTCCCACACCCCAGCGGCATGGGCCTTGGTGTGGGTTCGGCCAGCCAACCAAGGGCTGGTGTGCCTCCTCCCACAGCCCATGGGGCCCTTTGGGGTGGGTGGGCCCACCTGGTTGACCCCCGGAACCCTTCCTGTAACCCCAGTAAATTCCGGAACTTTTCCGGAAATCAAATACCAACTTCCTATATATAAATATTTACCTTCGGACCATTCCGGAGCTCCTCGTGACATTCGGGATCTCATCCGAGACTCCGAACAACCTTCAGTCACCAACACATATATCTCAATACTACCGAAACGTCACCGAACATTAAGTGTGCAGACCCTGCGGGTTCGAGAACTATGTAGACATGATCGAGACACCTCTACGGTCAATAACCAATAGCAGGACCTGGATGCCCATATTGGTTCCTACATATTCTACGAAGATCTTTATCGGTTGAACATCTATGTCAAGGATTCAGTTAATCACGTATGCTGTTCCCTTTAATCTTCGGTATGTTACTTGCCCGAGATTCGATCGTCGGTATCTCTATACCTAGTTCAATCTCATTAATGGCAAGTCTCTTTACTCGTTCCGTAATACAAGATCCTGTGGCTAACTCTTTAGTCACTTTGCTTGCAAGGCTTATTGTGATGTTGTATTACCGAGTGGGCCCTGAGATACCTCTCCGTCACACGGAGTAACAAATCCCAGTCTCGATCCATGCCAACTCAACAGACACCCTCGGAGATACCTATAGAGCATCTTTATAGTCACCCAATTACGTTGCGACGTTTGATGCACACAAGGTATTCCTCCGGTGTTAGTGAGTTGCATGATCTCATGGTCATAGGAACTGATATTTGACATGCAGAAAACTATAGCAATAAACTGACACGATCATATGCTACGTTCATATTTTGGGTCTTGTCCATCACATCATTCTCCTAATGATGTGGTCCCGTTATCAAATGACATCTCATGTCTATGGCTAGGAAACCTTGACCATCTTTGATCAACGAGCTAGTCTACTAGAGGCATACTAGGGACACAGTGTTGTCTATGTATCCACACATGTATTTGTGTTTCCAATCAATACAATTATAGCATGGATAATAAACAATTATCATGAACAAGGAAATATAATAATAACCACTTTATTATTGCCTCTAGGGCATATTTCCAACATCCTCTTCGACAACTATCTCATCATTCGGATTCTACTACCTAAAACACCCAGTAGCTGTGCCCCACCCAGTGGGCGTGCCCTCACTCCAGACGTAAACTCACTCGGGACTCCAACTTTACATAAACCCACTCAGTATTCTACAGGATTCTGAAAGAATCCCCAACGCAAATATTATGTCTAAAGAAGGTACTTACGAGAGTACTTACTCGGACAGTCTCCTCCAAAGCCTCGCCAGCATCGCGGGCCTCCTTCAGCTTGTCGTTCATCAACTTTAGTTGGATCAGCGCATCCTTGCTCGCTCCCACCTGGTCCTCCGGGATGCGTTGCAGACTAACGTTGCCGGTCACAAGGGGAGTTGGAGGGGGAGTTCCTAGTGCTGATCTTGCCCTTGAAGAGGTCCCTTGGGCCTGAGGCAGCCCCTGGACAGGCGAGACATCTCGCATCACGACGTCCACGTCAACTGCAGGTTGCGGCGGGTCAACTTATTCGTCTGCGTCAATCTGGATCACCTCACACGGTTGTGCAAACAAGCAACAGTCATTCGGAAGTGAGCCGAGAGGAGAGACTAAAGACCCAGAAATTCGTAAATAGACAAAGCCGAGTGATACCTTTTGAGGTTGCTGCATCAGTTTCAGCCTTGTCCTTCCCTAGCGAGACAGATGAAGTGTCGGCCCTACATCAAAGTCATTCGGATTGTTTATCTCTATCGGCTAATCACTTGAAACAGCAATCGGCATGAAGACACTTACGTGGAGTCCACCGGCACGTTCATCTTGGTCTTGGGCAGCGCCGCCTTCCAGGGTTTGCTGGTGGTGATCTTCGCCTGCTTCGCAGTCTTCTCCGGAGACGCGACAGGATCGCTGTGCCCACGCTTTGATGTCCGAGTGGGAGGGATGCTCGTGGAAAGCTCGGCGGGACCCGGGCCACCCGTACGGCCTCCACTGACTCCAGGGTCCTGATGGGCCTTGGAACGGGCCTCGGGAACCACCTCTTCTGAAGGGGAAGATTCCGCCTCGTCCCCCGGGTCAGACTCCTCCTCGTCCTCTTCGTTGCCGCTTTCCTCTTCAGACTCTTCTTCACCACCCGAGTCGCCACGACGCTCGTTGTCGCTAGTCGCTTTGGCACCAGCGGGAATCAAGCTCTCCATGTTCGTGTAACCCTGTTGAAACGGAGGTTGCAATGATCAAAATTTGTCAAAGCAAAATCACATCACTCGGAAAATCACATCATTCGGAGTTTACCTCACTCGGAAGGTGATCGACCGAGTACGGCGGCACGAGCCTCGACCCCCTGGGGTTGTCCCGATCTAGAGTTATGGCCTTCAGTTTGTTCGCCACTGCCTCGGCGCTGAGCTCTTCCGGATGCGTGCGAGTGACATCACTCGGACCCGAGTACTGCCACATGGGGTGGGCCCTGGCCTAAAGTGGCTGGATCCTTCTTTGGTAAAATACTTCTAGCAAATCTAGCCCGTTGACACCCTGGTTCACTAGAGCTACCAGTGCGATCACAAGCAAATCTACGTCGACCTTTTCCTCCTTGGACACGGTCAGCGTTGGAAGCCGCCGAATGCGTTCGGTAGAATATGGAGGGAGGCCTGACTGACCCTCACCGACTGAGACATCGTTGCAGTAAAACCAGGTGGATTGCCAACCCTTGACTGTATTAGGAAAGTTTAGTGTCGGAAAGCTACCTTTGCCTCTCAACTGGATCCCTAAACCCCCGCACAACTGAGCTACATTCGTTTTCTCTTCCGAGAGAGCGGTTTTATTCACCGTCATCATTCGGCAAGTGAACAAGTGTTTGGAAAAGCCCCAATGCGGGTGATAGCCAAGGAAATTCTCACACAGAGAGACGAAAGCAGCTAAGTACGTGATGGAGTTGGGAGGGAGATGATGCAGTTGAGCCCCAAAGAAATCCAAGAAAGACCGGAAGAATGGATGAGTCGGGAGCGAAAACCCTCAGTCAATATGAGTAGTGAGGAGTACTCGTTCACCTCCGCGTGGCGCAGGCCCGACCTCTCCCTTCTCCGGCAGCCGCCAGCTCCCCGGGGCGAGGAGGCCTTGGTTCTCGTACTCCTTCAATCGGCTGGCGGCGACTCGGGGCGCCAACCACTCGCCCTGGACGAAACCAACCGAGCCGCCCGCGCTCGAGAAGGAGTCGCGCGAAGCTTTCTTTGCCTTCTCAGCATTGGTGGTGGAGTTCCTTGACATCTCCGGCAAGGATTGGTGGCTAATCGGTAGCCCGATGGTACTCGCGGAGCTAGCGGTGGAGCTACTGTGGAGATCGGGAGGAGAAAGAGAGGATATCTTATCCTTACCTCCCCCCGGTCCTCTTTTTATACCCCTGTTCAGCTGATTTCTAGTTGTTGGATTTGGAAAGCTCGCACAATCAACGGACGAGGCCAGATCCGCCAAATCTTCAGGGCAGAGTAGTGGGGATGTGTGGCGAAATTGGCGGCGCGGAAATCGAGGCGCCGCGGCCACATCCTCCAAGCCTCTGACACAACCGTCATCATCACGGGCGCGTGCTTCCCCGTGATTTCGAAATCGCCGGAGATTTCGCGACGCCGCGTTTCGAGTGGACTCCGTGTTCGCTCGAGCGTTCCGACGCCCCAAATATTACCGAGTGGCTGATGACTGGTCGAACTTCCACCGAGTGGACAAAGTCTCATTAAGCACTCGGATTGATCTCCGAACAGTCATGAAACCTCCGAATGAGGATCAGACGAAAGTTCCAATTACAACACCAAGCTCAAGGACCATCTCTCCCGAGAGTTGATCTACACTGAACCGAGTGACTCAGACAGTCCGGGCTGTGAGATCCACTCGGAAAACACCAAACCTTGAATCAATTGCGTCTCGTACTCCGAGCGAGAAACGACTCGATCTGTTTGAAAACGTCCCTGAGACGGTTCCAGCATCACGACATGCGGATCACTCGGTCCCCTGAGACTCAATCGATTCGGGGGCTACTGACGAGGTCACCTACCCTAGGTAGGGTCACATACCTCTATTCTAGGACACCCCTGGGGTCCTACAAGTTCATGGAAGTCCTTGGTTCACCTCGACTCTCGGATGAATGCACAAGCGGCACTCTGCCTCTAGAAAGTCACTCGGACGTCACTCATCACTCGGCGCCTTTTGTAGCACTCGGATAGGAAGGAGCAGGACCGTCGTGGGAGAGGCAACGTTCGAGGGACTTAATACACCTTAAGTATTGTAAAGACCACGTTACCTGTAACAGTTGTAGTTAACTTAGCAATTTCTAGTAACCCCCGTAGTTACTGGCATTAATGGCCCTAGTGATGGCGCTCGGTTGATGACGGCATACTCTATATAAGCCTCCCTCCGACGCTAGAGTAAGGGTTACGAACTCTCTGTAATCAGATACCCATACAAGGAAAACACATAGCCCCAGGGCTCGAGACGTAGGACTGTTACCACTTCCGAGTGGGGTCCGAACTCGTAAATTCCGAGTGTGACATTTATTCCGTAGCTAGGCTTCCCCCTACTCATTCGTACCCCCAGTACTATTGTCAGGATTACTCCCATGACAGTATGCCATTGTGAATAATTTGCCATGATATTATCTAGCAATTTAGTAGCTTCACCCAAAGTAATCTCCACAAAAGTAGCACCCGCAGCGGAATCTAAAAGATTTCTAGAGACAAAATTCAACCCCGCATAAATTTTTTGTATGATCATCCAAAGATTTACACCATGAGTAGGACAATTTCTTAGCATCAACTTCATTCTTTCCCAAGATTGTGCAACATGTTCATGCTCAAGTTGCTTAAAATTCATGATTTGTGTCCTAAGGGAAATAATTTTCACTGGTGGAAAATACTTAGTGATTGACGAGGTCACCTACCCTAGGTAGGGTCAAATACCTCTATTCTAGGACACCCCTGGGGTCCTACAAGTTCATGGAAGTCCTTGGTTCATCTTGACTCTCGGATGAATGCACAAGCGGCACTCTGCCTCTAGAAAGTCACTCGGACGTCACTCATCACTCGGCGCCTTTTGTTGCACTCGGATAGGAAGGAGCAGGACCGTCGTGGGAGAGGCAACGTTCGAGGGACTTAATACGCCTTAAGTATTGTAAAGACCACATTACCTGTAACAGTTGTAGTTAACTTAGCAATTTCTAGTAACCCCCGCAGTTACTGGCATTAATGGCCCTAGTGATGGCGCTCGGTTGATGACGGCATACTCTATATAAGCCTCCCTCCGACGCTAGAGTAAGGGTTACGAACTCTCTGTAATCAGATACCCATACAAGGAAAACACATAGCCCCAGGGCTCGAGACGTAGGACTGTTACCACTTCCGAGTGGGGTCCGAACTCATAAATTCCGAGTGTGACATTTATTCCGTAGCTAGGCTTCCCCCTACTCATTCGTACCCCCAGTACTATTGTCAGGATTACTCCCATGACAGTATGCCATTGTGAATAATTTGCCATGATATTATCTAGCAATTTAGTAGCTTCACCCAAAGTAATCTCCATAAAAGTAGCACCCGCAGCGGAATCTAAAAGATTTCTAGAGACAAAATTCAACCCCGCATAAATTTTTTGTATGATCATCCAAAGATTTAAACCATGAGTAGGAAAATTTCTTAGCATCAACTTCATTCTTTCCCAAGATTGTGCAACATGTTCATGCTCAAGTTGCTTAAAATTCATGATTTGTGTCCTAAGGGAAATAATTTTCACTGGTGGAAAATACTTAGTGATTGACGAGGTCACCTACCCTAGGTAGGGTCACATACCTCTATTCTAGGACACCCCTGGGGTCCTACAAGTTCATGGAAGTCCTTGGTTCACCTTGACTCTCGGATGAATGCACAAGCGGCACTCGGCCTCTAGAAAGTCACTCGGACGTCACTCATCACTCGGCGCCTTTCATAGCACTCGGATAGGAAGGAGCAGGACCGTCATGGGAGAGGCAATGTTCGAGGGACTTAATACGCTTTAAGTATTGTAAAGACCACATTACCTGTAACAGCTGTAGTTAACTTAGCAGTTTCTAGTAACCCCCGCAGTTACTGGCACTAATGGCCCTAGTGATGGCGCTCGGTTGATGATGGCGCACTCTATATAAGCCTCCCTCCGATGCGAGAGCAAGGGTTACGAACTCTCTATAATCAGGTACCCATACAAGGAAAACACATAGCCCCAGGGCTCGAGACGTAGGACTGTTACCACTTCCGAGCGCGGTCCGAACTCGTAAATTCCGAGTGTGACACTTATTCCGTAGCTAGGCTTCCCCCTACTCATTCGTACCCCCAGTACTATTGTCAGGATTACTCCCACGACCTTATGCCGTTGTGAATAATTTTCCATGATATTATCTAGCAATTTAGTAGCTTCACCCAAAGTAATCTCCATAAAAGTACCACCCTCGGCGGAATCTAAAAGATTTCTAGAGACAAAATTCAACCCCGCATAAATTTTTTGTATGATCATCCAAAGATTTAAACCATGAGTAGGACAATTTCTTAGCATCAACTACATTCTTTCCCAAGATTGTGCAACATGTTCATGCTCAAGTTGCTTAAAATTCATGATTTGTGTCCTAAGGGAAATAATTTTCACGGGCGGAAAATACTTAGTGATTGACGAGGTCACCTACCCTAGGTAGGGTCACATACCTCTATTCTAGGACACCCCTGGGGTCCTGCAAGTTCATGGAAGTCCTTGGTTCACCTCGACTCTCGGATGAATGCACAAGCGGCACTCGGCCTCTAGAAAGTCACTCGGACGTCACTCATCACTCGGCGCCTTTCGTAGCACTCGGATAGGAAGGAGCAGCACCGTCATGGGAGAGGCAACGTTCGAGGGACTTAATACGCCTTAAGTATTGTAAAGACCACGTTACCTGTAACAGTTGTAGTTAACTTAGGAGTTTCTAGTATTCCCCATAGTTACTGGCATTAATGGCCCTAGTGATGGCGCTCGGTTGATGACGGCGCACTCTATATAAGCCTCCCTCTGACGCCAGAGCAAGGGTTACGAACTCTCTGTAATCAGATACCCATACAAGGAAAACACATAGCCCTAGGGCTCGAGATGTAGGACTGTTACCACTTCCGAGTGGGGTCCGAACTCGTAAATTACGAGTGTGACACTTATTCCGTAGCTAGGATTCCCCCCTACTCATTCGTACCCCCAGTACTATTGTCAGGATTACTCCCACCACAGTTGTCGCCCACCGTGGGGCGGAGGGTCTAGCGAATTCCGGCGTAAATGGATTCAAGCTTTTTCTCATTCACCATGTTGGCACTCGGCGGTGAGATTCTCTTCGGCACCTTGTGTTTCGTCGCCGACGGTTCTGCTTGGTTGCACAAGGCACCGCTAGATCCTGACTCGTTCCCTGCACGGGGAGCGTCACACTTCAGCGCCGCAGCCCACGGTGTCCTCCTGCGGCAGCCATCGGAGCCTTACGGCTCCTCGTCCGTTCTCGGCTCTGGGAGTCACCGCAAGCGCTCCGGGCGCTCTCGGTGGCAACGGTGGGTCGAGCATGCCATGGCTCGTCAGTCGGCGGTCGCCCAAGTGGCTGTGATCGACTCCGACGAGCCCACCATCGATTTGTTCCCTTCTTCGGGGGACGAATTATCCGACGAGTTGGAATTTGGAAGTAGCGGAGACGCCGCAGAAGTAATGATGGCCAACACCACCAACAATGGGCCTCCGGGGTACTCTGGGGGTGGTCCACATAGTCGCGACTGCGATCGTCACGTGGGCGACACAAGCGGCTATGTTCCCCGGCCTCTCACTCGGGAGTAGTGGGAAGACAGGAGGTGGACAGACGATGAAGTTCTCCTCACTCCGATCACAGGGACCGCTCCGGAGGAGTTGTCTCTGGAGGCTACGCGCTTGGCCACTTTGGCCGAGCGTGAGCGACTCGAGCGTCTCCAGCAGTCGCTTGACGAGCGAGCAGCATGGGACAGACCGAGTTCCAGCAACCTGAGGCGTCCGCTGTTCCAGATCAGTCGACCCCCCAAAGTCCCAGTGATGCGCACACCGATAGAGAACCTGGATGTGGCCACTCGGATTGCTGAATCTATTCAGCCGTCTGGGTCGACAGCTAGCGAGGGTATTCGGCAGATCAAAGCTCTGCTGAAGACCGCACTGAAGCAAAATTCAAAAGTTTCGCAGTCGTCACTGCAGATTCACGGACGGTATGTGCAGGCGGACACAGTGCAGTCTGCTCACAGTCCTCACGTGCACGGAAAACGCATTTGCTTTCCTCCTCCTCCGAGATGTCTGTACGGGGGGCGTTGGCGAGATGAACGCGACGTCAGTCGGACCCCTCCTTCGAGAGGGGACTCATACGGCAAGCGTCCATTCGATGATGGCCGCCACTACGGGGAAGATCGTAATCGGACTCCCCCTCGACCCCGTGGCTACGAGGGACCTGGCCGGTGGCCTCCGCTGCTCAACGCCAGGTCTACCATCACACAAAAGATGGTGGATAGGAACCGAGTGATCAGAGACCGAGTGAGCGGTTAGGGAACATCATGTCTCGAGTGCTTCTGCAGGTATATCCGAGAAGCCGAAATACCCCCCAATTACCGTTTAGCGACTGGGATCGGAAAGTTCAACGGCAAATCCAAGCCGGAGACCTGGCTTGAAGATTACCGAGTGGCTGTTCAGATTGGGGGTGGTGACGATTTCGTGGTCATGAAACACCTCCCCCTCATGCTGGAAGGATCTGCACGGGCGTGGTTGAATCAGTTACCTCCCAGTATCATCTATTGCTGGGAGGATCTGGCCCAAGTGTTCATCAAGACGTTTGAAGGCACATACAAGCGTCTGGGTGGTTTGACTAAGTTGCAGCACAAGTTGATTGGTTTGGCTAGGATAAAAATTCATCGGCAAATTGTAATGTTGTTGCATGGGAGGTGCCGATGAAATAGGTAAAGTTGGATTAGGTTTTTCTGGGCTACTGGATACACCAACATTACCACTAGATGACGGCGGCATATTTTTTTGAGCATTGGTATTTGCCACGAAAGAATTGTACGCCATCACATTACCCTTACTAACAAGACTTTCAATCACAGCCAGTTGCTCAGGAGAAAAAACTTTGCTCACAGTGATTTCATCTTGTTCATCAATGGGAGGAGGTAACCTGATTTCTCCAATCGGAGTGATGTTGCCTTGGCGGTCCTTCTTGAAACTTGAAAGAAACGCCTCCAAATCCTCCTCCTCGCGCTTCTTCTTGAGCTCCTCAAAAGCCTCTTCACGCTGTTTCTTGAGCGCTTCGTAGGCCTGGCGATGTTCCTCCGATAGCTCATCAAGACCGGGCTTAATGATGTTATCGGCGCTAACTTCTGAGGGCTGGGGAAGATTTGACATGGTTGATGATGATTCTTGATCTTTCGTCCCCAGCGGAGTCGCCAAAAAGTGTGTTGACACACGAACACGTCACGTGTACCCTCGTCGCCGGGGGTGATGCACCGCAGCTCACGTCGAAGGAGACCCGTCCGGAAGCGCGGTACGCAAGCAGTCCGGCGGGCACTTTTATAGACCCGAAACCCCACACGCCCGGGAGGGACCCCGTCAGGGAATGCGGCGGCTATGCGCTGCCCTAGGTCGATTCGCTCGCCCCTAGGGCCTCGAGGATCGCCGCACTTCAATACGAAGAACGAGAAGAAAGATACAAGGGAGAGGGATAAAAGTAGGGTAAAAAGATGTAGATTGATTTGTTCGATTGTGTGTTGTTCAATCGGCCGTCACCCCCAACATATATAAGAGGCGGCTGGACTTCCCGTACAAGCAAAGGATTCATCTAGGCTTTCCTTACAAGAAAATTACATCAATTCACGTCCTAGAGTCCTAGTTCTGGTCCCGCTCGGATTCAGCCAGAATCTGGTCCAATCTTCTGTCTTGCTCCTTGCGTGGGCCGTGGAATCTGCACACGACCTCCGATGGAGATGGTCCAAACACGAATTTTGTGCGCTTCGACGAGGACAATAATCCGTATGTTGATCACTTTTCCAAATAAGGCCATCTTGAATACTAAACGGGGTCATCTTTAATTTCGAGTCGGACTCGGTTATGTAGCTGACTGGACCGTCCGACTCTTGTAGCGTCTCTGCAGGTCGTATACTATGTCGGATGATGATGACTCCAAAAGGAAAGTTGACCGTTTCGACGTTACGAACAACTTTCATGTTGAACACTTTTTCATCTGAGGCCATCTAGATAATTATTTGAGCCCATCTTCAGCTTCTGGTCGGATTTGACAGTTTCCACCCCGGCAAGCGTTTCCCGGCAAGCACCCCGGCAAGCTTCACCCCGGCAAGGTTTCCATCCCGGCAAGCTTTCACCCCGGCAAGGTTTCCATCCCGGCAAGATTTCCCCGGCAAGGTTTCTATCCCGGCAAGCTTTCACCCCGGCAAGGTTTCCATCCCGGCAAGATTTCCCCGGCAAGCTTTCTATCCCGGCAAGCTTTCTGACTGTACCTTACGGGTCTTTTTTGAGGCAGTAAACGACCTCGGATGATGATGACTCCAAAAGCAAAGTTGACCGTTTCGACGAGATAAACAACTTTCATGTTGAACGTTTTTCGATCCGAGGCCATCTTGAAGGGCTAATTGCTCACGCATTGCATCAGACACCCATCAGACATGTGTCTGATGGGGCGCGCGATATTTCGCCTCTTGACAGGGCTGCATTTAGATAGCTCTAACTTTTGCATACGAACTCGGATTGAGACGATTTTTATATGAAAATTGACCGATTCGACGAGACGAAGACAATTCATGTAAAAAGTTTTCTCATATGAGATCATCTTGAGGGCGTAATCAGCCGAATAGTGTTCTGGATACAAAATCCCAGTACTTCGAACACAACTTCGGCCTTAGAGATGAGATCGGATGGCTATGGCCCAAACTTCAAAGTTTCTCCTTTTGATGATACAGAACTTTCTCACTTTGAGTACTTTTCCATTTGAGGCCTTCTTAATTGTGTTTTGGCTTCGTGCCAAAAACTGGTGCCAACAAGTCGGAACAAACTTTCAAGGTGCAAAGGCATGTGTGTTATATTTCAGAAGTCTTGACTCCCTCCAAGCAAAGGTATCCGCATTACCAAAAGTTGGTTTATGGCATTTACCTCACCGTCAAGAAGGTAGCTCATTACTTTCAAGAGCATTCGGTCATAGTTATTAGTGACGCTCCTCTTTCGGAAATCCTCAATAATAGAGACGCTACTGGCCGAGTGGCAAAGTGGGCGATTGAACTCCTTCCGTTGGAGATCAATTTTAAAGCTAAGAAGGCAATCAAGTCGCAAGCCCTAGTTGATTTTCTGGCCGAGTGGATTGAACAGGAACAGCCAGCGCCGAGTATCCCTAAACACTGGACCATGTTCTTTGATGGATCTAAGATGCTCCAAGGATCCGGAGCTGGGGTAGTTCTCGTTTCCCCCAGAGGAGACCGACTGAGCTACGTCCTACAGATTCATTTCGATTCATCCAATAATGAGGCCGAGTACGAAGCACTCCTCTATGGACTCCGAATGGCAATCGCACTAGGCATTCGGCACTTGATGGTATTCGGAGATTCGGACCTTGTTGTCAACTAGGTGATGAAGGAGTGGGACATAAGGAGTCCTGCCATGACTGGATATTGCAATGCAGTCCGAAAATTAGAGAAGAACTTCCACGGTCTAGAGCTGCATCATATCCCCCGAGTGAAAAATCGGGCAGCTGATGACCTGGCTAAAATAGGCTCCACTCGGAAAGTCGTGCCGAAAGATGTTTTCCATGAACACCTTCATTCCCCTTCGGTTAAAGAAGATCCTTTCACCGAAGAGCCCCCACAAGCAGTCGGTCCTTCAAATCCGACTGAAGTAGACATCCCAGCTGTAGTGGATCTCGTCCAAGAGATGTTGGTCATCACTCCCGAGTGGACCCAACCGTATTTAGCGTACTTGCTCAGGCAAGAGCTCCCCTGAAGATGAAGAGGAAGCCCGACGGATCGTCTGACGATCCAAATCCTTTGAAGTGATGGGAGATTAGCTATACAAAAAAAAAGCACTACTGGCGTGGCTCAGAGATGCATATCCCAGAAGAAGGATTACAAATCATGCATGACATTCATTCAGGAACCTGCGGTCATCATGCTTCCTCTCGGACATTGGTCGCAAAGGCATTCCGTGCAGGTTTTTATTGGCCCCGAGCCAATGCAGCAGCGAAGGACATGGTAGATCTTTGTGTTGGATGCCAGTTCTTCAAGAATCAGTCACACAAGCCAGCATCCGCTCTGAAGACTATCCCGCTCACCTGGCCATTTGTCGTCTGGGGACTGGACATGGTCGGTCCTCTACGGACAGGGTCGAGTGGTTTTACCCACCTGTTGGTCGTTGTGGATAAGTTCACCAACTGGATTGAGGCAAAGCCCATCAAAAGTTTGGATTCAGCTACAGCTGTCAGTTTCATTCGGCAGATCATATTCAGATTCGGAGTCCCTCATGACATCCTCACAAATAATGGGAAGAATTTCGATTCGGATGAATTCCGCAAGTTTTGTTACTCTCAAGGTACTCGGGTCAATTATGCTTCCATAGCTCACCCGCAGTCGAACGGACAGACAGAACAACCAAACGGAATGATTCTTCAAGGATTGAAACCCCGATTGATGAGAGACCTGGAGATCGATGCTGGTGCGTGGGTCGAGGAATTACCTTCTGTCTTGTAGGGCATTCGGATGACCCCGAATCGTTCCACCAAGTGCACTCCTTTCTTCATGGTATACGGATCCGAAGCTATTTTGCCGAGTGACATTCGCCACAACGCTCCCCGAGTGGAGCTCTATAACGAAGACGAAGCCGAAGTGGCGCGCCGGGACGGCCTTGACCTTTTGGAAGAGGAAAGAGAGCAAGCACTGATCAGGTCAACGCTTTACCAGCAAGACTTGAGGCGTCTCTATGACAGACTATTTAGAAGGAGTGCTTTCCAGGAAGGTGACCTCGTCCTCCGACTGGATCAGCAGAAGCCACACAAGCTAGCGCCTTTGTGGCAGGGGCCCTTTGTCATCTCCAAAGTTCTGAACAATGGAGCTTATCGGTTGTACAACATTGTTGACGATAAGGAAGAGCCCCGAGCGTGGAACGCGGATCTGCTCCGCAAATTCTATACCTAGTGATAAGACACTCTGCCATCTTTGTAATGCACTTCCGAGTGAACCCGATGAATAAAGTATCTACTTTCTCATTTCTTTGTTCAAACATATTTGTTACTCATTCGTTTTCACCACCCCCACTGGGTGTGCGGATTCGCTTAGCTGCGACCCCGTATCGCCTAAGTTAGAAACTACTCCGAGTGAGGGTTTCATCCACACTCGGGGATTTAGTTGCGATCTAGTTTCGCCCAAGTTAAAAACTACTCTGAGTGAGGGTTTCATCCACACTCGGGGGCTTAGCTGTGATCCAGTATCGCCTAAGTTAAAACCTACTCCGAGTGAGGATTTCATCCACACTCGGGGGCTTAGCTGCGATCCAGTATCGCCTAAGTTAAAAACTACTCCGAGTGAGGATTTCATCCACACTCGGGGGCTTAGCTGCGATCCTGTATCGCCTAAGTTAGAAACTACTCCGAGTGAGGGTTTCATCCACACTCGGGGACTTAGCTACGATCCAGTATCGCCTAAGTTAAAAACTATTCCGAGTGAGGGTTTCATCTAAACTCGGGGGCTTAGCTGCGATCCAGTATCGCCTAAGTTAAAAACTACTCCAAGTGAGGATTTCATCCACACTCGGGGGCTTAGCTACGATCATGTATCGCCTAAGTTAAAAACTACTCCGAGTGAGGATTTCATCCACACTCGGGGGCTTAGCTGCGATCCAGTATCGCCTAAGTTAAAATCTACTCCGAGTGAGGATTTCATCCACACTCGGGGGCTTAGCTTCGATCCTGTATCGCCTAAGTTAAAAACTACTTCGAGTGAGGATTTCATCCACACTCGGGGGCTTAGCTGCGATCCTGTATCGCCTAAGTTAAAAACTACTCCGAGTGAGGATTTGATACGTCTCCATCGTATCTACTTTTCCAAACTCTTTTGCCCTTGTTTTGGACTCTAATTTGCATGATTTGAATGAAACTAACCCGGACTGACGTTGTTTTCAGCAGAATTGCCTTGGTGTTATTTTTGTGTAGAAATAAAAGTTCTCGGATTGACCTAAAAATTTACGGAGAATATTTTTGGAATTAATAAAAAATACTGGCGAAAGAATCAACCGGAGGGGGTCCACCACCTGGTCACAAGCCAGGGGGCGCGCCACCCCTAGGGCGCGCCCCCTGTCTTGGGGGCCCCCTGGAGCTCCTCCGACCTCAATTCCAACTCTATATATTCCTATTCATGGAGAAAAAAATCAGAGAGAAGAGTTCATCGCGTTTCACGATACGGAGCCGCCGCCACCTCCTGTTCTTCCTCGGGAGGGCAGATCTGGGGTCCGTTTTGGGCTCCGGAGAGGGGAAATCGACGCCGTCGTCATCACTAACCGTCCTTCATCACCAATTTCATGATGCTCTCCGCCGTTCGTGAGTAATTCCATCGTAGGCTTGCTGGACGGTGATGGATTGGATGAGATTTACTATGTAATTGAGTTAGTTTGGTTAGGGTTTGATCCCTAGTATCCACTATGTTCTGAGAATGATGTTGCTATGACTTTGCTATGCTTAATGCTTGTCACTAGGGCCCGAGTGCCATGATTTCAGATCTGAACCTATTATGTTTTCATGAATATATATGTGTTCTTGATCCTATCTTGCAAGTTGTAGACACCTATTACGAGTTATGATCCGCATCCCCCACGGTGACAATAACTGGGATTCTTTTCGGTGATTACCGTAGTTTGAGGAGTTCATGTATTCACTAAGTGCTAATGCTTTGGTCCGGTTTTCTATTAAAAGGAGGCCTTAATATCCCTTAGTTTCCATTAGGACCCCGCTGCCACGGGAGGGTAGGACAAAAGATGTCATGCAAGTTCTTTTCTATAAGCACGTATGACTATATATGGAATACATGCCTACATTATATTGATGAATTGGAGCTAGTTCTGTGTCACCCTATGTTATGACTGTTGCATGATGAATGCCATCCGACATAATTATCCATCACTGATCCGTTGCCTACGAGCTTTTCATACATTGATCTTTGCTAAGTTACTTCTCCGTTGCTACTATTACAATCACTACAAAACTGCTATTGTCACGTTTGCCATCGTTACCGTTACTTCCATACTATTTTGCTACTGAATACTTTGCTGCAGATATTAAGTCTTTCATGTGTGGTTCAATTGACAACTCAGCTGCTAATACTCGAGAATATTCTTTGGCTCCCCTTGTGTCGAATCAATAAATTTGGGTTGAATACTCTACCCTCGAAAATTGTTGCGATCCCCTATACTTGTGGGTTATCAGGATTTCATCCACACTCGGGGGCTTAGCTACGATCCTGTATCGCCTAAGTTAAAAACTACTCCGAGTGAGGATTTCATCCACACTCGGGGACTTAGCTACGATCCTGTATCGCCTAAGTTAAAAACTACTCCGAGTGAGGATTTCATCCACACTCGGGGGCTTAGCTGCGATCCAGTATCGCCTAAGTTAAAAACTACTTCGAGTGAGGATTTCATCCACAGTCGGGGGCTTAGCTGCGATCCTGTATCGCCTAAGTTAAAAGCTACTCCGAGTGAGGATTTCATCCACACTTGGGGGCATAGCTGTGATCCTGTATTGCCTAAGTTAAAAACTACTCCGAGTGAGGATTTCATCCACACTCGGGGGCTTAGCTGCGATCCTGTATTGCCTAAGTTAAAAACTACTCCGAGTGAGGATTTCATCCACACTCGGGGGCTTAGCTGCGATCCTGTATCGCCTAAGTTAAAAACTACTCCGAGTGAGGATTTCATCCACACTCGGGGGCTTAGCTGCGATCCAGTATCGCCTAAGTTAAAAACTACTCCGAGTGAGGATTTCATCCACACTCGGGGGCTTAGCTGCGATCCAGTATTGCCTAAGTAAAAAACTACTCCGAGTGAGGATTTCGTCCACACTCGGGGGCTTAGCTACGATCCTGTATCGCCTAAGTTAAAAACTACTCCGAGTGAGGATTTCATCCACACTCGGGGGCTTAGGTGCGATCCTGTATCGCCTAAGTTAAACACTACTCCGAGTGAGGATTTCATCCACACTCGGGGGCTTAGCTGCGATCTTGTATCGCCTAAGTTAAAAACTACTCCGAGTGAGGACTTCATCCACACTCGGGGACTTAGCTGCGATTCCATGTCGCCTAAGTTAAAAATCCGCATTCGGCAAAAATTCAAACAAGCATCTAAAATGATCAAGCAAAGGCTTTCAAATGTCATGAAGTTCAAAGCAAAAGTGCAGATAAGTGGAGCCGCTAAGTCACGGCGAAATTATCGGTGCAGGATCACTCGGCATTTTGAGGCAAATGTAATTTAATGTTTTTTCCCGACGATCAGTCGGATGATGGTGGAGATGATGCATCAGTGAAGGTGTCCAAGTCGATGACGTCCGCAATCCGAGTGGCGGCCGGCAAGAAAGTCTCCATGAAGTTGTCAATCTTGGCATTCTTCTTGTTGACGACCTTCAGTGACTTCAGTTTTTCCTCATCCACGCCTCTGCAGTGCACACGAACAAGCGAAAGAGCGATGTCTGTCCCGGCCCGAGCTGCAGATTTCTTCCATAACTGGACTCGGCGCGGCACATCCTTCAGACGATTGATGAGGACGTCCAAATCACTCGGGAGCTCTTCCTTAGGGCCGGTCTCCTTGTCGATCTCCTTGGCGGCTTCATGCAGACGGTTGAGCAAATGGGCTGCCTCCATGGTGCGCTCGTCTAGGCAAAGCAACGCAAGTGCTGCACTATCACGGAGGAGTCCAGCACTCGGATCCAGTTCCTTCTCGATCTTGGAAGTTTCTTCTTCCTCATCCGTGCACAGATCTAATAGACATTCGGGTGGCAAAAAATAAGAGGGGGAGCAAGATAAGTTGGAAAGGCATTAAGTTTGACTGGGCCGAGTATGTACCTTTGAGCCTCTTGTTCATTTCGCCACAATAGTCCTCCACAAGCTTCTCAAGCTCGGCCTTCTTGGCCGAGACGCCCTTCAGCTTTGCTTCGGCTTCAACAGCTTCCAGGGTGCTCCTCTTGGCGACATCCTCCAACGTCTTCTTTTCTTCCTCCCACTTCCCGAATGCCTTCAGTTTGTCCTCCGCCTCCTTGCCTTTCCGACTAGCTTCCTTCTGGGAAAGTGCCAGATCATTGTGCTTCTTCTCCAAGGCGGTCTTCATGGTCTCTATAGAAATGGAAACCTGCAGTCTCTTAGCAGGCTGGAGATTTTCACTACATACATCTGGCGGAGTATTTTTAGTCGGACAGTGAAAAGGATCGAACTCAAAGTAGGCGGTCAAAATCTGATTACCTCCAAGTGTCTGTTTCTCCTGCTCTAGACATGCACATTTGGCCTTCTTAGCCTCGAGGTTGTGACGCGGCTCCTGCACCTCCTCTTCAAGAGTTTTATAGTGAGATCCGATCTCGCACACACCCTACGTACGACGACAACAATAGCAAAGAGTATCAGAGCTGGCAATCGGATACAGTGTAGAGGTAAAATAGCATTCGGATTTTGAGATTGTCGCCGACTGCTTCAGTCGACGGCAGCCTCGGGGACTACACCCACTGGGTTCGCACAGCGCGCGCCCAGTGGATAACTACAGGTTCTACACCCCGACGGTGAACGTCGAGAGGCTCTGGTCCATGGACCATCACCGCATCCTCTTCGACAACTATCTAATCATTCGGATCCTATTACCTACAACATTCGGATTCTGAGACTGTCGCCGACTGCTTCAGTCGACGGCAGCCTCGGGGACTACACCCACTGGGTTCGCTCAGCGCGCCCCCAGTGAAGAACTACAGGTTCTACACCCCGACGGTGAACGTCGAGAGGCTCTGGTCCATGGACAATCACCACATCCTCTTCGACAAGTATCTCATCATACGGATCCTATTACCTACAACATTCGGGTTTTGAGACTGTCACCGACTGCTTCAGTCGACGGCAGCCTCGGGGACTACACCCAGTGGGTTCGCTCGGCGCGGCCCCACTGGAGAACTACCGGTTTTGCACCCCGACGGTCAACGTCGAGAGGCTCTGGTCCATGGACCATCACCGCATCCTCTTCAACAAGTATCTCGTCATTCGGATCCTACTACCTACAACATTCGGATGCTGAGACTGTCGCCGACTGCTTCAGTCGACGGCAGCCTCGGGGACTACACCCAGTGGGTTCGCTCAGCGCGCCCCCACTGGAGAACTACCGGTTCTACACCCCGACGGTCAACGTCGAGAGGCTCTGGTCCATGGACCATCACCGCATCCTCTTCGACAAGTATCTCGTCATTCGGATCCTACTACATTCAATATTCGGATTCTGACACTGTCGCCGACTACTTCAGTCGACGGCAGCCTCGGGGACTACACCCAGTGGGTTCGCTCAGTGCGCCCCCATTAGAGAACTACCAGTTCTACACCCCGACTGTCAACGTCGAGAGGCTCTGGTACATGGACCATCACCGCATACTCATCGACAAGTATCTCATCATTCGGATTCTACTACCTAAAACACCCAGTAGGTGTGCCCCACCCAGTGGGCGTGCCCTCACTCCTGACGTAAACTCACTCGGGACTCCAACTTTACATAAACTCACTCAGTATTCTACAGGATTCTGAAAGCATCCCCAACGCAAATATTATGTCTAAAGAAGGTACTTACGAGAGTACTTACTCGGACAGTGTCCACCAAAGCCTCGCCAGCATCGCGGGCCTCCTTCAGCTTGTCGTTCATCAACTTTAGTTGGATCAATGCCTCCTTGCTCGCTCCCACCTGGTCCTCCGAGACGCGTTGCAGACCGACGTTGCTGGTCACAAGGGGAGTTGGAGGGGGAGTTCCGAGTGCTGATCTTGCCCTTGAAGAGGTCCCTCGGGCCTGAGGCAGCCCCTGGACAGGCGAGACATCTCGCATCATGACGTCCAAGTCAACTGCAGGATTTGGCAAGTCAACTTTTTCGTCTGCGTCAATCTGGATCACCTGACACGGCTCTGTAAACAAGCAACATTCATTCGGAAGTGAGCCGAGAGGAGAGACTAAAGACCCAGAATTCGTAAATAGACAAAGCAGAGTGATACCTTTTGAGGTTGCTGCATCAGTTTCAGCTTTGTCCTTCCCTAGCGAGACAGATGAAGTGTCGGCCTTACATCAAAGTCATTCGGATTGTTTATCTCTATCGGCTAATCACTTGAAACAGCAATCGGCATGAAGACACTTACATGGAGTCCACCGGCACGTTCATCTTGGTCTTGGGCAGCGCCGCCTTCCGGGGTTTGCTCATGGTGATCTTCGTCTGCTTCCCAGTCTTCTCCGGAGATGCGACAGTATCGCTACGCCCATGCTTTGAAGTGCGAGAGTGAGGGATGCTCGCGGAAGGCTTGGTGGCACCCGGGCCACCCGTATGGCCTCCATGGACTCCAGGGTCCTGACGGGCCTTGGAACGGGGCCTCGGGAACTACCTCTTCTGAAGGGGAAGATTCCGCCTCGTCCCCCAGGTCAGACTCCTCCTCGTCCTCTTCATCGCCGCTTTCCTCTTCAGACTCTTATTCACCGCCTGAGTCGCCACGATGCTCGTTGTCGCTAGCCACGTCAGCAGTCGCTTTGGCACCAGCGGGAATCAAGCTCTCCATGTTCGTGTAACCCTGTTGAAATGGAGGTTGCAATGATCAAAATTTGTCGAAGGAAAATCACATCACTCGGAAAATCACATCATTCGGAGTTTACCTCACTCGGCAGGTGATCGGCCGAGTACGGCGGCACGAGCCTCGACCCCCTGGGGTTGTCCCAAGCTGGAGTTATGGCCTTAAGTTTGTTCGCCACTGCCTCGACGCTGAGCTCTTCGGGCTGCGTGCGAGTGACATCACTCGGACCCGAGTACTGCCACATGGGGTGGGCTCTGGCCTGAAGTGGCTGGATCCTTCTTTGGAAAAAGACTTCTAGCAAATCTAGCCTGTTGACGCCCAGGTTCACTAGAGCTACCAGTGCGATCACAAGCAAATCTATGTCGACCTTTTCCTCCTTGGACACGATCAGCTTTGGAAGCTGCTGAATGCATTCGGTAGAATATGGAGGGAGGCCCAACTGACCTTCACCGACTGAGACATCGTTGCAGTAAAACCAGGTGGATTGCCAACCCTTGACTGTATCAGGAAAGTTTAGTGTGGGGAAGCTACCTTTGCCTCTCAACTGGATCCCTAAACCCCCGCACAACTGAGCTACATTCGTTTTCTCTTCCGAGAGAGCGGTTTTCTTCACCGTCATCATTCGGCAAGTGAACAAGTGTTTGAAAAAGCCCCAACGCGGGTGACAGCCAAGGGAATTCTCACAAAGAGAGACGAAAGTAGCTAAGTACGTGATGGAGTTGGGAGGGAGATGATGCAGTTGAGCCCCAAAGAAATCCAAGAAAGACCGGAAGAACGGATGAGGCGGGAGCGAAAACCCTCGGTCAATATGAGTAGTGAGGAGTACTCGTTCACCTCCGCGTGGCGCAGGCTCGACCTCTCCCTTCTCCGACAGACACCAGCTCCCCGGGGCGAGGAGGCCTTGGTTCTCGTACTCCTTCAATCGGCTGGCGGCGACTCGGGGCGCCAACCACTCGCCCTGGACGAAACCAGCCAAGCCGCCCATGCTCGAGGAGGAGTCGCACCAAGCTTTCTTCGCCTTCTCGGCCTTGGCAGTGGAGTTCCTCGACATCTCCGACAAGGATTAGCGGCGAATCGGCAGCCCGATGGTACTCGCGGAGCTAGCGGTGGAGCTACCGTGGAGATCGGGAGGAGAAAGAGAGGATATCTTCTCCTTCCTCCCCCGGTCCTCTTTTTATACCCCTATTCAGCTGATTTCCAGTCGTTGGATTTGGAAAGCTTTCGCAATCAACGAACGAGCCTAGATCCGCCAAATCTTCGGGGCAGAGTAGTGGGGACGTGTGGCAAAATTGGCGGCGCAGAAATCGAGGTGCCACGGCCACCTCCTCCACGCTTCTGACACAACTGTCATCATCACGCGCGCGCGCGCTTCCCCGCAATTTTGAAATCACCGGAGATTTCGCGATGCCGCATTTCGAATGGACTCTGTGTTCGCTCGAGCGTTCCGACGCGCCAAATTTTACCGAGTGGCTGATGACTGGTCAAACTTCCACCGAGTGGACAAAGTCTCATTAAGCACTCGGATTGATCTCCGAACACTCATGAAACCTCCGAATGAGGATCAGACGAAAGTTCCAATTACAACACCAAGCTCAAGGATCATCTCTCCCGAGAGCTGATCTACACTGAACCGAGTGACTCGGACAGTCCGGGCTGTGAGAGCCACTCGGAAGACACCAAACCTTGAATCAATTGCGGCTCGTACTCCGAGCAAGAAACGACTCGATCTGTTTGAAAACGTCCATGAGACGGTTCCAGCATCACGACATGCGGATCACTCGGTCCCCTGAGACTCAATCGATTCGGGGGCTACTGACGAGGTCACCTACCCTAGGTAGGGTCACATACCTCTATTCTAGGACACCCCTGGGGTCCTACAAGTTCATGGAAGTCCTTGGTTCACCTCGACTCTCGGATGAATGCACAAGCGGCACTCAGCCTCTAGAAAGTCTCTCGGAGGTCACTCATCACTCGGCGCCTTTTGTAGCAGACGGATAGGAAGGAGCAGGACCGTCGTCGGAGAGGCAATGTTCGAGGGACTTAATACGCCTTAAGTATTGTAAAGACCACGTTACCTGTAACAGCTGTAGTTAACTTAGTAGTTTCTAGTAACCCCCGTAGTTACTGGCATTAATGGCCCTAGTGATGGCGCTCGGTTGATGATGGCGCACTCTATATAAGCCTCCCTCCGACGCCAGAGCAAGGGTTATGAACTCTCTATAATCAGATACCCATACAAGGAAAACACATAGCCCCAGGGCTCGAGACGTAGGACTGTTACCACTTCCGAGTGGGGTCCGAACTCATAAATTCCGAGTGTGACACTTATTCCGTAGCTAGGCTTCCCCCTACTCATTCGTACCCCCAGTACTATTGTCAGGATTACTCCCATGACAATGATAAAAGCATCCTTGCACTTATTCTAAGAATCGATACTATTGCGAGGCAAAGAAGAAAACCAAATTTTTGCACGATCCCGCAAGGAGAAAGGAAATAACTTCAACTTCACTATATCATTGTCCACATCTTTGTTCTTTTGCATATCACACAATTCTACGAACGTGTTTAGATGGGATGCGGCATCCTCATTAGGATTACCGGCAAATTGATCTTTCATGACATGATTCAACAAAGCGGCATCAATATCACAAGATTCTGCACTAGTGGCGGGAGGAGCAATAGGCATACTAATAAAATCATTTTTATTAGTATTGGAAAAATCACACAACTTGGTGTTCTCTTGAGTCATCGTGACTACGCAAACAAGATTGCAAGCAAGGAAGAGATCCGGCAAGAAAAAGGCAAACGAAAAAGAGGGCGAATAAAACGGTAAATTGGTGAAGTGGGGGACAGGAAAACGAGAGGCAAATGGCAAATAATGAAATTGCAAGGAGATGAGATTTGTGATTAGGAACCTGGTAGATGATGATGGAGTCCCCTCGGCGCCTACTATAGGCACGTAGAAGAGACCGCTTCCTCCCCGGCAACGGCGCCAGAAATTCCCTCACTTATGAAACCAAGGTTATCGAACCAGTAGGAGGATCACCACCACCCAATAAGCAGCACCTGCACACAAACAAGAAATACTTGCAACCCGACGCGAAAGAGAGGTTGTCAATCTCACTACGGTAAAAAGATAGATTAGGTAGTGATTGATAGGAGAGATAGATCTCTCAAGAACACAAAATAAAAAGAGCAAATAAAATATGCAGCAATATGTTTTTGGGTTTTTGGTTTTTTAGATAGATCGGAAAGCAATATGTTGGAAAAGTAGACCCGAGGGCCGTAGGGTTCACTAGTGGTTTCTCTCATGAGTATAGCGCACGGTGGGTGAACAAATTACTGTTGGGCAATTGATAGAAAATCGAATAGTCATGACGATATCCAAGGCGATGATCATTATATAGGCATCACGTGCAAGATAGGTAGACCGACTCCTGCCTGCATCTACCTCTATTACTCCACACATCGACCGCTATCCAGCATGCATCTAGTGTATTAAGTGCATGGAAAACGGAGTAATGCAATAAGAACGATGACATGATTTAGAGAAGATCTATTCATGTAGGAATAGACCCCATCTTGTTATCCTTAATGGCAACAATACATGCATGTCTTGCTGCCCCTTCTGTCACTGGGAAAGAACACTGCAAGATCGAACCCATCACAAAGCACCTCTTCCCATGGCAAGAAAAAATGATCTAGTCGGCCTAACTAAACCAAAGATTCGAAGAAGAAATACGAGGCTATAAGTAATCATGTATATAAGCGATCAAAGAAGACTCAAATAATATTCATGGATAGAAACTGATCATGAACTCAAAATTCATCGGATCCCAACAAACACACCGCAAAAGTTTACATCAAATAGATCTCCAAGAGACCATTGTATTGAGAGTCATAAGAGAGAGAGAGAGGAAGACATCTAGATACTGCCTATGGACCCGTAGGTCTATGGTGGACTACTCACGCATCATTGGAGAGGCACCTATGAAGAAATGAACCCCTCCGTGATGGTGTTTAGATTGGATCTCAAGGTTCTGGAAGTTGCGGCGGCTGGAATTGTGTTTCGCCGACTCCCCTAGGGTTTTTGGAATATTTGGGAATTTATAGGCATCAGAGGCGGTGAAGAGGGGCCCCGGGGAGGGCACAACCCATCAGGGCGCGCCGGGGCCCCCCTAGCGCGCCCTGGTGGGTTGTGGTCTCCACGGCCCACCTCTCCGGCATTTCTTTGGCCTGCTGGGTGTCTTCTGGTCCAGAAAAACCTCCAAAAAGTTTCTTCGCGATTGGACTCCGTTTGATATTGATATTCTGCGAAGTAAAAAACAAGCAAAAACAGCAACTGGCACTTTGGCACTATGTCAATAGGTTAGTCCCAAAAAATGATATAAAGTTGTTATAAAATGATTGTAAAACATCCAAGAATGATAATATTTCAGCATGGAACAAGCAAAAATTATAGATACGTTGGAGACGTATCAGTTACTCCCTCCCATGGTGCAGCGAGGCCGCTGATGACGATTGATAACGGCGGCTAGGATGCAGGGGGGGGAGAGGATTGTGTGTAGCAAGAATGTTAAAACCAGGGCTCGGGCGGCATTAATAAAGGGCAGTTGGGACTTGAGAGGGAGGCGGGCGGCGGTTTAAAGGGATGACTCGCCTCCCGGTGAGTCGTCTGCGCGCCGGACTGCTGGCATGCGCACCGTCAATTCACATGCCTGACGACACGTCTCCCTGCGAAACTACGCAGCGAGCACGCCTCCCATCAATTCACACACCTACTCGCACGCATCCCGGTCAGCCTGCATGGCGACATGCTAGCATGCGTCCCGTCAAATAATATCTGCTTGCACAAATCGTGGGGCGTGTATTGTTTATCCGCGAAGCTACGACACTTACTCCCTCCGTGTTTATTTAGTCTGCATACTAGAGTTGACTGAAGTCAAACTTTATAAAGTTTGACCAACTTTGTAGAAAGAAATAGAAATAATTACCATGACAAATATATATGATGTGAAAGTACATTCAATAAAGAATCTAATGGTATTAATTTTTAATTGTAAACGTCAATATTGTTGTCTATAAATTTGGTCAAAGTTTACAAAGCTTGACTTTAACCAACGCTAATACGCGGACTAAAGAAAAACAGTTTAAATTAATAAACCTTTTGTGATGTTAACGTGACAGTTATGTGTTGCATCTATTAATAAGCCCCCGTTTGCAAGAAGCTTAGATGAAAACTTCTCTCAAATTGGACGATTTATTTACCACAACCTATAAGTTCCCTATCATGAAATCATGTCAATGTTTCATGAATTCTAGCTTACCTGGGCGTTTGCTGGAATTTAAAAGCCAAGAGTCAATGTTTGCGGCCCCAAGATGTTTGAAATTTATTGTCTTTCCTTTCATGGGGACTAAACATGCACCCGAGACAAAAAAATGAATTTCTAATCCATTTGGGCGCACAACCACATGTGCATATAGTTCAAATTTGAAATTTGTAAATTAGATTCCTAAGGAATCAATTTAATGTATACAAATGTCTTTATGTTATTTAACAATCAAATTTTAAAACTGCACTCCTATTGTCACATGCATGTGCACTATAGAAAAAGTTTGACATGCATGCCTCGAAGTGGCGGTGGTGTGGTGGGACGAGTTGGGGTGTGGGGGTCCGGCACACAATACGCGTCGTATGCGCGCCACAACACGGGGTTGTCTGGTTAGTTAGGCATCAAGCTGGCAATGGGCATCGATTACTCAGGCGGGTGTATTGGAGTCCCATCCCCGTCCCCATCACCGCCCTCCCATTCCCGTACCCGTCTCCGTACCCGTGTGCGGGTATACAAAGTTTCCCATCCCCGTCGCCACTTATTTATCCCCGTGGGGAAACCCAACATGCATTTAAGAGCAACATTCGATAGTATTTCAGTAAAATTTCAATGCAATAAACAATATGTTGTGGCTAAGTTTGGGATTTCTTAGGGATTTTTGGGGTGACCGAGGGCGCAAATTAATTATGTGGGTCTATTAATTTCAGAGCCCACATGTAATAAGTAATTCATGGTTAAGGCAGGTAATGCTATATATATCCCATCCACATCCCCGTCCTGCACGCTGGGTAAGGTATTTGACCCACCATCTTCCCCATGGGAATTCAAGCTGGCACTTCTCTGTGCCCTAATTAATAGAGTAATTACCCATGGGGATGCGGGTAATGGTTTTAACCATTGCCAGCTTCAGGTGAGGCACGTGCCACGTCAAAAGTCGTGCATTGGGTATATATTTAAATCATCCCGATCATGACCTTTTTCATGCATATGTTTGTGTCTCATGCATGCGGTGGGGGTCCTCGTACACTCACTCATGCGTTTACCACCAACACACCAATTTGTTGTCCCCGCGCGATCTATCACCTTGTATGGCGCGGCGAGAGGGGTTTGATTATAGGTGGATTCATCTTGGTCCGGTTCTTGATGAAGATCATGGTGAGATTCCGGACGAAAGTTTGGGCGCATGTGTGCACGCGCGTGCTCATTGTACACGTTGTGAACCTCCGTGGTTTTTCTTCGGTTTGCAAAGGTGACACATCAAAGGTGTGCATTGGGTATTGAAAACATCACACAACACCTCCGTACATATGTTAGGGCAGCATGGAGGTGGTGGTTGTCCCCGGACATCGCCCCCCTCGCACAACTATCAGTGTCACTCCCATGTGCGGCCGATCATGTACTTTTGTACTGCAACGAGAGTGGTTAATTATTGTGGATTCTTTTTTGGTCGATGTTTGCGGTAGGCCATGGGTGTGAGATTACATGGTATAATTTGAGTGCGTGTAGTGTACGCATGAATGTCTCTCCCATCGGGTCGAATGGGGGGTATATATATGTACTATGCGTGGTGAACCTCGCTTTCCGTGTGGACTTTAAGATTCCCGAGGAAGGTGTTCCATGCCAAAGTTTGTGTGCTGGGTATGTAAATTAACATCACACAACACTTCCATACATATGTTTGATCCACGCTTAGATGATGATTGTCTTTGGATACTCCTTGTGGTTGTCGTTGGAAAGTCCATTCATGGGCCCGCGTGGACGTCAATCACATTGACTAACAACGAGAGAGAGGTTACCATGGTGGATTCTTCAATTGGTTTGTGTTATGGTATATATTATATAGGTCATTTTAGTTTCCTTACCCAAGTCCGAGCGCACACGTGCGTACGCGTGAATTGTTCCCATCGACGCTCGTCATACTAGTTGTACGCGTCATGAACACTCGTTCCGGGGGGGGGACTTTCCGGTTCCAAAGCATGTGCCACATCAAAGTTGCACATGAGGTATATAAATTAATGAATTCAAATGCAACACAACATTTCCGTACATATGTTTGCGCCACCTGCACGTCATGGATGTCTTCGACACTCCACAGCGTGGTTATCGGTGTCACGCCCATTCATGGGCCTCGGTGGACGTCCATCCTACCGACAGCGGGAGAGTATTGACCAAAATGTTGATTCTTTGGTCGAGATGTCCGTGTTGCGAGGCGCATGGGCCATAGTCCACCATTGACCGGAAGAGGAATGGGAGACCGGTTTGGTGGCATGTATTCGTAACTAGGATTCCCCCTCCCACCGACACGAAGTGGCGATGGAGGAGACATGTCCCACATCAAAGTTGCACGTTGGGTATTTTGAACGATCAAACCACCCTGTGCATACATATTTTTGTTCCACATGCAGGCATGTATGTGTTCTGACCCCTTTCCCGCAATTTTTTTTGTCGAAATCCTCATATATATTATTATTCTAGGAGTAAATTGCAAACGATTCGAATGTCACAACCGTTTGCGATTGTACACTCAACAGACACCATTCCCTCCTATGCTGGCACGTCAGCAGGTCCACTGGTTGGCGCCGGACACGATTGGGCTCCACGAGACTTCCCTCGCAAAAATATCTACTGCCCTGAGCCATTTGAAAAATGATGGTTTCGCGGATTTTTCCTATTTGATAGCACACACTTATTATGTTTCTGCTGTGTGCGATGTTTGTTGCTCCCGCGCTGGTCGTGCCGCTTCAATCCCATAATCTAAATTTTCAGTAGCCCTGACATCCTAGCATTTCACTCCCGCCTAGTAAAATTTTCAGTAGTCGCGCGGCATTTCCTCAAACACCACTTGCCCCCCTCCCCACCACAAAACCTATGCTCAGATTACGTAAAAAAAAGGAAAACATCCCCTCCCACACGCACCACTCCTCTCCCTCGCTCGAACCCTAGCTAGCCCGCTGTCGCCGCCCCCGACTCCACCGTCATCCTTTGCAGGCCTTCCCGCGACTATCTCGAAGTCCTCATGAAGATCCATCACAAAGGGGGTTGGACTAGATTCGTCCGTGCAATCGACAATAGCGCTCCTCCATGTCGAATGCACGCACAACTCTGGTCCACCCCGAAGTGTCAGCCTGCGAAGCACCCTCTTTCCCTCAGATCCCCATCCCCATCCTCAACCACACTCCAGAGCATCGCAGCCTCAGCCCGGCTATGCTTCTCGGGGAGCTGGAGGAGCGAATGGCCAAAAAGAGGTAAATCGAGACATGTCCGCTGGATGACGGCGAGGTGGCCGCCGAGGCCCCCCGGGGAAGTTCACTACGATGACTGGCCCGGGGCATTTAATAAGCGGGCTCACGCATGTCTGTATGTCCCGGCAGCCGGCTATGACATCGAGCTCGTCGACAGCGATGGCTTGATGCGGGCTATGCCACAGGTTAAGTGACGCACCCCAACCCCTTCGGGTTCAACCTCCTTGGATCTCCACCATGCCCCCCTCCGTTGATCTACTCTGCTTCGCTGTCAGGATTTTGCCTTCATCGCCATCAAGAACTTTTTGTCATTTCTGAAGGTCGCGTTCTATATATGTGGCGGTGGCTCGGCATCGTCAGGTGCCAAGCCAGACCTCATTGACGATGACAACGATGACAAGGGCACCCTATCCGTCTCTTCCAAGGGGAAATAGCCCATCCACGACATCAGGGACGTCACCCTGCAGACGTGCTCTTCCAAAGGGAAGGAGCTTAGCTGCCACAACAGGGAGCGCACGGTGCGCACCCTGTGTCCAGGCTCTTCCAAGGGGTATGAATTGTAATTAATGTTCAAAAGTGAAATTTGATATGCTGGAGTATGAATTGTTCAGTTCAATTTCATTGCATACATTTTGTTGTATGTAGCGAGCATATACCTTGTTTACCGTGATATGTGGTTGTTTGTAGTGAACATATGTCTAGTTTCATTGCTAGATTTGGTTGTTCAATCATACAATTGGTTCCCGTTAAAGCTGGTGTATTTAACACGCCCCTGTTTATTTCAGTTTTCTCACAATGTGATGTTGAATCATACAATTTGATATTTAAGAACATGGTGCATTCTATCTTCTTTGCAATTTCAACAATACTGATATGAATGAATGTTTGGTTGTTGTTAAGTCTGTTGTAGTGAGCATATGCTTCCTTTAAAGGTTTTTGGTTGTTTGTGGTTAGCATTTGCCCAGTTTCAATTTCTATATTTGGTTGTAGTATGCCTCTGATCTACTCTGCTTTGCTGTTAGGAATTTGCTATGCTGGAGTATTAATTGTATTATTCAAAAGTGCAATTTGATATGCTGGAGTATGAATTGTTCCATGCAATTTCAACAATACCGATATGAATGACTATTTGGTTGTTGTAGTATGCCTTGTTTATTTAGTTATTCACAATGTGTAGTACAATTTGATTAATACCTGTTCAATGGCCATACTTGTTTCCTGTTAAGCCTGGTGTAGGTAATACAGCCCTTGTTTTTTTCACTCTGTGATGTTCAATTATACAATTTGATGTTTAAGTGCAAGCTTTGTTCTATGCAAATTCAACAATACCATTATGAATGACTTTATTTGGTTGTTCTTAAGCCTGATGTAGTGAGCATATGCCTATTTTAATGGTTTTTGGTTCACATGGCTATATTTGTTTCCCATGTTATACTCCCTCTGCCCCATAATATAAGACGCTAATACATCCAATATGTTAGTACATTGGATGTAATTAGATCTTATATAGTGGGACAGAGAGGGCATCATGTGAGGTAACTAATAAAGATTGTTAGTACAATGGGACAAAATGTGGCAATTAAACTATTTATTTACAGTTTGTCCAAGACAACAGTGATATGTAGTATATTAACTCAGAACTCTGTACCCTTTTTACTGCACATAATGAGTTGTTAGATGACAATTTCTATATCTTTTTTCCTTTGCAGTGGTTCCTAACGCAGTCTACCTAAGATCACCTCTCAGACTACATGATTGTTGGACATGCAAATGTACATGTATTTCTACCAGACTAAAATGACTATCTGGAAGTCATGAAGATATTGAAGGATGAGCGTTCGGCCATCACAAGGGATTGGGCTAGAGTCGTGTGTGCATTCGACATGGAGGAGGGCACACTACGAGCATTCCGCTTCACCTTTTACAACAACCAGAATATATTTTGCCTCTTTCTTTGCCGTCTTTAATACAAGTATTCAACCGTCGTTCACCATTCTTTATTTAGTGCTTATGTAATTCTTTCCTTGATGTAATTCTTGAACGTATGTACCTGTGAATGGAATAATGCATTGGTTGATGAACCTATTGAGGGATCACTAGAAGGGGTGTCTAGAGGGGGTTGAATAGACTACTTGCATAAATTAAAACCTAACCTTTTCCCAAGTTAATTGGTTGGCAGATTTTAGCGATTCTAACAAGTCTAGTGCACCCTACACATGCTAGTCAACAAGTATGGCAGCGGAAAGTATAGACAAGCATATGTAAGAGACTAGAGATAGGAAGATCAAACGCAATTTGAAGACACAAACATTTTTCCTGTGGTTCCAATAGGTGGTGCTATCGTACGTCCACGTTTATGGAGTCTTCAAGCATGTTAAGAATTTGATGAAATTCTTCATAAAACCATTTCTTTTCACAAAATGATGCCTAGTGATCCTAAGTTTGATGACTATCTATTTGAGCTTAGAGACCTCATGCGTGCTAAAGGAGATGTCATAACTATCAACAACATCATTGTTGAAGCCATTCGCATTCATAATCTTGAACATTGTCATGATCACAACTCTAACGAATCTCTTGTTTCTTATGACGAGGATTTCCCACTTGATGATGACAATGTGGAACATGGCTACTATGAGGAAGACGAATTGTTTGACATCGAGTATGAGAAGACTATGAAGAATCTAAGTCTCATGGCAAACTTCAAGGATTACATGTCCGGAGGAAAAGAGTGGATTCTCGATAGTGGATGCACCGATCATATGACCGGAGATAGAGACATGTTTGAAGAGATCACGCCAAACCATGGACCGCGAAGGTATGTGATCTTTGGAGACAATTCCAAGGGTAAGGTACTCGGTCTTAGTAAGGTGGCCATATCTCATGATAGCTCCATTCAAAACGTCATGCTTATTGAATCCCTTGGCTATAATCTTCTTTCCGTATCTAGACTTGCCGACTTCGGTTTTAATGTGCTATTCAACAAAGTAGATTGCCAAGTGTTTCGTAAAGACAATCATAGCATGGTCTTTACTGCTTTCCATAGAGGTGATCTATATATTGTCGATTTCACTAAGAGATCCAAACCTCGTACTTGTCTTATTGCAAAATCTTCTAAAGGTTGGTTTTGGCATAGAAGACTAGGACATGTTGGTATGCCTAATCTAGACAAGCTCATCAAAGGTGATCACATACTTGGTGTTAAAGATGTTATCTTTGACAAAGATAGACTTTGTGGTGCTTGTCAAGCTGGAAAGCAAGTAGGTGGAAGTTATCCCGTAAATAATATCATGACTACTAGGAGACCACTCGAGTTGCTTCATATGGATCTTTTTGGTCCCAATGCTTACAAGAGCCTCTGTGGAAATTCCTTTGGTCTAGTTATAGTTGATGATTTTTCCAGATTTACGTGGGTATTCTTTCTTGATGATAAGTCGTAGGTGCAAAAGATCTTCAAGAACTTCGCTCACAAAGCACAAAATCAGTTTGAAGTTAAGATCAAGAAAGTTCAGAGCGACAACGGATCGGAGCTCAAGAACACGAATGTGCATTCCTTCCTTGACGAAGAAGGGATTTCACACGAGTTCTTGGCTATGTACACGCCTCAACAAAATGGAGTTGTTGAGAGGAAGAACCGGACTCTTATTGAGATGGCAAGAACGATGCTCGACGAATACAAGACACCAAGACACTTTTGGGCAGAAGCCGTGGAAACAGCTTGTCATGCCACGAACCGACTCTACCTTCACAAGCTTCTCGGTAAAACGGCATACGAGCTACTCACCGGTAACAAGCCCCAAGTTGGATACTTTCGGGTATTCGGCTCCAAGTGATACATTCTTGATAAGCATCGTCGTTCTAAATTTGCTCCTAAATCTCATGAAGGTTTCCTACTCGGTTAGGGATCAAACTCTCACACTTACCGTGTCTACAACAACTTCACTGGAAAAGTTGAAGAGACAGTAGATGTGAAGTTTGATGAATCTAATAGTTCGCAAGTCGAACAATTGCCAAATGATGTAGGAGATAAGGAACCTTCGGAAGCTATCCAAGACTTGTCCATTGGCAAGATTCGTCCCATGGAGGTGAAGGAAAGTACTTCGTCAACTCAAGTGGAAGCCCCTACTTCACGTCAAGGTGAACCTCAACACGACATGGAGGCATCCACAAGTGGTCCACGACAAGATCAAGAGGAGGAAGAAGCTCATCATGAAGATCCACCACAACCACCTTCACCACCACCTCAAGGCAATGACACCTTCAACAACGATGAAGAAGAAGATGATGATGAAGAAGCTCCACCATCCAACAAGCAAAAGCTACCCCGAGTTCAAGCCATCCTCTAAATCAAATCTTCGGTGACATACAAACCGGGAGGATAACTCGCTCTAAAACTCGACTAGCTAACTTTTGTGACCATTAATCATTCATCTCTAGTATTGAGCCCTTGAAGGTAGAAGAAGCTCTTCCGGACCCGGATTGGGTGAATGCCATGCACGAGGAGCTACACAACTTCGAGAGGAACGAAGTGTGGACACTAGTGGAGTAGCCCAAGGACGAGCAAAACTTCATCGGAACCAAATGGGTGTTTAGGAACAAACAAGATGAAGACGGTCAAGTCATACGCAAAAAGGCGCGTCTCGTGGCTCAAGGCTGCACCCAAGTCGAAGGTATGGACTATTGTGAGACCTATGCCCCCGTTGCTAGACTTGCTATCCGTATTCTTCTTGCTTATGCTAATCACCATGATATCACGCTTTATCAAATGGACATTAAAAGTGCATTTTTAACATGTGAGATTGAAGAAGAGGTCTATGTTAAACAACCCCATGGTTTTGTGAATCCTAAGAAACCTAACCACGTTTACAAGCTTCGTAAAGCTCTTTATGGACTTAAGCAAGCACCACGTGCTTGGTATAAATGCTTAACGAAGTTTCTCATTGAAAAGGGTTTTGAAATTGGTAAAATTGATGCAACCTTATTCACTAAGAGAGTTAATGGTGAATTATTTGTGTGCCAAATCTATGTGGATGATATTATCTTTGGATCTACTAACCCACAATTTAGTGAAAGATTTGGAAGGTTGATGTCCGAGAAGTATGAGATGTCCATGATGTGTGAGCTTAAATTCTTCCTTGGTTTGCAAATCAAGCAAACGAGAGAAGGAACTTTCATCTCTCAAACCAAGTATACCATGGACTTGATCAAGAAGTTCAACATCCAAGAGTGTAAAGGTATGAAAACTCCTATGCCTACTAGTGGACAAGTTGACCTCGCCAAGGAGGACAAACCGGTTGATCAAAAGGTTTATCGATCGATGATTGGTTCATTGCTATATCTATGTGCCTCACGTCCCGATATTATACTTAGTGTGTGCATGTGCGCTAGATATCAAGCCGCTCCTAAAGAGTGTCATCTTAAGGCCGTGAAAAGAATTGTGAGATACTTGATATATACACCAAACTTTGGCATATGGTATCCCAAGGGATCTTCTTTTAACCTTGTTGGCTATTCCGACTCGGACTATGACGGAGATAAGGTTGATAGAAAATCCACCTCGGGTACATGCCAATTTCTTGGTAGATCTCTTGTGTCTTGGTCATCCAAGAAACAAAAATCGGTATCTCTATCTACTACCGAAGCGGAATACATTGCCGCCGGATCATGTTGTGCTCAATTGCTATGGATGACTCAAACTCTTAAGGATTATGGAATCCATGTGAGACATGTTCCATTGTTGTGTGACAATGAGAGTGCTATTAAGATTGCTTATAATCACGTGCAACATTCTCGAACTAAACATATTCAAGTTCGTCATCATTTCATTCATGATCATGTTGCTAAAGGGGACATTACTCTCCAACATGTTCGTACTAACAAGCAATTGGCCGATATCTTTACTAAGCCACTTGATGAGAAAGTGTTTTTCACTTGAGGAGTGAGTTGAACATCATTGATGCTTCAAACTTGAGCTAGACTCACTCGAATGCATGCAAGGGCATGAGCTTACATGACTATTCCATGTTACACTTGATATGACACTATCTTATATCTTGGAAAACTATGCTCCCTTGTATTGCGTCTAACCTTTTGTAGGAACTTGGAAGAACTACACTACACAAGATTGCCATAAACTCTTATCATAAGCAATCTTGTCAAAAGCCAAGTATCCACAACCCTTCTTTGGTGATGGAAGGGAGAAACAACACAAACTATATCCTTGACTTACACATGATGAAAATTTCATTCTTATCATTTGGATATATCTTGTTCTTCCTTGCATGACTAACCCATGTAGGCGAAAAGAGAACCAAAACGATCAAGGATAGCTCTCAACTCAAGATGATCTTCATCAACTTCGAGCATCCACAACAAGTTCTCCGACATGCCACATCATCAACATCACTCAAAGGTATGTGATCATATCGATGAAATAGCTTTACTCCAAGTCATGAGATAAAGCAACCCAAGAGATATGAAAACATTAAAATGCTTAATCGAAAAATGGTAACCCCATTTTGAGCTTAATGTAGAGTATGATCTATGATCAAGTATTCTTGCTTGGCTCCTTAAGTCAATATACTCTAATATATGTGACCTAGTCACCACTCATCATCTAGATGTAATATCTTGTTTGGTTCATCTTTTAGTTGCATGCCTTCTTGGAACCACTCAAATTCCATCTAGTTGAAAATTTCTTGCAAATTCTTGTTAAAATTCTTTGCAATCATTTTATTTCATTGAGACTTTCTGAAAAACTAGCTTTTGTCAAACTTTGCCAAGTTTCTGTTCTGTTTTTTGAAGCCTCCGATTTAAGTAACTCGGCGTCACCGATTTTGCAAATAAGCTACACAATCTTATATCGGTTCCACTGACTTATTTCCCTTGGAGTCAATGATTTTGCTATCTTTTGTGATCTTTGCCAAATCTAGCAAATTCCCATTTCTGAAAGGACCCCTTTGTAAAAAAAAAGGGGGGGAAACTTTATTCAAGAATCCCTATGTCAAAGAGGGAGAAATTTTAAAGAGCCTTTTCAGATGTTACAAGGGGGAGAAAAACTCTTCATGGATCCCTTAGTCTCCAATGTTCTCAATGATCCCTTTATCTGACCCTTCGTGTGACCCTTTTTGGAAATTAATGCCAAAGGGGGAGAAATATCAAAGCTTCAAAGCTTATGCTCATACCAAAGGGGGAGATATATATTAAGGGGGACAATATCAAAGCTTATGCTTGTATATAGGTGGAGAACATCAAGGGGGAGAATATATCAAAGTGGTGAATACCTAAGAACATCTAAGTTTATGCATACCCAAAGGGGAGAAATCTTTGATTTGATTGCCTAATAGTGCTAGACTTGTCTCACCCTACCTAGTCCCAAAATCTACATGCTAAGATTCAGGGGGAGAGGAATATTTACAATTCCATACTTAGGGGAGAAAGTTCTATACACTCTATCAAAGGGAGACATATCTATCTTAACAAATTCTTCTTTCATATGTCTTCCATATCTTGGTACTCTTGAATCTTTTTGCATTGGATGAGTAGAATACTCTTGTGTTCCCTAACATTGTTTTCTCAAGTATGTTTCTACTACTAGAATGCTCAAGAACTTCAAGGTAAGTATATGCATCATATCCGTGGTCAAGATGATCTCATGCTTCTTGCACATATTGTTTGCAAGAGTGAGTCTTGAACATGGAAACACCTCATTTACATATATTTGATGCATATATCCAAGATATACATGACTTCTCATGTCCTTTCTGCTATGTGTGTGTTCGTGCATTCCAAAGCAACTATTCTTTAAAAGGATTGCACACATTTAGGGGGAGATTGTATTAGTCATGTATTCTTTCAAAGCTATCACATATTCCTGCATATCTTAATTTGAAGCTTTGATTGTATGTTGTCATCAATTACCAAAAAGGGGGAGATTGAAAGCACATATGCTCCCTTGGTGGTTTTGATAATTCATGACAACATACATTGCCTCTTGGACTAATAGTTTTATCCAGCTTATTTCAGGTTTAGTCCACAGAGAGGATTGGCCAAAGGATTGTGAGGAGACCCCAAGATGCAAGGAATAGGATTGGCTAATCTACATGCATGAAGACTCTAGATTTTACTTTGTGAGAAATCACTTTGAGTCCACAGGAAAGCCAATACTATCAAAAGGGGGTGAGGTAATGATGGTGAATGAAATGCTCAAGTGATAAAGTGTTAGTCACCAAAAACACCCACAAGCTCTCCCACAAATATTCTATCATAGAGCCTTACACTCAAAATCGGTGTCACCAACATTTCCATATCGGCTAGAATGGATGGTGAATGAATACACTCAAAATAGGGATCACTAGAATGGATGTATAGAGGGGGGTGAATAGACTACTTGCATAAATTAAAACCTAACCTTTTCCCAAGTTAATTGGTTGGTAGATTTTAGCGATTCCAACAAGTCTAGTGCACCCTACACATGCTAGTCAACAAGTATGGCAGCGGAAAGTAAAGACAAGCATATGTAAGAGAGTAGAGATAGGAAGATCAAACGCAATAGATGACACGAAGATTTTTCCCGTGGTTCCGATAGGTGGTGCTATCATACGTCCACGTTTATGGAGTCGACAACCCACAGAGGGTAGCGGTTGCAAGAGTCCACGGAGAGCTCCACCCATAATGGTCCACGAAGTAGCAACCTTGACTATTCCATAACAGCTTCCGTCCACGAGGGACTAGCCTCACTATGGGTAGATCTTCACGAAGTAGGCAATCTCCTTGCCCATACAAACTTCTTGTTTCAACTCCACAACACGAAGTAGGAGGCTCCCAAGCGACACCTAAGCAATCTAGGAGGCACCACCCTCCAAAAGGTAATAGGCTCGATAGTAACGATGAACTCCTTGCTCTTGTGTTTCAAATGATAGTCTCCTCAACACTCAATCACTCTCTCACAGATTTGGCTTGGGTAGAAGAGATTGATTGGATGGAAAGCAACTTGGGGAGGCTAGAAATCAAGATCCATATGGTTGGAGTGGATGATCTTGACCTCAACACAAGGAAAGGTGGTTCTCTCTTAGAAAATTGGATATGGCAAGTGTGGAATGGTTCTAAGTGCTTAGCTTTCGAGTGGATGGTGGTGAAGGGGTATATATAGGCATCTCCAAAAATCCAACGGTTACAACATTATTTCCCAACTCGGTGAAACCGAAGTAAAACTCGGTGGCACCGACTTTTTCAAAAAGTGGCAACTTTAGGCTTTTCGGTGAGACCGATATGGAATACTCGGTGGTACCGATATGGGTGACCTAGGCAGTTAACAAATCTCGGTGAGACCGATTTCTCAAACTCGGTGTGACCAATTTTAAGAAATGGGTTAACAGAGAGTTGGCCCAACTTCTCGGTGAAGCCGATTTGCAAATCTCGGTGGGACCGATTCTTGAAAATGGGTAACCAGGAAGTTGGTCATTGTTTTCGGTGGCACCGAAAGGGAATGTTGGTAGTACCGAGATGAGGGTCTACACTAGGGTTTCTGTCTGGGATTTTGACTCGGTGTAGCCGATATGGAAATGTTGGTGACACCGATTTTGAGTGGTAGGCTCTATGACAGAATATTTGTGGGAGAGCTTGTGGGTGTTTTTTGGTGACTAATACTTGATCACTTTGGGCATTTTATTCACCATTATTACCTCACCCCCTTTTGATAGTATTGGCTTTCCTATGGACTCAAAGTGATTTCTCACAAAGTAAAATGTAGAGTCTTCATGCTTGTAGCTTAGCCAATCATATTCCTTGCATCTTGGGGTCTCCTCACAATCCTTTGGCCAATCCTCTCTGTGGACTAAACCTGAAATAAACTAGGTAGAACTCTTAGTCCAAGAGACAATGTATGTTGTCATGAATTATCAAAACCACCAAGGGAGCATATGTGCTTTCACCTATCTATGTATATGTAAAAATCTATTCTCTACTTTCAAATTCAAATTTTGTACAATTTTAAATTGTAGCGATTAAAATAATAATAAAAATCTCTGCGTGTCATTACGCCGCACACTGTTTGTAAGTTTGTTTGTGATATACCTCATGATCTGACACGTTTCACAAATAGAAAACGTGTGCGCCCATGCACACAGTTGCCATTTGCAAACCGTGTATGATTTCAGACAATAGCACAAACGGTGCAACCAAATTCAACGTTGGTGATAGAATCTCTGTCGCACACAGTTTAAAATCATAAACAGTTTGTGATATAGTATGCATCGCAAACGTTGGACTACAGAATAGCGCGTGCGATAGTTATCCTGTCGGACGCGTGTACGACATTCAGACGTTTCGTAAACCTGTCCGATACTTGTACGACGGTTAAATTATTGTATTAGTTAAATATCACAAATGGTTCGGACAATATAAGTGTGCGTGATATACTCATTATCCTACATGCTTTGCAATTATGAACTGTTTGCGATTCTGCGCACATCGTAAACGGTGCGCTACAGAATAGCGTGTGATGTTAGCCTGATCTCACACGAGTTGCAAGGATGAGCCGTATAGGAAGGATGCCATATCTCAAACGGTTGACTGGTGACTCTCGTTTGTAATAGATGCGGACATCCCATACGCTTAGTTTTGCCAAACGTTTGCATTCGTTGGTGAAAGTGCGTTATATCAACTAGAGGGGGGGGACAATAGGCGATTTTTACAAATTCGTCACTTGAGCAAATACTAGTTGAGGAATTTGCTAAGTGACGAACTACTCGCAGCGGAATAAGTACTCAAGTGCATGCGAAACATAGCAGTAGCATAGTCATCATGATGAAATGAACATACACAGAGTATGAGTAGCGTGAACAGGATAAGCAGGCAGAAGATAAAGTGACTGAAGAATTTGAGGTGAGGAAATTGAGAAAGTCTTCAGTCAAATTCTTCAAACAGCAACGATCAGATTCATCAACAAATACTTAGAGGAAATAAGGGGTTGGGGAAATAGAACCAGGGGCTTGATGTAGACAATGATTTGATGACCCAGTTCCAACTGCTGTGACAGTCGTACGTCTGGTTTGGAGCGGCCTGGTATTTAAACCAGAAGACACACAGTCCCAGGACACACAGTCCTTACCGTATTCTCCTTGAGCTAAGGTCACACAGTCCTCGCCCAACACTCGTGGTAAGTCTTCAGGGTAGACTTCCAAAACCCTCACAAACTGGTCACCCGGCAATCCACAATTTACTGTTGGATGCTCTAGACCACGGTCACCCGGCGATCCCCAATTGACTGCAGGATGCACTAGACCAGGACGCCTAACCGTCTGGAAGATACACAGTCTTCAAAGGTAAAAAGCGTCGGTTCCACACAGGAACAATTTCTTCAGTGATGCTCAATCACTGTGGGTTTTGGTGGTTTGGGTTTTTGGGTTTTTCCTCACTGATGATTTTCGCTCAAAGTCCTAGAGGAATGGGATGCTCTCAAATGACAAGTGTCAAGTTCTCTCTCGGAGCAGCCAACAAGCTAGTGGTTGTGGGGGGCGGCTATTTATAGCCAGGGTGCAACCCGACATGATAAGACATAAATGCCCCCCCCCCAATCATATGACCGTTAGGTGGATAGAATATCTGGACAGCTGGCGCAAAGCACAGCAACGATCGGAATTTGAACTGTCAAATTCCTCAGGGCTTATAATTTTCCTCAGTTGTAGGCAATTCGCACTGGCGAAACCTAACTCCTCAGTCAGACCAAATTCCTCAGAGACCAGAAGAACATCGTCTCTGTCATAGAAGAACTTGACTGAACTGCAAGAGGTTTCCAAAGGCTTCACTCGAAGGATTGGGTTATGTTGAGGCTTTTGAGTTGAGCATCAGTTGGAAATTTTTCCTTAGTATTACCTCGGCCCCCTTTAACAGTACGGTGTTTCCTATGACTCAAAGAAAGGAAATGAAACTACGAAAACAAAAGTCTTCATGCTTCATTGTCCTCGTTCATATCTTCAAGGTCACACCATCTTCTTCATTTTCAAAGTCTTCAGGGAATACCAAAGTCTTCAGCAAAGTCTTCACCAAAGTCTTCAGATGAAGACATTCATTTTTAGGGGTCGATATTCTTCGAATATACCAAACTCCTCATCGGCTTCTAGAGCCTGTGTACACTCACAAACATATTAGTCCCTTAACCTATAAGTCTTCAATACACCAAAATCACTAAGGGGCACTAGATGCACTTACAGTTGGCCACCATCGCCGATCTTCATCATAACCTGATCTTTCATGCCTGGCCAATAAGATAACTAGTGGCAAGCCAATGAGTACTTTGAATGTACTTTCAAGCAACCCGTGTTTGGAACAAGGTTTAACAGAACATGATATTTGGCTTGCCACTGGTTATCTTATTGGCCAGGCATGAAAGATCAGGTTATGATGAAGATTACCTTGGTGACGAACATGCGAGCTAGGACGCTTCCCAGTCAGAATGCCTGTAGGGTTAAGGCAGATGGCATGAGTTCACGTTATCGTTGAAGATTTCTACTGCAATCATATGAAGACTTGGCCATAGAGGCCATATTTGAGTAAAACGGTACGTAATGGATGTAAGACTCTTGTTATTCAGTTTCTGTGTGTTCAGTGAGCATTGATCTCTGGGATCACTGTGCACGTACATTCTGTGATCACGACTTATGAGTCGGGGTCCCCACAGAGCTGGTATCAGAGCCATCCTGACTGTAGGAAGCCCTTAGTTAGCATGGATGTTAGTTAGGACAAAACTATTCTTTCAGGCCCTTCAAAATCACTTACAAAACATCTATAGTTCTCACCACTCCTAAAATTTCAAAGGAAGCGAAGGTTTTTGCCTCAGCACTTCCACCATTTTTCTCTTGGCTCTCCTCATCTGCTTTTCAAAACTTTGCAAACGGTCGCTACTACACTTAAGCCCCAGACCACTGGATTCCTTGAAATCCTCATGGGTAATCTGGAAGGAAGCCACCATGCCAAACATTCACACAAGTTTGGCGACACCATGACAAGATGATGCTAACAGAAGATACCCTCTCAAAGGATGAGAATATCAAGACTCAGGAGACGGTGACACCCTCGACACTGCCCCAGGATGGTACAACCTTGGCCTATGACGATCAGGGCATAAGATATGCAAGATCATGATATGCATCGCTAATAGAGCAACCTTGTCCTTACTGTTGTTATATCGGCAACCACCGGTGGATGGGAACCTCGCCATTTGGTCCGCCTCACTATAGTGAGCAGGAAAAGGGTTCTCTTCATCCCCCGCTCTCGGTGTCGATATTATCAACATGACCGACAAGTTGGAACTCTATCAAGCCTTGTTGATGTCATTGCATAAAGAATTGCCCACTTGGGACTCTCGACACCTTGAAGGACAAGAAGGCATTGGCACGATTACGAAGACAACAGAAGACCCATCAACGACAGCCATGAGGAACCACCTTCGTCATCAACTCACCAGACGCGAAGTTGTCAAGGACTCTTCAGGCACAACCCGGATCGTTTCGACGAAAAATAACCAGAGACATAGCGACACTTGAAGAAGACCCAGAAGACTGAGTGGACTCCTCTCCAAGACACGAAGCAAGCACGACTATTGAATCCGAGAACCCCTAGGGTAGGATGAGTCGTGTATTCCCCATGCGAAGTCGAGTCCGTGCGATGGTTCGAATGGAACCATGATGTGTGTTGCTTGTTTTATCTGTTTGCATTTTGGTATGAGTCGCACTTTGCCCTAGGCAACAGGTATGCGACTATATCACCTACCTTATCCTACTGTTTGTGTTTGGCCTTTTCGGCACTTGTTTGATTACACTTGCACTATACCACCCCCTTAGGCACTCCTCTCTATGCTACTTTCCCTCTCCCCCATCTCATCAACTGAAGACCAGCAAGGCAAGATGCACCAAGGATCCGCCTCGACAGACAACTAGCACTAAAAACTTTGACTACAACGTACACAACCAGACGCAACCCTGTAGAGTTATGCCCTTCCCCTCGAGATCGAAAACCCCTCCCTAGGCCAACCTAGACCTCACAGGCTTCCCCAGCTCAAGCCTCTGATCTCGTGTTTAATGCACGGATTTGCCAGAGCACCAGTTAAGCCTCAGTAAACCCTGCTTAGTACTGGGTTCATTATGAGGCTAGTGGTCATAGTGAACAAACACCTTTTATCCCTCAGACAGCACTTGAACTGATGATGCCACAGGGTAGATTGTTTTGAGGAAGCATAATTACTAAACTGATGATTTGACGAGGTTGTAGTGGATATCTCGAGGAAGTAGTTGAGACCCTTGGATGGATTACAATACTCCATGTTGATAGACGAACTTGGTGGATCAAATTAATAGAGTTGCATAACTTCCTTCTCCCTTGAGTCAATTGGATTTAGTAGAACGATTATGACCACAAGTTGAAATTCTTGGTGGATTAATGACTTGACTTTGGCAAGTAATATTGATAGTGGATTGATGGTGATACGATAGTAACTGGAGTAACTAGTTGGGAATTCTCACTAGATGTAAACCTTGGATTTAAATAGGTGATTCTAATAAGTGCTCAGAATCAATGAAACTACATAGTTCGGAGTAATTTGGATTTAGTCCGATGATCTAGATCTTGATACCATGTTTCTCGGTGGAAGACAAACCCGGAACATTGGATGGTTGTCAGAATTGATTCAAGGATCCATATGCACCTAACATCGGAGTTGCTAGATCACTATGGTGGGAATTTGCTGGTTATACTGCGATGAGATAGTTCTTTCTGGAATTCGGGGATTTAGGGAATCTGGAGATATCTGGAACGTCACCGGTATTGGATTTGTAGCAGTAATAGGTCATGTAATAGGGGATGGTATTCGAGGATCGATTAACTGGATTCGTAGGAAGGAAACGAGATTTTTGGATTGGTATATTACGTGTTTCCTTAACATAGAGGTGCAACACCTTAGACCTTGGATATAATAGCTGAACACTTGGATTTGTAATGTCCCAACTAAGCTTAGCAGCTTGTATGCTTTCCCGAGGATTTTTACATAGGGATATATATGAGTTAGCTGTAGTATACATATGAGATTTTGTTTTAGTCCTTCTCTCAAAACCTTGGAGATATGAGTAGCATGAGTGATGTTGGAGTTGACTTATATGAGATAATACCTTCGATGATATAGGGTGAATTTATCTGGAGAAATAAGAAAGACTATTGGCATCTAAGAACTGTGCTCAAGGATAAAATGATAGACATTCACTCACACCTTATGATCCTTGAAACCCCCAAGCTTTATCGAGCCACAACATAGTCAGATCACGACCATAGTCTTTGGTTCTAAGTCGAAAGACTATAGCCAGTACTCCACCTTGACCACCACCCACCCCTTTCCATAAGGAAGGTGGACACGAAGAACTAGATTACGATGGACCACGAACCCCTGGACAAGTGACCATCCGGAGCAAATGCCCGCTCCTCTCACATATTCCACGAACAATGTGTTTGTGTGATACTTGGGGAAAAATGTTGTTGTCTTCACGGATGACATACTTATTTACCCGATGAGAGAAAGGAACGCCTTAGGTCTTTTTGGATAAGCCCCCAGAAGGACCAGCTGCCATGCCTCTCAAGTGTAAGGTTATACCTTAAAGGAGTTGGACTCTTCGAAGCACCCTCCCTGCAACAGAAGACGTTCTTGCCCAAGCAAGATGAAGAGCCACTACGATTGGGGAGCCACGACGACGAAGAAGAAGCAAGAGGAGTCAACCACCGCTCCTCAGCCGGCTACATCAACTAGACTATATCAAGAAGCACCAACGCTCAAGCACGATGAAGCCCTTGGACATCAACAGGATTGAGGATCCCCTTATTTTAAGTAGTCAACTATCAGTTCCTGACTAAGAAGGAACCGATAAGTTGATAGCACCCCTCACCACTTTGATGGTGTACGATGAGCATGACGTCCCTACTCCCTTCATATGCCGAGAATGGAGTGGACGACTGTCATGACTTCGTTACCAGCCCCTTTTGGTCCAATCTAGGGCATAAACCCTGACTCGATCATGGTAAACCACCTGTCAAAGGTAGTTCACCCCGCTTGCCAAGCCTCAGACCTTGGGGACTAGATGGCTGTTCTATACTTCTGGATAGTCAGCTTATTTGGAACCTCTCAAAAACCTTCCTAGATGGTAGCACCCGTTTTGGCGCCAAGTCTCTAAGCTTAGCCTTAGGGACGAGCCTTAGCCCAACCTTGCCACAAATGACTACGGAGAGACGAGTAGACCGAACACTCGAAGACCCGCCAGAAACGTACGTCCGTGACGACAAAGGCGAATGGCCGAAGATGAATGAAGAACATGCCTGGGCAACTCACTCAAGCAGAAGATCTCGACGAGAGCCTACGCCGACAAACATCGACGTCCTTACTGTTGAAGACCACGAGCATCGGAAGGTCGACTGCTCCAACGAAATCGAGGATTCCCCGTCAACGGAAGCTACACCAAGACCTTGCACCTTCTCGTCTAAGGATGAGACATCTGGATATCGCTAGCCGATGTGAGAGACATCCTTGCCCCGTATTCTGATTTTTGGAGTGAATACGCAAGCCAAACCCTTGCTCGAACCCCGTCCATCAGGACCTTGACACATAGTCAAACCCAGCTTACAACAACGACCCGTTCACCTCTTAGGCAAAAACAAACGATGCTCTTGAAGCCGTATCATCAAGCACTTCAAGGTACAGAAGGACAACCGCACCAGAGCAGAAGCAACATGGGACGTGAAGACTACCTCACCTCTGAATTTCCGCATCTTTTCTATGCCTAGCCTAGGAATCTCGGGGACGAGATTCTTGTAAGGGGGGTAGGTCTGTCACACCCTGTGTTTTCCCTCTCTTGCCTAAGTCAACATAGCTCAAAAATTAGGACCAATTAAAACTTTTTGTGTGCTTGTGATGTTTGACTTGATTGATGATTGTTTGATTACTTGCTTGTGCTCTATATTCATAAACTTCCTCCTACCCTCAAGAACTCTTTTCCTTGATCCAAAAATCTTGTCCAAAGATCATACCATGTGTATAGGACCTAAAACTATTTTTATCAAATATTATCTTGGCCAAAAAGCATTTGTTCAAATTAGGTTTTCCAAAACTCCTGAATTGAGGTTTGTACTACAAGTCCTCAAATTGGGTGGATTGTTTTGCCACAAAGACCTTATTTGGAACCTACAATATATATAACTCCCCAAAACCACAAAATATTAATTTTGAAGATTATTTTACTATTTTATTTAAAGGCTTTTTCTTAAGGCCAGAAATGGTCTTTTATAGGGAAAAATTATTTTTAATATTTGAGAAAATTTAGGGAAACTCAGTGGACATATATTTTCCATATATATGAGTTTCAACACATGGTCATGTTCAAAATATTGGACAAAACCCTCCAAAACCCTTTCTGCCTATTTCAGACATTTGAAATATTTCTGTAAGAAATATTCTCAAATAAATCCAAGAAAATTCTAGCATGTCACATATGACATATTTGATCATATTTCCAAGTTTCATATCAATCCCAATTGTTTTGGTTCACCAAAATATTCCAAAACTCTCTCTGTCCAGAACCAAATTAGAGCAACTTTGCATTGCCAAGTATTTCCAATTGATCTCAAACTTTGTGGGAATGCTCTAATCACCAAATAATTACACCACACCAAGTTGTGCATTAAGGAGAATAGTTTTGCATGCCTAGATCTACAGAAACCTGATTCTATTGATTTCTTGGGATTACAAAGTTTACATTGTCAACTTTCTTGAAATCATCTCAAAAATTGTGATCAGGACCAAATTGACTTACCATTTACCCCTGGTAAATCTCAGGGCCATTGGATACCCCTAGATGCCCTAGGACAGCATCAAACACCTTCAGCCAAAAGCTTGTGGACAAGCATAGTTGACCCAAAATGATTCTCCTTGTCTCCAACTTTCTACCACAGCATATTCTAATCCCCTTCTACCTCCAGTAACTTTGCCATGGCCTCTAATCAATTATTGTGGGGTAACTCTCTCATTTTCCCCCTCTTTTTACCATGGCAAGACCTCTCCTTTCCCTCTACCATTATTCTATGCATGCAAAGGCCCCCAAACTCCTTCACAACCACAATTGCATACTTATGCATTAGTTCAAACCCAAAGATGGCATGCTCATGTGGAAAATAGGAGCAAATCAACTGGACTTAGTTTATGGCAGCAAAAACAGCTTTGAACTGCAAGTACCATGTAGACTTGTCTCCCTGATCTCAAACTTGGTGTACTTGTAGTTCTTCCATACCTAAGCCACCTAGACATCAATTAACCTCTTGATGCCTTCATTAAAATCCTTTCAACCAGCCCCCAGGTTTGCTGCTGCAAACTTAACCTGTGTAGTAACCTAAACAAACCAGCTTCATTCACCATGAAACCTTGCCAAGTGTCCTCCTGCATGTGTGCCTTACATGTTAGACAACCTTGGCCGACCAAAAGCTGTTGGCATGCAGAAATGGCGCTCTGCAGTCAAACCTTGTCCTGTAGCTCGCGTCTGGCCTTAGCAGCGTGTCCCCGCGCGCCAGGCCTATTCCCTCGGTGTCCCCACGCCTCTCCCCGACGCCAGAATGCAGCCAAGGGACCTCTGGGACACGTGCTCCCCCATGCCGAGGGCATCCGAGGCGCGCCCGAGACCTCCCGTCGCCCCCTTGCTTTACCTCCCCCTCCCGAGCACCCTGGACACCCTAGTCCGCTCCTTTTCCCTCCCCCAGGCCCCTAGCAAAGCCACTGGAGCTCCCGAGCTCGACCCCTTCCACCATGGCCGCCATGGCTCCGCCTCGGCCTCGGACAAAATTGGCGGTGCCCCGCCTCTCTCCTCCCCTCCGAACTCCACCTCCATGCCCCAGCTTCGCCGCAGCACCTCCCCCGCACTTCATTCCCTCTCCTTCGCAGCTATGGCGCCATGCCCATCGCCGCCGTCGGCTGCCTCCGCCTCGACCAACGCCGCGGTCGACCCTGACCTCCCCAGGGCCCGGGGACGGCCCAAGCAGAAGCGGCTCGCTGCCCCGAGCGCGCCGGTAGTCGGAGAGCCACCGGAGATGGCCGGTGCCGCCGGGGGCAAGCGCCAGAGCCGCTCGGGTCCGCCTCCCCTACTCCTCCTCTGCCCGAGCGGGGGCAGGAAGGAGGCCCTACCATACGGGGCCCACCTGTCGGTGAGCCTAAGGCCGGGCCCCCCCAGTTTAAGTGGAGGCGCCCTTCGTGGGTGCCGCCTCCCTGAGAAGGAGGCGTACTCCTAGGAGTACGCCTTCGACGTCGCCCTCCCCCTGGGCAGTTGGGCTGCTGGGCTGGCCCAGTAGCTATCCCTCGCCCGGTGCACCATTTAGGCCTTTAGGTAAACTCCCTTTTCCCTTTTTCTTTTTCTGGCAGATTGAAAAATTCATAGAATATTCTTGTGACATCCAAATTAATTGATTCAAATTTCTATATTCTCCTAAAAATGCCACCTATTATTTGGTGCCACTTCCATATTTTTCCATGACAAGTCCTTGTGCTGTTCAAATTTAAATTCAAATTTGAACTATTGAAGACCACCTTGAAAAATCTCTAGGTCATTCATTATAGCTCCAAATGGAGTGATTCAAGTTCCTAGGAGCATCTAAAATCATGTCTTAGTATGTGAACATTTTTCCTTACACTTACACTTCTATGTCAAATATTGGACCTTTTCTTCGTATATGATCCACTTTGAAAATCCCTAGGAAAATCATGCCAACCCCACATCCAGTGAAACCACTTCCCAAATGTTTCTAAATTTGTGCCCTATTTGCTGGGTGCATCCACTCATTTTTACCAAAATATTTTCTGTAGATTTCCTATAGGATCAATAATGCCTCAATTTCCACCATTCAAAAACCCCCCTTGATCCACATCCAATGAAACCTCCTTGGTTATTTTTCTTATGACCAGAGGTGTCCAAGAAAAATAAAACTCCTATTTATAGAGCACTTTTATTTCTCCGCTTGTTGGGTTGCTTATTGCGGTTGTTTCCTACGATAGTTGACGAAGTAGACAAAGTGCTCGGAGTGGACAAGAAGCGTGTGAAGACCTCGAAGACATTGATGAGCCAGGCAAGCAGCCCTTTGACCATGTTAAGAAACCATTTTCATGCATGTCATATAGCTCTTTATTTCGTTGTGTTGATCATGATGATGTGGTGACCACTTCGGTGGGATGCCTCCGATACTTCCTTGTTGATACTTGCATCATGCATGACCCTACCTTCTTATGAGGGTTGTGCGGGTGGGAGTAGATAGGATGCTTAGTAGATGCTACGCAAAGTGGGACGGGAATATGCATGGTGATGGAAACAAAAATGATTTCAAAGACTTTTCGAAAACCTCGTCGGGTGCCACTAATGCCCGAGGGAGATGGTGTTGGGCTGGGTAACCACTTGAGAAAGGAGTGGTGTACCGGAGCAGGTTGTGTGTGTGTTTTCGAAAACGGATTAGATTTAAGGTCTGCTGACCGTCCCAACCTTACATGTGCGACCACTCTACCCCTATATGGGAAGGGGCTTTGTTGATTACTTTGGTCGATGCTAGCAGAGAGCCCGCATTACTAGTGGCGGGAGAGTATGAGATACTCTCTTGATACGGGGTCGTGCCTGGTAGGGTGACCATGCGCTGTCTTCACAGGCACCGGGCACACCGTTGGTCCCTTCATGGATGGTACGATCTGGAGCGAGGCTCGTATGATGTACATCATGAGGGCTGGGTACCAATCGAGTGGACTCTTTGTTTAGTGTCGTCAAGGGAAAGGCATTGTTCGGGTGCTTACCTCGGATATGTAATATACCGCGAGTCGTGGATGACACGGAAGTTCCCCGAGTCTTGTGGGTAAAGCGTGCAACCTCTGCAGAGTGTAAAACTATTCGAATAGCCGTGTCCACGGTCATGGACAGTTGGAGGTCCTGCTTAAACTACGTCCGATGTTTTCACAAACTGGTGTGTGTGTTGGTGACAAAGATGAAACTTGAACCAAGTCAGAGGACTTGACATGATGACTGAACATGAGATGTTCAACCCCTTGCTTATGATGATATATATAACTTGTTCATATGGATATCTGCCAACTGTTGATGCATGCTTACATAAGTTAGTTGAACATGTCATTGCACTAAAAAATAGCTGGCTGCAAAACTTACCTACTTAGTGCTATATCATGTTCTGTTAAACCTTGTTCCAAACACAGGTTGCTTGCGAGTACATTCAAAGTACTCATTGGCTTGCCACTGGTTATCTTATTGGCCAGGCATGAAAGATCAGGTTATGATGAAGATTACCTTGGTGACGAACATGCGAGCTAGGACGCTTCCCAGTCAGAATGCTTGTAGGGTTAAGGCAGATGGCATGGGTTCACGTTATCGTTGAAGATTTCCGCTGCAATCATATGAAGACTTGGCCATAGAGGCCATATTTGAGTAAAACGGTACGTAATGGATGTAAGACTCTTGTTATTCAGTTTCTGTGTGTTCAGTGAGCATTGATCTCTGGGATCACTGTGCACGTACATTCGGTGATCACGACTTATGAGGCGTGGTCCCCACACTGCACCAGTGGTTAGGGCACCCTATCACAAACGTTTTCGCATAACAAGTGTGTGTGATGGACAGCCCAATGCCAAACAGTTTCTTCTAGGAACCGTGAGTGATGTACTAAATAACACAATCGACGGAATTATGACTATCGTGTGTGATGACCAGCCCTATCACAAACGATGTGATGCAGAAAATTGTGTGTGATGTGCAATACGAACAGAGACTTATCTTTCGGATTCCCTGTGTGGGATGCGAAGCACATCACATGACTTCTTCAATGTGTCTGTTTGTGATGGTCCTCCCAATCGCACATGCCCTATTTTTGCCAGGCGTGTGCGACCGGACGGAGGCAACACCAATGATTTATCTGTTTCATGTGGGATAGCACCCCAATTGCCCACACATGCAAGGTGACGGTTTAGAAGTACGTCACGGAAAGGGGTTAAAAACAGTTTGTATAGCACGCGGCTGCACTAGTGATATATCAAGTGGATCAATAGAACACCCTATTGTCACCACGGGTATCCACATGCAAGACATACATCAAGTGATCTCAAATCCAATATTCAATCCAACATAACGAAATCTCAAATCAAGATAGCAAGGGACAAACACCATATGATCCAACTATATTAACAAAGCCCGTGATAAATCAATATCGTGCCATCTCAAGAACACGAGAGAGAGAGAGAGAGAGAGAGAGATCAAACACATAGCTACTGGTACATACCCTCATCCCCGAGGGTGAACTACTCCCTTCTCCTTATGGAGACCGCCGGGATGATGAAGATGGCCTCCGGTGATGATTTCCCCCTCCGGCAGGGTGCAGGAGTTGGGCTCTGGATGAGTTTTCTTCGGTACAAAGGCTTGTGGCGGCGGAGCGGAAGTTCTAGGTTTATTTCTGAGTCTTTCTGTATTTATAGGATTTTTTAGCATTGGAATCACGCTAAACGGAGCCACGGGTGGTCCCAAACTATCAGGGCATAGCCACCCCCCTTGGTGCGCTCTGATGGCTTGGGGGCACCTGGTGGCCCCCCTCCAATGGTTCTTTGCTCCGGTATTTCCTATTTGCTCCAGAAAAAATCGTCAAAAAAGTTTCGGGCGATTCCGAGAACTTTTATTTTCTGGACAAAAACAACACCACGGTAATTCTGCTCAAAACAGCGTCAGTCCGGCTTAGTTCCAATTAAATCATATAAAGTTAATCAAAACCATATAAAAGTATTGTAAACATGGGTAAATATGGCATGAATACTTCATAAATTATCGATACATTGGAGACATATCAGCATCCCCAAGCTTAATTCTTACTTGTCCTCGAGTAGGTAAATGATAAAAGAAGTAATTTATGAAGTGTGAATAGCATAGTATATAAGTTTGAACAATGATAATTGCAATCACTCTTTCTTGCATCATAACCAACAACTCTTTTCTCATAAAACTTCTCATGATCAAGTAGCCAGCTATTCACATGTTAAGGTATAGACCATAAACTTTTTTGGAAACCAACAAACTATGTTTTGAGTCATCAAACATTTACAATTCATCTTAGTTTTAGGAAGGTTCTATGTAAGAGCTTTGATTTAGAAAATTCCACATACTCAACTATCATTTAGTCTTCCATAATTGTTGACACTCAAAACATATTTTTAGAACAAACATTTCCAGTCAAACACATAGGAAGATAGGGGCTTAATGTTCGACCTCCCAACTTATTTATCTCAGAGATAATTTCAACAATAATGAATCCTGATCACCTATATTCAACTGGATATATGCGCCTCAATATTTCCCCACCACATGATGCTTGCCAACTAAAGAATTAATAGATTGGAATAGGGATGCCATTATTGACATTTGCATAAAAGTAAATATAGAAAAAATACAGAAAAGTAAAAAAGATAGGCCCTTCGCAGAGGGAAGCAGAGGTTTTCATGCGCTTTTTAGTTTTGGATGTGCAAACTCTTAATGGAAAGGAACATCACTTTATATTGCCCCTTGTGATAGCAACCTCTATTATGCAGTCTGTCGTTTTTATTTCTTCACCATCACAACTTCATACAAAGCTTATTTTACCTTCCAATAAAAGATCATACATATTTAGGAGCAATTTTTATTGCTTTTTGCACCGATGACAACTTACTTGAAGGATCTTATTCAATACATAGGTAGATATGGTGGACTCTCATGGTAATAAACTGTGTTTAAAGGTTTTTAAATGCACAAGTAGTATCTCCACTTAGTACAAATTTTTGGCTGACAAAAGATCCTAAGCAAGCACCACTTGTTAGAGGATCCATGACAATATAACTTGTATGTGAATATAAACAAACATAACCATTATGTTGTCTTCCTTGTCCAACATCAACTACTTGATCAAGGTGGAAAATAATTAATGGGGGCTCACAATCATAGAATATATCGAAGATAGTATATTTATATGTGAAATCTCTCTTCCTTCAATATTCTTTCATGAATTGTTCAAGTGACCAATGCTATGTTTGTTAACTTCCAATAAATTTTATCGCTTATACTTCTTGTATGTGAAGTCATTACTCCCCATGGACAAGCATATGAAGCATATATAATTTCACATTTATGACATTCAATTCATTCAACATTTTCTCTTAGGACATAAGTGAAGCACAAGAGCGAACATCAAACTACTGTCAAAAAGATATAAGTGAAGATCAAATGAGTAGTTAAACAATTAAGTAGCTATGTGAGGACTCTCTCTCAATAAAGACTTTCTGATCTAAGTATTTTATTTAAACAACAAACAAAACAAAAATACACTCCAAGAATAAAACATATCATGTGTATAAATAAAAACTTGGGCTCAACATAGGCTAACCGATAGTTGTTGACGAAGAGAGGTGGGATGCGTAGCATCCCCAAGCTTAGATGCTTGAGACTTCTTGTAATATTGACTTGGGGAGCCTTGGGAATCCCCAAGCTTGAGCTCTTGTGTCTTGTTTATTCTTCTCATATCTCGGCTTCTCCTAAGTCTCAAAACTTCATCCACACAAAACTTGACAAGAACTCGTGAGATAGGTTAGTGCACATAAGAATAAATCGACACTTTATGTAGTGCCAAGACAAGTTGCATAATAATTTTCAAACATTAGCTACCGTATACTATCATTTCCACAATTTATATCTACCAATATAAGCCATGAAAACACTAGGACAAGTAGATAACAAAACTATGACAACAATGTGTCTAAACAGGACAGTCTGTAGCAATTAATTCAAAAAGTGTATTTCTGTAACTCTATAAATTATAAAAATTTAGGACATGATAAAAATTTATATGATAGTACTGTGTAAAAATTTTAGAAACTTTCCACGTTCCAGTATAATATGAAAATTCAAACACTACAACAAAAGTTTCAGTTTTTACACAGCACACATGAAACATGCAATTCAAGCATCCTAAAAGGCAATTCTTGGTACTTTTTATTGAAAAACATGATTATAAATAATATCTAACAGAGAAAAAGAATAAAATGGTGCTCCAAGCAAAACACATATTATGTGACGAATAAAAATATAGCTTCAAGTGAGGTATACCGATAGTGATTAAGACGAAAGAGGGGATGCCTTACGGGGCATCCCCAAGCTTAGACCCTTGAGTCTTACTTGAATATTACCTTGGGTGCCCTGGGCATACCAAAGCTTAGGGTCTTGCCACTCCTTATTCTACTCATATCGGTATCTCACCCAAAACTTAACGAAACTTCGTGAGATGGGTTAGTATAATACATATAGATCATTCACTTAGGTAATGTCAAGACAAGATTCATAATTGTTCTTACATAATACCTACTGTATTATATCATTCCCTTAATTTATATCACTTAATATAATCTATGAAAACACTAAAACAAGAAAAATATGCATGCAAAACAGAATCTGTTAAGAACAGAATAGTCTGTAAAGATCTGAATGAAAACCATACTTCCCTGACTCTAAAAATTCTGAACAATTACGACAACACATAGAATGTGCATAGAAATACTATGTAAAAAATTTAGAATATTTTGATGCTCTAGTAAAATCAGAGAAATTCTGTACTGGAGGCAAAAGTTTCTGTTTTTGCACAGAATCAAATCAACAAGTATCCACACTATCCCAAAGGATTTACTTGGCACATTATTTAAATAAAATAAACAAAACATGATTAGAACAGTAGATTAATCATGTGAAAACTTAAAAACAGAAAGGAAAAGTGTTGGGTTGTCTCCCAACAAGCGCTTTTCTTTAAAGCCTTTTAGCTAGGCATGATGATTTCAATGATGCTCACATAAGAATAATAATTGAAACATGCAAGAGAGCATCATGAAGCACATGGAAAGCACATTAAAGTCTAATCCACTTCTTATGCATAAGGATTTTGCAAGCAAACAATTTATTGTAGCAAGAATCAACTTGCATAGGAAGGCAAAACAAGCATGACTTCAAAACTTAGAACAAAGAGGGAGGAAACATGATATTATTGCAATACCTACAAGCATATGTTCCTCCCACATAATAATTTTCAGTAGCATCATGAAGTAATTCAACAATATAACTATCACATAAAGCATTATCTTCATGATCCACAAGCATAGAAAATGTATTACACTCCACATAAGCAAATTCCTTTTCATTCATGGTAGTGGGAGCAAACTCAACAAAATAACTATCATGTGACGCTAGATTGCCATAACCAAATTAAAAATTAAAATCATGATGAAAAGTTTCATGATTATCATTACTAATTATAGCATACTGTCATTGCCATTATCATCATAAATAGGAGGCATGCAATCATCATAATAAATTTGCTCACTGAAACTTGGGGGACAAAAAATATCATCTTCATCAAACATAGCATCCCCAAGCTTATGGTTTTGCATATCATTAGCATCATGGAAATTCAGAGAAGACACACTAACATTACAATCATTCTCATCATTCAAGGATTTAATGCCAAACATTTTAATAAATTCTTCTTCTAACAATTTGGCACAATTTTCTGATCCAACATTTTCAAGAAAAACATCATAAAGATAAAGAACTTGATGCAACTTCAATTCCACTTTTTTTTGTAGTTTTCTTCTATAAAACCAAACTAGTGAAAATCCAATTGATATGAATGAACCCCATCGTTTTACCCTTAGTGGCAGCAATACAATATGTGTCATGTCCCTTTCTGACACTGGGATTGAGCACCACAAGATTAAACCCACTACAACGCACCACACCCACTTGAAGATAAATCAATCTAGTTGGCTAAACCAAACAGATAGATCGGAGAGAATTACGAATCTATAACAATCATGCATCTAAAATACCAGCAAGTATTCAATATCTTTTCATGAATAATCTAAACATAAACCCACAATTCATCGGATCCCAACAAACACACCGCAAATATTGATTACATAAGATAGATCACCGCGGGAATCGTGGTGATGTTGGCAATGAAGAACATAGAGAGAGAGAGAGAGAGAGATATCCATCTAGGTACTAACTACGGACCCGTAGCTCTGTGATGAACTACTCACACATCACCATGGGAGCTGCAAGGTTGACGTAGAGTCCCTCTATGATCGATCCCCCTCCGGCAGGGCACCGGAACAGGGCTCCAGATGGGCACATGGCGGAACAAAGACTTGCGGCGGCGGAAAAAGTGTTTCGGGAGGCTCTCTAGGGTTTTTGGAATATATTTGAATTTATAGGCCAGAGATCAGGCCCAAGAGAGTGGGGAGGTAGCTCCAAGCCATCAGGGCGCGGCCACCCCCCGGGCACACCCTGTTGGCTCGGGGGCACCTCGTGTGCCCTCCGGTATTCCTCCAAAGCTTCCAAGTCTTATTTTGGTCCTGAAAAAAACATCAAAAAGTTTCGGGGTATTTGGACTTCGTTTTATACTGTATTCCTGAAAAGCCAAAATCATGCAGAAAACGGCAACTGGCACTTGGCGCTGGCTTAATAGGTTAGTGCTAAAAAATAATATAAAACACCAAGTAAATGCCTAAAAAGTATCCTAGAATGATAATATAATAGCATGGAACAATCAAAAATTATAGATACGTTGGAGACGTATCAGCATCCCCAAGCTTAATTCATGCTCGTCCCCGAGTAGGTAAATGATAAAAACAGAATTTTCAGGTGTGATCATTGAGAAACGACAAATCAACAAACATTAACATAGTAATATCCATAAACATAAGTAACATAATCATCGACTTTCAAAATATACGATCCTTAAAGAATGTTTACCCCCCATCCATTTTGTCATATTAGCATGGCATGGCTCCGTCTTCACGACCCATAATTCACTTTCTGTCACTGGGATTGAGCACCACAAGATTAAACCTACTACAACGCATCACTCCCACTTGAAGATAAATCAATCTAGTTGGCCAAACCAAACCGATAGATTGGAGAGGATTACGAAGCTATAACAATCATGCATATAAAATACCAGCAAGCATTCGATATCTTTTCATGAATAATCTGATCATAAACCCATAATTCATGAGATCCCAACAAACACACCGCAAAGATTGATTACATAAGATAGATGACCGCGGGAATCGCGGTGATCTTGGCAATGAAGAACATAGAGAGAGAGAGATAGCCATCTAGTTACTAACCACGGACCCGTAGGTCAGCGGTGAACTACTCACACATCACCATGGGAGAAGCAAGGTTGATGTAGAGGCCCTCCGTGATCGACCCCCTCCGGCAAGGCACCAGAACATGGCTCCAGATGGGCACACGGCGGAACAGAGACTTGCGGCGGCGGAAAAAGTGTTTCGGTGATAGAAGGGGTCAAGACATGTATTTGTATTATTGCCATTAAGGATAAAACGATGGGGTCTGAACATATTGCATGTCTTACTTTGTCTACGTCATGTCATCTTGCTCGAAGCATTACTTCGTTTGTCATGAACTTAATACCATAGATGCATGCTGGATAGCGGCCGACTCGTGAAGTAATAGTAGTACATGCAGAATCGTTTCGGTCTACTTGTTTATGGAAGTGATGCCTATATACATGTTCCTTGCCATGAATAACATGTCATAACTATGTGCAATTCTATCAATTGCCCAACAGTAATTTCTCTACCCACCGTATGCTACTTTCGAGAGAGAAGCCTCTAGCAAACACTATGGCCCCAGGGTCTACTTAAATATAAAAACAAAAAAATCTTTATTACCTTGCTGCACTTTCTTTACTTTTATTTTATTTTGCAATTATAATATCTATTCTATCAAGATTTAATCCTTGCAAGTAATGAGTGCAAGGGGCTTGACAACCCTCTTGCCGTGTTGGGTGCAAGTGTTTGGTTTTGTGTGTGTAGGTGTTGTTGAAGGTAATTTGCATTGGTTCTCCTATTGGTTCGATAACCTTGGTTATCACTGAGGGAAATACTTATCTCTACTGTACTTCATGTCCTCTCCTCTTCGAGGAAAATCCCAATGCAGCTCACAAGTAGCAACCCTCAGCCCCGAGGGTGAACTACTCCCTCCTCGTCATGGAGACCGCCGGGATGATGAAGATGGCCTCCGGTGATGGCTTCCCCCCTCAGACAGGGTGTCAGAAAAGGGCTCCAGATGAGATCGCTTCAGTATAGAGGCTCGCGGCGGCCGAGTCGAAGTTCTAGGTTAACTTTGAGGGGTTTATGGATTTACATGAATTTTCAGCGTTGAGATCACGCCAAAAGGAGTGACGAGGGGCCCACAAGGGCGGAGCGCCCTACACCCTTGTGACTGCCTCATGGGTCTTCTGGTCCCCCCATGAAGCTTCGGAGGTCTCTTATGTTCCAAAAATATCGTCAAAAAGTTTTGTCGCATTTGGACTCCATTTGGTACAGATTTTCTGAAAAGCCAAGAACACGAAGAAAACATCAACTGGCACCAGTCACAGGGTTAATAGGTTAGCTCCCAAAAATGATATAAAAGTGCACCAAAACCATATAAAATCATTGCAAACATGGCATGGACACTTCATAAATTATAGATATGTTGGAGACGTATCACTCCTCCCGACTCTGCCGCATCTCACCTTCGCTCTCCCGCATGTCGTGTAGCCACTCCATGCAAGGGTCCCCCTCTCCCGTGTGGGGCCACCGCATGTCGCGTCACTCATGCATGGCTCCTCGCACCGACTGTGATGGAGGGGTACGAGGGCTAAAGTTGTTTGTATCATAGGAGACGAGGCAGCGCATGTGGTGGCGGCCGAGAAGCCGAGCTGCTCCGTCCTGACCAAGTTCTCCGTGAAAATTCCTGTCGGCTAACGTGGCTTGAGACTAGGTCGGCATTTCCCCAAAGAGGAAGGGATGATGCAGCACAACGACGGTAAGTATTCCCCTCAGTTATGAAACCAAGGTTATCGAACCAGTAGGAGGATCACCACCACCCAATAAGCAGCACCTGCACACAAACAACAAATACTTGCAACCCGACGCGAAAGAGAGGTTGTCAATCTCTCTACGGTAAAATGATAGATTAGGTAGTGATAGATAGGAGAGATAGATCTCTCAAGAACACAAAATAAAAAGAGCAAATAAAATATGCAGCAATATGTTTTTGGGTTTTTGGTTTTGTAGATCTGAAAACAAAGATGCAAAAAGATAGATCGGAAAGCAATATGTTGGAAAAGTAGACCCGGGGGCCGTAGGGTTCACTAGTGGCTTCTCTCATGAGTATAGCGCACGGTGGGTGAACAAATTACTGTTGGGCAATTGATAGAAAATTGAATAGTCATGACGATATCCAAGGCGATGATCATTATATAGGCATCACGTCCAAGATAGGTAGACCGACTCCTGCCTGCATCTACCTCTATTACTCCACACATCGACCGCTATCCAGCATGCATCTAGTGTATTAAGTTCATGGAAAAACGGAGTAATGCAATAAGAACGATGACATGATGTAGACAAGATCTATTCATGTAGGAATAGACCCCATCTTGTTATCCTTAATGGCAACGATACATGCGTGGCTAGCTGCCCCTTCTGTCACTCGGAAAGAACACCGCAAGATCGAACCCATCACAAAGCACCTCTTCCCATGGCAAGAAAAATCGATCTAGTTGGCCTAACTAAACCAAAGATTCGAAGAAGAAATATGAGGCTATAAGTAATCATGCATATAAGAGATCAAAGAAGACTCAAATAATATTCATGGATAGAAACTGATCATGAACTCAAAATTCATCGGATCCCAACAAACATACCGCAAAAGTTTACATCAAATAGATCTCCAAGAGACCATTGTATTGAGAATCATAAGAGGGAGAGAGGAAGCCATCTAGCTACTGCCTACGGAGCCGTAGTTCTATGGTGGACTACTCACGCATCATCGGAGAGGCACCTATGAAGAAGATGAACCCCTCCGTGATGGTGTTTAGTTGGATCTCGAGGTTCTGGAATTGTGTTTCGTCAACTCCCCTAGGGTTTTTGGAATATTTGGTAATTTATAGGCATCATAGGCGGTGGAGAGGGGCCCCGAGGAGGGCACAACCCATCAGGGCACGCCAGGGCCCCCCTAGCGCGCCCTGGTGGGTTGTGGTCTCCACGGCCCACCTCTCCGGCACTTCTTTGGCCCACTGGGTGTCTTCTGGTCCAGAAAAAATCTCCAAAAAGTTTCGTTGCGATTGGACTCCGTTTGATATTGATATTCTGCGAAGTAAAAAAACAAGCAAAAACAGCAACTGGCACTTTGGCACTATGTCAATAGGTTAGTCCCAAAAAATGATATAAAGTTGTTATAAAATGATTGTAAAACATCCAAAAATGATAATATAACAGCATGGAACAAGCAAAAATTATAGATTCGTTGGAGACGTATCAGCATCCCCAAGCTTAATTCCTACTCGTCCTCGAGTAGGTAAATGATAAAAACAGAATTTTTGATGTGGAATGTTGCCTAACATGTTCATCATATTCTTTTCTTTTGTATAGCCTGGACATTTGGACTTGTAAATGATTCAAAGCAATAGTCTAGTTTTAACATAATGACTTCAATACTCAAGCATGTCAACAAGCAACCATGTCTTTCAAAATATCAACACTAAAGAAAGTTATCCCTAGCCCATCATGCTCAATCATTGATCCATTCATGAAACACACTCAAATATTAGCTATGCCCAATGCTTAAGTACGATCATAGTACCTCATAGTTGGTGCTTTATAAGAGAATATGGAGACTCAAAGTAAAAAATAAAAATTGCATAAAGTAAATAGATAGGCCCTTCGCAGAGGGAAGTACGGATTGGTAGAGGTGCCAGAGCTCAAGGTTCAAATTGAGAGAGAAAAATATTTTGGGTGGCATGCCTTTCCTGTCAACGAAAACGACAAAGTAGCTCACAATACTTTCCATGCTAGATATATCATAGGCGGTTCCCAAACAGAAAATAAAGTTTATTCCTTTTTCCACCAAACTTTCACTTTCCATGGCGGGCCGTATCCACGGTTGCCTTCCATACCAACACTTTCCAAGGAATTTATTATTTGACAACAAAAAGTAAATATATTTTTTCTTTTTCATTTCGGGAATGGGCATCCCTATTACCGCCGCACTCTCATGCAATGACAAGTGAATAAACACTCATCTTGAGAATAACACATCTAGCATGGAAAAATATTGGACACTCCCCACCGTTTCATGAGCGGTACGAGCACAGAAAAGAGAAAATTATTTTGAAAATTAAGAGATGGCACATACAAATTTGCTTGGAACGGCATGGAAATACCGTGTATAGGTAGGTATGGTGGACTCATCAGGCAAAACTTGGTTTAAGGATTTTGGATGCACAAGTAGTATTTCTACTTAGTACAAATGGAGGCTAGCAAATAGATTGAGAAGCAACCAAACCAAGAAACGAAAATTCACATAAGCGGGCATTGAACATAACTAACACCAAATAATGCACCATAAGTAGGATATAATTTCATTGCATAACTATTGACTTTCGTGCATGCATAGGGAATCACAAACCTTAACACCAATATTCCTACTAAGCATAATTACTCACTAGCATAACTCACATATTACTATCATCATGTTTCAAAACTATTACAAAGAATCAAGTTTAATTTGCCCAGTGATCTTCATGAAAGTTTTTATTATATCCTCCTTGGATATCTATCACTTTGGGACTAGTTTCATATATTGCCATTGCTTTTTGGCAAGCTCAAACAAATTTAAGTGATGCACATGAGCATAAAGATTTCATCTCTCAAATTGGTATAAGTGAAGCATGAGAGGATTTCTTCAAAATTTACTAACTCTCAAATTAATCTAAGTGAAGCATGAGAGTATTTCTATAAAAATCTCCAAGCACACTGTGCTCAAAAAGATATAAGTGAAGCACTAGAGCGATTCTATAGCTCAAAAAGTTTAAGTGAAGCGCATAGAGCAATTCTAACAAATTATAGCATAATTTTGGCTATCTCAAATAGGTGTGTCCAGCAAGGATACAAATGACAAACTAACAAACAAAGCAAGCAAAGATACAAGACGCTCCAAGCAAAACTCATGATATGTGACGAATAAAAATATAGCTCCAAGTAAAATACCGATGGTCGTTAGAAGAAAGAGGGGATGCCACTCGGGGGCATCCCCAAGCTTAGTTGCTTGTTTCTATTTGGATATATCTTGGGGGTGCGGTAGCATCCCCAAGCTTAGGATCTTTTCACTCCTTATTCCTTCATCCATCATGATCTCACACAAAACTTGAAAACTTCAATCACACAAAACTCAACAAAATCTTCGTGAGATCCGTTAGTATAATAAAGCAAATCACTACTTTAGGTGATGTTGAAAACCCATTCATATTTTATAATTGCATTATACCTACTGTATTTTAACTTTACCATGGCTCATACCCTACAATATAACCCATAGATTCATCAAAACAAGCACATAATGCAACGAAAACAGAATCTGTCTCAAACAGAACAGTCGGTAGTAATCTGTGCTCTAACCATACTTCTGTAACTCTAACAATTATGAAAAATTAGGAAAACGTAAGGAATTTGTATAGCAACACTGTGTTAAAATTTCATCTCAATATCACGTTCCAGCAAAAAATGAAAATTCATGTCGCAAAGTTTCTGTTTCAGATTCAGCATCACTTCTACTCATCCTATGAATCATCCTAAAGGCTTTACTTGGCACAAACACTAAATAAACCATAAAAACACAATCATAACAGAGGCATAATTGTGTCAACACTCAAAAACAGAAAGGCAAAAGAAAAATAAATTGATTCATTGGGTTGCCTCCCAACAAGAGCTATCGTTTTACGCCCCTAGCTAGGCATAACGCATAGATTCAAGTATTGGCATCTTTGGTTTTCAATTCTTCAATCACACAACTACATTTCTTCAAGGATTTGGCATGCATATTCTTAATGACAACACTCCTACGAAGGAAACCAAAAAATTCATTCTTGTAAATAGGGTCTCTTATGATTTCAACAAAGTCAGGGTGAATACTAATCATTTTAAGATCCCCCTTGTGACTACTAGGTGTGGCAACTTTATTCTTTATGACTTGTGTGGTCTTGCTAATTTTTACGGGAGTTTTTTTAATAGTTTTGATAGAAGAAAAAGCTGAACCCAAGTTACTAAAAATTCTTCCAACTTATCAATCTGGTACGGGCTCTTTCTACCCTTTCATTAACTACGGGTTTCTTTTCCTTTAACAATTTAAAAGCATCCAAAGATGGGAACATCAAGAAATTCCCACCGGTAATCGTATCAAGGACGAATCTATACCAAGTGGTGATGCCCACATAAAAACTGCGAAGAAGAACAATGGTAGATTGCTTATGGATAGATCTATTATGAACGATGCAAATCCTATACCAAGCATCTTTTAGGTTCTCCCCTCCCCTTTGCTTAAAATTAAGAACCTCATTATCGGGAGTACACGCAATAAAGGAAGAACTAGACATAATGACTAGGCAAGAGATCGGACAAGAAAAGGCAAAACGAAAAAGAGGGCGAATAAAATGGCAAATTGGTGAAGTGGGGGAGAGGAAAACGAGAGGCAAATGGCAAATAATGTAATTGCAAGGAGATGAGATTTGTGATTAGGAACCTGGTAGATGATGATGGAGTCCCCTCAGCGCCTATGATAGGCACGTAGAAGAGACCGCTTCCTCCCCGGCAACGGCGCCAGAAATTCCTTTGACATGGCTTGAGATTGCGTCGGTCTTTCCCAAAAGAGGAAGGGATGATGCAGCACAGCGACGGTAAGTATTTCGCTCAGTTATGAAACCAAGGTTATCGAACCAGTAGGAGGATCACCACCACCCAATAAGCAGCACCTGCACACAAACAACAAATACTTGCAACCCGACGCGAAAGAGAGGTTGTCAATCTCTCTACGGTAAAAAGATAGATTAGGTAGTGATAGATAGGAGACATAGATCTCTCAAGAACACAAAATAAAAAGAGCAAATTAAATATGCAGCAATATGTTTTTGGGTTTTTGGTTTTGTAGATCTGAAAACAAAGATGCAAAAAGATAGATCGGAAAGCAATATGTTGGAAAAGTAGACCCGGGGGCCGTAGGGTTCACTAGTGGCTTCTCTCATGAGTATAACGCACGGTGGGTGAACAAATTACTGTTGGGCAATTGATAGAAAATTGAATAGTCATGACAATATCCAAGGCGATGATCATTATATAGGCATCACGTCCAAGATAGGTAGACCGACTCATGCCTGCATCTACCTCTATTACTCCACACATCGACCGCTATCCAGCATGCATCTAGTGTATTAAGTTCATGGAAAAACGGAGTAATGCAATAAGAACGATGACATGATGTAGACAAGATCTATTCATGTAGGAATAGACCCCATCTTGTTATCCTTAATGGCAACGATACATGCGTGCCTTGCTGCCCCTTTTGTCAGTGGGAAAGAACACCACAAGATCGAACCCATCACAAAGCACCTCTTCCCATGGCAAGAAAAATCGATCTAGTTGGCCTAACTAAACCAAAGATTCGAAGAAGAAATACGAGCCTATAAGTAATCATGCATATAAGAGATCAAAGAAGACTCAAATAATATTCATGGATTGAAACTGATCATGAACTCAAAATTCATCGGATCCCAACAAACACACCGCAAAAGTTTACATCAAATAGATCTCCAAGACACCAATGTATTGAGAATCATAAGGGAGAGAGAGGAATCCATCTAGCTACTGCCTACGGACCCGTAGGTCTATGGTGGACTACTCACGCATCATCGGAGAGGCACCTATGAAGAAGATGAACCCCTCCGTGATGGTGTTTAGATTGGATCTCGAGGTTCTGGAACTTGCGGCGGCTAGAATTATGTTTCGTCGACTCCCCTAGGGTTTTGGAATATTTGTGAATTTATAGGCATCAGAGGCGGTGGAGAGGGGCCCCGAGGAGGGCACAACCCATCAGGGTGCGCCGGGGCCCCCCTGGCGTGCCCTGGTGGGTTGTGGTCTCCACGGCCCACCTCTCCGGCACTTCTTTGGCCCACTGGGTGTCTTCTGGTCCAGAAAAAATCTCCAAAAAGTTTCGTCGCGATTGGACTCCGTTTGATATTGATATTCTGCGAAGTAAAAAACAAGCAAAAACAGCAACTGGCACTTTGGCACTATGTCAATAGGTTAGTCCCAAAAAATAAAATAAAGTTGTTATAAAATGATTGTAAAACATCCAAGAATGATAATATAACAGCATGGAACAAGCAAAAATTATAGATACGTTGGAGACGTATCATCGACGACCGCGTATGTCAGGTCTCCTCCCTCTCGGGATTTTGGGGGAAAGGCGTGACCGTGGTGGTGGGTGGTGGCGGTGGGAAGGAGATAAGGGGAGGGTGGCATCGAGGAAGAAGGCGGAGAGCAGTGACCCAATTGTTATTTTAGATTTCTTTTTAGGGACCCCATTGTAAATTTAACTATTGATAAATGGGCTCCACATCTGACATTTTCACGGGATCTATTTCGGCAGAACAAAAGTTATATTGTAAAAACATAAAGAAAGTTTTGCAATATCGTGTAAACCGATTTTGTAGTACGAGATTTTAATGGATCTGTTAGAGTTGCTCTACCAAACTTCGTCATGACGATGTTAACGTCAAATTGAAGGAACACAACTCCTTTGAACTGTTTCCCCCTATATTATTATAAAAATTGTTTTATTTTACACCCTAGAAACAACAACTAAACCAACAAACTGACCGTCCAATAGGTAAACACTTAAAACCAACAATCTCGTCGGTTGAGTAGCCGGTTCGGTTTTTTAAACTATGAATAAAACCGATGAATCGTGTGCATGAACTTATTATGCGTCCATGGACCCTGGACCATGGACACCTATTAGGACATGGCCAATGCATAGTCTCATACCTAATGCCCCATGAGCCAACTAGGCTCGGATATCACCGTGGATTAAAAGTAGATGCCTCATGTGTGTCACTGTAGCTTGCAAAGTAGCCGGTCGTTCAAGAAAAAAGGTAAGAAAAATAGAAAAGGAGGATAAAAGGGAATTGAAAAAGGCGACTCCTCCTTAGTAGGAATAGTAGCCGAGGCTGCTTCAACTCATAACGAAGCTATTCCAGCACATAAGTCCGGGATGATCTGAGGTCGCTGGTCTCACATGGAAGAGATACGAACCTCCGCTGGATAAACACCAGAACTGGTATCGGCTTCTTTTGTTCGTAACGAACAAGCAATGGATTGGGGATTGCCAATAGAAAAAGATACAACCAACCTCGTCTTTTGGAAACCTGGATCACCCCCATTGTAAAGAGAACATGACACCCCTTTCCGTAGGGGCTCGCAAAGGTATTATACTGGATGTGTGCAGAGTTTTGGCTCGCAATAAAGCTAGGGTCCTGATCGAGCAAGACTACGTCCTATCTATCTACCTCTCCAAACACAATATCTTGAGTACCCGGAACCATGTTCAGTGCTGCAAAAGCGCAGCTGTAGCCCCCTAGAATCTTCGGCTCCTCGTTTTTATTCAATTATGAAATGACTCATTTTGATGGAGATTTGTAGCATCATTCAAGTAAATACAAATTGAGATCGTAGAAACATGAGCTTGTGATATAGCTACACCTAATTCCAGACCGGTTAATGCGTTCGGCTTATAAGTACTCGATTGAACCAATTGTTTTTTCATTTCCCAGTAGGTCACCTTGGGCCAGCTGCTGACTTTCTAGAAAGAGACAAGGAAGTCGATTCAACATAAGGGAAGAAAGCATATTTTAGGTTTACTCCTTCCATGTCTAGTATAGCTGATCCACCCCTTATGGCATGAAAAACGACAAAATTGGCCCTTTGGGCAAAGTTCGGCACAAAATGAACCCATTTCGATTTTTTTTCATAAAATGGCCCTTCTCTCATGATGCCCGCAGGTAGGGCACCATGCTAGGTACCATAACACCCTGGTCAAGGGCGCCATGGGCGTCGCTGACCTGCCAAGTCAGCGATGCATGGGCCCATCTACAGACACGTATTACGCCCCTAGTAGGGGCGCTATGCAGTTCACGCACGACGCCTTGGGCCGAGGCGCCATGCCCCTTCGCTGTAAGAACGCCTGGGCCATGCAAGGAGCCTCATACCCGAGCCAGAAGGCTCTGTTCTGTTTGTCCCTTCTCTCTCCCTGAAAGCACAACTTCTCCCTAGGTGGTTTTGGTAATTAATAACAACATATAATTCATTGGACTAATGTTTTCCACTAAGTATATCTCAGGAAAAAGTTCAATGATAGCTTGGCAAAGGATCGTGAGGAGACCCCAAGATACAAGGAATAATATTGGCAAAGCGACAAGGATGAAGACTCTACATTTCACTTTGTCAGAAATCACTTTGAGTCCATAGGAAAGCCAATACTATCAAAAGGGGGTGAGGTATTAATGGTGAATGAAATGCTCAAGTGATCAAGTGTTAGCCACCAAATACACTCACAAGCTCTCCCACAAATATTCTGTCACTAAGCCATCCACTCAAAATCGGTGTCACCAACTTTCATATCGGCCACACCGAGTTCCAAGCCAAGACAGAAACCCTAGCCACTTCCCATTCTCGGTACAACCAAGATTCACATAGGTGCAACCGAGTTTCGGTGACCAACATTATGTTGTCTCAATTTATAAAATCAGAATTTCTGAGTTTTGTAAATCGGTGCCACCTAGTTTGGAAACTGCCCTCGACCACTCAATTCGGTACCACCGAGAATGATATATCGGTTTCACCGAGATTCCTAAAGTTGCCACATTTTGAACAAATCGGTACGACTGAGTTTCATATCGGTTTCACCGAGTTGCTCAATAATGTTGTAACGGTTGGATTTTTGGAGATGCCTATATATACCCCTCCACCACATCCCACTCGCAAGAGAAGCACTCAGAACTATTCCACACTTGCCCCATCCAATTTTCTGAGAGAGAACACCTACCCTTGTGTTGAGGTCAAGATCATCCACTCCAACCATATGGATCTTGATTTCTAGCCTCCCCAAGTTGCTTTCCATCCAATTAATATCTTCCACCCAAGCCAAATCTGTGAGAGAGTGATTGTGTGTTGAGGAGACTATCATTTGAAACACAAGAGCAAGGAGTTCATCGTTACTATCGAGCCTATTACCTTTTGGAGGGTGGTGCCTCCTAGATTGGTTAGGTGTCGCTTGGGAGCCTCCTACTTCGTGTTGTGTAGTTGAACCAAGAAGTTTGTACGGGCAAGGAGATCGCCTACTTCGTGATGATCCACCCATAGTGAGGCTAGTCCTTCGTGGACGGAAGACGTTATGGAATAGTCAAGGTTGCTACTTCGTGGACCCTTATGGGTGGAGCCCTCCGTGGACTCTCGCGACCGTTACCCTCCGTGGGTTGAAGACTCCATAAACGTGGACGTATGATAGCACCACCTATCGGAACCACGGGAAAAATCTTCGTGTCTCCAAATTGCGTTTGATCTCCTCTCCCCCTCTATTTACATATGCTTGTCTTTACTTTCCGCTGCAATACTCGTAGACATGCATGTGTAGGGTGAACTTGACTTGTGCTAATTGCTAAAATCTGCCCACAAATTAATTTGGGAAAAGGTTAGGTTTTTATTTGGTCAAGTAGTCTAATCACCCCCCCTCTAGACCTACTTTCGATCCCTACAAGTGGTATCAGAGCTTTGGTCTCCATTGCATTGGTCTCACAACCAAGGAGAGTATGGCATATAGTGAGGGAAACTATCACCGTAGAGGTCCATATTTTGATGGTACAAACTTTGCTAGTTGGAAACATAAAATGAAAATGCATATTCTTGGTCATAACCCCGCCATTTGGGTTGTTGTTCGTGTTGGCTTGCAAGGTGAATTCTTTGGTGATGGAAAGGAACCGGATCGTGAAGCCACCGCAGAAGAATTGAAGATGTTGCAATACAATGCTCAAGCATGTGACATTCTTTTCAACTACCTATGTCCCGAAGAGTTCAACAAAATCAGCCGTCTTGAGAATGCAAAAGAGATTTGGGATACTTTGGTTGACATGCACGAAGGTACCGAGTCCGTCAGGGAATCTAAGTTGGATGTGCTTCAGAGTCAACTTAAATTCAAGATGAAGGATGGTGAAGGAGTTGCGGAGATGTACTCTAGGCTTGCTCTCATCACAAATGAGATTGCCTGCTTAAGAAGCGAAGAAATGACCGACAAATTCATCATCAAGAAGATTCTTAGAGCCTTGGATGGAAAGTATGACACCGTGTGCACGTTGATCCAAATGATGCCAAACTACAAAGATCTCAAGACTACGGAAGTGATTGGAAGGATTGTTGCTCATGAGATGTCGCTCAAAGACAAGGAAGAGCTTCACAACAAGTCAAGCGGTGCTTACAAAGCCACAAGTGATGCTCCTGCTACTTCAAGCGACAACCTTGTAACCAATGAAGAGATAAGCCTCATGGTCAAGAAATTCAACAAGTTCTTCAAAAGTAAAGGCAAAGAGAGGAACTCCAATTCAAGATATGAAGAAAAGCGTTCATCTAGCCGTGACCGAAATTTTTATAATTGTGGAAGGCCCGGACACTACTCAAATGAGTGCACGGCCCCCCGCAAGAGAAGAGAAGAATCACCTAGAAGACGAAACTCAAGAGATGGGTCACCTCAAAGAGAGAGAAGGAGTAGAGATGATCGTTATGAACGAAGACCCTCAAGGAGAAGTAGGGATTCGGAGAAGAAGGACAAGTACACTAAGAGCTACTCAAGAAGAAGACATCAATCTCATGTTGGTGAATGGGTTTCCGGCTTCGACTCCGAGGACCACTCCGAGAGAAGCTATCACTCCGACTCTGACTATAGTCAAGATGAAGGTGTTGCCGGACTTGCACTAGTTTCCTCCAACTCCTACGAGATATTTGATTCACCAAATGAAGGGAGTGGAAGTTGCTTCATGGCTAAAGGCCCCAAGGTATCACACCCCGAATATCTTGACTTTGATAGTGATGAGGATGATTTACTAGGAGATGATGACTTGCTCTTTGATAAAACTAGTGATGTTAGTCAAAATGAACTTGATGATATCCATTCTAACCAAGATAAATCGAATGATGATGATAAGAAGGAGATTGAGCGTCTAACTAAAGAATTAAACACTCTTAAGTTAGCTCATGAATCTACTCTAGAAGATCATAGAGAGATTGTAAGAACTCATGAGAAGCTACGCTTCAAGAATCTCAACTTAGAGCAAGAGCATGAATTTCTTAAAGCTATCAATGACGATCTTCGGAAGAAGAGTTCTTTTTATCTTGCCAAACGATTACTCTTGTCTACATTTATTCCACAAGTTAAATCTAAGCAAGCTAGTAACAAAGGCAAGAAAGGTTCTTCATCTAGTAACAACAAAGCTAATGCAAAATCAAATGATGTTGTTCCTAGTAACTCTATTGATTCCACTAATGATTCTCTTAACCAAGTTACACTTGAGCAAGAAAACAATTTATTGAAAGGAATTATAGAGAAAGGTGTCTACAAAAGTCTTGCAAGATGTAAGCAATTCGAGGAGATTGTGCGCAAGCATGGAGGATACCGGAAGAACCATGGCATTGGCTACTTCAATGCCAATGGAGTCGAATGGGAAGAAGGTCAATACCCCAAGCCAAAGTTTGTTCCCCAAAGAGAGAAGTATGACCCTACTCCTCCCAAGGGAACGAGCTCTCAAGATGACCTTCCTCCACAAGACCACAAGGGCAAGGGAAAGCTTCATGATGACATTGACACATTTGAAGATGAATCCCTAGCCATGGTGAAGTGGGTTCCCAAGGCTTCTACAAGCTCAACTTCAACTAGTGCTACTTCAACCCCAAGGATCCCCATCAACTTGATGTGGGTCCCCAAGAAGAAGAACTAGACAAGTTCTTGAGGGGTGACTCCACCAATGAAATTCACTCACATTCATTATTGGCAAGAACTAGTTGCAATCAACATCAACATTATGCAATAGTTCAAGGAGTCACACATTCCCTCAAAGGTAAGCAAGGGACAAGGTAATCAAAGAATTCATGGACATCATTACATATGCTTTGCACTCCATGTCCATGGATATACTTGTATATGTCTCTTGTGCTTGGGACTAACCCATGTAGGTGAGGTGAGTAAGAAACAACAAGGATTGCTCCCAACTGAAGATGATCTTCATCAACTTTGAGCATCCACCACTACATCACCCACATGAAGTCTTATACGACAAAACCCAAGGTTAGTTTATCCCTCTTATGGGGGGATGTCACATCAAGGGGGAGCTTTACTTTAAGACTTGAGTTAAAGCATCTCTTAAGAATGTGACAACATTAAATGCTTTATGTAAAAGTGGCAACCCCACTTGTGCTTAAACGATGAGTATGACCTATGATCAAGTACTTTTGCTTGGCTCCTAAGTCAATATACTCATATATAGATGACTACGTCATCGCCCAAGTGCTTGGTAGATACTAGAGTGGTTTTTGCATGTTTGCCATGATTTCATTGGACATCTTATTGTGTGAGCATGTTGGTATGCATATCTTTTCTCATTCGAGGACATCCAATTGTTGCTATTTGGACTTTGATTTTTCTTTTGCCAATTGGATGGACAAGAGTGCCTAGGACGCCTCTCTAGCTATCTATGCTTTCTTGTCTCATATTCTATTCATGCTACATCACAAAAACTTGAACAAGCACTTCTTGATCCCTCTGTGTGAGGAGCACACGGAGTACCGTGTCGACAAGAGCTGCATTCCAAAACCTCTCATGTGCATCTCGGTGAAACCAATTCACAAATCTCGGTTCCACCGAAGCACTGAGTTGATCTGGTTTTCGTATCTTGGTAACACCGATTCCTCTTTCTCGGTTACACCGATTTTCCTAGCCACCTAATGGTTGTGAAACTCGGTGACACCGATAAATAAGAATCGGTTTCACCGACAGTGAAGGGTACTTAATCCAGGCGGACCCGATGTTTGAAATTTCATCTTCAAACGCCCTTGTCCCCAACCCTAAGCTGCCGCTCCTGACCCCTCTGGTCATCGCCTTTGCTTCCCCGAGCGCCTCCGCCGCTGGGATCCTCGCCGTCGACGGAAATCTCCACCGCCGTCGTCGCCGTAGTCGGACCATCGCCAAGTTTGGGTATGGTTCCGATCTCCTCATGCGTTCCATGTCTGATTCAAGTGCATTAGGATGTTTTTGTCTATAATCCACCATGTGAAATTGATCTACTCCACAACAAACCTCCATAGATTAGAAAACGAAGGAATTTTGGATCTGATCTCCCGCAACATGCATCTCGGTACTACCGAATTGATAAAATCGGTTCCACCGATTTAGTTTTTAGGGTTTCTGAGAACCGCCTCAGTGAGACCGAGCAGTTCTTTTCGGTCACACCGAAAAGGCTGCCCAAGTTTCTGTTATGCAGGCAGAAAGTCTCGGTGACTCAGAAAATATCAACCCGGTGCTACTGAAATACATTCTGCAGTAGTTCATGCCCAAAGTTTCTAAGTAAAAAATTTAAAAAATTATGTGTTTCTGTGATGCTCAACTCTTCTGCTCTCCCATGCTCTATTCACAGGGTCAACATGTCAGGCTCAGATGACAGCCAGAACAATTTCAGAGAGGAGAATGTGGATATGAGCTCAGGCACTAGTCCTGAGGGCAGCTATGATGATGTGCCCAGCTCACCTGATTTGCCCAAGGCTGCTACCAGGGCAAGGAGGAAGTTAAACTCAGATGAGGAGGATGAAGACTTTGTGCCAGAAGAGCCACCCAAGAAGGATAAAGTTGCCAAGACCACAACTGCTGAAGCCACATATTCCAAGAGGCCAGCTAAGAAGGTGTATGCTAGTGCTAAGGATATAAGGGCACCTGGCTATATCAAGCAAAGCATGACTCTTCACATTGAGTCACCTCCAAGGAAGAATTCTATGCCTAAGAAGGCAGGTGAGAAGAAGAGGTCCAGGAAGAGGATTGTCCGTGTTGTTGGAAGAGCCACCTCTATGTATGAGGATCCAGAAGCTGCTGCTGAAGAAGAGGAAGAGGAACCAGCAGCCAAAGCCCCTCCATCTAAGAGGAAGAAGCTGTTGGCTGGTGCTATGCCCAAGGATACATCATCCAAAGGCACCAAGACTGCCCCCAAGAAGGCTGCTGCTGCTTCCAAATCCAAGAAGTCTACCAGAGACATTCCTAGTGCTTCCAAGAACAAGCAATCAACCATGCCAGAAGAAGAAGAAGATTTGCCAGTTTTGAGGAAACTGAGGCCACACATGCCATTGCATAATGATGATCATCCAGTTGCTGAGGACATGAAGTTGAGGAAAGACTCAGGTCTGAGATTGTGGAGGTCAAAGGACCCCTATGCCTCCAGGAGAAGGATTGCTGTAGATGTCAGATTTCATACCAAGGAACAGCAAGACTTCTATGAGACTGTCCTGTTGGACAAGAGCCCAGCTGTCAGTGACATGAGATATGTTGACTGGGACTTCATAAAGAAGAATGAAGATTTCTTTCCCCATGTGCAAGAGAACTTCAGATGCATTGACATTGAGAACTTTGTTGGTAGAGAGTTCACTCCCTGGAATGATGAGATGATCATGCAATTCTATTCCACTGCTCATTTTTATGGTGATGGCAGGATTGTCTGGATGATAGAAGGTGTCAAGTATGAATCCACTGTTGAAGAGTGGGCTACCATTTTAGGAGCCCCACAAGTACAAGATGGTGACTTGGATGTGTACACAGAGTCAAAGAAGAACCCCAACTCCATGGCCAATATGTACAAGGAGATCCCTGCTGATTATGTGCATTCACATAAGTTTGGTTCAGTCTATTATCTACAAGCAGGTCTGCCTACCACCAACACCATCATGAGGTACACTTTGATGCCTAAGTCAGGAGATGACAAGATGATTCGAGGCTACTCAATCAACATGCTGCACCACATTGACCTTCACACCAGATTCAGAGTCATGGATCTTATTGTTGAGACTGTGAAGAGGACAACTGCAGATCAGAAGAGATCTTGTGGTTATGCACCATACATTTAGATGCTGATCAACTCCAAGCTTGAGAAGAATGTCTATGCCCTTGATCGACCTCATATGCCACTCCAACTAGAATTTGAGGATAATGAGGTGGTGATGAATCCAGATCATCCCACTGCAACTGCAGAAAGAGAAGCAGCTGAGTCAGCTAGAGCCGCTAGTGCTCTAGTGCGAAAGTCCAGGGCTGAGCAGATGGATATGCTTTTTAGCACTGTTAAGAGTATGCAGAAGGACATCAAGGACATTCTTGAAAATCAGCATAGTCTTGTGAGGATAGTGGAGAACAGAGTCAAAACGCTAAACGACAAGGTAGATGGGCTGACTAAGACAGTCAATGAGCTCAAGAAGGAAGTAGATGATGCTCCTATCTATCACCCTACAGGTTCAGATGAGGATGACACTTCACCTCTCAGGCCATGCACTCAGTTTATGACCCAAGCCAGGACTCCTACAGTGACTGCTCCAGAGTTGAGGCCGTCTTCTTCAGCACCTGCTACAGCTCCTTCAGCTCCATCAGCTCCAGTAGCAACTCCACCACCTCAGAGGACTTCAGCTGAAGCTTTTGCAGATGCACTTCTCTCGACTCCATCGATAGCTACAGGCGCAACATCATCATCTCATGGAGGAGATCTAGCCCAGAGCAACGTTTAGCTCTATAGGTTTGAACTTTTTGGTAACTTGTTCCCAAAGGGGGAGAAGTTGTAGATCATAGGGCTTCGAGAGAGAGAGAGTTGCATTTTGATCCCTCTCTGCTATTTCCAAAAACATTTGGTTTATCGTTTGTGTTGCAAACTTTTGTTGGTATTTGATCATATACTCTTATGTGATGCTTCTATCACCTATCTTTGAGATTTCTATGTGATGATCATTTACTATTGTTTGGTGTGTTGTTCTTGTTATTCACTCATATTAATTCTAGCGTGCCACCAAGTTGTATGTGACATGGAAGAGTGACCCATCATCCTAATCGATTGTGCATTTGCATTCAAACGCAAATTTAAAATAATGCACAAATTTAGGGGGAGCTCTTGCTTATCACATACGATGCTATTCATATCTTATATCTCTCATCGAACCTTTGATCTATATGTTGTCATCAATTGCCAAAAAGGGGGAGATTGAAAGCACAACTTCTCCCTAGGTAGTTTTGGTAATTAATAACAACATATACTTCATTGGACTAATGTTTTCCACTAAGTATATCTCAGGAAAAAGTTCAATGATAGCTGGGCAAAGGATCGTGAGGAGACCCCAAGATACAAGGAATAATATTGGCAAAGCGACAAGGATGAAGACTCTACATTTCACTTTGTGAGAAATCACTTTGAGTCCATAGGAAAGCCAATAATATCAAAAGGGGGTGAGGTATTAATGGTGAATGAAATGCTCAAGTGATCAAGTGTTAGCCACCAAATACACTCACAAGCTCTCCCACAAATATTCTGTCACTAAGCCATCTACTCAAAATCGGTGTCACCAACTTTCATATAGGCCACACCGAGTTCCAAGCCAAGACAGAAACCCTAGCCACTTCCCATTCTCGGTACAACCAAGATTCACATCGGTGCAACCGAGTTTCGGTGACCAACATTCTGTTGTCTCGATTTATAAAATCAGAATTTCCGAGTTTTGTAAATCGGTGCCACCGAGTTTGGAAACTGCCCTCGGCCACTCAATTCAGTACCACCGAGAATGATATATCGGTTTCACCAAGATTCCTAAAGTTGCCACATTTTGAACAAATCAGTATGACCGAGTTTCATATTGGTTTCACCGAGTTGCCCAATAATGTTGTAACGGTTGGATTTTTGGAGATGCCTATATATACCCCTCCACCACATCCCACTCACAATAGAAGCACTCATAACTATTCCACACTTGCCCCATCCAATTTTCTGAGAGAGAACCACCTACCCTTATGTTGAGGTCAAGATCATCCACTCCAACCATATGGATCTTGATTTCTAGCCTCCCCAAGTTGCTTTCCATCCAATCAATCTCGTCCACCCAAGCCAAATCTGTGAGAGAGTGATTGTGTGTTGAGGAGACTATCATTTGAAACACAAGAGCAAGGAGTTCATCGTTACTATCGAGCCTATTACCTTTTGGAGGCTGGTGACTCCTAGATTGGTTAGGTGTCGCTTGGGAGCCTCCTACTTCGTGTTGTGGAGTTGAACCAAGAAGTTTGTACGGGCAAGGAGATCGCCTACTTCGTGAAGATATACCCATAGTAAGGCTAGTCCTTCGTGGACGGAAGCCGTTATGGAATAGTCAAGGTTGCTACGTCGTGGACCCTTATGGGTGGAGCCCTCCGTGGACTCTCGCGACCATTACCCTCCGTGGGTTGAAGACTCCATAAACGTGGACGTACGATAGCACCACCTATCGGAACCACGGGAAAAATCTTCGTGTCTCCAAATTGCGTTTGATCTCCTCTCCCCCTCTATTTACATATGCTTGTCTTTACTTTCCGCTGCAATACTCGTAGACATGCATGTGTAGGGTGAACTTGACTTGTGCTAATTGCTAAAATCTGCCCACAAATTAATTTGGGAAAAGGTTAGGTTTTTATTTGGTCAAGTAGTCTAATCACCCCCCCCCCCCTCTAGACCTACTTTCGATCCCTACACTCCCCCACCCGATCGCCCCTCTCTCCCTCCTGCAGATTCGTGGCGTAGAAGTGCAGGTCGAAGGGGGAAATTGGTGGATATTCTTCCCCTCACATTCCTCAAGGTATTCCCCTAACTTTCTCCACTTTTTATTGGTTAATTTTGTTGCATTGACCCCATGTGTAGAAACCTTAGTTCATCTCTTCTTTTTTCATTTTTTTTGATATTTGCACTTGTTTTAGAAAGGTATGAGTAGGGATTTGTATGGTATGATTAGGATTTGGTATTTATAAAAGGTTTTTTTAGTTTCTTTGTAGCAAATTTGACATAGGGAATAATTAGGTTGTTTGGAAATGTGTGTATGCATGTTCATTTGTATGGATGATTTGTCTTAGATGTATATTTGCACTTGTATGTATCCATCTTTTTGTATGGATATGGATATTTGCACATGTATTTCTCTTTATTTTTGCACTACTCCGAATATTTACATATGACAATGAGGCTTACGTTATACATAAGTAATTTTGTAGGATGACTTCTCTTATCCATCCATCATACGATCTATTTCATCATGGACGATTCATGGCAGATGAAAGACGGGTTTTTGATCAACTTCACTTGAGGTCCAGTGCGGTTCATGACAAGATGGAATATGACGAGCGATACACGGAGTATATCCGGAAGACTGGGCTTCTCACATTTATCTCACTCGTGTCTCGTTCAATGCCGAAGATGAACCCCTGTGCGATAACGGCACTCGTTGACCGATGGCGTCCTGAGACACATACTTTCTACTTCTTTGCTGGAGAGATGACGATGACTTTGTCGGATGTTACAATGATCACTGGACTTCCTATCAAAGTAGAGCCTATTTGTTTTAGCACAGATTTTGAGGGATGGCGTGAGACTATGGTGGGACTCATCGAGACGGAGCCGGGGGTGCAAGGGAAGTCCGCTAGAGCAAGTTATCATTGGATTGCTCATAACTTTAGCAAGTACCTGGATGATGCTGATGATAAAACTGTGCAACAGTATTGCAGGGTACACTTGTGGTATGTAGTCAGCCAGACTCTTTTCTTCGACGGCACTCGTGTGAACGCTTCCTTTATGTCGTTAAAGTTATTTGCTGGGTGGGAAGATGGACTCAGTTGGGGTACCGCGGCACTGGCTTATTTGTATCGGCACGTAACTAGTTTTGCATAGTATCATCACAATGCAGATATTTTATCTAGTTTGTATTGACATATTTACTATATGTGTGTAGTTGGACGAGGCTTGCCGTAGGGGCGTGGATCCAAAGAACACTGCCAAGGCAAAGGAAGCCAATATCGGTGGTCCCATGATTCTCTTGTCGATTTGGAGTTGAGAACGCTTTCCAATTGGGCGGCCAACGCCTCCGAGTGTTGGTTATGAGCCATGGGATGATCACAATGACCCGGGAAGGATGCCTACATGGGCGTATAAGTGGGACAAGGTTTAAGGTTTTGTCGGCAGTTCAAAGATAATGTATTTGCACTATTGCAACCAGCTCGACACCATGACCCTGGAGCAGGTTAGTTTGTTGACTTTGTTGCCCCTTTGGTTTTCAAAAAGTCATACTATGCATCTTTTATTATTATTTCACGCTATAGGTGATTTAGGAGCCGTATGGAACGGAGGACGATTGAAAGCACAACATGCTCCCTTGGTGGTTTTGATAATTTATGACAACATACATTGTCTCTTGGACTAATACTTTTACCTAGTGTATTTCAGATGAAGTCCACAGAGAGGGCTGGCAAAAGGATTGTGGAGATTGTGGATTACCCCAAGATGCAAGGAAATGGATTGGCAAAGCTTCAAGCAAGAGGACTCTACATTTTACTTTGTGAGAAATCACTTTGAGTCCATAGGAAAGCCAATACAATTAAAAGGGGGTAAGGTATTGTTGGTGAACAAAATGCTCATACGTGCACAAGTGATAGTCACCAAAAACACCCACAAGCTCTTCCACAAAAGTCTGTCCAAAGTCAAATATTCAAAATTGGTGCAACCAACACTTTCCACTCGGTGCCACCGATTCCCATACTCAAACAGACCTAAGCCAAACCCTAACCTTTCGGTGCAACCGATTCTGCTTTGGTGCCACCGAGTTTGGGTTGCCAACTTTCTGTTACCCAATTTCACAAAATTGGTCCTACCGAGTTTGTGGAATCGGTGTCACCGAGTTTGGCAATCTGACCGTTGGTCACCTTATCGGTGCAACCGAGTTTTATATATCGGTACCACCGAGATTCAAAAGTTGCTACCTTTGGAGCAACTCGGTACCACCGAGATTAACAAATCGGTGTCACCGAGTTGGTCACTTTAGGTGTAACGGTTGGATTTTTGGGGATGCCTATATATACCCCTTCTCACCACCTACTCGAGAGAGAAGCACTCAGAACTATTCCATACTTGCCCCATCATATTTTCTGAGAGAGAGCCACCTACTCATGTGTTGAGATCATGCCATTCCATTCCAACCATATGAATCTTGATCTCTAGCCTCCCCAGGTTGCTTTCCACCAATCCCATCTCTTCCACCAAGCCAAATCTGTGAGAGAGTTATTGTGTGTTGAGGAGTCTATCATCTTGAAGCACAAGAGCAAGGAGTTCATTGACATTACCGAGCCTATTACCTTTTGGAGGGTGGTGCCTCCTAGATTGGTTAGGTGTCGCTTGGGAGCCTCCTACTTCGTGTTGTGGAGTTGAACCAAGAAGTTTGTAAGGGCAAGGAGATCGCCTACTTCATGAAGATCTACCCATAGTGAGGCTAGTCCTTCGTGGACGGAAGCCGTTATGGAATAGTCAAGATTGCTACTTCGTGGACCCTTCGTGGGTGGAGCCCTCCGTGAACTCTCGCGATCGTTACCCTCCGTCGGTTGAAGACTCCATAAACGTGGACGTACGATAGCACCACCTACCGGAACCACGGGAAAAATCTTCGTGTCCCTCGTGCATTTGATCTCCCTATCTCAACTCTTTACTTCATGTGCAATGTCTTTACTTTCCGCTGCTATACTCGTAGACATGCATGTGTAGGGTGTGCTAGACTTGCTAAAACTGTTAAAATATGCCAACCAATTAACTTGGGAAAAGGTTAGGTTTTAAATTCCTGCTAGTAGTCTATTCACCCCCCCCCCCCCTCTAGACACTCTTCTAGTGATCCCACAATTGGTATCAGAGCATTGGTCTCCATTGCTTCGGTTTAATCACCGTGGAGGAAGATGGATGTGTCTAGTATTGGAAGTTTGAGTTGTAGAGTGCCTATTCTTGATGGTGAGTACTATAGTCAATGGAAAACTTTGATGCTTGATCTATTTAATGAATTTCAATTGAGCAAGTATGTTAAGAGTCCCTATGTACCTCCCATTGATCCTTTACATCCCACACACGAAGAGGAAATTGATATGCTATGCAATCTTAGAACTGTTAATCTCATTGTTAGAGCATTGCCTAGAAATGTGCTTAATCAAATGAAGAATTTTGAATGTGCTTATACTTTGTGGAATGACTTGGAGAAACGGTATCCAAGTTATTCATTGAGTAATCTTGATGAAATTCTTCATAAAACTATTGCCTTTCACAAAATGACGCCTAGTGATCAAAAGTTTGATGACTGTCTATTTGAGCTTAGAGACCTCATGCGTGCTAAAGGATATTTCATAACTATCAGCAACATCATTATTGAAGCCATTCGAATTCATAAATTTGAACATTGTCATGATCACAATCCTAACGAATCTCTTGTTCTTTGTGACGAGGATTTCCCACTTGATGATGACAATGTGGAACATGGCTACTATGATGAAGATGAGTTGTTCGACATCGAGTATGAGAAGATCATGAGGAATCTAAGTCTCATGGCAAACTTCAAGGATTACATGTCCGGAGGAAAAGAGTGGATTCTCGATAGCGGATGCACCAATCATATGACCGGAGATAGAGAAATGTTTGAAGAGATCACACCAAACCATGGACCGCGAAGGTACGTAACGTTTGGAGACAACTCCAAGGGTAAGGTACTTGGTCTTGGTAAGGTGGCCCTATCCCATGATAGCTCTATTCAAAATGTCATGCTTGTTGAATCTCTTGGCTACAATCTTCTTTCCGTATCTAGACTTGCCGACTTTGGTTTTAATGTGCTATTCATGAAAGTAGATTGCCAAGTGTTTCGCCAAGATAATCATAACATGGTCTTTACCGGTTTCCGTAGAGGTGATCTATACATTATTGATTTCACTAAGAGATCCAAACCTCGTACTTGTCTTACTGCAAAATCTTCTAAAGGTTGGCTTTGGCATAGAAGACTAGGACATGTTGGCATGCGTAATCTAGACAAGCTTATCAAAGGTGATCATATACTTGGTGTTAAAGATGTTATCTTTGACAAAGATAGACTTTGTAGTGCTTGTCAAGCTGGAAAGCAAGTAGGTGGAAGTCATCCCGTTAAGAATATCATGACTACTAGGAGACCACTCGAGTTACTTCACATGGATCTTTTTGGTCCCAATGCTTACAAGAGTCTCGGTGGAAATTCCTATGGTCTAGTTATAGTTGATGATTTTTCCATATTTACGTGGGTATTCTTTCTTGATGATAAGTCGCAGGTACAAAAGATCTTCAAGAACTTCGCTCGCAAAGCGCAAAATCAGTTTGAAGTGAAGATCAAGAAGGTTCGGAGCGATAACGGATCGGAGTTCAAGAACACCCATGTGGATACCTTTCTTGACGAAGAAGGTGTTTCACATGAGTTCTCGGCTACGTACACACCTCAAAAAAATGGAGTTCTTGAGAGGAAAAACCGAACGCTCATTGAGATGGCAAGAACGATGCTTGACGAATACAAGACGCCAAGACACTTTTGGGCAAAAGTCGTGGAAACAGCATGTCATGCCATGAACCAACTTTACTTGCACAAGCTTCTCGGTAAAACGGCATACGAGCTACTCACCGGTAACAAACCCCAAGTTGGATACTTTCGGGTATTCGGCTCAAAGTGCTACATTCTTGATAAGCATCGTCGTACTAAATTTGCTCCTAAATCTCATGAAGGATTCCTACTTGGTTACGGATCGAACTCTCACACTTACCGTGTCTACAACAACTTCACTCGAAAAGTTGAAGAGAAGGTAGATGTGAAGTTTGATGAATCTAATGGTTCGCAAGTCGAACAATTGCCAAATGATGTAGGAGATAAGGACCCTTCGGAACCTATGCAAGACTTGTCCATTGGCAAGATTCGTCCCATGGAGGTGAAGGAAAGTACTTCGTCAACTCAAGTGGAAGCCCCCACTTCACGTCAAGGTGAACCTCAACACGACATGGAGGCATCCACAAGCGGTACATGACAAGATGATGAAGAGGAGGAAGTACGTCATGAAGATCCACCACAACCTCCTTCACCACCACCTCAAGGGAACGACACCTTCAACAACAACGAAGATGAAGTAGATGATGATGATGAAGAAGTTCCACCATCCAACAAGCCTAAGCTACCCCGAGTTCGAGCAAGAGTGACCAAGAACCATCCTCTAAACCAAATCTTTGGTGACATACAAACTGGGAGAATCACTCGCTCTAAAACTCGCCTAGCTAACTTTTGTGAGCATTATTCTTTCATCTCTAGCATTGAACCCTTGAAGGTAGAACAAGCTCTTGAAGACCCGGATTGGGTGAACGCGATGCATGAAGAGCTTCACAACTTCTAGAGGAACGAAGTGTGGACACTCGTGGAGAAGCCCGAGGATGAGCACAACATCATCGGAACCAAATGGGTGTTTCGGAACAAGCAAGACGAAGACGGTCAAGTCGTACGCAACAAGGCTCGTCTCGTAGCCCAAGGATATACGCAAGTCGAAGGTATGGACTACGGTGAGACCTATGCCCCCTTCGCTAGACTTGAAGCTATTCGTATTCTTCTTGCTTATGCTAATCACCATGATATCATGCTTTATCAAATGGATATTAAAAGTGCCTTTTTAAATAGTGAAATTGAAGAAGAAGTCTATGTTAAGCAACCACCTGGTTTTGTGAATTCTAAGAAACCTAATCATGTTTACAAGTTTCGTAAAGCTTTATATGGTCTTAAGCAAGCTCCTCGTGCTTGGTACAAATGCTTAACGAAGTTTCTCATTGAAAAAGGTTATGAAATTGGTAAAATTGACGCGACCTTATTCACTAAGAGAGTTAATGGTGAATTATTTGTGTGCCAAATCTATGTGGATGATATTATCTTTGGATCTACTAACCCACAATTTAGTGAAAGAGTTGGAAGGTTGATGTCCGAGAAGTATGAGATGTCCATGATGTGTGAGCTGAAATTCTTTCTTGGTTTGCAAATCAAGCAAACTAGAGAAGGAACTTTCATCTCTCAAACTAAGTATACCAAGGACTTGATCAAGAAGTTCAACATGCAGGAATGCAAAAGTATGAAAACCCCTATGCCTACTAGTGGACATGTTGATCTTACCAAGGAGGACGAACCGGTTGATCAAAAGGTTTATTGATCTATGATTGGTTCATTGCTATATCTATGTGCCTCCCGTCCCGATATTATGCTTAGTGTTTGCATGTGTGCTAGATATCAAGCCGCACCTAAAGAGTGTCATCTTTTGGCCGTAAAACGTATTGTGAGATATTTGATACAAACACCAAACTTTGGCATTTGGTATCCCAAGGGATCTTCATTTAACCTTGTTGGCTATTCTGATTTGGACTATGCCGGTGACAAGGTTGATAGAAAATCCACCTCGGGTACTTGTCAATTTTTGGGTAGATCTCTTGTGTCTTGGTCCTCCAAGAAACTAAACTCAGTATCCTTATCTACTGCCGAAGCTGAGTATATTGCTGCCGGATCTTGTTATGCACAATTACTATGGATGACACAAACGCTTAAGGATTATGGAATTCATGTTAAAAATGTTCCATTACTTTGTGACAATGAAAGTGCTATTAAAATTGGTCATAATCCTGTGCAACATTCTCGAACTAAACATATTCAAGTTAGACATCATTTCATTCGTGATCATGTTGCCAAAGGAGATATTAATCTTAAGCATGTTCGCACTAACAAGCAATTGGCCGATATCTTTACTAAGCCACTTGATGAGAAAATGTTTTGTTATTTGAGGAGTGAGTTGAACATCATTGATGCTTCAAACTTGAGCTAGACTCACTCGGATGCATGCAAGGGCATGAGCTTTCTTGATATTTGCATGATACTTTTAACATGCTGTCTTATACCATGGAATTCTATGCTCCCATGTATTGCATCTAACATTTTGTAGGTACTTGGAAGAACTTCACTCCACAAGATTGCCAACAACTCCAATCATAAGCAATCTTGTCATGGCCAAGTATCCACAACCCCACTTGATGATGGAAGGAAGAAGTCAACAAGAACATATCCTTGACACATATTTATAATTCTCAATTGGTATCATGTCAAATGGATACAAATTGTTCTTCCTTGCTTGACTAACCTATGTAGGTGACAAGTGTACTAAAACAAGAAGGATTGCTCCCAACTCAAGATGATCTCCATCAACCTCGAGCATCCTCAACAAGTTCACCTACAAGCCACGTCATCAACATCACTCAAAGGTATGTACTCATATCCTCGAAAAGGCTTTACTCCAAGTCATGAGCTAAAGCAACTCAAGTGATATGAAGACATTAATATGCTTAATCGAAAAATGGTAACCCCATTTTGAGCTTAACGTTGAGTATGACCTATGATCAAGTATTCTTGCTTGACTCCTAAGTCAATATACTCTAATATAGGTGACCTAGTCACCGCCCATCATCTAGTCAAGTATTTTGGATGGTTCACTCTCTATTTTGCAAGATTTCTTGGAACCACTCAAATCTTCTCTAGTTGATATCTTTTTGTAAAAACTTTTGCATTCCCTTTGAAAATTTCTTTTGACACTTTGTCATTGGCAATGTTTGAGAAATCTTGATCTATTTCGGAGTCCCCGATTTCAAAATCACTTTGCCAAGTTTCTATTTTAGCCTCGGAGCCGCCGATACAAATATCTTGGTTCTACCGAATTAGCAGATGAGCTGCATTACAGTATATCGGTACCACCGATTTGTTTGTCTCGGAGCCACCGATTTGATTTCTTCTCTCATTTGAGTTCAAAATTGCAAGTCTTTATTTCTCTAGTGATCCTATTGTGATATTTATCAATTCTTTGATGATCCCTTATTATTAAAAAAACTAGGGGGGAGAAATTCTTTGTTCAAGGATCCCTAACTCAAAGGAGGAGAAGTCTTACAAGATCTCAGATCAGCCAAAGGGAGAGAAATTATTTTCCATGATTCCCTCAATTTTCATTTCTATGAACACTACATTCAATGACCCTTGTTCTCAAGGATCCCTTCTTAATCAATGATCCCTGTATCTGACCCTGTGTATGACCTTTTTGGAAATTAATGCCAAAGGGGGAGAAATACCAAAGCTTCAATGCTAAAGGGGGGAGATACATGCTTATGCAAAGGGGGAGATACAATCAAGGGGGAGAGGAGAATATCAAAGTATACTTATTTAGACAAGGTGAGAATACCAAAGTAGGGGGAGAAAATATGTTTGGAAGAAAAGATGTTATTTCATTTGACTACTCATCTTAGACATTTCTCACCCTATCCAATCCCAATATCTACATGCTGAGATTCAGGGGGAGAGGATAATCTACTATTTTCATACCCAAGGGGAGAAAGTTCTAAATGATTTTGGAGACATATCAATCTTAAGGAATACTATCCTCTACATGTTCTCCATATCTTGGTACTATTGAGCTCTATTGCCTTTTGACTAGTAGAATACTCTTGTGTTTCCTAACACTGTTTTCTCAAGTGTGTTTCTACTACAAGAATGCTCAAGAACTCAAGGTAAGTATATGCATCATATCTTTACTCAAGATGATCTCTTGCTTCTTGCACAAATTGTTTGCAAGAGTGAAGTCTTGAACAAGGATACATCTCATTCATATATATTTGATGCATATAGCCAAGATACACATGACTCATTATATACCTTCTACTATATGTGTGTCCATGCATTCCAAAGCAACTATCCTTTAAAAGGTATTGCACACATTTAGGGGGAGCAAGTCTAAGTCATGTGTCTCTCAAAGTCTTCATTATATCCATGCATATCTTTATTTGAAGCTTTGATTCTATGTTGTCATAAATTACCAAAAAGGGGGAGATTGAAAGCACAACATGCTCCCTTGGTGGTTTTGATAATTCATGACAACATACATTGTCTCTTGGACTAATACTTTTACCTAGTGTATTTTAGATGAAGTCCACAGAGAGGGCTGGCAAAAGGATTGTGGAGATTGTGGATTACCCCAAGATGCAAGGAAATGGATTGGCAAAGCTTCAAGCAAGAGGACTCTACATTTTACTTTGTGAGAAATCACTTTGAGTCCATAGGAAAGCCAATACAATTAAAAGGGGGTAAGGTATTGTTGGTGAACAAAATGCTCATACGTGCACAAGTGATAGTCACCAAAAACACCCACAAGCTCTTCCACAAAAGTCTGTCCAAAGTCAAATATTCAAAATCGGTGCAACCAATACTTTCCACTCGGTGCCACCGATTCCCATACTCAGACAGACCTAAGCCAAACCCTAACCTTTCGGTGCAACCAATTCTGCTTCGGTGCCACCGAGTTTGGGTTGCCAACTTTCTGTTACCCAATTTCACAAAATCGGTCCTACCGAGTTTGTGGAATCGACGTCACCGAGTTTGGCAATCTGACCGTTGTTCACCTTATCGGTGCAACCGAGTTTTATATATCGGTACCACCGAGATTCAAAAGTTGCTACCTTTGGAGCAACTCGGTACCACCGAGATTAACACATCGGTGTCACCGAGTTGGTCACTTTAGGTGTAACAGTTGGATTTTTGGGGATGCCTATATATACCCCTTCCCACCACCTACTCGAGAGAGAAGCTCTCAGAACTATTCCATACTTGCCCCATCATATTTTCTGAGAGAGAGCCACCTACTCATGTGTTGAGATCATGCCATTCCATTCCAACCATATGAATCTTGATCTCTAGCCTCCCTAAGTTGCTTTCCACCAATCCCATCTCTTCCACCAAGCCAAATCTGTGAGAGAGTGATTGTGTGTTGAGGGGTCTATCATCTTGAAGCACAAGAGCAAGGAGTTCATCGACATTACCGAGCCTATTACCTTTTGGAGGGTGGTGCCTCCTAGATTGGTTAGGTGTCGCTTGGGAGCCTCCTACTTCGTGTTGTGGAGTTGAACCAAGAAGTTTGTAAGGGCAAGGAGATCGCCTACTTCGTGAAGATCTACCCATAGTGAGGCTAGTCCTTCGTGGACGGAAGCCGTTATGGAATAGTCAAGGTTGCTACTTCGTGGACCCTTCGTGGGTGGAGCCCTCCGTGGACTCTCGCGACCGTTACCCTCCGTGGGTTGAAGACTCCATAAACGTGGACGTACGATAGCACCACCTATCGGAACCACGGGAAAAATCTTCGTGTCCCTCATGCGTTTGATCTCCCAATCTCAACTCTTTACTTAATGTGCAATGTCTTTACTTTCCGCTGCTATACTCGTAGACATGCATGTGTAGGGTGTGCTAGACTTCTTAAAACTGTTAAACTCTGCCAACCAATTAACTTGGGAAAAGGTTAGGTTTTAAATTCCTGCTAGTAGTCTATTCACCCCCCTCTAGACACTCTTCTAGTGATCCCACAGCGATATTGGCAGAAGTCTCACTTTCAGATTGAACCGAAAGTGTGTAAATGAAGCACACCTATGGCAGATGTGTTTCCCATTGATTTGTTACTATGCTGTCGAGTTTCATTAGCCACAACGGGTTATGACACAATTTGGCTTATATCAGGAGACCCCACCAAAGTACAGGGACACTTAGATACATTTTCACAGGTAAGTGCTTAATACCACTTGAAGTACTCTTTTTATTGTTTCACGCTAGTAACCAAATCGAATTTGAATATGTAGTCTCGGCAAGATGAAGCAGAAGAGTATAAATAAGTGCAATCGTGAGCATGACATGTATATTCAGGACTTCAAGCACAAAATCAATAAGATTGAGGTCTCATTGCGTGAACCCACTTCTAAGCCTCACCCGCGGTCTGTCGATACGGAACCATTCAACCACTCACTACGGTAACGAGCTTGGGGGTGAGCGATTTGAATTTCGTACGGACTGGCGTCTCGGGCGACCGTTTAGGCGACGCGCCGCCCGCTGCGTATTCCCTGCGCCGGGCCCGGCCGGCCGGCGCGGCCATGGCCGGAGTGGAGCTCGTCGAGGGTCTGCCGGCCTCTGCTGGGAGCGCGCCGTCCCTCCGCTTCTCCCGCTCGGAGGTGAGCTGTGCGGATTGGACGGACGAGGAGGATGAGGGTGGTGTGGTTGAACGGCCGGTGAGGCGTTCTCCACCAGAGTTCGGGGACTTTCTGGTGGCGGCTCGGGCGGAGCCCCGCCATGGCTCGCGCGGTGCTCGTCGGGGTGGCCGCGGTCGGCCGCCGGCCTTGCTGCGCGGCCGCGCTCCGGCTATCTCCGTGGCCTCAAGGCCTCCTCCTGTCCCCATCCCGTCCGCTGGTGTGGCCCCGCCCCTTGTCCGGGACCTGGCCGTGCCTGTGCCGCCGTGCCCTGCGCCGGCTGGTCCTGCGGCCGAGGTGGCCGCCGCGCCGGCGGTGCTGGCCCCGGCGGCGCGCCCTGCTGAGACGGAGGATCCTCCTCTCTGGTCGGCCCCTGCTAGGGCAGCGTTGCTGCGTGGGCCAACTAGGGCCTGCGCAGCGAACGGGCCTGAGGACGAGTGGGTGGGCCTGTTAGGCCGTGGGCCGCGGGGGATGGGGCTGTCGGCCCAGGAGATCGCTGCCGCCGCTATTCGAGCCCAGGAGGCTGTCGATTGGGCGAACCGGTGCTGGTCTCTCGCTCCCGCTGCTCCCGCCCGTTGGATTTGGATCCAACGGGGTGGGTCGGACCCGCGCGTGGGATCCCCAGCCACTAGGACTGAGGTCATGCGTTGGGGTCGATTCGCCCGCTCCATTCGTCCTTCCTCGCCTCTTGCGCCGCCGCCCGCTTCTCCATTCTTCGCTTCCGGTGCGCCGCTGCCCTCTGCGCCTCTCCCTCCCCCGGAGAACTCTCCTAGTGCCAGGTCATACCTTGAGGTCCTGATGGCCAGGGAGGCTGACGACGGCCAGCCTCACCCAAAGCGCTCGCTGCCGGGGGCCTCTGCTGCCCGGTCTGATGGGGAGCCCAGTCGCTCCGGCCGCCCGTCGACGACGTACGTGGGCATGTCCCTCCGCCGTCCTCCCCCCCCCCTCGGGACCCGACCAGGGACCCTCGGCTGCCTCTCCCGGGCTCCCCGGGGGACGTCCGGTGCCGTGACGCTGACCGCCGGCGGGAGGAGGAGGTCGCCCGCGAGGAGGCTCTCCGGTCCGAGCTTGTGTCCAGGCCGCCGCCGGCTGTCCGGGAATGGGGTAGCCCGGCCCCCCGGCCTGCTGCTCCTCGGGACGCTGCCCCGCGCGCGTCGGATGGAGATTGGCGTCGCCGTTCCCAGGGACGTGGTGACTCCTATGCCTCTTGCGTCGGTTCCTCGGAGCAGGGGGCACGTCGGGAGGATATTCCTCGTGGTGGGCGTTCCTCTGATCCTGGGCGTGGGGATGATCGGCGGCTGGCTCGTGATGATGGCCCGGAGTGGCACCGTGACGACTCCCGGTCTGGGCGGCCGGCCTCCCCGCGTCGTGCCCCCCGTCGCTCCCCTGATGCTCCGGGTGCTGCGGTTCAGACCAAGAAGAAGAAGAAGCACAAGAAGAAGAAAACTGTGGGGGTGGCCGGCAGCTCCGTCCCGTTGGGAGAGCCGGAACAGGTGGTTCCGGCGGCTCCGTCCATCCGAGCTGGCCGCCCCAGGTCGCGTGAGGAGACCATGTGCATCAACTGTGGCTGTGCGGGTCACTTCCGCTTGGAGTGCGAGGCTCCTCCCCGATGTCCCATGACGCTTGCTTACCTGGGCTACAAGACATAGGGGGGTAGCTTCTACTACGTGGATGCGGAGATTGAGGAGGAGCCCGCTAGGCCCCATTTGGCGACGGTTTCCCTCGCCCCTGACCAGACCCTGCCGGTGGGTTTGGCGATCACGGCCGAGCTCATCCAGGCGGAGCTTTCCGCGTACATTGGAGACTTCCGCGACACTGACTTCTCCTGGGAGGTGACTGAGACGTCGCCGCTCGTCTTCTCGGTGCCTTCCGCGTCTGCTGAGCTCCTCCGTGTATGTTCCCACGACGTCATCAGATGCCCGCTCAACAAGTTCCTGATCTCTGTCCGGGAGGCGGGGGCCGAGCCCGACCCCGTCCCCCCCCCTCGCCCAGGTGTGGGTCCTCGTCTACGGACTGCCCCGGGGGGGCTCGTCGGCCCCCAAGGGCGGCAAGCTCCAGCACATCATCAAGGCGATCTCTGAGCCGGTGGGTAAGCTGGTTACTGCTGACCTGGCTTCTTTCGAGGGAGATGGCCCTACTCGCATCGAGATCCTGTGCCCGGTTCCGGCTGAGGTTGATGGCTTGTCTTTGGTCTTCTACTTCGGCACCAAGGGAAAGCGCCTCACCTACGAGCTTGAGTCCCCGGCGGCTGAGGGTCAGTTGGAGGGCCCCCCTCTTCCACCCCCGCCGCCCACGTCTGGTAGTGGGCGGGGCGGGGCTGGAGGCGGGGACCCGTCTAAGGGGAGCTCTTCGGGGAAGGATGATGATGATGACTCCCAGGCTCCCTCTGATGACCGGCGTAGCCCGGCTGCCACTGGAGGGGGGTCGTCTTGTCCGGGTGGTTCGTCGTCACTGGCAGTGCTGGAGGGTGGGGCTGCCCGTGTGGCCCCTACCTCTCCTGCCGTGTCGCTTGACCCCACTCCGGTGCTCGAGGAGGACTCCCTGAGTGTTGGGATTGGCTCTGACCATACCCCCCTGCTCTTCTCTTCGGGGGATGATGCCCCCCCTAGGACCCGTCGCTTCCGCTTTGAGGCATTTTGGTTGGAGCAACTGGGTTTCTTTGAGTTGGTTCGCGACCGCTGGTTAGAGGCGGTCGCGTCCCCGCCTCGTGTGTTCTGTGTTGTGGATGTCTGGCATCACTGTGCTAAAATGGCCCGCTAGGTCATGAAGGGTTGGGGGGCGAACCTTGGTGCTGATCTTCGGGCCCGTAAAGGGGCCCTGCTGGATCAGATTAAGGTGCTAGATGGCCTAGTTGATGGGCCGGGCCTGTCTCCTGACGACTGGCTTAGGAGATACTCCCTCGAGGCTTCGCTCATGGACATTTACAAGAGCGAGGAGCTGTTCTGGCAGCGTCGAGGGGGCCAGAACTGGCTCCTTAAAGGGGATGCGAACACTGCTTACTTCCAGGCGATCGCCAATGGCCGCAGGCGGAAATGTGCCATCCCTTTCCTCTGGGATGGGGATGCTCTTCTGGAAAGCCCAGAGGACATCTCCGCCCATATTTACTCATTCTATAAGGAGTTGTTTTCGGCTGAGCCGCGTGGAGGCGTTTCCCTCTGCGACTACTTTTGGCCGATTGTTGACCAGGTCTCCGAGGCGGAGAATGCGGAACTGACTCTCCCTTTCTCTCCCGAGGAGGTGGGCAGGGCGATTGCTTCTATGAAAGATAGCTCGGCCCCGGGGCCGAATGGCCTTCCGGTAGTTTTCTTCCAGAAGTTCTGGGAGGTCCTGCGTCCGGTCATTATGCCCATGTTCCATGAGTTTTATATTGGAACTCTGGACTTGGCTAGGATAAACTATGGTGTCATATCCCTGATCCCCAAAGTAGTTGGGGCGACGGATATTAGGCAATTCCGCCCCATCACGGTGATTAATGTGTTGGAGCGAATCTTTGCGAAGGTTTGCGCGACCCGTTTATCCCCCGTGGCGGAACGGATTGCCCACCCCCTTCAGTCCGCGTTCTTGAAGGGTCGGCGGATCCATGATGGGATTCTTGCCCTTCACGAGATCGTCCACGAGGTGGCGTCGAAGGGGCTTAAGGGAGTCTTCCTCAAATTGGACTTCCAGAAGGCATATGACCGTCTGGATTGGTCCTTTTTGAGGTTGGTTATGCAGCGACGAGGATTTGACAAACGGTGGTGCTCTTGGATCATGCAATTGGTTAGAACTGGAAACACGGCGATCAACATCAATGGAGAGGTTGGTCCCTTCTTCCAGGCCTCCAGGGGGGTAAAGCAAGGGGATCCTGTCTCCCCCTTGCTTTTCAACCTTGCAGTTGATGCCCTTGCGGGCATCCTAGATAAGGCCAAGCTGGCCGGCCACCTTAAGGGTGTGGTTAGTCATCTCATTCCGGGTGGGGGAGTTACCCACTTGCAGTATGCGGACGACACCATGATTATGGTAGAAGGTTCAGATTCGGACATTGTTAATATTAAGTTCCTTTTTCTCTGCTTTGAGGAAATGTCTGGACTTAAGATTAACTTTGACAAGAGCGAGGTTGTGGTCCTTGGCTACTCGGAGCTTGAGCAGCACAGGATCGCGGATAACCTCAATTGTAGGCTGGCTTCATTCCCCATATCTTACTTGGGGATGCCCCTGGCTGATTCCAGGATTTTGGTGAGTGGGTATGATCCGCTTGTGGGACGAGTAGCATCCCGTGCGGAGCCCTGGTGCGGTAGGTTCACTTCTAAAGGGAGCAAAACTGTCCTCATTACCTCTAACTTTGTCAGCCTCCCCATGTATATGATGGGGATGTACATCTTGCCCGAAGGTGTGCATAGCTCCTTTGACAAGGAGCTGGCTAGGTTCTTCTGGCAGGCGGGGGATGGCCGGCCTAAGTACCATATGGTGAAATGGGCCAACATCTGCTTGCCGAAGGACCGAGGTGGGTTGGGTATCCCTGCGTCCCGCCGTATGAACGTTGCGCTCATGCTTCGTTGGGTTTGGCGGATCTTGCGGGGTGATGGGGGTCTGTGGCTGCAGCTGATTGAGTCCAAGTACTTGCAGGGCCAGCCCCTCTTGGCTTGCTCGCACTCGGCTGGGTCCCAGTTCTGGAAATCTATCCAGGCCATCAAGGATGAGATTAGGCTGGGTTTGCGGTTCTCGGTTGGTAATGGGGCTGGGACCCAGTTTTGGTTGGACCCCTGGCTTGATGGGGAGCCTCTCCGCATTCGGTTCCCGAGGCTCTTTGCGATTTGTGACGACCCGACTGTTTTTGTCTCTGCGGCTGCTTTGGATAAGGGGTGGAACATTGCGTTCCGCCGCTCATTCGGACCAGCCGAGGTGCAGGAATGGGCAAACTTGAGGGAAGTAGTCCCTCTTCCTTTGTCCCAGGATCCTGACACTGTTTCTTGGAGTCTTTTGCCCTCGGGAGACTTCTCCGTTAGTTCGGCCTATCAGGCGCTGTGCCGGCTGCCGGTTCTCCAGTGGTTATCCCCACTGTGGAAGGCGCCGATGCCCCTGAAGATCAAGATTTTCGTGTGGTAGCTTCTCCGAGATCGCTTACCTTCGGGGACCGAGGTGCTTAAACGCCACGGTCCAGGCAATGGCCTTTGCCCCTTTTGCCTCGTCCCGGAAACGGGAACGCACATTATGTTCTCGTGCGTAGCAGCGCAGGCACTTTGGTGCTTTGTTCGTGAGGCTTTGGGTCCGGAGTGGGAGGCCCATGACCTTGCAGAGTTTCTGTAGGTTAGGGCCACTCAGGTTGGCCGTAAGCGCCGATTGTTCTGGCTCATCTTCGCGGCTATGACGTGGACCCTTTGGACTACTCGCAATAAGATGGTGATTGAGCGGATATTCCCACGGCGTGCCTCTGACTCGTTCTTCAAATTTCTTGCCTTCTTGCAGCACTGGCATCCGCTCGCTAGACCGAGAGATCGTGACCGGCTTCAGCTCTATCTGGACGCACTGCTGGCTTCCGCGCGCCGGCTTTCCGACCGGTCGCCTGCTTCGTAGCTTGCCCCTGGTGGCCTTTTATGTTTCTTCTTCTTTCTTTTGGGTGTGCTTGTGCTGTGGCCCCAGCAGTTTCTTTCTTTGACTATGGTTGAGACGCGGTTGTATGGATGTTTGCTTTATCTATAAAGCGGGGCGAAAGCCTGTTTCGAGAGAACCATTCAACCACTCTCTCGTGTGGTTTCGCTCTGTTACTCGTACTCAAATAAACCCGCCGGCATTTGATCCGGATGACATATTGCATGAACCCAATCCGGGTTTCGACCGGATGGCCAATATGGAGTACAACAAACTTGTAAGAGATGGCAGACGGTATGAATCGGCGCCTGTTGTATGCTTTGTGGTAAGTTACCATTTTCTCTAGTTGCAAGCATAACAAACTTTCCACCGAAAATGATTTATATTGTCGTTTTCAATAGCAATCCGAGCTCTCGAAGCATGTGAACGACGCCGGTGAGGCACTCAAGTACCCTCCAGGTGAAGAGTCGTACAACAAGCTTAAAGCTTTTGTTGAGGTATGAAGTTTGATAAATTGATTTCCATACACATTTGTTCATGTTTATATCCCCTAACTTCGATATGTCAATTTCACAGCGGAGCAAGTCTTGGGCATGTGGCTTGGGTGCTCTACTAGGCTGCCGCTCCACCGATGTTGCCTTGCCTCCTACGTAGAGTTCGAGATCATCATCAAGCACCACTCAACACGAACTCGATGACTTGGTTGATGGCGACGGGGAGGAGGGCGATGCACAGACGCACGATGAGATTAACACCTTGCAGATGGCAGATGCACCTTAGCCTAGTCAAAGGCATGGCAAATACGCAAGAAAGGCATGTAAGGCCCCAGTGATCGATGACGCTTCTGAGGAGGAGGAGGTGCCGCAGCTGTAGAGGAGAAGACGCTTAGTGAAGGGGAAGGATGTTGCACCGGCTAAGAGGGGGAAAGGAAGGAAATGATGCATACGTCATGAACTATGTGTAGAAACTTGATGCATATGTCGTGAACCATGTAGGGAACTTGATGCATATGTCGTGAACTATGTAGGGAACTTATGCATATTTGATGAACTATGTTATGTTTCTCTCTACAACAGCATGACACAACAACAGCAGAATTCTATTGCCAAAACAACAATAGCAGAAATGTCCAACCAAAATAACACCAGCATGATGCCTCGGCCTAGGGCACCATGTCTGGACAGCACGATGCCTCGGCCAAGGGCGCCATGCCTTCAGCCAGCATGACGCCTCATCCTAGGGCGCCATGGATTGGAGAAACGGCTAAGTCCCTAAAAATTTCTAAAATTTCGTCTCTAATGTTCAGGGCATCATGGTTTATAAATCTGGGCGCCATACATAGCGCCCCGGTTCAGGGCGATGTACTTACTTACATGGTGCCCCGGTGTAGGGCGCCATAGCCATGAACATGCTTATTTTTAACTTGCAGAAGCTATGTTCATGTTTTTTACTGACTTTGACATAGATTTGAACACAAATATCACATAAGTTCGACACATACATAAGATTCACGTCATAAATAAGTTCGACACACACAAAAGATTCACGTCATACATAAGTTCGACACACACAAAAGATTCACGTCATACATAAGTTTGATACACACAAAAGATTCACGTTATAGCTAAAGTTCATTCACGACACCTAACATCCAAGCCAATAAGCAAAGCCTCGACCACCACCGCCATCACCACTACCACGTCCTCGTCCAACGCCGCCATCACCGCGACCACGTCCTCGTGCACCACCATCACCACCACGTCCTCGTCCACCGCCGTCATCACCGTGACCACGTCCTCGTCCACCGCCGTCATCACCGCGACCACGTCCTCGACGACCACCGCCAAAACCACAACCACGTCCTCGACGACCACCAGCACGACCACCATCACCTCGACCAACACCACCACCATCACCTCGACCAACACCGCCACCATCACCACCATCACCATCTCGTTTTGATCTCTTTCTTTTGCTACAACCTCTTTTATTGTGCCCCTCGTTGTTAAATTCACCGCAACGGCTGATATCACGAGGCTCCGCGAAATGTTGGCTCCCCCATTCCTTACGAAATTCACCACCCCAATCTTCCATGTCACCCAAGAAACGCTTTGTCTTTCGTCTTCCACATGTCACGACCTTCTTTTCCGGATCAGGGTATATTGGGGGTCCGTGATATTCCGTCCATTTAGATTGGTCTAGATAGGGATGAAACCTTGCAGCCCATGTATTTTTTACTGCATCGATGGAATACTCTTCCAATCTTACATTGTTGGTCATATTGACACTCAAATTTCTAGTGCGGGATGCAGCCATCAAATGAGAGCACGGGCGATATATAATGTAGGCCAACACACTCTCCTTATATGCTTCCCAATGAAACTCAGAGTCAAGAGGCATTATCTTCCAACGAATGTGTTGCCCATACCCAACATTATACCTTCCGATTAAGTCTACTCCATCACTTTCTTCCATCCAATTCAATCTTCTTCGAAGCTCAACCACAACCTCCTCAAGGCTAGGACTTGTGGGAGACACCATCACTACCGGGTTCTTCTTCGGGTCACCATACTCCGGGTCTCCCTTCTCAAAGGAGACAAAGTCCACATGATGCACATTCACGATCCTCGCCATCTACAATCATAAACACCTAAATCCATCAATGAAAATTGCAAAATTGGATGACCTAGGGTTTCCCCAAATCGCCATAATGCGGAGATTTCAACCAACAAAAAGAGAAGGAATGAGGGAGAATACCTTTAGGGGTTGAGGGGGAGGATAAATCACCGATTTCGAGCTCCGATCCGAGAAATTTTGTTGGCATTAGGGAGGGGCATGACTGGGGCGGCGGGGATGGAGAAAGGGTGAAAAGAGAGGGTTAGGAGGGAAACAGATAGCCAAGCCGGTTTTGTTCACTGAAGAGGCATGGCGCCGTGGGTTGGGGCGTGATGCTGTTCAGCATGGCGCCCTGCCCTGGGGCGCCATGCAACGAGTCCCTGCCAACGTGGCAAGTGAACGGTGATCAGTTCGGCGCCCTTAACCAGGGCGTTATGCAATCTAACATGACGCCCCGGGTGCGGGCGTCATGCAGGAAGTGTCATTTTGTGAAATTATTTGGAAATGGGTTCATTTTGTGTTGAACTTTGCCCAAAGGGCCAGTTTTGTCCGTTTTCACCCTTATGGCTCACATGAGAGCATCTACAGCCGGACCTAGCAAATCTGACCCCTTAAACGCCCGCGGACGCGCCCGGTCAGTGACCGGGCGTGTCCGTTTTGAGCCCCTATAATTTGGTCCGCGCAGCTACACTTCTCATTTTTCTTCTCATATGTCTGGTCACTTGCACGTGATTGGTGGAGAAGAAGAGATAGAAAGGAAATAATGAATAAGAAAAGAGAAAAGGTGGTCCGGAGTGGGGTCGCGTCCTACGTGGCGGACTGACCGGGCGTGTCCGGGCGCGTCCGCGAGCCCTCATATCGTCCTCATATTTGAGATGGATATGAGGGGTGCCCGTCAGTCCGGGCGTTTGAGACGGATATGAAGGGTCTGGTTGGGTCGCATTTTTGTGACCGGTCAGTGACCGGGAGGACGTTCCGGGCGTTGGAGGAGCATATAAGGGTCCGGGTGTAGATGCTCTGAGGCTGCTCGTTGGGTGACTATGAAACTGAGCCATGGCTCAACTCCATGTGGTGATATGGATTAGCTGGGGCAAGTTCATGCCCTTAGGTGTGGTCTTCGTTTACTCCGGGTAGCTGCTTAATGAATGCACTGACAGCCAACACTTCGTCTCACGTGGTGACACCTTGCCTAGTGTCACCGTCCTGGCCAACTACCCCAAAACACGTATATATATGATCGACATATATACGTCAGCCATTGAAAACCTTCTCCTCAAACGTGTCTTCCAGATAAAAAAATTATTAACTTGATCCATCCAAGAGAAAAAATTATTAACGTGTCTTCCAGCCTAAATTTCTCGATGCCTGGCAAGCCACGACTCCAGCCTAGCTCTATCCCTGTTGTGCGCGCATACGGCAAGCATCACTCTATGTACGTGTGTACGTATAACTTGCGAAGCTGCCCAGATTGGATCCGAATCTGTCTCGGTCGGTACGTGTTTCACGTGGCCGTACCAGTGTATCGTGCAGGTTCCCGATCTTGTCAGACATGTACATGTTTTCTCAACCAATTACAAATGCATATAAGCTCGGAGAATATGCCACATTGGATTCTCCTGCCACAAAACAAAAAGATCAACTCCCCCAGCTACTTCCCCCAAAGTGTCACTGTCCGGCGGGTCCTCTTCCGATCCCCTTTATAGCGCCACGCATTGTCGTTCCCAATCGCTCACTTCCGGATCGAAAGTCGCCGGCCATGAAGCTCTCCTGCCTTCTCCTCGTCTCCTTCTTCGCCGCGGTAAGCTTTACTACTAGTCTACCCCTTCTACTACTTGTTAAATCTCCGTATCATTTCTCACACCATGTATCGCGTTGGTTAATTAGGCGTACGCGTCGTCGGAGAGAGCGATCGCGGTCGCGGGCGCCGGCGGCCGCGGCAACGGCAGCCTCTTATCGGACCCGGAGCAACAGTGCGTGTACACGGTGTACGTGCGGACGGGATCGATCTGGAAGGGCGGGACGGACTCGGCGATCGGCGTGACGCTGCTGGGCTCGGACGGCACGGGCGTCCGGATCGGCGACCTGGAGCAGTGGGGCGGGATGATGGGCGCCGGCCACGACTACTACGAGCGCGGCAACCTCGACATCTTCAGCGGCCGCGGGCCCTGCATGGAGCACGCGCTGTGCTGGGCGAACGTCACATCCGACGGCGCCGGCGCGCACCACGGCTGGTACTGCAACTACGTCGAGGTCACGGCCACGGGGCCCCACATGGGCTGCGCGCAGCAGCTCTTCACCGTCGAGCAGTGGCTCGCCACAGACGCCTCGCCCTACCGCCTCTATGCCGCCGTCGATAACTGCGGCGACAAGCAGGCAGCTGCCAAGGGCGACGAGGCCAGGGCCGCCGCCGCTCTGTGACCAGTCTATGCACGCGCCGCTGCATAGCGTGAACCTCACCCGTGCGATATACTATATTATTGTTGTATAAAGCATGATCTGCTGTTAGTAGTACGATTTGATCTATGTGCGCGATTAGTTTTGGCCGGCCAATTTTTGTCATTGACACGCCGGAAATAAGGCCAGCGTTCGTTGTGTTCTGGAACGATCTGGTGGGAGTCAAATTGAGGACGAGCTGTCTGTCAGCCTGTCAGTGTCAGTTCATTTGCTCTGGGTGTATACGTCTATTTATCATCCCGTTCGATGCTGATTTTTTCTCTCTCCGTGGTTTTGTTGTCTACACTGCTACGCCGTGCTGGCAGAATGGTACTCGTTGTGTCTACTTCGGGTTGAGATCCTCCCTCCCTCCGTTCTACTATGATATAGTGCGTTTTCGTTTTTCGTGATCTAAGTTTGATCATAAATTTAACCAACGAGATCGACTGCGGTGAGAGCAAAAAATTATATCGCTGAATTCGTATTGAAAATACGAATTCAGTGATATAATTTTTGCTTCCACCGCAATCGGTCTCGTTAGTTAAATATATGATCAAATTTAGATCTCGAAAAGCGTAGACGTACTACATTGTGGAATGGAGGGAGTACGATGCAGTATTGCCAGTGACATGTGGTGTGAGTCGGATCTATATGACAACAACCGTAGTGCACGGTATGCTATTGCAGAGGATCCCAAGATAAGGAAGTCTGAATTTGATACACCTGCAGTACTCAGAAATAGCAAGTTGGATGGTACTAGAGCATCTAAAGTCGGATTTGGCAAATCTGAGCCCTAAACATCTATGCACACACCTCAGCACGACCAGAATCAGCGTCAGACAGCCACACTCTTCAAATTCATACAAATCTACACACGTCCATTCATCCATATAAATATCATACGTAAATAACAGTTGTTGATAGCGAAAATAGATAGTTTGAATATAAAAGTTATTTTAAGTGCACAATTCATTGTTTTTTATTGTGGGTCCACATATGCTCCATAAGATCACTGAGAGTTGCATGTGCACGTGATGATCTCGAAGATTTTGATGCATCCATAGAAAATTGATAAGCCGATATGCATCTTGTTGTTTCAGGATGTGGACTCGTTCTTCAGGCTTGTCAAAATCATGGGTTCGGACTGCCCTTCACCCGCATCCTCGACATTCTTATTTTGCAAAATGGCACAACATGTCATCAACTGCACAAAGGCTCTGATTCTCATATCACTACGACTCCACAAACAATTCCCCATGGAGCTTGGAGCACTCTGAATGTCCTCTCCACATCCTTCCTAGCTGCTTTTTTCATTGTTGCAAAGTGGATTTGTTTGTTACCGTGGGGATTCCATATGATTTTCACAAACATCGTCCATTGAGGATAGATACCATCGGTATGATAGTACCCCATGTTGTAGTCGCGGTCGTGACACTGAAGTTCCACAACGGCGATTCCCCGTTACGAAGTCTCCTGGACACTAGAGATCGCTAAAGCACATTGATGTCGTTGTGAGAACCATGCATTCCAAAGAAAGCATACCAAATCCACATGTCATGTGATGCTAGCTTCCAATATGATGGTGACCTCTTTGTGTATATGGCTTTGCCATGATTTGATCTATTTCTACTGATGCAATAGGTACTAGTTGTTGGGGAACGTTGCATGGGAAACAAAAAATTTCCTACGCACACGCAAGATCTATCCATGGTGATGAGCATCTACGAGAGGGAGAGTGGATCTACATACCCTTGTAGATCGCTAAGCGGGAAGCGTTAAGAAACGCGGTTGATGTAGTCGAACGTCTTCACGATCCAAATCGCAAGCCGTCCCACGATCCAATCACGATCCGTCCCGATCTAGCGCCGAACGGATGGCACCTCCGCGTTCAGCACACGTACAGCTCGATGACGATCTCCGACTTCTTGATCCAGCAAGAGGGGGCGGAGAGGTGGATGAGATCTCCAGCAGCATGACGGCGTGGTGGTGGTGGTGGTGGAGTTATCCCGGCAGGGCTTCGCCTAAGCACTACCGGAATCTATTTGTTGGAGGAACTAGAGAATAGAGAACTAGCACGTGGCCGTGTGTCTTTAGGGGCTCTATTCCTCTGGTATATATAGGAGGGAGGGGGAGGAGGCAGCCTCCCTAGTGTTTCCCCTAGGGGTTCGGCCGAAGGAGGTGGAGGCCAAGCCTCCCACCAATCCTACTCCAAGTAGGATTCCCTTTCCTACTTGGAATTTCCTTCCCCCACTTTGGGGTTTCCTTTTCCCACTTCCCTAGCCGCATGGGCCTTGGTGGAGGTGTTGGCCAGCCCACCAGGGGCTGGTCTGTCTCCTCCCACAGCCCATGGGGCCCTTTGGGGTGGGTGGGCCCACCCGGTGGACCCCCGGAACCCTTTCGGTAACCCCAGTAAATTTCAGAACTTTTCCGGAAGTCAAATACCAACTTCCCATATATAAATCTTTACCTCCGGACCATTCTGGAGCTCCTCGTGACGTCCGGGATCTCATCCGGGACTCCGAACAACCTTCGGTCACCAACACATATATCTCAATACTACCGAAACGTCACCGAACGTTAAGTGTGCAGACCCTGCGGGTTCGAGAACTATGTAGACATGACCGAGACACCTCTACAGTCAATAACCAATAGCGGGACCTGGATGCCCATATTGGTTCCTACATATTCTACGAAGATCTTTATCGGTTGAACCTCTATGTCAAGGATTCAGTTAATCCCGTATGATGTTCCCTTTGTTCTTCGGTATGTTACTTGCTCGAGATTCGATCGTCGGTATCTCTATACCAAGTTCAATCTCGATACCGGCAAGTCTCTTTACTCGTTCCGTAATACAAGATCCCGTGCCTAAATCTTTAGTCACTTTGCTTGCAAGGCTTATTGTGATGTTGTATTACCGAGTGGGCCCTGAGATACCTCTCCGTCACACGGAGTAACAAATCCCAGTCTTGATCCATGCCCACTCAACAGACACCCTCGGAGATACCTGTAGAGCATCTTTATAGTCACCCAGTTACGTTGCGACGTTTGATACACACAAGGTATTCCTTCGGTGTCAGTGAGTTACATGATCTCATGGTTATAGGAACAGATACTTGACATGCAGAAAACTATAGCAATAAACTGACACGATCATATGCTACGTTCATAGTTTGGGTCTTGTCCATCACATCATTCTCCTAATGATGTGATCCCGTTATCAAATGACATCTCATGTCTATGGCTAGGAAACCTTGACCATCTTTGATCAACGAGCTAGTCTACTAGAGGCATACTAGGGACACAGTGTTGTCTATGTATCCACACATGCAATTGAGTTTCCAATCAATACAATTATAGCATGGATAAAAAATGATTATCATGAACAAGGAAATATAATAATAACCACTTTATTATTGCCTCTAGGGCATATTTCCAACACTAGTTACTGTTACGTTTACTTAACAGACAATTCTGTTGTTGGTCATGTTCATGTTGTAGTCTTAGCAATGTTCTGTTACTTCTATAATTCCATACCCTCATTTGTTTCCAGTAATACTTGAATATGGAATTTCGTCCTTTATTAGCATGCAAATACAATTCTTATACTACCTTGCATATACTAGTTTGTCCTTTTAGTGTATATGTTTTGCTTAGCCTTTCTTGGAGATGTGCAATTAATATCGCTTGTTCAATAATGATCATAGATGTTATATTGCTTTTCTTTAAGTGGTTACAACATGTATTAGCTCTTGTTTATTAATTAGTTGTTCGTCCTGCCTGTGTTTATATACCACTCTTCCTGGTCATGCATGTTTACTTAATTCTTATTAGCCCAGTGCTTGTGTACTTAGAATGCAAGTAACTACCCATGTGTAAGTGGTGCTTAGTGTTCTGCTTATAGAGAAGATCATTAGTAGATGTGCTACAAGGCCTATTTCTTCCTAAATGCTATGGATTATATCTTTCCTTGCCCAATTCCCACTTTTCTTAATCTGATTGGAACATATGCTACACTTCCACTACTAGAAAAAGGGCTATAGCTAATATAGACATTAGTGGCGCACTATGTATGTGGTACGCCACTGCTAAATAGCAGTGGCGCACCACACATGGGTGCGCCACTAATGTTTATATTACTAATGGCGCACCTGGTGTGTGGTGCGCAACTGCTAAATTTCTCCTGGGCAAACCCCCCTCCCCAGACTTACCAGTGGCGCACCGGGGTGTGGTGCGCCATTACTAGTTTTAACTAGTAATGGCGCACCTCACCCACGGTGCGCCACTACTAACAATTTTTTTTTCAATTTTTTTTTCAAAACTAGTAATGGCGCACCACACACCAGGTGCGCCATTAGTAACCCTAGTTACTAGTGGCGCATTCTTAGGAGGTGCGCCATTGGTAACCTGAGAGCAGCTAGATATTTTTGACAGCCACCTACCATACTCACTTTCCCCACTTCATTCTCTCCACCTCTACCAAGCTTGGTCTCGACTACCTCCTCCTCCTCACCTCATTTGCACCATAGATTCACCCAAATTAAGTGGTTAAATTTCCTTTTTTTATAGGTAAGTAAGGGGAAAGCTTTCTTTATGTTCTAGATCTACTTTTTTGTCCCTCCAACGTACACACTTTTTATGGCCTAGATCTACACTTTTCTCATTGAGCTAGATCTACGTATGTTTGTGGTGTTGCATATGTTTGTGTTTGCAGGTACCGGTATTTGAAATGCGATAGTTGCCAATATTTTGCCGGAATGTTGATTCATTTCCGTTTCGGCGAGAATTTGACACTATGCATTCTTTTTGGTCCTATTTTTAGGCAAAGTCATGCCAAAAATTTTTTTGGTTCTAAAATATCGTTTTGCTCTACCCCGCATGCGACCATGGTCCGCACGATGACCGAAGGCATCATGAATAGGTTTTTGAGCTCCGCGAATGCCGAGATGCTTCAAAAGAACGAGACGGAGATAAGATGTCCGTGTCGAAGATGCAAGCTGAAGAGCCTTATGGACCCGGATTCCAGACTGGTGCGGGACCACCTGCTCGTGCGTGGTTTCATGGATGGCTATCGGTGGCAAGGTGATGAAGATGATTATGAAGTCGTCCATGGGGGCCGGGCAAAAAATAAGGAAGGGCAGCAAGACAATAGCGGCGAGGGCGGGCGAGAAGACGAAGAATCTCCAGGACATGATCACGAAGTAGATGCAGGACACAGTCATCATGTAGAAGATGCCGGACATGATGATGAGGAAGATCAAGACGAAGGGCATGATCATGAAGATGAAGATGCCGGAGCAGACGACGATGGACCATCGATGGGCTGGGTGCAGGACCCTCATATTCAAGAGCTGCTTCTCAAGCAGACGGGTAACGCAAGAGCTGCCGCCCGAGAGAAAGCCAAGCTAGATCAACTGGAGATAGACGCGGTTACTCCATTGTATGAAGGATGCAGGCCCGAGGATACCCGCCTGAAAGTAACGCTCATGGCTCTGGAGATGAAGGTAAAACACAAAATGACCGACGCATGTTTCGACGAGAACATGTCATTCTGGCACGAATGTCTTTCCAAGGGGAACAAGTGCCCGACCAGTTTCGAGGAGGCGAAGAAAATCGTGTGTCCTCTGGATTTACCGCACGTGAAATACCATGTGTGCATGAACGATTGCATCATTTATCGGGACGAGCACGCGGAGTCTACCATATGTCCGGTGTGCGGCGTCACTCGATACAAGAAGAGGAAGAAAGCTCCTCGAAAAGTGGTGTGGTACTTTCCGATCACTCCTCGTCTGCAGCGGTATTTCGCGGACCCTAAGCAAGCAGAGCTCCTGCGTTGGCACGCGGATAGGAAGGAGAAGAAGCGAGAAGATGACGGAAATGATCCGGAGATAAATAAAAAAGACAAGATGCTGAGTCACCCTAAGGATGCGAGCCAGTGGCAAGCGTTGAACTTCGAACACCCAGAATTTGGGGACGATCCAAGGAACATCATGCTGGGCGCGAGCACCGATGGAGTCAATCCGTTTGGCAGCCAGAGAAGCACACATAGCACCTGGCATGTGTTTGTGTGGATGTACAACCTTCCCCCCTGGATGTGCATGAAGAGGAAGTACATTCACATGAGTATGCTAATTGAAGGGCCGAAACAACCAGGGAACGACATCAATCTGTATCTAGGGCTGCTGAAAGAGGAGCTAGACACGCTGTGGAAAACGCCAGCCAATACGTGGGACGCCGCAGCGAAACAATATTTCCCTATGAGAGCCGCACTGCTCACGACGGTGCACGACTATCTCGGTTACGGATATGTCGCGGGGCAGGTGGTCCACGGATTTTGTGCATGCGTCAGGTGCATGGATGACACAACGTATCGCCAGCTAGATAGAGATCCCGGGTCTTCGAAAACCGTGTTCATGGGACATCTAAGGTGGCTTCGCGACGATGACGCATGGAGAAAACGCAAGGATCTGTTCGATGGTGAAACCGAACCCCGAAGACCCCCACGTACGAGGAGCGGCGAGGAAATAGACGAGCTGTTGAAAAATTGGAAAGAGTGCCCACCGCCGGGAATGAAGCGAAAGGCGCCAGAGCCGCTGCTGAAGGTATGGAAAACGAGGTCTGTTTTCTGGGACTTGCCATACTGGAATATCCTCCGTGTGCCTCACAGCCTTGATGTCATGCATATCACGAAGAACGTGTGCGAGAGTCTGCTTGGTACCCTGCTCAACATGCCAGAGAGGACCAAAGATGGGCCGAAAGCAAGGGCAGACTTGCAATCAATGGGCATCAGGGAGGAGCTTCACGCAAAACGCCCTAATGATGATGATGATGATGATGAGGCGAAGGACACGGAAAGTCACCGCAAAGGCAAAAAGGCCAAGAAGATCGAATATGACTGCCCTCCCGCGTGCTTCACTCTAAGTCAGAAGGAGATCGAGCAGTTTTTCACCTGCCTGCTAGGAGTAAAACTTCCTTACGGTTACGCAGGGAAGATAAGCAGATACCTAGACTCAACGAAGCAGAAGTTCAGCGGGATGAAGTCTCACGACTGTCATGTGCTGATGACGCAGATACTTCCAGTTGCAATCCGTGGGATCATGGACATGCACGTCCGTGAAACGCTATTTGGCCTATGCAACTTTTTCGACGTCATCTCTCGGAAGTCGGTTGGCGTGAGGCAACTCAGAAGGCTACAGGAAGAGATCGTGGTGATACTATGCGAGCTTGAGATGTACTTCCCGCCCGCATTCTTCGACGTTATGGTGCATCTGCTGGTCCATATCGTGGAGGATATCATCCAACTCGGGCCGACGTTCCTGCACAGCATGATGCCGTTCGAAAGGATGAATGGTGTCATCAAAGGATACGTTCGCAACAGGGCACGTCCAGATGGAAGCATAGCCAAGGGCTTTCTGACCGAAGAGTGCATCTCCTTCTGCACGAATTATCTAGGCATCGAGAACCCGGTTGGTCTGCCCGTCAACAGGCACCTCGGCAGGCTCGCTGGATGGGGTCACCGCAAGGGTCGCCGCGAAATGCATGTCAACTTCAATTGTCGACTCGCCGACTTTGAAAGAGCAAACCTAGTCGCGCTACAACACATAGACGTGGTCGATCCTTGGGTGGTAGAGCACAAAACCTTTATTGAGAAGACGTACAATGACCGAGGCCAACAGAGGACGGACGGAGATATAATCAAAGAGCATAACTCATGTTTCACGCGTTGGTTCAAGGACAAGCTTCTGTCGTACCCTTTACATGAGGATTCTTCCGCGGAAGAAAAACTCATATTTGCCTTGTCACAGGGCGCCGAGCACAACCTGATGACCTATCATGCGTACGATATCAACGGCTACACATTCTACACCGAGGAAAAGGACATGAAGAGCGATTATCAGAACTCCGGGGTAACGATGGAATCCTACACCGGTAACGACAAGGACAGATACTACGGAAGGATCGAGGAGATCTGGGAGCTGAGCTACGCTGGAGAGAAGGTCCCGATGTTCCGTGTCAGATGGGCCAAGAGCGTCCTAAAAGAAGACCGGTATTTCACCACCATGGTTATACCCGAAGCCAAATCCAAGACCGCGGGCGCAAACGTCACCGCGAAAAATGAGCCATGGGTACTGGCTTGCCAAGTGGACCAATGCTTCTTCATTACCGACCCATCAAAGCCCAGTCGTGTTGTCGTGAGGAGAGGCAAAAGGAACATCATCGGAATGGATGGAGTCACCAATGAGCAAGACTTCGACAAGTACGGCGACCCGAAGATGGAAGATGACGACGACGATGAAGTACCATACACCACAAGAAGAAGCAGGACCACCCTACCTAAAGGACGTCTGTTCAAGAGAAGAATTCAAGGGGTTCCGGGGCTAAATTATTCAACCGCGAGAAAGAAGGGCAAGAAGATTGTGAAAAGATAGCTAAGATCGAATCACGACGTGTCGGCCGCGTGTGTGTGTCAGTGGCAAGCTCAATCTTTGATGACTGTTATTTCATCACTTGATTTCAACCATGTCATCTAATTCTAAATCTTTGCACAATGGTTTTATCACTCCATTTGCATTTTCCTTTTCTTTTATCTCAAATCTTAAATTATTACATGCCACTAAAAATTCAAAAAAAAAAAAAAAGTTAGTAATGGCGCACCAGGAGAAGGTGCGCCATTGCTATCACGGTGTTTGTGGCGCACCCCTAAAAGGTGCGCCATTGATATACCAATTTTTATGGCGCACCCCTAAAAGGTGCGCCATTGCTATCCTTGTTTATGGCGCACCTCGCAATAGTGCGCCATTGCTATCCTTGTTTATGGCGCACCCCGCCTAGTGCGCCATTGCTAACTCTTCCTCTCGATCTATACACAGGAAACACATGCAAACACCTCATCCCCTCTCTGCTCGCTCACGCATCAGGAGGAGAGCCGCCGCATCAGCTAGGGTTGGCAGCCGCCGCAGCCCGCCACCGACGCCGCCCGCTCCGGCGACCCCCCGCCGCCGCCCGCTCAGCCCCCACAGGTACTCTCCTCCCTCCTCCTCACTCCTCCCTGCTCCTCCATTCGCCCCGTCCTCCTCTGTTCTCGATGCACAGGGCTGGCCGGCCGGCGGCGCCGGCGTACCCGGCTCCGTCCTCCTCCTCCCAACTCCCTCCTCCCTCCTCCTCCTCCCCGCCCCCAACTCCCTATTTTGTTCGAGGCTTACCATACATGATTTGCATTGCTCTGCAGCCCCCGCCCGAACTTCTTCATCTCCGACGCCGTCGTTCAACAACATTAGTGCTTTTTCAGTGCATTAGTGCTTGGGCTTAGTGGCTTATTTCAAATTGATCCATCTTTTTTCAGGGTGTAGAGTGTAGACTGAAGCAGCAAGTATAGTTGCTTATTGCTTAGTGGCTTCTTGGATAAGATCAAGTACTCATTGGGGCCTCTACCAGGTAATCTACCGAGCTCTCTGTAATCAACCAAGCAGCAGCAGTACTACTTATCTTTATAGTGCGGAAAATTCAGTATATTTGGTCCGGAATTCTGTACCAGATCATGGTTCTTACTGATAAAATGCAAACCAAATTACAGGTTAAATCTTTTCTTGTTCCTTTTCTGTTAATTATTTGTAAGCTGATATGTGTTACAGGAAATGCAAACCACAAAGGAAAGAATCCCAATCCCAAATTCCTCTTCAGTAACCTGAAACTGTTATGTACCTAACCAAATTTGTGGTTCAGGTGAAGAATCATACAATCAAATAGAGTGTTGGTCCTATGAAATTACCTTCAGCGTCAAAGAGTACCTAACCAAATTTGTATACTGTTGTTCTGGTTGTTGTGGTGATGACAACTCGCTGGGTTCTTCACCCCTACTCCTGCTGGATTGGGCTCCCTTGCTGGGTTGTATCCTTTTGGTTTGGGGTTTATGTGCAGGTACATTGAGTTGCCAATGTTTTGCCGGAACGTTGATTAATTTCCGTCCGGCAAATTTCTGGCACTCCGGCATGACCTTTTTTAGCAAAGGTCATGCCGAATTTTTCCTAGAATTTATGTTGCCAGCTAAATTACCCCTGTCAGTGAAGTTACCCACCCATTACCACTAAAATGACCCATGTTTGTTTAGCTAAGTTATCCATTTTTTCCTATTTAGAGCGAACATGGCCGACAACGATGAGGCCGGCGGTTCGGGCAAGCCATTCTGGGAGCTGCCCCAGGAGATGGAGGAAGAACCTCACCGCTATGAGGACGCCGCGGAAGACACCGATCCCGACTACACAACCCCTAGTGGCGTCGGGGATGACACCACTGATGGTGCCGCCGGGGATGCCACCACTGATGATGGCAGCGAACGCACAGATGGCAGCCAACCGAAGAGGCAACGGAAGGACCGGCGCCCGAACGTGCTCGGCACCGTCAAGGAGGAATTTACTGAAGTGTCCTCCAGTGGGCATCCAAAGGCGGCCAAAGAATTAGTCGGTGGGTACGCGGGACAACTCGGGTGCATTCTTCGGAGCACCGTCTCGATCAACACCGAGAACCTAAGGCATCGTGACCGAGGGAATTTGCGCAACCTCCTCTTCACGAAGCTGCACGAACGATACAAGTTCCCCGGTGACTTCGCAAACACACGCCTCTCAGGGAATAAAGTGAACAGTGCCGCCCTCACGAAGATGAGCACAGCCCTGGCTACTTGGAGAGCCGCGGTGAAGAGAAGGATTCTAAGAGGTGATAGTTATGAGAAGATCAAGGAGACAAATCCTTCGATCAGCGAAGCTGACTACCTGGAGTTCAAGATCAAGTGCGAGAGCAACGCATCCGCGGAATCAAGTCAGTGGGGGAAAGATATGCGGAACTTGAACTTAGGGGTCCACAAACTCGGTCCCGGCGGTTACAGAGTGGCGGAACCTAAATGGGACAAGGAGGACGCGGAGCGTGCCGAGCAAGGCCTACCGCCCCTCTTCGATAAATACCATGAAAAGCAGACCAGGAACTATGTCAGGGCCCGGTACAAGGTGGACCCGGTAACAAAGGAGCTTACCACGGATCCAAAGGTGAAGGATCTTGAGCGTGTTCTGGTAAGGAATACACCCCCGCGTAATTAGCTCCATATGGTTGCATTCCAATTAATGAAGCAAAATTTCTAAATGGTTCACGTTCCTTCCACAGGAAACTGAAAGCAGTAGCGCGGGGTCTCAGAGCTCCCCGTCTGCCCCTTGGGACACCACTTTAAATAGGGCGTTGAACGTAATGAAACACAAGGATAAGTTCAGTAAGCCGTCGTCAGCTGGTCGTGTGGCCGGCGAAGGCTTGTCCACGAAATAGTCGGAATACTATAAGGCTGGGCGAAAGGAGAGAAAGACCAGCTTGGAAAGCCAGGAGCGCGAGGTTAAAGAACTCAAGGCAAAAGTGGCACGGATTCCGGAGATAGTCCAAGAGCAAGTGCGAGACCAACTGGGAGCGACGATCACCGCCATTATGCATTCCTTGCTTGAGGGGCTGCGGGGGTGGATTGCGGGCGGCCAACAGGGGCCGCCCCCGATTCCCAGCTTCACGGGCAGCAACTCGCACAACGCGCCGGCATTGGTGTCTCCGGCGGAGGCGGCATTGGTGTCTCCGGTGCCGGCGCCAGTATTGGAGCTTAATGCACCCAGGTGTGGGAACAATACGCCGGCCGGCACCTCGGCAGCAAGCGGCCCCTCCGTCACTTGCACGCCCACCGTTGGCGGTGCCTCGACATTAGCCGAGCTCGACGCCATCACGGTTACTAAGCCTCGGCCGATGACTTCATCTCCTTGCCTTTGACTGGGCATCCCTGACGCCCTACATGTTTTCGCAGGGCGCCGCCAACGTTCCATGCACTCTCCTGCACTTCGTGGACGGCGAGTTGATCGATGTCGCCAAGGCCAAAATCGTTGAACCGGGCAACCGCGTGTTCCACGGTAATCCGATGCCACCCACCGTGTATAGGGTTCAACTGGTTCGGGTGCTGCGGGGCTGCGACGACGTGTTACCTCCGTATCGACCCCCTGGGGCCGAAGACGATGATGTGATGACCCTCAGCGGCTGCTTAAACTGGTCCATGCTTTGGCCGAAGAGCCAGATTCGTTTGGGGGCGGGGGACACCACCCCACAGACAACACCGCCAGTCGTGCCGGCGCCAAGCCATGGCAAGACCGCCGCAACGCTACCGCCGTCAGCTGATCCGGACATGCATATGGCACAGGATCCGGACGACGACGACGATACATTTTCCAACGTCGATAAGTACATCGACGAACATGGGTACGATACCGAATTCTTGGGGCCTCCTCAAGAACCCAACCCTGCAAAAGACGATCGCGATCTAGCTGGTACTGCGGAGAAACCCAATTGCAACAGGCGTCGTCTGTTCAGTTCTCAGGAGACGCCTCCAGCTGCCGCCTTCACCGAGACTCAAACAGCCGAGGTGCGAAATATTATCAGCCCCAACACACTCAAGAAGGTGGTCTCTGAGCAGAACTCAATCCCATTACAGCAGCAGAAGCCGAAGGGACGGAAAAGAAAAACTAACAAGGGTGCGAGCCAGGTGGCACCGAGTACGATCCGTGCTCAGGACGGGCCACCAGTACCTAAGGATATCATGAGGAGGTTGCATGTGGCGGGTAGGCCGATGCTACCGACTAATCTGCTCAATGCTGCAACCGGTGCTATGCGGAGTCTGCATGACGGTGTTCTTTGTATGGAGAAGTGGCGTCTCTCCAAGAATGATGTGGCATACCCGGTTTTCGTGGCCAAGGTGCCAGAGGGCAAGGGCTTTGTCGATAGCCCCATCGGGCGTATGATCGTCCTGCGGTTTGATGACATCTTCGCTATGTTTAACCTTTATCCGCTGCACTACACCTTCATTCGGCTATTTTCGCTCAGTATGGAGATGCGGATCATTAGAGACAAGACCCCGGACATCGTGATAGTCGACCCCTTCTACATGCGTGCCAAGATCTTGGGCAGCGCTGGGGACCGGCAAGTCGCGAGTTCATACCTCGAAGGCGTCATTCTGGCGCACAAGGATAAGGATAACTTCCTCGTGCCTTACTTTTCCGAGTAAGTTATCCCCTCACCGCCCCATAACATATGATTTCTTAGATTTCGATCGTTCTTTTTTTTTCTAACATTCCGTGTTTTGTGCAGTGACACACAGTGCACACTCATCTCCTTAAGCCCGAAATATTCCATGGCCACGTATTTCGACTCGGACCGTCAGTCGAACAAAGACTACACAAATATCAAGAAAGTTCTTGATGATGCTCTCCCCGGCTACGCCAAATCTGGAGGCACCTTCAGGAGGCCAATTTGTAGGTACGGCAAGCACGAGTTCACCCACGTAACGACATTCCCCTGCGTCAAGCAGCCGCCTGGCAGTCAGAAGGATGCCTACTACGCCCTCCATCACATGCGGGCGTTCGTACGGGACCAGCATCAGCTTATGCTACCAAATAATCTCAAAGAATGGGCCGCACGCTTGTCGGCAATCCAGGACACCGACATCAGACAAGAATTCTTTCGCATCCAGTCGGAGTTTGCGGAAATCATCTATCAAGATGTCCTTCGTACCTCGGGGCAGTTCTACCTCAACTATCAACCGTCCAACAGTGAAATAGAAACAACGCTAAAAATGCAGGCTAACAACGACCGCACATTCATGACCATCACGAAAGACGGCGGCTTCATCCACGCTCCGGTCCCTGAGTCGAGTCGAAAGTATTGATGCTATGTAGTTCTGAAATATCGATTAGCTCATGATGTAATTAAACTTTGATGAACTTGTATGTCTCTTTAGTTTGGACAGTCGTTCAACTTATATGTAATCGATGCTATTTATTAGTAGGACCATGAATCGTGCTATTAATGTGTTGCTTTTCTCTTCCGATCCTTTTGGTGCATACTTATATATTGCTTATATATTATCTGTGAATTGCTACTAACGTTTTGTTTGTCTAGTGCATAGAGATGCCGTCGTATGTCGTGTACAAGGGTAAGGTTCCCGGAGTCTACGATGACTGGGAGGAGTGTCGGAGACAGGTTCACCATTTCAGCGGTAACAATTACAAAGGGTACACCACTAGGGCGGAGGCGGAAGCTAGATACGCGCGCTATCTAGCGGGAGAGAGGAGGGAGCGGAGGAGGAACCGGATGAAGACCAGTTTCATCGCGATGATGCTCATCGTGACCGCAGCTCTCTTCTATGTGATGGTAGTTTAGATGATCGACTTTGTAATGTGACGACAAACTCGCTGCTCGGTCTCGAGACCTAAACTTGTCTAATATTTGAACTTTGTTCGCTATTTTGAATTCGGAAACTAATGTGATGAATTGTATTATGTCCTGTTTATACTTGACTAATTGTGGTGCTGTATTGTATTGTATATTCTGTGCTGTATAATTAATATATTATGTGCTGTGCAAATATCAGAAAAGCAAAAAATAAAAAAAATCATATAATTCATAGTAGTGGCGCACCTGACAGCACATTAGTGGCGCACCTTGCAAAATATTAGTGGCGCACCTATAGAGACATCAGTGGCGCACCTGTTGGTTACCAGGGCCCCCTCATCTGCATTAGCAGTGGCGCACCAGTAGCCATAGTAATGGCGCACTACAAGGTACGCCACTGTTATATTGAATACTAATGGCGCACCAGGGGTGCGCCATTAGTATTTGTTATTAGTGGCGTGGTAATAGTGGCGCACCTATGGTGCGCCATTAATACCCAAATGTGGTGCGCCACTAATGTGCTTTTTTCTAGTAGTGTTCTCTCCACATTCATTCTTTCTCTCCTAATATATCTTATTTGAACAGGTGCTCTCTTGAGCTTTGCCTACCTATGATGGTGTCATGATAACAATATATGCTACAGTTTTTGATCCAAGGATGACATTGTCCTAGAACCTCTAGGCTGTGTGAGGACAATCCCCTCCAAAATCTACTTTTTGGTCTTTGTGTAACTTGGACTTGAGGTGTTGGCAGAACCTGCTTCTTGTGGCATGCCTCACCTCCTAACTGCTTCACACTATGCTCACTTGTATTAGTGTTAGCCCAACTCGTAGTTGATACAGTTGTATGAAGTGGATATCAAACTCTAACTCCTGGATGTGGAGTTATATTTATAGGCTCGAGGGAGTCATAGGTGGCTGGCACCTCATGGGTGACTCATCTCAATTTAAACTCAGTGTGTTGTTAGCGATGTCCTCTCTAACTTCATTCATATCTCTTAAGCCGCTAGCTATCTTCTATGGATAAACATGGCTGAATTTGATCTTTACATCTCACATTTACTTTGTTTTAATTACTAAAAGGAATTCTTTCTGCTAATGACTTGGATTTATTTATTAAATTTATTATTGCTGACTATGAACTTTAGTAAGTTGCATTTTTTTCTTGGGCAAGCTGGGTTTTAAGTGCTAGTTGTGCCCTTTTCTTCATTTTTGCCTTAAACTTGAGCTAGTGATATCAATCCTTGGTTGTGTTGTGTTTGATGGACTTGTGAGATACACTTTCTATTGGTTTTATACATTGGCCAAAGCTTCTGTTGCAACTTGATCTTCTACTGTTCCATTGGTCACACACTATTAATTTGGTTATTTGCTTTGCTTATTTCCTTTTAGATCTTTCTAATCAAGGGTTTTGGACAAGTTCCAACTCCCTACCCCACTATCTCAAACATCAATGCATTTCCCTTTGGGAAAAGAAGATTTTTTAACATAATCAAATCCTTATCTTTGTTGTTTTATCTTGCAGGTCATAAAGATCATGAAGAAAGAAGACGAAGAAGAAGAAGAACTAGAAGAAAGATCTAGTTATAGTTTAGGTTTATCTTCTTTCCTTCTTTCATTTTTGTTTCCTCAAGTGTAATTCTTGAATGCTTGTAATTTGTATTACAGTTAATAAAGTGTATTGTTTCTTATCAAGATTGTGTGACTTGTATCATTACTTTGTATTACCAAACCATTAATAAAGTTTCTTATATATCCTTTGTATAACACTTTGTATTATGAATTAAATTATTAATTCTATGTCTTTTCTGAATTTATTTGTTATTTTAATTTCTAATCCAATTATTCAAATTTTACTTTATGCATTTTGATCCTTATGTGTTATATTATTTGAATTATGATCCAAATGTTTGAAAATGAGCAAAGGTCATGCCCAATTTTACCTCTGAATCCAACTCCTTTGAAATTCAAATAAATTTTTGAAATTTACCTTGGATTTTGGATGCATGAAGCAGTGCTCATTCGGGAAAAATATTCCCCGCTCTTTCTAAACTATGAGACATTACATTACTTGAACAAATAAGAAACTTATGATTGCCCTCTATTCAAGCATCCGCATATGCAAGATAATAATTAAGATAACATCTAACCATAACAATAAACTTTGGGGTTCCAACAATCCCTCATGCAATAGCTCATAAACTTAACGTGTGGGAATCTTGTTGGAAATATGCCCATAGGCAATAATATTGTATTATTATATTCCCATATTCATAATTAAGAGTTTATATTCTATGTTATAACTGCTATGATCCTGGAATATGCAATTCAGTGGAAAACTCATATGCACGTGTGGAATAATAACGGTAAAATAAGATTCCCAGTCTCGCCTCGAAGACTAGCTCAAGTGTTGTTGGTGATCATGTTTTCCGGATCTTAGGATATCGTTAAGTGTAACGATGATCCTAAAACAACATTGAGAGTATGACGTTACAAGAACGATCATATTTAATTGACCCAAACTTGTTTGTTATACTTCGAGATAATATTGTCAGAAGTCAATAGTTATAACACGGAGTCTTAACATGTGATTTAGTTCCTTAGACCATGAGAGTATGGTAGTCACTTAATACTATACGATGAGCTTTGGGGTTGCTCAAATGTCGTCTATAACACGGTGATCATAACAACAACTTACAGGTTTATCGGAAAGTTTGACAAGGGACTAGATAGCTCGAGAGTGGAATTTGCTTCTCTGACGATGGAGAGATATTCTTAGGGCCCTCTCGGTGTGAGAACATTCATCATTGTCTAGCTAGACACAAGTGACTATGTCACGAGGATGCTGGAACACGTCAACGAGAAAGAAGGACAAAGCCGGTAACGAGGAGATCGATATAGCGAGCACGTGTATGACTCAACAGGATGCCGATATATCTCACCTCGGGTTTTATAAAGTACCATGAAGCAAAGAGAACAACACATGATAACCAAAGGTTCACTCAAATATCATTCGTGTACTCATATGGATCGATATGGAGTCCAGGGTTCCGCTATCAGTCATTGAATGAAAGGGTTTCGTTCATGTGTATGTGTTACTGAACCTACAGGGCCACAAGCTTAAGGTAATCATGATTTGTTGATGGTTATTAGAACGGGAGTGATGAGAATATATTTGTGAAATTGTTTCATTAATAATCAAAATAGTTTCGAGAGGATCCAGAAGCGTTCCGGGGTCACCGGAAGGGTTTCAAAGACTATCGGGCAATACCGGGTATTATCGATAAATAATATATAGGTGGAAAATGTTTCCGAAGATGTTAAATTAATAATAAAAGGCTGTAACGATAGTTAAAAAGCTTTTATATTTATTAAATATCAACGGGCCTTAAACGGCCAAGTGGTGGAAGGAGAATTGGGCCACTTGGGCCCAATAGGTGGAGGTGCCCCATTCCTCCTTGTAGAAGGAAGGGGGAGACCGAATTGGAGGGGAATCCCCCCTTCTTGTCCAGGCAAAGGGGAGGGTTTCCTTCCCCTTGTGGAGCCCTCCCTCCCCTCCCTTCAACCTATATCTACTAGAGGGTTTTTGTCGGGGATATAATCCCACGGTATAACCCGCCCTATTGGGCCGGGTCAATGTAATGGCGGCTCTGGAATTATATTCAAGATGGGCCGCGTCGTAAGGATGAGGCGAGCAAGGCGATGATTAAGTAAGCCGCCGGGCGGCCCAAGCATGTGGAGACGAAGACTCAAGGCCCACAAGGCAGAAGACGCCAGAAGATTCCTTGCTTGAGGGGCAAGGCGTGTTAGAGACATGATAGGTTACGAGTTGTAATATGACTCGGACTCTGTTGTAAACCCTAGGGTATCGACCTGTATATAAAGGCGAGCCCCTAGGACCGAAAGACTCAAGTTAGACACCCTCGAAAGCTAGGTTAGCGATTCCGCACCCTTGTAATCGAGATCTTCATCAATATAGACACAAAGCAGGACGTAGGCTATTACCTCCATCGGAGGGGCCGAACCAGGGTAAACTCGCCTCTCATTCCCGTTTAACCCCTTTGAGTCACCACCTAGCGGGGATGGCCTCACACCTAAGTCCTTGCACGAGGACATCTGCCGTGACAAAACCACGACAGTTGGCGCCCACCGTGGGGCTCTCGCCCTGTGAAGTTGAGTTCTCAAAGGGAGCCGTTCCAGGGTTCGGGAGCTACGTGGCGGGTCGCATGACCAAGAGCCGCCGCGGCAAGGTCTACATCGACGATTCAATTGAGTACAGGTATCGGGTCCCCTTTGGCGAGATCCACGTCTTCATCGGTCAGATCGGCGCGTCGGTGCCCGAGTCGGACATCTGCACCAACATTGTCAAGCCGGATCGGCGCGCCCAACCCAGCCGGCATCAACCCGGCCGGCGTCACGAGACCAAGATCCTTGAGGAGGTTCATGAGTCGCTCCCTCAAGTCGCTGTCTACACAGCAGGAACCGTGGCGGCCCAAGCTCCGCCCACACCTGGAGCATCGGGTGGCTTCGGCTTGCCATTGGGCGGCTCAGGAGCCGAATTTTGTCAGTAGGGAAGTAACGATGGTGGACAGTTTTTTGGCCAAGACGATCAGTAGCATAGTAGCCAAGGTGTCTTCCAAAGTAATCCCCAGCAGCTGAATAGCGGCCAGTACCATGTTTTCACCACTAGTACTTGCAAGCGAGACATTAAGGTCAAAAGCAGAGCCGTCAACATGGTTGAGCCGACAGTGCCCATGTATCTCAACTGGTCTGAACATTCAATTACCTGGAGCAGGGAGGACCATCCCTCCCGGGTTGACAACCCTGGTGGTTTGGCTTTGGTGGTGGTGTAGGAGATATGCCATAGAGGCAATAATAAATGTTATTGATTATCTCCCTGTTCATAATTAGGTTTATGTTCCATGCTATAAATGCTATGGTTCTCGAGTCTACAATAACCACGAGGCTCGAAGGAAGACTCATATGCACGTGTGGAATAATAAACGGTAAAATGTATTCCTAGTCTGGCCTCTAAGACTAGCTCAAGTGTTGCATGATGGTTCTGTTTTACTGATCATGGGCATGTCTATGCCAGCAACTTTGAGGGCACAATATTAGAAGAACATTTGTGTAGAATCGACCCGAATTGATGTTATGCTATGAGATACATTCGTCACAAGTTAAATGGTTAATAACATAGAGATGGTTAATGTTTACATGATTCCTTAGACCATGAGAGTATCGAGTTTCTTCATGCTTGCTTCATGAACTTTGGGGTTTGTTAAACGTCATCCGTAAATGGGTGGCTATTACGGCGGTTTACGGGTTCATGGAAAAGTATGTCAAGTAACTTGATAGGTCAAGATTGGGATTTGCTTCTCCGACGATGGAGAGATATCTCTGGGCCCTCTCGGTGTTACGGTATCCATCATCGTCTGGCCAGACACTTTATGATTTGATCACGGGGATGCCGGAACACGGGAACGAGAAAAGAGAACAATACCGGTAACGAGGTAACTGGCATAGTGGACAAGTTGTTGATCCACGGGGATGCCAACATGTCTCACCTCGGGTATTTGTAACATATCGCGAAGCAAGAGGAATAGCACACGGCAACTGGAGGTTCACTCGAAAATTCATTCGTCTGGGTATAGGGGTCAATATGTGTGTCCACGGCTCCGATGTTGATCATTGACCGGAAGGGGTTCCGGGTCATGTCTATACTTCACCGAACCTATAGGGTCACACGCTTAAGGGTCATCTATCTGCTGAATACTAGACAGGGAGTCTGAGAGAAAATCACCGAAAAAGTTTCGGACAGCGAAAAAGTTTCGCAGAGAGAACACCGGAACAGTTTCGGTAAAACTGAAAAGTTGTTTCAGGGGATACCATTAAGTCAAATTGGTTTTGGCACATGCCTGATAATTCTTGGAGTGTGCCAGAATCATTCTGGAAACTTCTGGAAATTTTCCGGAAGAAAAACCGGAAATGTTCCGGAGCTGCCGGAACCACTTCAGATGCTTTTCGCAGATGAAAATCACTAATCCGGAATTGTTCCGGAACGCATTGAAAATTATTTTAGTGGGTACTGGAAATGTTCTAAGCCCACATAAATATTTTCAGTTCGAACAGACGCTGAAAAATGTCGTCGTGAATAGTGAAAGTGCTTTTTGGATATTTATGGAAAACCACCTTTTGGGATATTTCCCAAAAGTCTTCTAGAAGGCCTTGGGGGCCAAGGAAGCCCCTCATGGGGCCCCCCCAAGGGTGTGGCCGGCCAAGATGGGTGTAGCTCCTTGGAGCTCCACATGGCACCCCATTTTGTCCATAACACCCTCATGTGAACCCTTTTGCATGGGGGTCTTTGGTAATTTGTGGAGGCACACTACCCCTTGGGTTTCCTATAAATAGGAGGTGAGGGGGCTGCCCAAACCTCACCCTTGCTCTCATATACATGCCATAGACTTGTCTGGCTTCTCTCTCCCTCCCAGCGAAATAGTTTCGTAGAGCCGAAAGGCTGTCTGGGTTCCGGCAGGGACTAGTTCTGGACGGCGAAGCCCTGCCGGATAGTTGACACCGTATGCGTGCAACTCTGTAGAGAGATCGTTGTTTCGGTCTTAGTTCGAGAGTGCCTCCCGAAGGGCTGTCTGAGTGACCGTCCGAGTTTCAAAGGTCCTCCCGAAGAACTGTCCGAGTGACCGTCCGAGTTTCGAAGGTCCCCCCGAAGGGCTATTCGCGACACCGTCCAGGGGACTGTCCGACCGCCTCCCGGAGGGCTGTCCGAGGGGCAGATGAGGGTATACATCCTCACGGTTGGGAGGTTGTAAATCCTAGCTGCGGGGATCTGCACCGCCGATCGTCATCGACTCTACTTTCGCTCTGCTACGAGTCGGTAACGAAAAGATCAAACCTTGTATGCAGTCTCCATAGTGGTCCTGGGCTGGTGCGTAGGTCGGAAATTTTTTGTTTTCTGCTGCGTTCCCCTTCAGTGGCATCAAGAGCCGTGCTATGCGTAGATGCAGGTTGCGATCTAGAATACATAGAGATGTATGGGTGTTGCACAATATAATTAGGTAGTAGATGAGTTCTATTACTGAAAATTATTTGTGCGGGTAGCAGATGAAATCTGTTACCCGATGTTCTTGTTGCTTCCCTGGAATTTGCATATTTCTGATCTTGATAACAGCATGGTGGAGTTTCAATGTTCTGGCAATCCGCGATCCTGATTGATCAACGAAGTGCTAACAGTTCATTGAATTCCACCGTAGTTAAAAAGAAAGATGAAATTTCGCAGACGAAAGGGCAATGCAGATATGATCTGCACGGGGGTCATGCGTATGACGAAGTTTAGTATGGGGCTCGAGATTTTATTATCTCGTGTTTCATACACCCCGCAATGTTAATCTAGCGACTTGGATTATCATGCTTGATGATGGACGTTGGTAGCTTCGGTTTGTTTCGAAACCTTGGAAGCCACGTAAAACAAGTTTTTGCATGAACCGATTAGAGGCGTCTAACTTGGTTTTGCAATATGGTTTGCATGTGCATATGATGTGGTATAGCAGTGCTCATATTAATTTGATTATGTATGAGATGACTACATGATGTAATATTAACATGACCTGCGTATCATGATTCGGCATGATGGCTGGAGCCATATGATTGTCACTTTAATGACCTGCGTGTCAACCTTAAGTAATGCACTTATTTTATTAGCTATAGAGATAGCAATATTATCTGGTGCATCGACAAGGTGGTGGCAATCTTCGCGAAGGTGAACACCAACGCGAATGCCGAAGACGAAGAAATGAAAGACTTCTCCGTCAGAAAGGGCTATACCATATCATGCTATTATGAATCGCCTGAGATGTTTATCCCTTATGGTGCACCCTTCTTGATTGCGCGGTAGTCGCTTTTTATTTGGGTGATCTCTCACAAAAATATCAAGTAGTTAGTGTTCTCCCAAGTGTAGCACCGTCACGGCACCTATCTTTTCGGGGTACGCCGTGTCACACGGGTACGAACGATTAGAGAAGTGTGAGGCGGGTGAGTTGAGACCTCATAGTGAGATCACTTGGTTGTCTTGACGTTCAGGCATGACCGTCATGAGCTCGGAACACACGCATCGAAAGATGAACAAGAGTCACATAGAGATGTGATTGGCAAGTTGGCCTACCGGTTGAGATTTTCGTCATCAGTGGTGTTACACCAATGGCGAACAATTTAAATGCGGGTCTTGTATCACTCACAATCAATTATGAGATATATTGATTTGAGTGGGAGCGCACTATAGAATTAATTCTTTTAATTCTCAGTGCAATTAATTATGAACTTTGTCTAAGTGTGGTTTGCATTATAGTTGTAGAAGGATGGCTCGCGTTTCCACCTTCCCTATTAAAATTGAATAGCTGTTAAATATCTGGTTAAAACTTTACGGTTGGTAACATAATATGAGGATTGTCCTCAAGAGTGCCGAGAAGGACTTTGTCCTATTGCATACTTTCAGTATTCTCCCGCTAATGCTGTGGATGATATGACTCTCGTCCTTCGATCCAAAAGCTAAAATTCCGTTACGGTCAAGTGAAATATGTTTGCTTCCATGAGACCCGAACTTCGAAAGTTTGGATAGTTATGTGATATTCATGGAATCTGAAAATCATTTTCAGAGACAGACAAAGGCTGAAAGATATGAGATATCCAAAGTAATGTTTGTTTACAAAACATTAGTAAAGTGTTTACTATGCATTGGACTGATAAGTGAGGGATCCAGGAGAACGCCTGTCATATGATGAAAGGTGAATAAAACAACAACTTAAAGAGAAAGGAAGTGTCCGAAGGGTGTTAGTGAAACTTTCACGCCTAGGAAGTCCGGGGCTAACGCCACTCTCAAGTTGGGTGCTTCTTCTGAGAGTAGGAGAAATACTAAAAGTTAAACTGTTAGAAGTATAAAGGCAAAAAGAGAGAAGACTGGAATATCCAGCTCATGTATGAATGTCATACAAGTTTTTGATGTATAGAAGGCTGGTCAAAGATATAGTTCTTGGGAATTATGGTTAAACATGTTAATCACTAATTCTTGGGTATTGTGAGTTGATCACAAAGATACCCGCTCGATTGCATTCTGTTGCAACTCGATGTAAGAACTACTATGGCCTGAAAGACTAGCCAGGGATGAGGTTTTGATACGCGCTGGAAACATAGTAAAAGTTACTATACCTTCCATTGGTGTATTACCTATGTATTTACTTTCATAATTCATTTTAGAGTTTCATATACTCTAGCCCTTTGCATAAGGTATCTTGCAAGAAGGTTGTTCATAAGAGAACTTTTGATGTTCGGTGATATGAATAACATAAGGGCCATACTTTCATTATGAATGAGATGTATGTTATGAATATTGATAATAATACATTACCTCTATATTTACTTTTATAATTCATTTAGAGTTTCATATACCCTAGCCCTTTGCATAAGGTATCTTGCAAGAAGGTTATTCATAAGAGAACTTTTGATGTTCGGTGTTATGAATAACATGAAGGGCCATGCTTACATCCATGATGGGATGTATGTTGTGAATATTGATGGTAATATAATACATCCATAACACTGACACTAAATGTCGCAAGACTAAAAGAATACCACATATGTGTGGCACTGCATTTGGTCACATTGGAGAAACCCGCATGGAAAATTCCATTATGATGGATTTTGAAGTCGTTTGATTTTGAATCATCTGACACTTGCAACTTTCCTCTGAAAAGTGAAGTGACTGAAATACCGTTCACAGGCCATAAGGAACGAGCAAAGAACATATTGGTGATCATACATTATGATGTGTGTAGTCCAATAAATGTTGTTGCAAGTAGTGGATTTATCTATCTTCAGAAATGACTCAAGTAGATATATGGATATTTACTTGATGAGACGTAAGTCTGGATCTTTTCAATTCATTCATAAGGTTTTCAAAAATGAAGTAGAAGTTATTGTAACAAGAAAATTATGTTTCTGCAATTCGATTGCAGAAAGGAATATTTGAGTTACAAGTTTAGCGGATGTCTGGTGAGTTATGAAAGGGGTTTCATAACTTGCACCTCCCGGAACACCACTGCAAGTGGAAAGTCCGTGAAGATGTAATCGAACCATTTATGACATGGTAAGAACAAAGATGACATAAATAAATTTGCCATTATCCCTTTTAAAGAGTGATGCTTTAGAGACTGTGGCTTTTACACTGAAAAGAGCTCCATCAGGTCTGTTGAAATGACGCCATGGTATGGTACGCCCAACCATGTTATATCTTTTCTTAACATTTGGAATATGGGGCTTGTGTAAAAGGTTACAAACCTATTCCAAATCAGACAAGTGCTACTTTGTAGGTTATCCCAAGTCATTGGGTATTCCCCCACCACTATACCGAGGCAAAGGATTTTGCCACAGAATGGTATGCTTTTAATGAGAATAGTTCTTGCAAAAGGTGAGTGGGAGGACAGTGCAACTCGATGAGATAACCAGTATCTTCGTCATTAGATCAAAGGAAAGGAACCTTGGAAGTGATTCCAGATTTTCCTACTGCGACTGATACGGAAGCCTCTACATGAGTTGTATGGACTTCGGTCGAACTTGCAGCTGAACCACGTAGGAAAAACTCGTGCAAACCTCTCAGGTGCTCATACGAGATATTGTTGTTAGACAACAGTATACCTACGATACACAAGGAAGCGTTGATGGGCCCTGACTCCGGAATTGGCTAAATGCCAATACAATCCGAGATAGTTTCCATATAAGTGATTCAAGATTAAAATCTTGATACACCTTTCGAAAGACTTAGAGTCTAACGAATATTTATGGAACTAAAAACTGATACGGATAAAAATGTTTTATCCATAAAGCTCGACTTGTTGCAATAACAAGTTCAAGGAGTTGACTACGATGAGGTTGTTTCACCATAGCGATGCTTAAAGTCGGTTCGGGTTGAACTAGCAATTAATACATATTTCAAACATGAGATATGAAACAAGGATGATGAAAGGATTTCCATCTGATGGAAATGTAACCAAGGACTTGCATGTGTTACAGTCCAAGGTATTTTGTCAGTCCAGAGGATGCTAGTAAGCATGCAAACTTCAGAGTTCCAGCAATGGACAGAAGAGAGCAGAATGGAGTTGGAATCTTCATGTTTTGATGAAATGGTCGAAAAGGGTTTTTGACTTCATCAATGGGTAACGAAGATGCTTGTGATTCAAGAAAATAAGTGGGAGCATAATAATATTTCTAAAAACCTTGTGTGCTTGACACATTGTTAATTGGAAATAAATTTCTTGACACGAATTAGGACTTCATTTGAAAATAGTTTTTTTCCGATGAAGTGCTTGGGCTAAATAGCCTTGATATTAGGCATGATGATCTATGGAGATAGATTTACCTAATGGGGCTGAGCAAAGATACATATTGACAAAATGCTAAAACCTTTTAGCATTGAAAAACGTCAAGGAGTGATTCTTGCCGAAGTCACATGGAAAGAATTTTTGCAAGACTCGGTGTCCCAAAGCACTGATGAGCAAAATACATGATGGTGATTCCACACACTCTTGTGTTTGGATTAATCATGTATTCCATGGTATGTAAAAACAACCAGATATGTCCAATACTCCAAAGTTGTTGCGAGTATAGATACCAAAGTGATGAAAGTATTGATCATGGGACAATAGTGAAAGATGTCTTTGAGTACTAGAGCAGTACTGATGACATGTTTTCTCGCAAGCAGAGATTATGATGTGCTCGTTGTAAGTAATTACATCGATACAGTCTTCATCAATGCTCCATGCGATTTTCGATTTAAGTTAAGGGTTTTGTGTAATACACAACATGGTGGCACGGTAGTTGGAAATTGTTCCAAACAAGATACTATGGCGAATTCTATAACAAAGGCTAAGTATGTTGACGCTTTAGAAGCGACAAAGAAGTTGTTGAATCATATAGTTCATTCATGAACTTAGTATGGTTCCAAGATGACTTTGGTCTATGGGACACTATTGCAGATAGTTGCTCCATAGCTCAGTCTGAGGAATCAGGTTTCGACCAATGATTCACACATATGCAAAGCCAAGTCCACACAAAATATGAATTTTGTGAAAGCGTGAAAACGCAAGGATATGCAAACTTACACACGGAGCTGAAGTCGTCAGATCCGTTGGACACCAGGCTATACCACATGCGAAGCATATTTTACACCAGTGTGCCACAGGTGTAAAGTGCATTAGCATTAACTAGATTATTGACTCTAGTACAAGTGGGAGTCTGTTGGAGATATGCCCTAGAGGCAATAATAACTGTTATTGATTATCTCCCTATTCATAATTAGGTTTATGTTCCATGCTATAACTGCTATGGTTCTCGAGTCTACAATAACCACGAGGCTCAGAGGAAGACTCATATGCACGTGTGGAATAATAAACGGTAAAATGTATTCCTAGTCTGGCCTCTAAGACTAGCTCAAGTGTTGCATGATGGTTGTGTTTTCCTGATCATGGGCATGTCTATGCCAGCAACTTTGAGGGCACAATGTTAGAAGAACATTTGTGTAGAATCGACCCGAATTGATGTTATGCTATGAGATACATTCGTCACAAGTTAAATGGTTAATAACACAGAGATGGTTAACGTTTGCATGATTCCTTAGACCATGAGAGTATCAAGTTTCTTCATGCTTGCTTCATGAACTTTGGGGTTTGTTAAACGTCATCCGTAAATGGGTGGCTATTACGGCGGCTTACGGGTTCATGGAAAAGTATGTCAAGTAACTTGATAGCTCAAGATTGGGATTTGCTCCTCCGACGATGGAGAGATATCTCTGGGCCCTCTCGGTGTTACGGTATCCATCATCGTCTGGCCAGACACTTTGTGATTTGATCACGGGGATGCCGGAACACGGGAACGAGAAAAGAGAACAATACCGGTAACGAGGTAACTGGCATAGTGGACAAGTTGTTGATCCACGGGGATGCCAACATGTCTCACCTCGGGTATTTGTAACATATCGCGAAGCAACAGGAATAGCACACGGCAACTGGAGGTTCACTCGAAAATTCATTCGTGTGGGTATAGGGGTCAATATGGGTGTCCACGACTCCGATGTTGATCATTGATCGAAAGGGGTTCCGGGTCATGTCTATAATTCACCGAACCTATAGGGTCACACGCTAAAGGGTCATCTATCTGCTGAATACTAGACAGGGAGTCTAAGAGAAAATCACCGGAAAAGTTTCGGACAGCGGAAAAGTTCCGCAGAGAGAACACCGGAACAGTTTCGGTAAAACTGAAAAGTTGTTTCAGGGGATACCATTAAGTCAAATTGGTTTTGGCACATGTCTGATAATTCTTGGAGGGTGCCAGAATCATTCTGGAAACTTCTGGGAATTTTCCGGAAGAAAAACCGGAAATGTTCCGGAGCTGCCGGAACCGCTTCAGATGCTTTTCGCAGATGAAAATCACTAATCCGGAATTGTTCCGAAACGCATTGAAAATTATTTTAGTGGGTACTAGAAATGTTCTAAGCCCACATAAATATTTTCAGTTCGAACGGACGTTGAAAAATGTCGTCGTGAATAGTGAAAGTGCTTTTTGGATATTTATGGAAAACCACCTTTTGGGATATTTCCCAAAAGGCTTCTAGAAGGCCTTGGGGGCCAAGGAAGCCCCTCATGGGGGGCCCCCAAGGGTGTGGCCGGCCAAGATGGGTGGAGCTCCTTGGAGCTCCACATGGCACCCCATTTTGTCCATAACACCCTCATGTGAACCCTTTTGCATGTGGTTTTTTGGTAATTTGTGGAGGCACACTACCCCTTGGTTTTCCTATAAATAGGAGGTGAGGGGGCTGCCCAAACCTCACCCTCGCTCTCATACACATGCCATAGACTTGTCTGGCTTCTCTCTACCTCCCAGCGAAATAGTTTCGTAGAGCCGAAAGGCTGTCTGGGTTCCGGCAGGAACTAGTTCTGGACGGCGAAGCCCTGCCGGATAGTTGACATCGTATGCGTGCAACTCTATAGAGAGATCGTTGTTTCGGTCTTAGTTCGAGAGTGCCTCCCGAAGGGCTGTCTGAGTGACCGTCCGAGTTTCGAAGGTCCTCCCGAAGGGCTGTCCGAGTGACCGTCCGAGTTTCGAAGGTCCTCCCGAAGGGCTGTCCGCGACACCATCCGGGGGACTGTCCGACCGCCTCCCGGAGGGCTGTCCGAGGGGCAGATGAGGGTATACATCCTCGCGGTTGGGAGGTTGTAAATCCTAGCTGCGGGGATCTGCACCGCCGATCTTCATCGACTCTACTTCCGCTGCGCTACGAGTCGGTAACGAAAAGATCAAACCTTGTATGCAGTCTCCATAGTGGTCCTAGGCTGGTGCGTAGGTCGGAATTTTTTTGTTTTCTGCTGTGTTCCCCTTCAGGTGGCACCTCAAGTTGGCGGCTACACTATGTCCAAGGTCCTTATGGATGGAGGCAGTAGCATAAACATCTTGTATTACGAAACTTTCCGCCGGATGAACCTACCTGAGAGCAAGCTGCTCCCCTCAACGACGGTGTTTCATCGGATTGTTCCTGGAAAGTCGACTTATCCGATCGGGCAGATCAAGCTTGACGTTGCTTTCGGTGATGAATGCTATTTCAGATGCGAGCCTCTCATGTTTGAGGTAGTCAAGATAAAGAGCCCTTATCACTCCCTCTTTGGGCGGCCGGCTTATGCTCGTTTCATGGCCGGGTCTTGTTATGTCTATCTCAAGCTCAAGATGCCTGGACCGAAAGGCACGATTACCGAGGATGGAAGACGGAAGATAGCACAGGAGTGTGAGGAAGGGGATGCGGCTTACGCAGAGTCGGCTTGCGTGGCTGAAGAATTAAAGTTTTATACAGCCAACGTTGACCCGACTGATATGAGCCCCCTCAAGAAGCTCAATACTGAGTCAGAGCCTTCGCTCAAGTTTAAACCGGCTGAAGATATGAAGCAGATCGATTTCACGCTAGGCGATTCGTCCAAATAGTTCACTATTGGGACCGGCCTGGATCCCAAATAGGAAAGCACGCTCATCGAGTTTATCGGTGAGAATCAGGACATCTTTGCATGGAAACCTTCTGACATGCCTGGAGTCCCGAGAAAACTCACTGAGCACCATCTTAATTTGGATCCGCAGATGAAACCAGTACGCCAATATCTTTGTCGCTTTAATGAGGAGAGACGCAAGGCTATTGGAGAAGAGGTGGCCCAGCTCCTAGCTGCCGGATTTATCATTGAAGTTTTTCACCCTAAATGGTTGGCTAACCCGGTGCTTGTTCTGAAAAAGAACGGCACTTGGTGCATGTGTGTAGACTACACAGATCTTAACAAATCTTGTCCGAAGGATCCTTTTGCTCTCCCACGTATCGATCAAGTCATTGACTCTACGGCGGGTTGTGAGCGTCTGTGCTTCCTAGATGCATACTCCAGCTATCACCAGATCAAGATGGCTGTTGAGGATCAAGAGAAGACGGCTTTCATCACTCCTTTTGGTGCTTTTGCTATGTCTCTATGCCTTTTGGGCTTAAGAGCGCAGGGGCGACTTATCAGCGCTGCGTCCAGAATTGCCTTCAGCCGCAGATTGGATGCAATGTTCACGCCTATGTTGACGACATCGTGGTGAAATCTCAGAAGAAAGAGACGCTCTTGGAAGACATCAAGGAGATGTTTGATAATCTTCGAGTGTACCAGATGAAACTTAACCCGGCAAAGTGCATTTTTGGTGTTCCTGCAGGCAAGCTATTGGGTTTCCTAGTTTCTGAGCAAGGCATCGAAGCTAACCCGGACAAGATCAAGGCAGTAACTTCGCTGGCTGAGCCGGCTAACGTAAATCAGGTTCAGCGCCTGGCGGGTCGCATCGCGGCCTTAAGCTGGTTCATAAGCCGCCTGGGAGAAAAAGCTATTCCTTTTTATTAGTTGTTAAAAAAGACAGGTGATTTTAAGTGGATTGACGCTGCTAATGAAGCCTTTGAAGCATTGAAACAACAACTCATTAACCCGCCCATCTTAGCTGCTCCTGCTGACAAAGAGCCAATGCTCCTGTACATTGCTGCCAATTCCAAAGTGGTGAGCGTGGCAGTTGTCGTTGAGTGGAAAGAGGAAGGGAAGGAATATTTGGTGCAACGCCCAGTTTACTTCGTCAGCGAAGTCTTAACCTTGTCCAAGCAGCGGTACCCGCATTGGCAAAAGTTGGTCTTCGGGATTTTTATGGCAAGCTGGAAGTTGAAGCACTATTTCCAGGAGCACCCAATCACTGTGGTCAGTTCGGCACCCCTTGGCGATATCATACAAAACCGAGAGGCCATTGGCCGGATTGCTAAGTGGGTAATTGAGCTGGGTGATCACCATCAGAAGTACGTGCCCCAAACCGCCATCAAGTTCCAAGCGCTGGTAGATTTCATCAATGATTGGACAGAGATGCAGATTCCAGAAGATAGGCCAGATAACACGTACTGGACTATACACTTTGATTGATCCAGGTAGTTGAAGGGCTCGGGAGCTGGAGTTATACTGTCTTCTCCACGAGGTGATAAATTTTGTTACGTTCTACGGCTCATGTTCCCTTGTACTAACAATGCAGCTGAGTACGAGGCCCTCCTACACGGTCACAGAATAGCTAAGGAGATGAATCTGAGCCAGGTCAGGTGTTTGGGCGACTCAGATTTGGTGGCTCAGCAAGTTTCAGGGACTTGGGATTCTAAGGACCCCTTGGTGGCGGCTTACCAGCGGGCGGTCTCTAATGTGGTGGGTCATTTTCAAGGCTATCAAGTCGATCATATAGACCACCGGCATAATGAGGCGGCCGACTCCCTGTCACGACTCGGCTCACAGAGGAAGCCGGTCCCCCCTAACATCTTTTTGGACGTCCTTCATAATCCTTCGGTCAAGTTACCATCTGAGGAGGACATAGCTATTCCTGACTCGGAGGCACATTTGGTGGCGGCTCTCCATGCTACTCCTGACTGGACTATGCCATATCTGGCTTATCTGACTCAAGGCGAGCTCCCCGATGAGGAAATCATCGCTCGACAGATAATTCGTCCTTACAAATCAATGACTATTGTCAATGGCGAGTTACACCGGCGGAGCAGCACTGGCGTGTTTCAACGCTGTGTTTCCCCTGAGGAAGGCCATGAGATTCTTAATGAAATCCATGCTGGCGACTGGGGACACCATGCCGGCTCACGATCCTTGGTGGCAAAAGCTTTTCGACATGGGTTCTATTGGTTGACGGCTCGCGCAGATGCAGAAGAAATTCTGCGCAAGTGCGATGGGTATCAAAAGTTTGGTCGACAAGCTCATGTGTCGGCTCAGGAGTTGCGTATGATCCCAATTACCTGGCCGTTTTCGGTTTGGGGGCTTGACATGGTTGGCCCGTTCTAGCCGTCCTCTGATAAGAAGACCCACCTCTTGGTGGCGGTTGACAAATTCACCAAGTGGGTTGAAGCAGAGCCAGTCAGTAGTTGTGATGCAGAGACTGCGGTCAAATTTTTGAAAAAGCTGATTTTCCGTTTTGGCTACCCTCATAGCATTATCACTGATAATGGAACCAACTTGTCCAAGGGAGCCATGGAACAGTTTTGTCAACGAGAGACATCCGGCTTGACCTGGCAGCAGTTGCACATCCACAGTCCAATGGACAAGCCGAACGAGCTAATCAGGAAATCCTTAGAGGGATCAAACCCCGGCTTATGGTACCCCTTGAGCGTACTCCAGGTTGTTGGGTCGAAGAACTCCCCACAGTACTTTGGAGTATTCGTACAACCTCGAATAGATCCACTGGATACACACCATTCTTCCTGGTTTATGGAGCCAAGGCGGTTCTACCAAGCGATATTTGCCATGACTCGCCTCGGGTGACTGCCTACGTTGAGGCGGACAATGAGCTATCACGTCAAGACTCTCTGGATTCTTTGGAAGAAGAATGTGACTTAGCAGCAGCTAGATCTGCTATATATCAACAAGACCTACGCCGCTATCATAGCCGTAGAGTCCGAAGCCGTACTTTTCAAGAAGGCGACTTAGTGCTCTGACTGATTCAAGATCAAACAGGAATGCACAAACTTTCCCCACCTTGGGAGGGTCCTTTCGTCATCAGCAGAAACCTCAATAACGGTTCATATTATCTGGTGGACTTACGAGAAGGAACATTGCTCACCTATTGTAATCCCCCCCTACAAATTTTGTACATACTTCTTTATGTTCAAATATAATAAAGCCGGCACCCTCGAAACTCGGGGACTCTGTCGTTTCAGCCTACACATTGAGCATGAGTCTTTATTTTTTGAAACATAGGTCACTTGGGGGCTTCCAACTCAACGAGTTTAGCTTTCTCACCCTCTTGACCCGGCCAAAATGCCATAATATATGGTTAAACCTGCCTGTATGCTTGATGCGACTCCGATCAGGTGACCCCGTGTACTCTTGACAAGTCAATCCTTTTTTGGACCCTGAACTTCTCAAGGTTAAAACACCGCCTTGAGTCACGTGAGATCCGGCATACAGAAAGCTAGGATAAACCATGGCTTATCATACCCGCTTCATTGAAGCAAGACTTGAGCCTCGAATGCCAGTTGATATGTCCATTTTACATCATGATTTCCTGCTGTTATTTATAATGTTTTTATGCATAATAATGCTTTATGTAGTAATTCTAATGCCTTTTCTCTCATAATATGCAAGGTTTGCACAAAGAGGGAGAATGCCGGCAACTGGAATTCTGGACCTGAAAAAGCATATCAGAGTTACCTATTCTGCGCATCTCCAAATAAGCTGAAACTTTACGGAGAATTATTTTTGAATATATGAAAAATACTGGAGCAAATAACTACCGGAGGGGGGCCACCTGGTGAGCACAAGACACCAGGGCGCGCCTGCCCCCCCCCCCCCCCCCCAGGCGCGCCCTGGTGGGTTGTGCTCAGCCCAGCCCACCTCCGGTGCCCATCTTCTGGTACTTAAGGTCTTTTGACCTAGAAAAAATAAGGAGAGGACTGTCGGGATGGAACACCGCCGTCTCGAGGCGGAACTTGGGCAGGAGCACTTCTGCCCTCCGGCGGAGCGATTCCGCCGAGGGAACTTCCCTCCCGGAGGGGAAAATCAAAGCCATCGTCATCACCAACAACCCTATCATCTTTGGGAGGCCAATCTTCATCAACATCTTCAACAACACCATCTCCTCTCAAACCCTAGTTCATCTCTTGTGTTCAATCTTTGTACCGAAACCTCAGATTGGTACCTGTGGGTGACTAGTAGTGTTGATTACATCTTGTAGTTGATTACTATATGGTTTATTTGGTGGAAGATTATATGTTCAGATCCATTATGCTATTCAATACCCCTCTGATCTTGAGCATGAATATTATTTCTGAGTAGTTACCTTTGTTCTTGAGGTCACGGGAGAAGTCATGTTGCAAGTAATCATGTGAATTTGATATGTGTTCGATATTTTGATGATATGTATGTTGTGATTCCCTTAGTGGTGTCATGTGAACGTCAACTACATGACACTTCACCATCCTTGGGCCTAAGGGAATGCATTCTGGAGTAGTTATTAGATGATGGGTTGCTAGAGTGACAGAAGCTTAAACCCTAGTTTATTGCGCTACTTCGTAAGGGGCTGATTTGGATCCACACGCTTAATTCTATGGTTAGATTTTATCTTAATACATTTCTCGTAGTTGCGGATGATTGCGAGGGGGTTAATCATAAGTGAGAGGTTTGTTCAAGTAAGAATAGCACCCAAGCACCGGTCCACCCACATATCAAATTATCAAAGTAGCGAACGCGAATCAAATCAACATGATAAAAGTGACTAGATGAAATTCCCGTGTACCCTCAAGAACACTTTGCCTATTATAAGAGACTGTTCTGGCCTGTCTTTGCCACAAAAGGATTGGGCTACCTTGCTGCACTTTATTTACCATTACCGTTACTTGCTCGTTACCAATTATCTTGCTATCAAACTATCTGTTACCTATAATTTTAGTGTTTGCAGAAATTACCTTGCTGAAAACCGCTTGTCATTTCCTTCTGCTCCTCGTTGGGCTCGACACTCTTACTTATCGAAAGGACTACAATTGACCCCCTATACTTGTGGGTCATCAAGACTCTTTTCTGGTGCCGTTGCTGGGGAGTGAAGCGCTCTTGGTAAGTGGAAATTGGTAAGGAAAAACTTATACTACGTGCTGAAATTTATTGTCACGTGCTACTATGGAAAACAATCCTTTGAGGGGTTTGTTCGGGGTATCTTCACCTTGACTGGAACCACAATTAGTTTCCTCTCAACCAACTGCACCTACTGAAAATATTGGTTATGAAATTCCTTCGGGTATGGTAGAACAACTGCTAGCTAATCCTTATGCAGGAGACGGAACTGAACATCCTGATATGCACCTAATACATGTGAATGAAGTTTGTGGATTATTTAAGCTTGCAGGTTTACCCGGAGATGAAGTTAAGAAGAAGGTTTTCCCTTTATATTTGAAGGGAAAAAGCATTTACATGGTATAGGCTATGTCATGATATTGGATCATGGAACTGGAATCGATTGCAATTAGAATTCCACCAAAAGTTTTATCCTATTCATCTAGTTCATCATGATCGGAATTATATATATAATTTTTGGCCTCGTGAAGGAGAAAGCATCGCTCTAGCTTGGGGGAGGCTTAATTCAATGTTATATTCATGCCCCAATCATGATCTCTCGAGAGAAATTATTATTCAGAACTTTTATGCTCGGCTTTCTCATAATGATCGATCCATGCTCGATACTTCTTGTACTAGTTCTTTTATGAAGAAGACTATTGAATTCAAGTGGGATCTCTTAGAAAGAATTAAATACAACTCTGAAGATTGGGAACTCGACGAAGGTAATGAGTCAGTATTAAGCTTAAGTTTGATTGTGTTAAATCTTTTATGAATACCGATGCTTTTCACAAGTTTAGCACTAAATATGGACTTGACTCTGAGATAGTAGCCTCTTTCTGTGAATCATTTGCTACTCATGTTGATCTCCCTAAGGAGAAGCGGTTCAAATATCACCCCCCTTTTAAAGAACCGGTAAAAGCTAAAGATGAAACTATCATTTACAATGTTGATCTAGTTGTGCCTACTGCTTATATTGAGAAACCACCTTTCCCTGTTAGGATAAAGGAACATGCTAAGGTATCAACTGTGGTTCGCAAAAGTAATATTAAAGTACCTAAGCCCTCTGAACAAATTAAAGTAGAACCTAGTGTTGCTATGGTTAAAGATCTCTTGGTATAAAATATTGATGGGCATGTTATTTACTTCCGTGATGAAGTTGCTAGAATTGCCAAACCAGATGAAAAAGATAAACATAGACCCGTAGTGGGCATGCATGTTGTCTCAGTCAAAATAGGAGATCATTGCTATCATGGTTTATGTGATATGGGTGCTAGTGTGAGTGCTATTCCTTTTACCTTATACCAAGAAATTATGAATGATATAGCACCCGCCGAAATAGAGGACATTGATGTTACTATTAAACTTGCTAATAGAGACACCATCACACCACTTGGGATTGTTAGAGATGTTGAAGTCTTGTGTGGGAAAATAAAATATTCTACTGATTTTCTAGTTCTTGGTTCCCCACAAGATTACTTTTGTCACATTATCTTTGGTAGACCTTTTTTGAACACCGTTAATGCTAAGATAGATTGTGAAAAACAAACTATCGGTGTTAGTTTTGGTGATTTGTCTCATGAATTTAATTTTTCCAAGTTTAGTAGACAACCACGTAATAAAGAATTGTCTAGTAAGGATGAAATAATTGGTCTTGCTTCTATTGCCATACCTCCTACCGATCCACTAGAACAATATTTGCTAGACCATGAAAATGATATGCACTTGCGTGAAAGAAATTTTCTTTGAACAACAGCCTCTCCTAAAACACAATTTTCCTATTGAAACTCTAGGAGGTCCTCCTCCACCTAAAGGTGATCTTGTGTTTGAATTAAAACATTTGCCTGACACTTTGAAGTATGCTTATTTTGATGAGAAAAAGATATATCATGTTATATTAGTGCTAACCTTTCAGAACATGAAGAAGAAAGATTATTAAAAATTCTGAGGAAGCACCGGGATGCTATTGGATATACTCTTGATGATCTTAAGGGCATTAGTCCCACTCTCTGTCAGCACACGATCAATATGGAACCTGATGCCAAACCCGTTGTTGATCACCAACGACGATTGAATCCTAAGATGAAAGAAGTGGTAAGAACTGAAATATTAAAGCTTCTGGAAGCAGGTATAATCAATCCCATAGCTGATAGTAGATGGGCAAGTCCCGTCATTGTGTCCCTAAGAAGGGAGGTATTACTGTTGTTCCTAGTGATAAAAATGAACGCATCCCACAGAGAATTGTCACTGGCTATATAATGGTAATTGATTTTGGAAAATTAAATAAAGCTACTAGAAAAGATCATTACCCTCTGCCTTTCATTGATCAGATGCTAGAAAGACTATCTAAGCACACACACTTTTGTTTTCTGGATGGATATTCTGGTTTCTCTCAAATACCTGTGTCACAATCCGATCAAGAGAAAACCACCTTTACTTGTCCTTTTGGAACCTATGTTTATAGACTCACGCATCATCGGAGAGGCACCTATGAAGAAGATGAACCCCTCCGTGATGGTGTTTAGATTGGATCTCGAGGTTCTTGAACTTGCGGTGGCTGGAATTGTGTTTCGTCGACTCCCCTAGGGTTTTCTGAATATTTGGAAATTTATAGGCATCAGAGGCGGTGGAGGGGGGCCTCGTGGAGGGCACAACCCATCAGGGCGCGTCGAGGGCTCCCTGGCGCGCCCTGGTGGAACCCACCTTCCTGGCACTTCTTTGGCCCACTGGGTGTCTTCTGGTCCAAAAAAAATCTCCAAAAAGTTTCGTCGCGATTGGACTCCGTTTGGTACTGATATTCTGCGAAGTAAAAAACAAGAAAAAACAACAACTGGCACTTTGGCACTATGTCAATAGGTTAGTCCCAAAAAATGGTATGAAGTTGTTATAAAATGATTGTAAAACATCCAAGAATGATAATATAACAACATGGAACAAGCAAAAATTATAGATACGTTGGAGACGTATCAGGAATCTCCTCATAATCCTTTTGCTAATTGATTCATTGAACTTTCCTGAAATATACTTAGTGGAAATATTAGTCCAATGGAATATATATTGTTATTAATTGCCAAAACCACCTAGGGAGAAGTTGTGCTTTCAGATTGTAACAGTTGCAGTAGCGAAAGTAACTTAGTGAAGATCAATATGTGAAAAGCGTAGGCATTGGATCAGTGATGGATATTTGATTTGGGTGACATTCATCATGTAACAGTCACAACCTAGAGCGATACAAAACTAACTCCAATTCATCAATGTATTGTAGACATGTATTCCGTATATAGTCATACGTGCTTATACTAAGAACTTGCTTGACATCTTTTGTCCTGCCCTCCCGTGGCAGCGGGGTCCAAAGGGAAACTGAGGGATATTAAGGCCTCCTTTTAATAGAGAACCGGAACAAAACATTAACATATGATGAATACATGAACTCCTCATACTATGGCCATCATCGGAGATGATCCTAATTTCTGTCACTTTGGGGTCTACGGATCATAACACATAATAGGTGCATACAACTTGCAAGATAGGATCCTAAACACTCTCATATTCATAGAAACGTAATAAGTTCATATCTGAAATCATGACACTCGGGCCCTAGTGACAAGCATTAAGCACATCAAAGTCATAGCAACATCAATCTCAGAACGTAGTGGATACTAGGGATCAAGCCCTAATAAATTGACTCGATTATATGACAAATCTCATCCAATCTCATCATCATCCAGCAAGCCTACAAAGAAATTACTCACTCCCGGTGATGAGCATCATGGAATTGTTGATGGGGAAGAGTTGGTGACGACGACGACGAATTCCACTCTCTGGAGCCCCAAACGGACTGCAGATCAGCCCTCCCGAGGAAGAACAGGAGGTGGAGGCGGCTCCGTTTCGTAAAACGTGATGATTCTTTCTCTCTTGTTTTTTCTAGGGCAGAAGACACCTTATATCAGAAGATGGGCGTCGAGGGCTTGCCAGGGGCCGACGAGCAAGGGTGGCGCGCCCTGGGGGGTAGGCGCGCCCCCTGGCTCGTGGCCACTTGGTGGGTCCCCGCTGCTCGTTCTTTCGTCAATATTTTTTATATATTCCAAAATAATTCTTCGTCAATTTTCAGCTCAATCCGAGAACTTTTATTTCTGCACAAAAACAACACCATGATAGTTCTGCTCAAAACAACGTCAGTCCGGATTAGTTTCATTCAAATCATACAAATTAGAGTCCAAAACAAGAGAAAACATGTTTAAAAAAGTAGATACGTTTGAGACGTATCACCAGGCCATACTATCATCGACGACATCACGGCGCTAGACAACCCATCCTCTTGCGCGCGCCCGTCAACACGCGTTCAACGCCGGGACTCCATTGCACCACGCCATCCGGACCCGCTGTCGTCGATGCGGAAGATGCAACACCGCTCCAACTCTAGCCCCTCCACTTAGCACCTGCTCCAAAACAATGCGTCGGGGAGGGAGGACGGCACTTAAGGCGTCATCATCGTTCGATCTGGGAGACCCAAATCTAAGGGTTTTTCCCAGAGCAGTCCGAGCACGATGACACATATTCGGTCAATGATTATGTGTTGCCTCTGTGTCTTATGGGCTTCACAGACTTGTGCAACTCAACAGTGATGCCTTTGTGCCTGGTACGGTGGACATGAACTATGCATGTATGAGTGAACGTCTTTCTGCCTTTTGGACATGAATATGGTGGATTGTGCATTCCCAATCTAAATATGGTGAATTGTGATATATAATCTCCATATTCTAGACGAATATATTGTCTCACATATATGTGACATATTCAGTCACAATATGTCAAATATATTATCAGTATATTATATTCACTTCCTAAGTGTTTATACTGTGAATATGATGTTGTCTACATTTTTTTCACAGGTAAAAAAACGCACCGCTAATTTGTTTTTTACATCGTAAATGGGTTGTTTGTAGAGACCGGGTGTGTTGATTGTTTTCAATTCAAAATGGTGGGCAAACGAAATAGGCCATTCATTCCATTTCACAAATCCATGTGGTTGCCAAACGAGGAAAATATATTTGAAATCCAAATCCCACCAAATCAAATCCTTTGCGGAACGACGGTCAAGAACAAAAATTTCCTTTGCGCGCAACGTGTTTTCGTTTAATTCCTACCAAATGAAACCGAAACCTGGCGGCGGCAAATGAGCTGTTGCCGGAAACGGCTTATGACTGCAACGCTGCAATCGCACGCGTTTCTTTTCCTGGAATCCGAGTTCGACTACAATGCCGTCTTCCTCTCCCATCAATCATCTTCATCACGCTGATAAAAGCAAGACCTCTCTTCGTTCAAGTCAATCGATTTAGTTCTGTGCTACTCCCTATTAGCACCCAACAAACAATGGCATCCCCCATCTTCCTGGTTGGCCCGACGCCCGCGGACCACGAGAGCACGGCGCAGCTCGAGAAGCACCTGCGTGGAGATGGCCTGTACGAGAGCGCTGAGGAGACGGCTGCCCGCGAGGATGTGCTGCGGGACCTCCAGGGCATCGTTGACCGCTGGGTGAAGCGGCTCACGACTCAGCGAGAGTACCCCGACGGCATGGCCGAGCATGCGACCGCCCTGCTCCTCCCCTTCGGCTCGTACCGCCTCGGCGTCCATGGCCGCGGCTCCGACATCGACGCCCTCGTCGTTGGGCCGGCCTACGTTGACCGCCACCACGACTTCTTCGACGTGCTGGGCGGCGTGCTGGCCGAGACCGAGGCGGTGACGGAGCTACAGCTGGTTCCCGGCGCGTACGTGCCCGTCATCAAGATGAGGTTCCGCGGCGTGCAGGTGGACCTCCTCTACGCCAGCGTCTGCCTGCCTGTGGTGCCCAGCGATCTGGACCTGCACGGCCGCTCTGTGCTCCGCGGCCTGGACATGGCCACCGTCCGCAGCCTCAACGGCGTCCGCGTCGCCGACGAGATCCTGCGGCTGGTCCCGGACGCCGGCGCCTTCCGCACGACGCTGCGCTGCGTGAAGCATTGGGCCAAGGCGAGGGGCATCTACTCCAACGCCATGGGCTTCGTCGGCGGCGTGGGGTGGGCCATCCTCGTGGCGCGCGTGTGCCAGCTCTACCCTAACGCCGCGCCCAGCATGCTCGTGCCGCGCTTCTTCCGGATCTTCTCGCAGTGGAAGTGGCCCAACCCGGTGATGCTGCGGGACATCGAGCACGACGACGACGGCGGCGAGACGCCGCTTGGGCTCCCTGTCTGGGACCCGCGGAGGAACCCCCGCGACGGGAGCCACCTCATGCCCGTCATCACGCCGGCATACCCGTGCATGAACTCGTGCTACAACGTCTCCCGCGCCACCCTGCGAACAATGACAGCGGAGTTCGAGGCCGCGCACAACGTTTGCCAGGAGATCGCCGTGGCCGGCGCGTGGGACGCGCTGTTCAGGCCGTTCAATTTCTTCAAGGCGTACAAGAACTACCTGCGGGTGGACGTGAAGGTGGCCGGCGGGGAGGAGGATCTCCGGGAATGGAAGGGGTGGGTGGAGTCGCGGCTGAGGCAGCTGGTGGTCAGGGTCGAGATCGCCACGGCCGGCATGCTGCTCTGCCATCCGCACCCGCAAGCCTACGCCGCCAAGCCCCATGACGATGATCGGCGGCGCGCGTCGTCCTTCTTCGTGGGACTGTCCAAGCCGGCACCGTCGCCACAGCAACAGCAGCAACAGCCGCAGTTCGACCTTCGACTGACGACGCAGGAGTTCAAGGACGAGGTGTACACGTACGCGTTCTGGAGGCCTGGCATGGAGCTAGACGTCTCGCACACCCGAAGGAAGGACCTGCCGCCCTATGTGCTGGAGCAGATTCTCTCCACTGATCGTCTCAAGAGGAAACGCTCCGACGATGATTCCGACAAGTCCGAGTCGAGCCCGGTCAAGAGGGCGGCGGCAGCAGGCAGAATCGGGTCTTCACCAGAGAGCGAGACTTGAAAGAGAAATGACTTCTTCCTCTACTAGGCTAGCACTGATGATTCAGCCATTCAGGACAAGGCGTCTTGTGAGGACGCATGATTCAACACTGATGATTCGCGACAAGGCGCCGCCCACTTGAACAAGGGAAAACAGCTACAATCAGGCAGAGACAACGATCAAATTGGGAAATTACTACTCTTGCTGATGAATACATAAAACAACGTGTAATGCTACTCTTGTTAGGAGTTGATGACCCTATCTGTGTAGCAACGTGTAATGCTGCATGATGTAACTGAGATTCCATTATATTGCCGCCATCAGAACAATTGGTTTTCAACGTGTAATGCAATTCTCTAAAAATATGAAGAGCAACTGATACCTGTAACCAGGATATGCAGAGTAAATTGTTAAAAAGCCATGTGATGTAAGCCCATGCTGGAATGTTTGTTCTCCTCTCTCCTTTTTTGAAGGAACTGTGTTAATTTGATGGTTCAGAATCGATGTTTTTACCCAATATAAATTAAACAACAAATATGACCGTAAATCACAAGTACCCATTGAGGAGACGACCCGGTGATGCTGCGGGAGATCGAGCACGACGACGGTGGCGGAGAGATGCCGCTTGGGCTCCCCGTCTGGGACCCGCGGAGGAACCCCCGCGACGGGAGCCACCTCATGCCCGTCATCACGCCGGCATACCCCTGCATGAACTCGTGCTACAACGTCTCCCGTGCCACCCTGCGAACCATGACAGCGGAGCTCGAGGCCGCGCACAAGGTATGCCAGGAGATTGCCGTGGCCGGCGGGTGGGACGCGCTGTTCAGGCCGTTCAATTTCTTCAAGGCGTACAAGAGCTACCTGCGGGTGGACGTGAAGGTCGCCGGAGGGGAGGAGGACCTCCGGGAGTGGAAGGGGTGGGTGGAGTCGCGGCTGAGGCAGCTGGTGGTCAGGGTCGAGATGGCCACGGCCGGCATGCTGCTCTGCCATCCGCACCCGCAAGCCTACGCCGCCAAGCCCCATGACGATGATCGGAGACGACAGGACACTTTAACCCAACAAATAAAAATCACAGCTGATCTTGTGGTGGCATTTCGATGTTTTCATGGATTTATTTAAGGGAAGTTTTTACATATCAATGTAGCTTTGACTAACACAAACTTTGGACCAGCCTGTATTCTTCGGCCATTACACATGGAGCTTCGCCTGTTAGCCATTAACTAATCGCCTGGCAGATAATAAAAGCCGTAAATTCACACATGAAACCAACTCATTTGAATTTTGTTAAAGCCACCTCAATACCGTCTCACAAATGTATGTTGCTCGAATTCAGGAACTGTCAGGCCCACTAGCATACCGAGCATGACACCTGACAAGTCTACGGCCTCGCTCGACACTCGGCCCACAAGACTCAGGAAGCCCAACCCAAGGAACCATGGGCCGGAGTGGGTGTGAACGGCCACACTCGCTGACTACTTAGCTACCATCGCAAGCAGAGGAGGGCATCCGGTGGATCACGAACCCGGCGGCGGTGGCACCCTGTTCTTCCCTTACCTCGATCCCCTTTTATCAATTCTTGTACCAGATGAATGTAATAGACAATTGATACTCGAATTCGTGTGTTAAGGCAATAGATCGAGAGATACACCATTGGGTTGTTAACATCTGGTATTCAGAGCCTAGGTTCCACGCGCTGGCGCACGCGATCGAGACGCGTCTGCAGCGATCGGTGAGGAACCAGATCGAAGCCATCGATCCGGCATTCAAGGACTACTTCGACAACCTGTCGACGTCCCTCGACGCGATCCACACGAACATCCGCTCCAACACGACGCAGCTCGCCGATCTGGTCAAGTGGCATCCCGATCTTGAGCGACGCGTGGACCAACTATCCACGGCGGTCGCGGAACTCCAACAAGGGTGGCCCATGACCGCCGACGAGGAGCAACCGATGGTGGCACCAACGCCACCGTTTCCTACTCCAGATGCGCTTCTGCGTGACCGCGTCGGCACCAGCAAGGACGCGGGGGGCGGCGCCCTCGGGCCTATGGGCCACGGCATCGACGTCCTGCCTCGGGATCTGGCACCGGCGTTCGCGTCGATATCCACCCCGGCCAACGGTCCGTTTGCTAATCTCTCGCCCGTGCCTCTCGCTTCACCCTTTACACATGCTAGCCAGTTGCTCGCGGGGATCGGACATGCGCACCCGTCGATCACCTTTCCCCAGTTCTCAGGCGAGAACCCGCACATGTGGAAATCCCTGTGCGAACAGTACTTCCACATGTTTGCCATTCACGAGAAATTTTGGGTTCCCATGGCTACCCTGGATTTTTCGGGGTCGGCTTCTGTGTGATTACAGTCTGTTCAGAAGAGAATTTCTGAAGTTGACTGGGAATCGTTTGCTACTTTGTTGTGTAACCGTTTTGGCAGGGACCAACATCAGCTCCTCATCCGCCAATTTTATACGCTTACACAAACAACTTCTGTCGCAGATTACACTAAGCGATTTGAGAAAATTATTACTCGTTTTGTCGAGGGTCTTTGAGCCGACATCCGCGCGATCGTCCTGGTTCAGCAGCCGGCTGACCTTGACACAGCGTGCGCGCTGGCCCTGCTGCAAGATGAAGTGGCAGAAGGCACCGTTGTCGGGCGTCCCTGACCTCTCCCAGCAGCCCGGGCAGCTGACCTGGCGAACCGGGCGCATGCGGGCATGCCCATGGCACTTCCACCACCACCCGTGCAGGGGCGTCCTCCTACCTTGCCGGCCACACAAGAGCATCTCGGGGGGACGGCGGTCGCGGCGGCGGCTCCAAGATCAAGGCCCTGCGTGAGTATCGACGAGCTCGCGAACTCTGATTCAAGTGCGGGGAGCGCTGGGGCAAGAACACACCTTCCCTACCAATGTGCAGCTCCACGTCGTCGAGGAGTTACTGGAGCTGTTCGGCATCGACGGGGGCCATGAACACCAAGGTGCGCCAATGGAAACGGCGATGGCCATCTCTCGCCATGCTCTCATGGGCGGGACGCCTCCCAAGGCCATCAAGCTACAAGCATGGCCTCAGAGTCGAGCTGTTCTTCTGCTGGTGGATTCAGGCAGCTCCACGTCGTTCATCGACTCACACCTTGCATCATCGCTCTCCGGTGTGGTGCCGCTGGCCTGACCTTATCATGTCAAGGTTGCTGATGGAGGGGAACTCTGTTGCATGTCCCACATCCCCACCTGCCGCTGGTCGTCCCAAAACCAGGAGTTTGTGACCGACATGAAGATCCTTCCCTTGGGTGCATACGACGCGATAGTGTGCATGGACAGGCTGGAAGAGCACAGTCCTATGAGTGTTGACTGGAGGGGCAAACACCTGCTGATCACTACTCCTACGGGTCCTGTGCATCTCGAGGGTAGGCGGACGACGCTGCGTCTTGCGCAGATATCAACAGCCTGCAGCTGCAATTCTTATAACGACAGAGAGCTGTGGCCCAAGTGGTACAACTGTACCAAGTGTGTGACACTGATGAAGTCTTCACCCCAACTCCAGGCCACATCCAAGCGGTGATTGATCAATTCCAGGACATCTTTGAAGAACCCAAGGATTTGCCTCCGTGCCACGCTTGTGATCACCATATACCATTGATGCCAGGGGCGCAACTTGTCAATAATCGACCTTACAAATACAAACCTGAGCACAAGTCTGAGATCGAGAGGCAAGTCAAGGAGATGCTAGCAGCAGGAATTATTCAGAAGAGCCACAACCCCTTTTCGTCACCGGTCACTCTTGTCAAGAAGAAGGACGGTATGTGGCGGCTGTGCATTGATTATCGCCACCTTAATGCAATGACAGTGGTCGAAATTACCCAGTACCAGTGATTGAGGACCTGCTTGATGAATTGCACGGTGCTAAGTGGTTTTCCAAGTTGGATTTACGCGCTGGTTACCACCAAGTTCGCTTGGCGGAGGGAGAAGAGTTCAAAACAGCTTTCCAGACCCACTCGGGACACTTCGAATTCAGGGTGGTCTCGTTTGGGCTCGCAGGCGCACCATGTACCTTCAACGGAGCTATGACGAATACTCTACACCCGCTCATCAGAGTCTGTGTGCTGGTGTTTTTTGACGACATCCTTGTGTTCAGCAAGATCATTCACCCACTTGCGGCAAGTGTTTGAGCTGCTCTGTCATGACAAGTTGCAGGTGAAGATGAGCAAGTGTGCCTTTGGTCAGCAGCGCATCGTGTACTTGGGCCATGTGATCAGCCCTGAAGGGGTGGCAACCGACCCAGCCAAGATCCAAGCGGTTGAAAAATGGCCTACCCCAACAAATGTCAAGGAGGTCTGACTGTTTTTTGGGCTAGCAGGGCACTACCGTCATTTTGTCAGACAATTCGAAGTTTTGGCTCGTCCCCTATTCAATCTGCTCAAGAAGGGCTCCCCTTTCGTCTGGACAGAAAACACGGAACAGAGTTTCCAATTACTCAAAGAAGGATTGAGCACAGCGCCGGTACTGCCATACTGGCCTTGCCCGATTTCAACAAATAGTTCACACTGGAGACTGACGCGTGTGACACAAGAATTGGAGCAATCCTGCAATAGGATGGCCATCCAATAGCCTTCATGAGCAAATATCTCTACGCCAAGTATCGGGGACTCTCTACTTACAAAAAGGAGTACCTGGCAATCATCGCAGCAGTGGATCAATGGCGTCCCTACCTCCAATCAGCTGAGTTTGTCATCAAAGCTGACCAGCGCAGCCTAGTCCATTTGCAGGAACAGCGGCTGGTTACTCCATGGTAGAAGCATGCATTCACTAAGCTCCTCGGACTGTAGTACCGTATCATCTACAAGAAAGGGACAGAGAACGCGGGTGCAGATTCCCTCTCCCGTTTACCGAAGGCGGAGAACATGTTCAGTATCTCATATTGCCACCCGACGTGGTTTGAGGAAGTTCTCTCCGGTTACAACAGCAACCCACACGCTCAAAAACTGCTTGAGCAGCTAACGATCTAGCCCGATCCCAAGGGGCGCTTCAGTCTGGTTCTGGGCATCATCCGCTTCCGCGAGCGCATATGGTTGGGAGGCAGCGCTGCACTGCAATAGCAGATCATCGGGGCGTTCCATGACAGCCCTGTCGATGGCCACTTGGGGTTCCCAGTAACATACAAGCGCGTGCGGCGGCTATTGGCGTGGCCCAAGATGAAGACCCATGTCGAGCAGTACGTCAAGTGTTGCCAAGTCTGCCAGCAAGCGAAAACTGAATGGGTGGCTTCACCAGGACTGCTACAACCTCTACCGGTGCCTCAAGAATCCTGGGACATGATAACCATGGATTTCATTGACGGATTGCCGCAGTCAGGTCGGTTCAACTACATTTGGGTTCTGGTCGATCGAATAACGAAATTTGCTCATTTTCTGCCTTTGGACCACCCCTACACCGCTTCTCGGGTGGCTCTCCTCTTCATGCAACGCATCTATCCTATCCATGGTTTCCCCAATTCCATTGTGTCCGACCGAGATTTTGTCTTTACTTCCCACTTTTGGCAAGAGCTCTTTCGCTACGCCGGCACGGAATTGCGCATGAGCACGTTGAATCATCCTCAAACGGACGGGTAATCCGAATGTGTTAATCAGTGCCTCGAAACATTCCTTCGCTGCTTCACTCACGCTTGCCCGAAGCGGTGGAGCCATTGGATCCCTCTTGCCCAGTTTTGGTACAATTCCTCACCACACTCCACGATCGGGATGACCCCGTTCAAAGCGATGTTTGGCCATGAGCCTCAGCGGTGGGTGATCACCGCTACCTCGCCTGCTTGGTTCCATCTTTGCATTCTTGGCTGGATGAGAGAGCAGTCGTGCAAGATCTGCTGCAATAGCACCTTCAGCGCGTGCGGCAGCGCATGAAGCACCAGTCTGACAAGAAACGTTTTGAGCGCACTTTCGCAGTGGGAGAGCAGGTTTTCTTGAAGCTGCAACCATATGTTCAGACTTCAGTCGCAAAAAGGGCTAATCATAAACTCTCGTTTTGGTTCAATGGACCCTTTCCCATCATCGTCAAGATCAATGAGGTGGCGTATAAACTGGAGCTACCAACACATGCCACTGTCCACCCGGTGTTCCACGTCTTATTGCTTCGCCGCGCTGTTCTCCCAGGTATGACTGTCCAATCTACGTTACCTAACAATTCTGATGTGCCGGCGGTCCCAGTTTGCATCCTCGACACTCGCTGGAGGCGCAAGAATGACCGCATGGTTGAACAGGTGTTGGTGCGCTGGTCTGACCGCACCACCATCAACGACACTTGGGAAAACAGAATAGAGCTACAGGCGCGCTTTCCTGAAGCAGAGGCTTGGGGGCAAGCCTCATCTCAAGGAGGGGATGTCAGGCCCACTGGCATACCAATCCCGACACCTGACAAGTCTACGGCCTCGCTCGACACTCGGCCCACAAGACTCAGGAAGCCCAACCCAAGGAACCATGGGCCGGAGTGGGTGTGAACGGCCACACTCGCTGCCTACTTAGCTACCATCGCAAGCTGAGGAAGGCATCCAGTGGATCATGAACCCGGCGGTGGCGGCGCCCTGTTCTTCCCTTACCTCGATCCCCTTCTATCAATTCTTGTACCAGATGCATGTAATAGACAATTGATACTCGAATTCGTGTGTTAAGGCAATAGATCGAGAGATACACCATTGGATTGTTAACAGGAATAATGTTAATAAATCATGGGTTCCTAGTTTCACACAAAGTTCAGCAAAAGAGAAAACAAACGATGGATTCACCAATATTCCATTACCAAATAATTCAATGGCGAACTCTTTGCTACTACCCCCTCCGTTCCTAATTCAATGGCGAAATCTTTGCTACTACTCACTCATTTGAATTTAGTTAAAGCCACCTCAATACAGTCTCACAAATGTATGTTGCTCGAATTCAGGAACAATGTTAATAAATCATGGGTTCCTATTTCCGCACGAAGTTCAGCAAAAGGGAAAACAAACGATGGACTCACCAATATTCCATTACCAAAATAATTCCGACTTTGCTACTACTCGCTCCGTTCCTAAATATAAGCCATTTTAGAGATTTCGATGTGGACTACATACAAAGCAAAATAAATGAATTTACACTCTAAAATACGCCTAATATACATTCATATGTTTTCCGTATTCAAATCTCTAAAAAGCATTAATTTTAGAAACAAAGGGAGTAGTTGTTGAGCAGTTCATAGCAGAAACTAAGCTACACATCCCCTTCCTGTGCATCTCATCTAACAGAGAAACACACAGCTCACAAGGCGTCCTGCATTGTGCGCAAGCCGATCATATCTTCACGAATTCATCAACACTCTTCTGCATGCCAGTATTAGGATTTTACACACCTGAAGCTTCTCAAAACTGAAAAGAATGGGAAAGTTGGAGCCTTGTGGAGCATGCACCTTCTTGAGAATGCCTGGTTAGCAAAAATTCCATAAATATTTCTTGGCTGGAGAAGCCTAGTAACATGTGGCCCAACTCCTCGGCCTTCCTTTTAGGAATTGAGTAATGGAAAGCTATTGTTTTTAGCAGTGCTACCCAACTGATTAACGGTTTCTCAAGAGCAACTTCATGTTCAGTTCCTTCAAGCCCACTGATGTCTATTTCTTGGAGGCAATTTAACACGAGTTCCTTGCCTTTTCCAGTTTAGTGGATAATCACAAATGCAACCTGATGGGCATGTAACTTGTGCCTGAAATGAGGGACATGTTAGCTTAGTAAGATTAACTGACATGGTTTGATAAGACTGATTCTCTAAGATATGACATATCAACAGAATAACTTAGAATGACACCTGTAAATCAGTTTGAAGCTGACCTATTACAGAAAATAAGTTTGTTCTATACAAAGAGGGTGTGGTATAATGGACATTATTAAAATCTACATAAATCCTCATGTATTGTGCTATTGATAACCCGGACTTAAGATGATCTAAAATCGACCTGAAGGCTTCCTTTTTTATGGAACCTTTTTAAAAAGCTCATGCACCAAGCAATCATTATCTCTTAAATCACAACCATGCTTGCAAGGTTGATCCTGCCATGAAATTACTCAGTCAATTTCCCATCAAATGTCATATATTTCAACAGGAACATACTTCGGAGCGGAGTACCAGTATGAAACAAACACTTCAAGGGCTCACTAGGGGACTATCTCTGTCAGCCCGCGACCCCCACGACCCCCGCGTCGCCTCCCCTGGCGGCGGCGGCGGGGGAACCCCAGCCCGCGCCTCCGCACCCCCTCTCACCCCGACCCACATCCTCGCTGCCACTGGAGGAGCGGCCGGCGAAGCCGCGCCGGCTCCCAGGAAGGCGGCGGCGGGGCTTCTCGACTGGCCCGGCTCCTAGCTGCCGCCCCCCCTCTGACGGTAGATCCCGTCGCGCCCCGGCGCCGAAGCGCTCTCGCCGACCCCTCCTCCCCGGCCCTCGCCCGCCCCCTTCCTCCGGGCTTTGGCTGCCCCGCCCGCTCGTCAGCACGTCCTCGCCCCCGCCCCCTTCTCCTGCATCATATTCGGGCGGCTGCCAGCGCCTCTACTATTGTCGGCGCCGGATTCCGGGAGGATGGTGCAGTGGCTTCTTGGCCGGGTCGGTCTGGCCTTAGGGCATCGCGATGGCGTTCTTCCTTCCCCGGGCCGCGGCCATGGCTCCATGGTGGCGGCTCCATGGTGGATTCTTGGCGGTTGCCCGACGGCGTCTGCCCTTGCAGTGCGCTGGCCGGGAGTATGGCAGGCTAGCACTCCCTTCGCCCTCCTCCCTGCAGGTGCGGCTTCGGCACCGACGGTCATGGACCTGCGTCCCTCGTGTGTCCATGGCTGTTCGGAGCGGCTCCAGATCCGGCGCTCCCCGTGTTGGAGTTGTGTCTTCTTCTGACTCCCTTGGATTGTCGGTATCTTGGCGGCTCCGCGTCCATCCCCTACAGGTGCCCTTCGTTGGTCGGCATCCACCCCGGCCCGGCTTCGACTCCGGCATGCTCCTGGAGCTGCGTCCCCCTTCTAGCTCTTTCGGCTCATCGGATGTCCCTGCGGCTCCGGTCCCGGCAGCCCGTATCTGTGCCCCTCTCCGGATCCGGGCTTGTCCGGGACTTCGGCCATCGTCGCCCCCCCCTCATGCCTGCGTCATCGGTCCGGCACCTCCATGCCCCATCCGCCCTTTCGCCTGTTCTGCAGCTCGTTCTTCCAGTAGCTCCCCTTCCTGTGGTGGTGGTTCCGGCCTATGGCCAGACATCCTCATCTTTGAGTTTCGCTCCGACGACTTGGGATTGCTCAGACTCGGCCAGGGCGAAAGCTCGACCTTTTGATGCTGGCAGCGACGACACCAGCGGGTGTCGTTCCCTTCCTGGAGGCGCTGTCATGGCTGCTACATGTGCCCCTCTTCCAGCGTCAGGGGAAACCTTAGGTCTGACTTTTCGGATTGGACGGCGACGGTTCCTCGACGTCGTTCTCCTTCATGAAGGCTTCATCTTGTTGCTCGCGACATCCTTGGCGGTGGATTTAGAGATGTCGGATGTCTTGTTGGGTTGGTTTGGGCTGCGTCCCAGGGCGTCGAGTTTAGCCGTGGTTTTCTCTTTGGGCTAAGCATCTCATGTTTGTCTGCTCCGGGCGCCATGCTCACACCTCCTGCGTTCGTGTCATGTGTTGTGCCATCTCCTGTACTTTTTCTTAACTTCTTCTATTAATGAAATAATACGCAAGCTTTGCGTATTCGTGGAAAGAAACAAACACTTCAGAGTACGGCAACAAGAAGCTCCAGCACATAGTTGTGCCAAGAAACGTCATGTGGTTTCTCTTGCAATTCAAGTACTACTTTCTGGTTTTTAGGCCCCCCCCCCCCCCCCGCCGCCCGGAATTTTGATCTTAACTTTAACATGAAGTTTGACTAATATATTATAGCTTACGTGCAAGACAAAGTATATCATTGCAAAACTTATTTCGAATATGAATCCAATGATATACTTATTGTGTAGTATATAACTCATACTATTTTGTAAGTCGTCAAATTTAGGCTCAAAATTCAAGGGAGACTAATAAACCCGGACGAATGAAATACATAAATAGACTTCGAATAATGTTACACTTCTGCTTTGATACACCCCTAAACACATCGACAGCTGAGATTAAACATGTTCATGGACAACCCGGCGAGGAAGCCCGACATTCGGGTCGGGCTCGGGCTCCACTTTCTCGCCCGAAGCCCGGCCCGAAAGCCCGAATAAAGGCCGAAAAGTATGTATGATCATTTTTTTATTTGAAATATAGGTATAATAAATTAATATAATATCCTGGATAAGATTAATTTAATTAAATAATGCAACTGTTCATGTGCTTCGGGCCGGGCCGGGCTCAGGCTTGGGATTTTTTCTTCTGACTTTGTCAAGCCCGGCCCGAACCCGACCTGGCCCGACAATTGATCAGGTTTAGCTAAGATTACTCCATACCCCTTCACAGTAAAGGGCAAAATGGTCTTTTTTAAAACTACATCGCCTGCGTCGATACGCCGAGCAAATGACTTGGCCACCCATTAAGGCATGTCCCTCCTACCACGCTCTATTTGAAATAGAAAAAAATAGAGAGAAAAGGGAGTTGAGAACTCGAACATGAGACCTTCTCGGTTAAGGTGTGCGCAGCTAGGGACTACAACTCAACACTGTTTGTGGTTTTCAATAGCGCAAAATATATAAAAACACACAACATCGTTCATATATATGAAAACGTTGTTGAAGTAATTGTAACTTTTATTGAAAAATGTGAAATTTTCAAATGCCGAATAGTTTTTGAAATTACAATTTCTTTTAAAACACACTTTTTTCGAAAATTGAACAAAATTTTAGAACACATATTTCGAAACATGAAGATTTTTCGAACATCTTTTGAAACATTAAATATTTTTAAATTTTGTGATTTTTTTTGTTTTGTATGTCCCATATTTCTTTTGTTTTTAATTTTCTCTTACTTTCTTCCTTTTTCATTTTCTTTTCTTTTCTAAAATCCGTGAATTATTTTTATATGATGAAACATTTTATTAATTCCATGAACTTTTCAAATTTGTGGAAATTTTCTTAAATTCACAAACTTTGTTTTCAAATCCACCGACCTTTTTTTTTCCAAAATCACTAAATCTTTTCAACTTTTATGAAAATTTTAAAATGCCCACGATTTTTTTTTTCAAATTCGTGAATATTTTTTCAAAATTGATGAACTTTTTTCAAATCCGCAACCGCTTGGCCGGCCCAACAGGCATCTGACAGAAGCGATGTCATCGCCTGGTTGGGCAAGGCCTGAGCATACTATTTCCGTTTTCTTTTCTTTTTTCGTTAATTCATTTTTGTACTTTTTGAACTTTATGTTTTGTTTCGAAAGCAGTTTAAATTATGAAATATTTTTGAAATATAATTTTTTTTATTGTTCTCAAATATTGTTTACAATTATAAAACATGTTCCCATTTTTCAATTGCTTTTTCACAAATTTAAGAAATGTTTGTGTTTCAAAAAATGATGACAATTTGTTTAAAAAGTGTGTGGTTTGCAATTTTTGTACACCATCAATTGTTGAGAATTTGTTAACAATTTGGAAAAAAGTGTTCAAGTTTATAAATTTTCATACGGAATGTAAATTCCAAAATACGCAAGCTCAATGCCTTGAATTTCTCATACGAGACCATGAAAAAAATTGGACTCATTTCAAGGATGTCAAGAAATATCGTGCTCTCAGATAGAGCCTTCTGACCTACCCAAACATCCTCCATTGAACACGATCTAGTATTTGACATTTTAAAATGAACACAATTTTTACAAGAAGGTAGGCATGCCCATGGTAGACATCCATGTCAGGTTTGAATGATTTCTGACACCGTATGCAAGTTGCGGCTCATCCGGCCATTTATCAGCTTCTTTTTTATCAAGACAACTCCTGAGAATGCAAAATTTGTCGAAAAGTTAAATAACTTGACATGGTGCCTTGAATTGGTCATATAAGATCATGGAAAGAATTTCAGGTCATTTGATGGAAGCCGAAAAAATTGCTCTCAAACGGTGACAATTGACCGACTCAGTTGGGCGGACTCTTGTGAAAAAGGATTTAATTCATGAACTTTTTTGTCAAATTTTTGATTTATTTTTTAAATTGATGAACTTCTTTCAAATTGGTTAACAGTTTTTATAAAACTCGCGGACTTTTTTCAAGTCGATGAAATTTTAAAAATTCGTAAACTTTTTTTCCTCCTTGGAGCTAGGGGTGGGCATGAAAACTGACAAATCAAAGACCGAAATGATACTGAAACTAAAAAAAGTCATAAGTTAGTTTCTTTGTCGTGGTGGAACTTTTATGCCATGTGTAGTAACCAGAGCGCACGTGCGGCAGCGAAAATACCTAGAAAATTGGAAATACATATTATTTGTAAAAACCCCATTAAAAAATCACAGCGGACCCAACCCAGCTTGACTGCCCGACACACATGTTGACAGGACGTGGATGACGCCTAGAGGGGGGGGGGGTGAATAGGCGCTTTAAAATAATTACGGTTTAGGCTTGAACAAATGCGGAATAAAACTATCGTTTAATTAGTCAAGCACAAAACCTAAAACAACTAGGCTCACCTATGTGCACCAACAACTTATGCTAAGCAAGATAGACAACTAAGTGATAGCAAGATATAAAGCATGAAACAATATGGCTATCACAAAGTAAAGTGCATAAGTAAAGAGCTCGGGTAAGAGATAACCGAGGCACGCGGAGACGACGATGTATCCCGAAGTTCACACCCTTGCGGATGCTAATCTTCGTTCGGAGCGGTGTGGAGGCACAATGCTCCCCAAGAAGCCACTAGGGCCACCGTAATCTCCTCACGCCCTCGCACAATGCAAGATGCCGTGATTCCACTAAGGGACCCTTGAGGGCGGTCACCGAACCCGTACAAACAAGGTTGGGGCAAACTCCACAACTTAATTGGAGGCTCCCAACAACACCACGAAGCTTCACCACAATGGATTGTGGCTCTGAGGTGACCTCAAATGCTCGGGGCAATCTCCACAACCTAATTGGAGACCCCGAAGCTTGCCCGGAGCTTTGCACCACAATGATTGAGCTCCGAGGCACCACCAACTGTCTAGGGCGCCAAAGCACCCAAGAGGAACAAGCTCAAGGGTGCTCAAACACCCAAGAGTAATAAGCTTCTCAAACTTCACTTCCACGTATCACCGTGGAGAACTCAAACCTATGCACCAAATGCAATGGCAAGGGCACACGAAGTGCCCAAGTCCTTCTCTCCCAAATCCCACCAAAGCAACTAATGCTAGGGAGGAAAATGAGAGGAAGAACAAAGAAGAACACGAAGAACTCCAAGATCTAGATCCAAGGGGTTCCCCTCACATAGAGGAGAAAGTGATTGGTGGAAATGTGGATCTAGATCTCCTCTCCCTTTTCCCTCAAGAACTAGCAAGAATCATTGGAGGGATTGAGAGATAGCAAGCTCGAAGAAGGTCAACAATGGGGGGCAAACTCGAGCTAAAGAGATTAGATGCATTGGGGAAGAAGACCCCCTTTTATAGGTGGGAGAAAATCCAACCGTTACCCCCCCAGCCCGCACACAAGCGGTAGTACCGCCCATGGGAGCGGTAGTATCGCCCACACACAGAACTCAGTAGTAGAAGAGGCAGCGGTAGTACCGCTTAGTACTACCGCCCCTACTACCGCTCGGGTGGCGCTGGTCACCAGACACGAGGCAAAGCAGTGTCTGATGACCTGCGCAAGGAGCCGGAACCCCCCAGTGGTACTACCGCCCCCGGGAGGGTAACAAAGAACCAGAGCAGCCAGATGGAACCAGTAAAACCAGAACTGCCATAACCTTCGCATATGAGCTCCGAATTGAGCAAACTCAAGCTGGTTGGATTCAAGATGACAAGAGCTATCCAACAGCGACAGTATAAAAATGCCAATGATATAGAGATGTGAAACCTCTATCAATGAAGAACCGGCAAAAACTCCAACATCGAAAACATCATAGAAGATGCATATGGACTCCGTTTTCGATGAACTTGAGCTTGTCATGAAGCTGACCATAAGCTCAAGAACCCACATAGAGAAAAGCCAACCAAGAACCAAGAAAGATGATGATGCCAAGAATGCAATGGTTTGAGCTCTCAACGAACAATACGATCGAGCTACTCACTTGAGAGCCCCCCTTGATAGTACGGCTATCGATCCTATAACCCGGTCTCCCAACTACCACCATGAGACCGGTAAAATAGAAAACCCTATCAAGGTCAAACCTTTGCCTTGCGCATAGTCCACTTGAGCTAGATGATGACGATCTTGACTTCCTCAAGATGGACCACCTTTCTTGATTGCGCCGGCTTGATGAAGACTAGTTGATTGCTCCCCCATACTCCACTATGGGTGAGCCACTCTTTGGCACATCTTCACAAGTCCATTGTCACCACAATGAACGGCAAGCCTCAAGCATGATCTCTCCGTGATGCTTCACTTGAGCTTGCACATCGCAACCTTGATGACGATCTCCACTTGATGTCATCTTCCATGGGATGTATGGGATCTTCCTCTTGATGCAAGCCCATGGAAAAATACCTAACCCCACAAAGAACTCTCACGTAGACCATGGGTTAGTACACAGAGCGTAATGGACAATGCTTACCACACCATGGGATCACTTGATCCCTCTCGGTACATCTTGTATACTTTGTGTGTTGATCAACTTGATTCACTTTTTGACTTAGTCTTGATCAACCTTGTATCTTATCTTCTCTCTTCATAAAGATGATGTCTTGAAGGTAATCATGAATGCTCACACAATCTTCTTTTTCAAGACATGCTTGCAATAAGCTATCTTCTTCTTCAAGACATGCTTGCAATAAGCTCAACTCTCACATGACCAATCTTTGGATAAAACCTTGAATACCATCTTGGTCACCATATAAACTCCTTGAAACCAACAGATGGACTTCAAGAAGTGCCTATGGACAAATCCTTCGAATATAACTTAAGGCAACCATTAGTCCATAGGGATTGTCATCAATTACCCAAAACCACACATGGAGAAATGTGCTCTTACACATGTGTAAGCCTCTCTATCCTTTTTTATCCTCGGTTTTCTTTCGCCTACACGTTTTGGTTTAGTATCACCTCGGATTATGCTTGAGGAAAGAAGCGCATGTGGACGTGGTGTTTCTAAGCCCGAGCTCAAATGAGCTCGGGTGAATAGTACCTCCAAAAAATTCAAAAAAAGTTCAGAAAATTTTGATTTCGGTGCAAACATTGACAAAAGTTCTGAGTGCTCATAAAATAACATTTGTGAAAGTCGTAGCAAAAAGAAAATTGATGTTCCAAAAGTGTTATTTTCAATAACATTTTAGAGTACTGATTTTATTTATTTATTCACAACTTCTACAAATGTTATTTTTTGATGAAATTTTGCAGGCACCGAGAACTTTTGGCAATGTTTGCACCCAAAAAATGAAATGTTTTTCATTTATTTTGGATTTTACTGTTCACCCCGAGCTCAAATGAGCTCGGGGCACAACATGACTTTCCGTGAAAGACTATAAAGACAACTACTCCCTCCATTCCACAATATAGTGCGTTCTCGTTTTCCGTCATCTAAGTTTGACCATAAATTTAACCAACAAGACCGACTGCGGCCGGAGTAAAAATTATACCACTGAATTCGCATAGAAAATACGAATTCAGTGGTATAATTTTTGCTTCCGCTGCAATCGGTCTCGTTGGTTAAATATATGGTCAAACTTAGATCTTGGAAAGCGCGGGCGCACTATATTGTGAAACGGAGGGAGTGTCGTGGGAATGAGCCTGACAGTAGAAGGTAGGGGTACGTAAGGAGAGGGCAGAGTCTTAGCTACGGCGAGGGTGTACACACGGATGTATGAGTTCAGGCCCCTCTCGTGGAGGTAAAAGCCCTACGTCTCAGTGCTCGGGAGCTCTTGTCGAGTGAAATATAAGTGTCGTTACAGGGGATGCGAACCAACCCTTATGCCAGAGGGGAGGGGTGGCTTATATAGAGTGCGCTGCCCCTCATAAGTGTCCGGCGTTTAAGGGTCAGATCGTGGTTATAAAGACGTACGTTACTGGTAACGTACGTAATAAACGCTATTAATGAGACAGACGAACGCCTACCCGTTGGCCTCCCTGGGGTGGCTTCTGGTCTTCTGCAGTCGACTGTCTTCCAGTTCTTCCGAGTGAATGGTACCCGTCGAGTGAAAAGGTAATCTCCGAGTGGATATTGTCGAGTGACTTGTATGCCTTGGTGATTTCAGTCGAAGATCTCCTTGCATCCCTTAAGCTTTCTGGGGCAGTGTCCTTGGGTAGAGCAGGTAGGTCAGGCCTATGACCCTACCCTAGGTACATATCCCCATCATTAGCCCCCGAATGGATCGGGGTTCGAGTGTAAAAGGTGTCAATACAAGTTCTGACAAGACACAAAAATTCCGAGTGCATTTTGAGGCTTCTTAGAAATCTGCGTCGATTGGAACCTTTATCGTTCGCCCTGATCGAATCTGTCTTGAAGTATATCCGAGTGAAACCGAGCTCGGAATCAGGTCCGAGTGAAACTGAGCTCGAAATCAGGTTCGAGTGGTCTGCAGAGTCTTCTGATGTGACGGTTCGCTCCGTCGGGTCCGGATTTTACGGGATTTGAAAATTGGACAAACGCGCGCCGAGCGGAGATGACGCAACCGCAAAGGCAATTGGGGACGCGACGCCTCGATTACCGCGCCGCCAAAATTGCCACGCGGTGCGCCTCCTCTGAATTCGGGATACTCAAAGATCTGGCGGGCCCGCAGGTCAGTGACCCACACGGGCGGATATAAGGGGCGACGACGCCGGTGCTGGTACAGTATTCTTCCCCCAAATCTGCTCTTCTCCTCCTCCTCCTCTGCTCAGCTCCACTCCAACGGCCGCCGCCGCCATGATGAAGGGCAAGACGGAGAAGCTCGAGCGCGCCAAGAAGGGAGGAGCCAAGGCGAAGAAGCCGTCGGGCGCCCGGTCGACGGTGCCGCCGGGGTGGATCCAGGAGGATTTCCTCCAATCGACGGTCACGGCGGAGGGTGTGCAAAATCTCGTCGATGACGGGTTGATAGCTGCGGAGTCCTGGAGATTGCCGAAGGGGGAAACCAAGCCAGAGCCACGCGACGGCGAGCGAGTTCTACTTCTCACCCACGTCGAACGAGGTTTCTCCATGCCACCCCACCCATTCATCCGTAGTTTCCTGAACTATTTCGGGGCGCAGCTCCACCATTTCCCTCTGAATGCAATTGCCTATCTTTCCTGTTTTATAACCCTGTGCGAATGCTTCTTGGGCTGTTCTCCGCATTGGGGTTTGTTTAAACACATATTCTCCGTTAGATCCCAATCCGTCAAGAAAGCCAATCCCAGTGATAGCAAAACCCACGTAATCCAACTGTGTGGTGGCTTAGGGATCCAAAAGAGAGGTAGGAGTGCATTCCCCTCTATGACCTTTCCTGACTCTGTCCGGGGTTGGCAGTCGACATGGTTCTATTGCAAGGATGTTGCATCACCAAATATGTCGACTGGACTTCCTCCTTTCACCTTGGATCGACCTACCACCCCCAAACCACTATACGTGAAAAAAGTAGAGAAAATCCAAGTAGGGATCCTAGTGAACGCTGTATCTGATCTGATCCGCGGCGGAGTGACTGGCTTGGATCTTCTTGAAATGTTTCTCAGTCGACGGATCCAGCCTCTCCAAGCCCGGGATCACACCATGTGGCATTACTCGGGCCCTGAGGATACCACTCGGACTCATCCTGAAGAAGTTTCCGACGAGACCGTTTCTCAGTGGCTCAGGAGCATCACCGGAGCCTGTGATAATCCTGAGGGAGCCAAGCGAATTCCGCCCTTTTCTGCTTTGAACGCACCAAAGAACCTGGTGAGTTATACCTCTGCCGATTGTTTTAATATTTGTCGAGTAACTGGATCTTCAGTCGACTGACTTTGAAACCTGTATCTTGCAAGAATTTACAAACATGTACTCGCCCGTGCCAAACGGAGAATAGCCTGACGAAGAAGAAGGGAGCGTAGATGGCAGCGCAGACGGCGATTACGCCGACGACAGCGAGAGCAGCGATGACGACCTAGAGGAAGGCGAGGTGGAAGCTCAGGTCCCTCTGCGCACCGGGCGTCGCACCAAGCAGCAGGAAGACCCAGAGGTTGCCCCGAGCAAAACTGTGGTGTCGAGCACAAGGAACCCAAAGCGTGACCGTGCCGCAACATCGGGGTCGACTGAAAAAGCTGCGAAACAACTCAAGCCGGACGCGCCAAAGCCTCGGAAGGCCCTGCCTCGTATCAAGATTGCTGTGCCTGTTGCCTCAACGTGAGTGTTTATTTTCCCGCAATTGTGATTGTGGCACTTCATGTCTCTGCTAACCGAGTGGAGTTTATCCGCCAGAGCTGCTACCTCCGTGACGTCGCCCGAGCGAAATGATGGGGACCATATGGAAGTGGACACTCCTGATGCGGCCACCTCCCAACGAGGTATAACAAACCCACACTCTACTCTGTTTTTTGAAGAATAATCGTCGAGTGACTTGATTAAAATTGTCGATTGATAGCTGACGAGGTCATCGAACTGGAAGACGACGAGGAGCTGCAGCGAGGAATGCAGGATGAAGCTGTGCCTCTGGGGGCTTCACGCGTACGCACTCGGAGAACATCGTCAGGATAGACGCCCCGTGGGTCGACTGCTGCGACACCTCCAGCCCTTGTGGCCCCGCTGTCGAGTGCTCCGCCAGCCACTTCAATTCTGGTGGCTTCAGCACCTACTGGACAATCTGAAGCACCTCCTGCTGCCTCAGTTACAGCACCAACTCATTCGACGCCCGCATACCCTTTGTATCACGTCCCGGAGGACCAAACTGGAGCTGCCAAGGAAGCCATGATTCAGGCTGGGCAGATGATGCTACTAACAAAGGAGGCGTACGAAGCCAGCAAGTTAGCCTATGATGCCAGCTCAGCGCTTCAAGCCAACGTCCGAGTAAGTGCTATTGTAAGTTCATTTCCAATTGAATTCCTGTCCGTCTTGATTTTACACCCAGTGGGTGTTTTCTTCGCAAGTAGATCAGGTAGTCTCTGGTCCAGAGGGGGCACGCTGAGTGCACCCACTGGGTGTAGTCCCCGAGACCGCCGTCGAGTGCGTGCATCGGCGGGGGTCTGATAGAAACAATGTTCGCTTGCTTGCTTTCTTCTTTTATACTCTGACAGGCCAGACCTGGTCGAGTGTTTTTGTATCCAGTGGGGGCACGCTGAGTGCACCCACTGGGTGTAGTCCCCGAGACTACTGTCGATCGTTGACGATGGGCAGTAGTCTTAAGAACCATTCTGCAGGTTTCATGGACATCATTTCCATCAACCATGATATGACGCTGTATAGGGTTGTGGGGTGGGGCGGCGGGCCGCCTTTCAGTCGACTACACTTGTACTTTTCCACTCGGGAGTAGAGAAATATCCATGTCGACTGAACCCCTTCTTTGCTGAATTCAGAAAGCCTGTGGGCTCGGGACCAAGTACGTCGAGCTGGAGAAGGAAAAGAATCGACTTCTGCTGGATCTGGAGCTGACGAACAACAACCTGGACCGTGCACAGACCAAATTGAAGACTTTGGGAGGTAATCCTTGTCAACCAATTGCATTATCACTTTCATCTTCCGTCCTTTGAACCGAGTGAATCCACTCGAACAGACGTACGTGATGAGAACCGTCGTCTCCGAGCGCGACTCAACAATGTTATTTCTTTAGATACCATGAAGAAGGCGCTTGAGGACAAGGACAAATCACTTGCTGATGCTCAGAAGGAAGCGAAGGAGAAAACTGAAGCTGCTGAGAAGAAACTTGCTGCAGCCAGAAAACTAGAAGAAGAGAACACCAAACTCAAGCAGGAACGATCCAACTGGATCAAAAAACTTGAAGTGCAGACCAAGGGAAAAAGTGCTCTGGAGAAACACTTAGGAGACTTCGCGAAGAAAACGTTCAACATGCTTGAAGGTAACTTTCTTCTGTTGAATGAATTTCTTCGGAACGGCATTGTGATCACCCTTTCCCTTTCTCTTCATGCAGAATTCTGTCAAGACTTTGAGAAGGAAACTGAAGAGATCGAGCCCAATCTGGACCCCACGAAGTCACTCGTCGGAGACGCCGTGGCCATGGACAAGTTTCGACTTGAAGCTCGTCTTAAGAGTGTTCAAGGATATGTCACTCGGCTGAAGGCTGCGTTCGAGAAGGTCAACAAGGAGTTGTGGCCTGAAGGTTCTCTCCAGACTGACCTCGAGTCTATGATGACTCGCCTCAACGAAATTCCCGGTCGAGTGCAGGCGTGGAAGAAATCCACTGCTCGTTGTGGTGCTGATGTGGCACTTTCACTCGTCAGGGTTCATTGCAAGGAGGCCAGGGAGGACAAACTGAAGGCCCTCCGAGTGATCAACACAAAGAAACTTCAGTTTGAAGATTTCATGGAGACATTCATCGAAGCAGCCACTCGGATCGCCGACGGAATTGACCTGTACACCTTTGTCGAGCCCTCAAGCCCTACTAGAGCTTGAACAAGTACTTTGCTTTCAGTAAAAACTTTATTTGCCTCGGTATGCCGAGTGATGGTGTAACCGATTAAACTTCGTTCAGGCCTGAAGCCTGAGAACTTCCCTTTGCGCGAACAAGTTTTTGCTGCGCTAGAGATTCTAGTCTTACTCGCATTTTGCTTTCCGACATTTTGCTTTGGCGAAGACTGGTTCGCAGCTAAGTTTCCGAGTGTAAGGAATACCATACACTTGGAAGGATTTTTCAACTCAGGTGAAAACTGGTTCACAGCTAAGTCCCCGAGTGAGAGAATTGCTCTTTACTCGGAAAAGTTTTTGAACTTAGGCGAAGACTGGTTCGCAGCTAAGCCTCCGAGCAAGAGGGTTGCTCTTCACTCGGAGAAGTTTTCTGAACTTAGGCGAAGAATGGTTCGCGGCTAAGTCTCCGAGTGTATTGAATGTTATACACTCGGAAGGGTTTTTAACTTAGGCGAAACGGGTTCGCAGCTAAGCCCCCGAGCAAGAGGGTTGCTCTTCACTCGGAGAAGTTTTCTGAACTTAGGCGAAGACTGGTTCGCGGCTAAGTCTCCGAGTGTATTAAATGTTATACACTCGGAAGGGTTTTTAACTTAGGCGAAACGGGTTCGCAGCTAAGCCCCCGAGCAAGAGGGTTGCTCTTCACTCGGAGAAGTTTTCTGAACTTAGGCGAAGACTGGTTCGCGGCTAAGTCTCCGAGTGTATTGAATGTTATACACTCGGAAGGGTTTTAACTTAGGCGAAACGGGTTCCCAGCTAAGCCCCCGAGCAAGAGGGTTGCTCTTCACTCGGAGAAGTTTTCTGAACTTAGGCGAAGACTGGTTCGCGGCTAAGTCTTCGAGTGTATTGAGTGTTATACACTCGGAAGGGTTTTTAACTTAGGCAAAACGGGTTCGCAGCTAAGCCCCCGAGCAAGAGGGTTGCTCTTCACTCGGAGAAGTTTTCTGAACTTAGGCGAAGACTAGTTCGCGGCTAAGTCTCCGAGTGTATTGAATGTTATACACTCGGAAGGGTTTTTAACTTAGGCGAAACGGGTTCGCAGCTAAGCCCCCGAGCAAGAGGGTTGCTCTTCACTCGGAGAAGTTTTCTGAACTTAGGCGAAGACTGGTTCGCGGCTAAGTCTCCGAGTGTATTGAATGTTATACACTCAGAAGAGTTTTTAACTTAGGCGAAACGGGTTCGCAGCTAAGCCCCCGAGCAAGAGGGTTGCTCTCCACTCGGAGAAGTTTTCCGAACTTAGGCGAAGACTGGTTCGCGGCTAAGTCTCCGAGTGTATTGAATGTTATACACTCGGAAGGGTTTTTAACTTAAGCGAAACGGGTTCGCAGCTAAGCCCCCGAGCAAGAGGGTTGCTCTTTACTCGGAGAAGTTTTCTGAACTAAGGCGAAGACTGGTTCGCGGCTAAGTCTCCGAGTGTATTGAATGTTATACACTCGGAAGAGTTTTTAACTTAGGCGAAACGGGTTCGCAGCTAAGCCCCCGAGCAAGAGGGTTGCTCTTCACTCGGAGAAGTTTTCTGAACTTAGGCGAAGACTGGTTCGCGGCTAAGTCCCCGAGTGTATTGAATGTTATACACTCGGAAGGGTTTTTAACTTAGGCGAAACGGGTTCGCAGCTAAGCCCCCGAGCAAGAGGGTTGCTCTTCACTTGGAGAAGTTTTCTGAACTTAGGCGAAGACTGGTTCGCGGCTAAGTCTCCGAGTGTATTGAATGTTATACACTCGGAAGGGTTTTTAACTTAGGCGAAACGGGTTCGCAGCTAAGCCCCCGAGCAAGAGGGTTGATCTTCACTCGAAGAAGTTTTCTGAACTTAGGCGAAGACTGGTTCGCGGCTAAGTCTCCGAGTGTATTGAATGTTATACACTCGGAAGGGTTTTTAACTTAGGCGAAACGGGTTCGCAGCTAAGCCCCCGAGCAAGAGGGTTGCTCTTCACTCGGAGAAGTTTTCTGAACTTAGGCGAAGACTGGTTCGCGGCTAAGTCTCCGAGTGTATTGAATGTTATACACTCGGAAGAGTTTTTAACTTAGGCGAAACGGGTTCGCGGCTAAGCCCCCGAGCAAGAGGGTTGCTCTTCACTGGGAGAAGTTTTCCGAACTTAGGCGAAGACTGGTTCGCGGCTAAGTCTCCGAGTGTATTGAATGTTATACACTCGGAAGGGTTTTTAACTTAGGCGAAACGGGTTCGCAGCTAAGCCCCCGAGCAAGAGGGTTGCTCTTCACTCGGAGATGTTTTCTGAACTTAGGCGAAGACTGGTTCGCGGCTAAGTCTACGAGTGTATTGAATGTTATACACTCGGAAGAGTTTTTAACTTAGGCGAAACGGGTTCGCGGCTAAGCCCCTGAGCAAGAGGGTTGCTCTTCACTCGGAGAAGTTTTCTGAACTTAGGCGAAGACTGGTTCGCGGCTAAGTCCCCGAGTGTATTGAATGTTATACACTCAGAATGGTTTTTAACTTAGGCGAAACGGGTTCGCAGCTAAGCCCCCGAGCAAGAGGGTTGCTGTCCACTCGGAGAAGTTTTCTGAACTTACGTGAAGACTGGTTCGCGGCTAAGTCTCCGAGTGTATTGAATGTTATACACTCGGAAGGGTTTTTAACTTAGGCGAAACGGGTTCGCAGCTAAGCCCCCGAGCAAGAGGGTTGCTCTTCACTCGGAGAAGTTTTCTGAACTTAGGCGAAGACTGGTTCGCGGCTAAGTCTCCGAGTGTATTGAATGTTTTACACTCAGAGAGTTTTTAACTTAGGCGAAACGGGTTCGCAGCTAAGCCCCCGAGCAAGAGGGTTGCTCTTCACTCGGAGAAGTTTTCTGAACTTAGGCGAAGACTGGTTCGCGGCTAAGTCCCCGAGTGTATTGAATGTTATACACTCGGAAGGGTTTTTAACTTTGGCGAAACGGGTTCGCAGCTAAGCCCCCGAGCAAGAGGGTTGCACTTCACTCGGAGAAGTTTTTGAATGCGAAATTGTGCGATCGGAATCGACAATAGACTGCGGAAGTCATAACTTAACAAGCGACATCGTCTGGAGCACTCTTATTACATCAAAATAACTCAGTCATCAAGTATAAAAGCGTCGAAGCAAATCCGCGTTCCAGGCGCGTGGCTCATCAATATTCTTCTTCAAATTGAAAAGATGGTACGCTCCATTGTTCAGCACCTTGGTGATGACATATGGGCCCTCCCACACTGGGGCCAACTTGTGGGGTCGCTGGTGATCTACTCAGAGCACCTGATCACCTTCGTGGAATGAACGGCTCTTGACGTGTCTCGCATGGAAGCGGCGAAGGTCTTGTTGATATACAGTCGACCGGATCAGGGCCATCTCTTGTTCTTCCTCTAGGAGATCCACCCCATCTTGTCTAGCTTGCTCAGCTTCGTCTTCAGAGTAAAGATCCACTCGGGGAGAATTGTGAAGGACGTCACTTGGCAAAACGGCTTCAGCTCCATACACAAGGAAGAAAGGAGTGCGCCCAGTCGACCGGTTTGGAGTCGTCCTCAAGCCCCACAGAACAGACGGCAATTCAGTGACCCAAGCTCTAGCAGCATGATCAAGATCTCGCATGAGCCGAGGCTTCAGTCCTTGGAGGATAAGGCCGTTCGCTCGCTCAGCTTGACCGTTAGACTGGGGGTGTGCAACGGACGCGTAGTCCACCCGAGTGCCTTGAGAGGAGCAAAAGTATCTGAACTCTTCCGAGTCAAAATTAGAGCCGTTGTTTGTAATGATACTGTGGGGGACTCCATACCGGAATGTTATCTCTTTCATGAATTTGATAGCAGTGCGGGCGTTCAGCTTCTTGATGGGTTTAGCTTCAATCCACTTAGTGAACTTGCGACTGCAACCAGTAAGTGAGTGAATCCACTCTGGCCTGTTCTAAGGGGTCCAACCATATCCAAGCCCCATACAGCAAACGGCCAGACGAGTGGAATAGTCTTCAAGGCAGACGCAGGTTTGTGTGACAGGTTCGAATAGAACTTGCATCCTTCGCAGTGATCGACTATATCTTTAGCCATCTCATTGGCCCTTGGCCAGAAGAAACCCGCTCGGTAAGCTTTGGCAACAATCGTCCTAGAGGACGCATGATGACCACAAGTTCCCAAGTGAATCTCCTCCAAAATCAGTCAACCTTCTTCAGGAGAAATACACCGCTGAGTCACGCCAGTCACACTTTCTCTGTAGAGTTGTCCATCCATAACAGTAAAAGCTTTGAATCTACGGACTATCTGTCGAGCTTCATCTTCATCATCTGGGAGTTCTCTCCTAAGAATGTACGCAATATAGGGTACAGTCCAGTCGGGCGTGATCACTAAAATCTCCGTGACCAAATCAATGACAGCTGGGACATCGACTTCGGTCGGATCAGAGGCGCTTTTTGCCTGCGGGGGCTCCTCAGTGAAGGGATCTTCCTGCACCGAAGGAGACTGAAGGTGCTCGAGAAATACATTGCTGGGGACAGGCTTCCGAGTGGATCCAATCTTTGCCAGCTCATCAGCTGCTTGATTCTTCACTCGGGGAACATGATGGAGTTCCAAACCTTCGAATTTCTTCTCGAGTTTCCTTACTGCATTGCAGTATCTAGTCATAGCGGGGTTCCTGACATCCCACTCTTTCATCACTTGATTGACCACCAAATCAGAGTCGCCATATACCATCAGGTGTCGGACGCCGAGTGAAATGGCCATACGCAACCCATACAAGAGTGCTTCATATTCAGCTTCATTGTTGGAGGAATCAAAGTGAATCTGCAAGACGTAACTGAGTTTGTCGCCTTTTGGGGACACCAGTACTACACCAGCACCAGACCCATTCAGCATCTTCGAGCCATCAAAGAACATGGTCTAGTGTGCCGAGTAAACTTGGATCGGCTGCTGATGTTCAGTCCACTCGGCCAGGAAATCAGTGAGGGCTTGAGACTTGATTGCTTTCTTTGCTTCAAACTTGATGTCAAAATAGAGGAGCTCAATAGCCCATTTGGCCACTCGACCAGACGCATCTCGATTGTGGAGAATTTCAGACAATGGAGCATCACTGACGACTGAAATTGAGTGATCTTGAAAATAATGTGCCACCTTCTTAGCTGATAGATATATACCATACACGAGCTTCTGGTAATGTGGATATCTTTGCTTTGAAGGAGTCAACACTTCAGAGACGTAATAAACAGGACGCTGGACTTTGTAAGCTTTACTTTCCTCTTCCCTCTCGACAGTGAGAACTGTACTGACGACCTGATTAGTAGCCGCTATGTACAATAGCAATGGCTCTTTACTATGCGGAGCAGCAAGCACCGGCTGGGTGGAAAGCAGAGCTTTGAGCTCGACAAACGCTGCTTCAACTTCTGGAGTCCACTCGAATGTATCAGACTTCTTCATCAGTCGGTATAAAGGCAATGCCTTTTCGCCGAGACGAGAAATGAATCGACTCAATGCTGCCAAGCAACCTGTGAGCTTCTGGACATCGTGCACACGCTCAGGGCTTTTCATTCGGGTGATGGCACCGATCTTTTCAGGATTAACGTCGATTCCCTTTTCGGAAACGAGAAAACCGAGTAATTTGCCGCCAGGAACACCGAAAGTGCACTTAGTCGGATTTAGCTTGATGTCATATCTCCTCAGATTGGCGAATGTTTCAGCTAAGTCAGATAACAGGTCGGAACCTTTGCGAGACTTGATGACAATGTCATCCATGTACGCTTCAACATTCCGAGGGATCTGATCGAGTAAACATTTTTGAATCATGCGCATGAAAGTAGCGCCAGCGTTCTTTAAACCAAAAGGCATGGTGATATAACAGAAACACCCGAAAGGGGTGATGAAGGCTGTCTTTATTTCATCCGGACCAAACAGACGGATTTGATGGTAACCAGAGTAAGCATCCAGAAAAGATAGACGCTCACACCCCGCAGTTGAGTCGACAATCTGATCAATGCGGGGGAGTGGGAAATGATCTTTCGGGCAGACCCGATTGATATGTTTGAAGTCAATACACATGCGGAGTGACTTGTCCTTCTTAGGGACCATAACGACGTTGGATAACCACTCGGAGTGGTAAATCTCACGTATGAACTTAGCCGCCAAGAGACGAGCCACCTCCTCGCCGATTGCTTTTCGCTTCTCCGTTGCCGACCGACGCAAATGCTTCTTCACAGGCTTGGCCTTCGGGTCAACTCTCAATCGGTGCTCAGCCAGTTCCCTGGGTACTCCAGGCATGTCAGCAAGCTTCCATGCGAAGATGTCCCAGTTCTCACGGAGGAACTGGATGAGCTCGGCTTCCTATTTGCTGTCGAGTGTCGTCGAGATGTTGGTCGGGGCAGCAGTTGGATCTGTCGGGTGAATGTTCACTTTCTTCACTTCTCCTGCCGACTGAAAAGATGACTCGGAAGCGGGCTTCTTAGCGCGCAACAGGTCGGAAGGATCAGCGTTTTTCTTGTATTCTTCCAATTCAACCATAGCCATCTGATGATCGGCGATCTTGGAGCCCTGCTGAAGGCACTCCTCAGCCCTCTGTCGATTGCCAGTGACTGTGATCACACCCTTGGGTCCGGGCATCTTCAGCTTGAGATACACGTAACATGGACGGGCCATGAAACGAGCATAAGCCGGACGACCAAGGATGGCATGGTATGCACTCTGGAAGTCCACCACTTCAAATGTCAATTTTTCCTTGCGAAAATGCTTATCGTCACCAAACACAACATCCAACGCTATTTGACCGAGTGAACGGGCCTTTTTTCCAGGGATGACACCATGGAACTGCATGTTGCTTTCACTGAGTCGGGACATCGAAATGCCCATCCCCTTGAGGGTATCTGCATATAGGATGTTCAGACCGCTCCCACCGTCCATCAAAACCTTGCGGAGTCGAGTGCCCCCCTCAACTGGGTCCACCACCAGCGCTTGCCGCCCGGGGGTAGCGATATGCGCCGGGTGATCTGACTGATCAAACGTGATAGCAGTCTGAGACCACTTCAGATATGCGGGGGTAGAGGGAACCGCCATGTTAACCTCCCTGTTGATAAGTTTCAGTCGACTCTTGCTCTCAACATCAGCAAAAATCAACAGAGTGGCATTGATCTCAGGAAACTCTTCTTTATCTTCTTCATCTCCCTTTTCGGGGTCTTTTTCACTCGACTGACTCTCTTTGAACTGTTGGATCAGCAAACGGCACTGTCGAGTGGTATGCTTTGGCAAAATTAAATTGCCCACTTCATCTTTCCTCGTGTGGATTGCACACGGTAAATCCATCACATCTGTACCCGATTGATTCTTTGACTTCTTGGGGGTGAACTTAGCTTTGGACTTTCCTTTATTTTTGGCTTGTGCTGCCAGAGCGGCCACTTCTGCCTGAGCAGGGGGATCAGCCTTGCGCTTCTGCTTCCGATTGGAATTTCCGCCCGCATCATTGTCGACCGGTTTTCCTTTACCTCTTCGGAGGCGGTCCTCTTCTTCACCATTGGCGTACCGAGTGGCAACCTCCATCATCTTACTCAGAGAAATATCACCAGTGCGACCAAACTTCAGATATAGCTCTCTGTATCTAACACCAGCCTTGAAGGCACAAACAGCCTGATGTTCGGAAACATTCTCCACCATGTGATGCAGGGTGGACCAGCGCTGAATGTAGTCTCGCAAGGTCTCATTGGGTTTCTGAACACAGTGCTGCAAATCAATCAAACCAGCCGGACGTTTGCAGGTGCCCTCAAAGGTTCTGATGAACACTCGGGCCAAATCCTCCCAGCAATAGATACTAGAGGGAGCCAAACGATTCAACCAAGCTCTGGCCGAACCATCTAACATCAGGGACAAGTGCTTCATGGCTATGTTGTCGTTTCCTCCACCATTCTGCACGGCAACTCGGTAATCATCTAACCACATCTCGGGCTTCGACTCGCCAGAAAACTTGCTAATTCCAGCCGCCAACCTGAAGTTGGGGGGAATCTCTGCAGAGCGAATGGCTCTGCTAAAACACTCGGGACCAGACACAACAGCTCCACTTCCACTCGAATAGTCTCCGTTATAACCATCTCTGTGGGCTCTGCCTCTGTCGACCCGTCTTTGAGCAAGGACATCCCTTGCGTCAAATCCAGGATTCCGCTCATCACCGAACGGGCGCCTATCATTATTGTGCCGGGGCACATATGAACCACTCCGCGGAGGAGAAAGCACTCGACGGCGGTCATCGCGGTGATAACGGGGAGCAAACTGATCTCGCCCCTGATCTCTGTACCGACCTTCGCGGAAGTCTCCGCCTCTGTGGCGCAGGGGTGACCCAGGGCTGCGGGCCGACTGAACTGTTTACGCCCTGGGCGAATTGCTATGTAACCTGTTCTGCGACTGAGAAACAGCCGCATTCTGCTGCTGCGCTGCCTCGAGCAACGTTCTGATCTGTTGCAAACCTCTACCAGCTTCCGATCATGACGGCTGTATAGAATCTGCAATCCTAGCAGCAGCTGCAACATTCAACACTGGAGTACGGAATACCTCGACGTTATTCCGAGACCCACTCGGAAATAACTGTCGCTGATGTCGATTGGGACGCGGCGGACGCTGTCGAGCACGCTCGTCGAGTGCTTTCTGCATCTCTTTGAGTCGAAGGCGAGTCGCCTCCATGGCCTGGGCCTCAGCAGTCGCGCCGACGATGGGAGTATGGAGAACATCCTCGTCCCGGCGCTGCTGTTCATTCGACGTTCCACCAATCTCGCGCCTGGCGTGGTTGAATCCAGGCGGCGGACTCTGATGAGAGCCAGCCATAAGAACTTCAGCCCCAGGATCGCAGCTCTCGTACTCGGAGGGAACGTCAGACCGATCTGACGCCGAGTCGAACACGCCGAGAAGTGACTCGGCGGACTCGATGGCCACAATCTGCGGGGACGAAGCCTGGCGGGCCGCCGCATGTCACACCCAACGCTGTAGCCGTGAACGACCGGATCGCTTGCGGCGATGAACAGCATGGAGGGCCGACACGTACGGAGTCGACAGCTGAAGGAGAAGAACACCGCAGGAGCTTGCGCAGAAGTGCGTCGCTCCGCGTATTGGGAGTGCCTCAACATCTAGAGGCGCTTCCTGGAGCCATGCCGAATCGTCGGCTATGAAGGTGAGCGCTCCGAGACGGATCTCGCGGCCCAAGAACAAATCACCGCCGGAAGACATGACGAAGGAAAACAAATGCAACCTCGCCGGAAGTCGCTTAGACGCCGCCCCACGGTGGGCGCCAACTGTCGTGGGAATGAGCCTGACAGTAGAAGGTAGGGGTACGTAAGGAGAGGGCAGAGTCTTAGCTACGGCGAGGGTGTACACACGGATGTATGAGGTCAGGCCCCTCTCGTGGAGGTAAAAGCCCTACGTCTCAGTGCTCGGGAGCTCTTGTCGAGTGAAATATAAGTGTCGTTACAGGGGATGCGAACCAACCCTTATGCCAGAGGGGAGGGGTGGCTTATATAGAGTGCGCTGCCCCTCATAAGTGTCCGGCGTTTAAGGGTCAGATCATGGTTATAAAGACGTACGTTACTGGTAACATACGTAATAAACGCTATTAATGAGACAGACGAACGCCTGCCCGTTGGCCTCCCTGGGGTGGCTTCTGGTCTTCTGCAGTCGACTGTCTTCCGGTTCTTCCAAGTGAATGGTATCCATCGAGTGAAAAGGTAATCTCCGAGTGGATATTGTCGAGTGACTTGTATGCCTTGGTGATTTCAGTCGGAGATCTCCTTGCAGCCCTTTAGCTTTCTGGGGCAGTGTCCTTGGGTAGAGCAGGTAGGTCAGGCCTATGACCCTACCCTAGGTACATATCCCCATCAGGGAGTAGTACGCATCAAATTTCTCTGAACCTACCTGTGTAAAACATGTGGCATAAGCAGGTTTGCCTAAGCTTTTGCTTTGTTCTATCAGAACCGTTAGCCACAAAACCCGGTTTTCTAATTGTATAGGAACCGATTAGTTTTTATTTTTATAAAACCAAAATTCTTTGTGACCTGAAAAACCAAACCGATCTCATGAATTGGACCAAAAAAATTAAAAAATGATAAAAAAAAATTACAAAATTTTAAAAACATTCATTCATTCCAAAAAAATATTCACGAATTCAAGAAAATAAGTTTCATGGATTTTACAAAAGTTCACGAATTTAAGCAAATCCAAAATGAAAAAGAAAAACTAGAATAAAAAATGAAACGAGTAAAATTAAAGAAAAAAGGACAAAAAACCAAACTAAGAAGGTGCACAACAAGAAGAATAAATGAAGTAACTAGGCACAACAAGTGAGTGGTCCCAATTAATTATTGTAGGTCGACGTAAACCAAGAGGTCGAATCTTACCTCATGCACCTATTTTTCAATGTTAAAAAATAAAAATAAATGGGCCAGGCCCAGGACGGAGGTAAAACAAGAAAAAATATAAAGAAAATAGAAAATAAAAACCAGAGTAGGAACATATTAGGCCAAACAAAAAAGCGGAGCCCGGGAGGCATGGAAAAAAGAAGAAAAAAGAAGTACGAGTAGACATATGAGTTGAGCCGGCTGAGTCGATTGTTGTGTTTGAAGGAAATAGAGAGGTTCTGAGTTCGAACCTCACTACCGGCGGCATTTTTTTTGTATACCTTATGGTCAAATAACCATACTGCTCTTATACTATTTGTGAGGGGAGTATCGAAGCAAGCATTGTTGCATAATGTTACCTCCAGATTGCTAGGTTTTCCGAGAAACACAAGTGCAAACTCTCTTACACTAGTAGACATCCTTAGATTATGGAATAAGCTTGCTCCAAATGAATGTCCTTCTGTCATTACATGCAGGTTCAAGAATGCAATGTTAGGGAGCCTTGTCATGTCTTCCATCAGGTATTGATGGTGACCTTTGTTCTGTAGGTTTGCAAGAAGTTACAATAGAAAAATAACCGTTAGAAATGATTCGTGGTCTAAACCCTATTCCTCTGTGCTTATCCATGGTGCCACTCACAATTTGCATATCTAAAGCTAGGGGGTAGGTACCTTCTTATATTGTCTTTTCAAAGAGTCCAGCTCTTATATAGATAAGATTCCTAGTCTTTTCAACTAGTTTTCCGGGATATACTCTAGATCAAATTGCCAACCGCGATCAAATTTGTCTGTTAACGGATTCTACCCGTTGTGTCCCCGGAGCACGTACTTGTGAGCAATGCGTCATAATAGAGTGTAAATTCCTCTAATTATGTAGATCAACATTAGAGTTGTAATCTAACTATACGATCTAGCTCCTTCGAATTATCAGTGTACCCAGGTAGTCTTTTCAATATAAATAGTATAGCATGTTCCATTGATAATCGACCAGATTCCTCAAGCATATAATACTTAAGTATGTTCCAGCAAGTAATAATTGCACAATAAACATGTAAATTAATTCCATGCATACATACATCTATAATTTCATAATGAGGTACTCTGAATATTAGTAATTCAAAGTAATTTGAATATTTGTAGGACACATAATTCCAACATCTCCCACTTGTCCAAAATGATCATTCAAATATTTGTAAACTCGTAGCATTAACATGCTTACCAAATACCTCCTGACTAAGAGGCAAGGTGAAGGGATCAACAACCATATTAACACTACATAGAAAATGCAAAGAAAAATATGGCGATTCATTCCCTCAATATGTTTGCTTGCTGTGATACTTAAGATCTCTCAAGACCTCGATTTCCGCCTAATTATTCCAGCATATTCGTCTTTGTCATCTCCAGTATGATTTCCTCGAGTGTAATTCCACCTTTATAGGCACCTTGAGTCTATTCTGAGATTTATTAGTGTGATTTCATGTAGCTATGTATGCTTTCCGATCTATGGCTTTTATTTGGCCAAGTTGATAAGTAGATCTGCAGAGGAAGTGGTGCATATTAGTAGGTTCAATCTTGCGATGTCCTCACTCTGTGACAGGAGGAGTAGCGAGGTACGCATTTGTATTGTTGCTTCGAAGGATAAAACAACGGGTGAAAGAGCATGGTGCCCTGATACGTCTCCAACGTATCTATAATTTTTTATTGTTTAATGCTATAATATTATCATTCTAAGATACTTTTTGGGCATTTACTAGCCAATTCATATAATTTTTTAGCACTAACCTATTAACCCAGTGCCAAGTGCCAGTTGCTGTTTTCTGCATGTTTTTGGCTTTTCAGGTTTACAGTACCAAACGAAGTCCAATTGCCACGAAACCTTTGGATGATTTTTTCTGGACGAAAAGAAGACCTACAAGCTTCGGGAGGAGGCCGGGGGCCACACGAGGGCCCCACAAGACAACAGGGCGCGCCCAGGGGGGTGGTTGCGCCCTATTAGCTTGTGGCCGCCCCCTCATCTCCCGATGCCCCTCTCTGGCCTATAAATTCTAATATATCCTAAAAACCCTGGGGGAGCTCCCAAAACACTTTTTTCGCGGCCGCAAGTCTCTCTTCTGCCGTGTTCCATCTGGGGCCCTGTTCTGGTGCCCTGCCGGAGGGGGGGTCGATCACGGAGGGCATCTTCATCATCCTTGCTGCTCCCATGGTGATGTGTGAGTAGTCTACCACAGACCTACGGGTCCATAGCTAGTATCTAGATGTCTCCCTCTCTCTCTCTCTCTATGGTCTTCAGTACGAAGTTCATCGCATCTTCCCGATGATCTATTCGATGTAATCACTTTGTGCGATGTGTTTGTTGGGATCCGATGAATTGTGAATTTATGTTCAAATTATTCTTGAAAAAGATTTGATTCTTCTCTTAATTATATGATTATTATTTTCATGATTATTATAGCTTCGAAAATCTCTCCGATCTATTGCTTTGGTTTGGCCAACTGGATTGATCTATCTTCAGTAAGAGGGGTGCGTTATAGTGGGTTCAATCTTGCGGTGCTCTATATCCCAGTGACAGAAAGGTACCAGACACGTATTTGTATTGCTGTCACTGAGGATAAAACGATGGGGTTGATTCATATTAATTGGATTTTCTTTGTCTACACCATGCCATTGTTCTCCAGGCATTACTCTGTTTTACTTAATACTCTAGATGCATGTTGGATAGCGGTCGATGGGTGGAGTAATAGTAGTAGGTGTAGGCAGGAGTCGGCCTACTTGCTTATAGATGTGATGCCTATATACACATGATCATTGCCATGAATAAATATTGCATAATTATGCGCTTTTTTATCAATTGCCCAACAACAATTTGTTTACCCACTGTATGCCTACTTCGAGAGAGATGCCATTAGAGAACACTATGGGCCCCGGGTCTATTCACATATAAATTTACAAACGATATTGTTTCCTTGTTGCCAATATTTCCTTTTTATTTATTTTGCAATTTATATTTATCCAACTATCAACTACACTACTTATCTGCTTGCAAGTCACGAGTTCAAGGGGCTTGACAACCCTCTTGCCCGCGTTGGGTGCAAGTGTTTGCTCTTTTGTGCGTAGGTGCTGAAGACGGGAGTTGCGTGATCCTCCTATTGGTTCGATAACCTTGGTTCTCACTGATGGAAATACTTATCTATACTGTGTTGCATCATCCGCTCCTCTTCGCGGAAAAACCCAACGCAGATCACAAGTATCATGCCCCATGTTTGGTTTTGGTAATTGATGACAATCCCTATGAACTAATGGTTTCCTTGAGTTATATTTGAAGGGTTTGTCCACATGCATTGCTTGAAGACCATTTGTTGGTTTCAAGGTTATTAGAAGAAGGTTATGTGTGACCAAGGTGTTATTCAAGGAATTATCCAAAGATTAGTCATGTGAGAGTTGAGCCTATTGCAAGTGAACATTCATATTTACCTTCAATACATCATCTTTATTAAGAAAGCAGATAAGATAGAAGGTTGATCAAGACTAAGTGAAAGAGTGACTCAAGTTGATCAAAACACAAAGCGTAGATGATGTACCAAGTGGGATCAAGTGATCCCATGGTAAGGTAAGTATTGTCCATTACGCTTTGTGCACTAACCCATGAGCTATGTGAGAGTTCTATGTTAGGTTGGGTATCTTTCCATGGGCTTGCATAGAAAATAGGATCTCATACAACCCATGGAGGATGACATCAAGTGGTGATCGTCTTCAAGGTTGCAGTGTGCAAGTTCAAGTGGAGCATCACGAAGAGATGACATGCTTGAAGTTTGTCGTCCATTATGGTGATAATGGACATGTGAAGATGTGCCAAAGAAAGGCTCACCCATAGTGGAGTATGGGGGAGCAATCTACTAGTCTTAATCGAGCTGGCGCAATTAAGAAAGGTGGTCCATCTTGAGGAGGACAGGATCGTCATCATCTAGCTCAAGTGGACTATGAGCAAGGCAAAGGTTTGTCCTTGATAGGTTTTCTATTTTACTGGTATCATGGTGTTAGTTGGGAGACCGTGTTATAGGATCGATTGTCGTACTATCAACGGGGGCTCTCGAGTGAGTAGCTTGATTGTATCGTTCGTAGAGAGCTCAAACCATTGCATTCTTAGCTCTTGTTTGGCTTTTCTCTATGTGAGGATTTAGAGTTCGTGACCGTCTTCTTTTTAAACTCAAGTTCATCGAAAACAAATTTCGTATGCATCATCTTTGTGTTTTCGATGTTGGATATTTTGTCAAATCATATTTGGGAAGGTTATCTTCCTTATCTCGTCGGCATTTATTCTCCATTTCTAGTTCTTAATATAACAAGCTTGAGTTTGCTCATTTCGGAGCCCGGATGCAAAAGTTATGGCAGTTTTAATGTCAAGACAATTTATCAGTGCTCAGGCGGTAGTACCGCTTGGTACCACGGTAGTACCGCTTAGGCGGTAATTCCACTATGGGATACCGCTGCTACTAGCGCTTGGGAAATCATTTATGTGCTTCATTATGTTTCCTAATTTTTTCTAGCGGTAGTGGGACGGTAGTAGCCCGGTAGTACTACTTAAGCGCTACTTCCGTTGTCTACTACTGCTTCGGAAATTCCTTATGTGCTGGTTTATGTGCCCAATTTTATTTAGCGGTAGTTGAGCGGTTATAGAACGCTAGTACCGGTCTAAGCGGTAGTACCGCTCGCTCGAGCGGTAGTACCGGTTTACTTCAGGCTAGGGCATAACAGTTGGATTTTTTCCCACCTTTAAAATGGGGTCTTCTTCCCCATTGGACCTTATCCTTTGAGCTCGTGTTCTTCCCCCGTTGTTGAAATTCTTCAAGCTTGCTAACTCTCAATCCCTTCAATGATTCTTGCTCCTTCTTGAGGGAAATGAGAGAGGAGATCTAGATCCACATTTCCACCAATCACTTTCTCCTCTATGCGAGGGGAGTCCCTTGGGTCTAGATCTTGGAGTTCCTTGTGTTCTCCTTGTTCTTCCTCTCATATTCCTCCATAGATTTTGTTGTTGTGGTGGGATTTGGGAGTGAGGGACTTGACCACTTCGTGTGTTCTTGCCATTGCATTAGTTGCATCGGTTTGAGTTCTCCATCGTGATACATGGAAGTGAAAAGTTGAGAAGTTTATTACTCTTTGGTGTTTGGGCACCCTAGAGCTTGTGCCTCTTGGGTGCTTGGGCGCTTTAGATGGTTGGTGTTTCCACGAATCTCACTCATTATGGTGTAAAGCTCAGGGAAAGCGTCGGAGTCTCCAATTAAGTTGTGGAGATTGCCCCGAGGAATTCGTACGGGTTCCAATGACCATCCCCAAGGATTGCCAATTGTACATGTTCGGTGACCGCCCCCAAGGGTCGCCATTTGTACGGGTTCGGTGACCGCTGATGTCTACTGCGCAACTTTATTCTTGTAGACTTTGTTGGGCCTCGAAGCGCAGAGTTTTGTAGGACAGTAGCAATTTTCCCTCAAGTGGATGACCTAAGGTTTATCAATCCGTGGCAGGTGTAGGATGAAGATGGTCTCTCTCAAACAACCCTGCAATCAAATACAAGAAATCTCTTGTGTCCCCAACACACCCAATACAATGGAAAATTGTATAGGTGCACTAGTTCGGCGAAGAGATGGTGATACAAGTGCAATATGGATGGTAGATATAGGTTTTTGTAATCTGAAAATATAAAAACAGCAAGCTAGCAAGTAACAAAAGTGAGCACAAACGGTATTGCAATGCTTGAAAAGAAGGCCTAGGGTCCGTACTTTCGCTAGTGCAATCTCTCAACAAAGCTAATATAATTGGATCACATAACCATCCCTCAATGTGCAACGAAGAATCACTCCAAAGTTCTTATCTAGCGGAGAACATAAGAATAAATTGTTTGTAGGGTACGAAACCACCTTAAAGTTGTCCTTTCCGATCGATCTATCCAAGAGTTTGTACTAAAATAACACCAAGTTATCCTTTCCGATCGATCTATCTAAGAGTTCGTACTAGAATAACACCATATGATACGCATCAACCAACTCTAATATCACCTAGATACTCCAATGTCACCACAAGTATCCATGAGTTAATTATACGATACGCATCAAATAATTTCAGATTCATAATACCCAATCCAACACAAAGAACCTCAAAGAGTGCCCCAAGATTTCTATCGGAGAACAAGGCATGAAAACGTGCAATCAACCCCTATGCATAGATCCCCAAGGTCACCGGAATCCGCAAGTTGACGCCATAACATATATCAAGTGAATCACTTGAATACCCCAATGTCACTACGGGTATCCGCATGCAAGACATACATCAAGTGCTCTCAAATCCATAAAAGTATTCAATCCGATAATAACAAAATCTCAAAGGGAAAACTCAATTCATCACAACAAGATAGAGAAGGGAAAACACCATATGATCCAACTATTTAACAAAGCCTGTGATACATCAAGATCGTGCCATCTCAAGAACACGAGAGAGAGATTAAACACATAGCTACCGATACAAACCCTCATCCACAAGGTGGATTACTCACACATTATCATGGTGAGAAAGAGAGAGTTGTTGATGGAGAGATGCAGCCCCAAAGAGATGGAGGCGATGGCGGCCACGGCGCCGGCGCCGGGCGGCGGCCCCTTGCCCCCCCTTCTTCCTTGGTCTTGGTGGTGCAATGGAGGAGCCTCTCCCCTTCTTGGCGGCTGCCAAGGGAGAGGCAAATTCGTGGCTTTTGGTGGCTCTCCCTAAATTAGGGGTTTTCTCTCCTTATATGTGCCTCTGTGGTGCTCTATGGCCCTCCGATAGATGGACCCTTGATCCAATGGCTCTTGGGCACCTCTAGAACCTTCATAGGGACTCCTCACAGCCCTCATGAGTCCTCAAAGTTGTGGCTTGGCCGAATACATCAGATATGGTAAGAGTTGGACTCAATCACGTCATCAATTCTCGTAATCCCGTAATCAGATATTTTCCTCCCGTAAAACAGGTCTACAGATCGCGTCCGAACTCCGTTTTGGACAAATTTGGAGTCCAGAATCAGTGCCATAAAATTCCCCACAATTTCCTAGTTTTAGCTTTTTCCCATTTGACGCCGTCTTTGGGGGTCAAACTAACGATCTCTAAAATTGTTCGTGGACAGATTTCAGGAAAGTCAGAGTCCTCCAACAAGGCTCCTTTTGTGTTTGTTCGACAATTTTCAATTAATTCCTGCACATCAAAGTGTGAAACAAGAACTTGTGCACTTTTGCAACCATTAATAGGTTAGTCCCAATAAATCATAAAACCATAGTAAAAACATAGACAAATATGACATGAATACTTCATAAATTATCAATACGTTGGAGACGTATCAACCGCCCTCAAGGGTCCCTTAGTGGAATCATGGCATCTTGCATTGTGCGAGGGCGTGAGGAGATTACGGTGGCCCTAGTGGCATTTTGGGGAGCATTGTGCGTCCACACCACTCCAAACGGATATTAGCATCCTCAAGGGTGTGAACTTTGGGATACATCATTGTCTCCACGTGTCGCACTTATCTCTTATCCGGGCCCTTTACTTATGCACTTTATCTTGTGATAGCCATCGTGTTTCATGTTATATATCTTGCTATCACTTAGTTGTTTATCTTGCTTATCATAAGTTGTTGGTGCACATAGGTGAACCTAGATCTTTTAGGTTTTGTGCTTGACAAATTAAATGCTAGTTTTATTCCGCATTTGTTCAAGCCTAAACTGTAATTATTTTAAACCACCTATTCAATCCCCTCTAGGAGACATCCAAGTCCCTTCAACGGGGTTCGAACATATTAATTGTTCTCAATTATTCTACGTTATGTTATCATGCTCGAAGCATTACCCAGCTTGTTATGAACTTAATACCATAGATGCATGCTGGATAGCGGTCGATTGGTGGAGTAATAGTAGTAGATACAGAATCATTTCAGTCTACTTGTCACAGACGTAATGCCTATATATAGATCATGTCATGAATAACATCATAATTATTTACTTTTCTATCAATTGCCCAAAAGTAATTTGTTCACCCATCGTTACTATGCTCATGAGAGAGATGCCTCTAGTGAATGCTATGGCCCTGATACATCTCCAACGTATCTATAATTTTTTATTGTTCCATGATATAATATTATCATTCTAGGATACTTTTTGGGCATTTATTTGTCGATTCATATTATTTTTTAGCACTAACCTATTAACCCAGTGCCAAGTGCCAGTTGCTGTTTTCTGCATGTTTTTGGCTTTTTAGGAATACCATACCAAACGAAGTCCAATAACCCTGAAACTTTTTGACGTTTTTTTTGGAAAAAATAAGGACCTGGAAGCTTCGGAGGGAGACCTGAGACCACACGAGGTGTCCCCAAGCCAACAGGGCGCGCCTAGGGGGGGGTCGCGCCCTGATGGCTTGGGACCACCTCCCCGGCCCTCTAGCGTTGTTCTCTGGCCTATAAATTCACATTAATCCCAAAAACCCTAGAGAGCCTCTCAAAACGCTTTTTCCGTCGCTGCAAGTCTCTGTTCCCCCGTGTGCCCATCTGGAGCCATGTTCTGGTGCCCTGTCGGAGGGGGGATCGATCACGGAGGGCCTCTACATCAACCTTGCTGCTCCCATGGTGATGTGTGAGTAGTTCGCCACAGACCTACGGGTCCGTAGTTAGTACCAAGATGGCTATCTCCCTCTCTATGTTCTTTGTTGCCATGATCACCACGATTCCCGCGGTGATCTATCTTATATAATCAGTCTTTGTGATGCATTTGTTGGGATCCGATGAATTGTGGGTTTATGTTCATATTATTCATGAAAAAGATTTGAGTCTTCTCTGAATTCTTATTTGATTATTATTTGCCTGATGTTATAGCTTCGTAATTCTCCCTGATCTATCGGTTTAGTTTGGCCAACTAGATTTGTTTATCTTCAGTGGGAGAGGTGCGTTGTAGTGGGTTCAATCTTTCAGTGCTCTATATCCAATTGACAAAGTAGGGGACAAGATACGTATTTGTATTACTGCCACTAAGGATAAAACGATGGGGTTTATTCATATTAACTGGATTTACTTTGTCTACATCATGTCATCGTTCTCCAAGCATTACTCTGTTTGTTATGAACTTAATACCTAGAGAGGCAAGCATAGAAGCACTCTCGAAGTGGAGTAATAGTAGTAGATGTAGGCAGGAGTTGGTCTACTTGTTTATGGACGTGATGCCTACATACATGATCATTGTCGTGAATAAATATTTCATAACTATGCGCTTTTCTATCAATTGCCCAATAGTAATTTGTTTACCCATCATATGCCTTCTTCGAGGGAGAAGCCTCTAGCGAACACTATGACCCCCGGGTCTATTCACATATATATTTGCAAACACTCTTATTTCCTTGCTGCTATTATTTAATTTTTATTTATTTTGCAATTTATATTTATTCAACTATCATCTACACTACTCATTTTCTTGCAAGTAACGAGTTCAAGGGGATTGACAACCCACTTGCCCGCGTTGGGTGCAAGTGTTTGCTCTTTTTTATGTAGGCGCTGAAGACGGGAGTTGTGTGATCCTCCCATTGGTTCGATAACGTTGGTTCTTACTGAGGGAAATACTTATCTATACCGTGCTACATCATCCCCTCCTCTTCGAGGAAAAACCCAATGCAGATCACAATTATCAGGAAGGATTTCTGGCGCCGTTGCCGGGGAGTATCATCAACTTACTATCAAGTACCTATTCACAAATTATCATTCACTTGTTCTACTTTTTATTTGATGTTATGTTTTGCTTGATATAAAAAAATCAAAAATCAAAAATATTTATCTTTGCTAGTTTACTTGTTTCGTTTCTTAGTTGCTTGCTTGAAATTGCTATCATGTATGATTTTATCATCGAGAAGGATAATGAAAGTAAAACCCCCAAAGAGGGAACTCCCCCACAACGAGATGTAAAAGTTTTTGTTGCGGGGAAGGGGAATATCATAGGGAAAAGCATTATCCAAGAATTCTTTAACTGTACGGGTACGTTGGCTTGCAAGGATATGCCAATCCTTAAAAGAACCAAAAGTTATGCCGATGCTATTTCCGCTCTTGTTCTTAAGCTTGAAAGAAGATTCATGCATACTCACCCTACTTTGCAAAGGCTTTTCTATGAGTTGCCGGTCATAAAGGACCCTAGAGTTAAGAAGATGGCCACTCTTATCCTCATGCATTAATTTGACTATATAGTACAAGAGGCTCGGGATATATTTGATCACTATAATATGAGTTGTGAGCATCCTGTGATAGACGGAATTTTATATAATGAGGAATATATGATGAGGTATGTGTTTCAAGATAAACATACTTTTGATGAAAACACAAGTAAAGAAGTTCCTCCTATTCATATTATTCAACAAGATTTCAATGCCATCAATAAACAATATTTTTGGATAGTAAGAGAGAATACGGAAGGTTTTATGGAAAGTAGCATTGAGAATGCCAAGATATTACTTGATGATGTGTTTCCTATTGTCTTTGAAAAACCTCCTCCCCAATATGAGAAAACTAAGGATGATAACACTTGATAATATGCATTATGCCTAGCTAGGGGCGTAAAACAATAGCGCTAGTTGGGAGACAAGCCAATAGTTATCTTATTTTTCTTATTTTAATTTCTGTTTGTTTTAGATAACATGATTGTTTCTACTGTAATGATTGTGTTTTTATGTTTAAATTAGTGTTTGTGACAAGTAAAGCCTTTGGGATGACTTGCATGATAAGTAGAATTGATACGGTGCAAAAATAGAAAGTTTTACGTCCAGTGAAGAATTTCTCTGATTTTACTGGAACATCTTTTTGATCTGCATTTTTTTACAAAGTATTGCTATACAAACTACCTAGGTTGTCCTAATTTTTCAGAATTTGTGGAGTTACAGAAGTATAGTTTCTGTACAGATCATTACAGATTGTTCTGTTTTAGACAGATTCTATTTTTGCTTGCATGGTTTGCTTGTTTTGATGATGCTATGGATTGTATCGGGGGATATAAGCCATGGAGAGTTTAGAATACAGTACCTTATGCAATAATAAAATATGAATCGACTTATAATAGTAGCTAAAGTATTTTATATGTTTATTATACTAACGGATCTCACAAAGGTTTCTGTTGAGTTTTGTGTGCTAAAGTTTTCAAGTTTTGGGTGTTATCACGATGGATGAAGGAATAAGGAGCAGCAAGAGCCTAAGCTTGGGGATTCCCAAGGCACCCCAAGTAAAATTCTAGGAAGACTCAAGCATCTAAGCTTGGGGATGCCCCAAAAGGCATCCCCTCTTTCGTCTCAATCCATCGGTATGTCACTTGGAGCTATTTTTTTCATCACATGATATGAGTTTTGCTTGGAGCGACGTTTGTTTTAGTTTGCTTTTGTTTTAGTTTTCCACAATCATTGTTTGCCGGACACACCTATTTGATAGAGACACATTTTCACCATGATTTGAGAGAGTATTCTATGTGCTTCACTTATATCTTTTGAGCTAAGCAGTTTCTCTAGTGCTTCACTTATATCTTTTAGAGCACGGTGGCGTATAGATTTCATAGAAATAATTGCACTCCCATTCTTCACTTAAATTTGTTTGAGAGTTAATAAATAGTGATGGTAATTTGCATGGGTTATAAGACTAGTCCAAACACAATAGGTATTCAATGAGTGCATAATCAAAACCAGATGTAGCACATAAATGAGAAATTGTGGGTTAATGATATTGATGGTAATATGAAGGACCATGAGTGCATGGTTGTCGGTTAGTAGGAATATCGATAGTTAAAGGGTGTTAATTTGCTGCTCATCTAAATATTGGTTATGGCATGGTGATGATGTGTGAGCATTCTTATTCCTCGTTGAAATCCTAGTGTTGTTTAGGTCGGAGCCGCGCGATGGTTAACTCCTCCAAACCTCCTCCCTAGGGGCATGCGAGTAGTACTTTGCTTCAAGAGAGCTAATAAAACTTTGCAATAAGTATGTGAGTTCTTATGACTAATGTGAATCCATGATTGTACGCACTCTCACCTTTTCATATTTGCTAGCCTCTTAGGTACCGTGCATTGCCCATTCTCACCTCGAGGATCGGTGCAACCTTCGCCGGTGCATCCAAACCCTGCGGCATGTATGCTCTGTTGCACATAAGCCTCATTATATCTTCCTCAAAACAGCCACCATACTTACATATCATGGCATTTCCATAGCCATTCCGAGATATATTGCCATGCAACATCCACCGTTACGTCATATGACTAGTACATTCATTGTCATATTGCTTTGCATGATCATGTAGCTGACATAGTATTTGTGGCAAAGCCACCTTTCATCATTGTTTACATGTTATGCTAGATCATTGCACATCCTGGTACACTGCCAAAGGCATTCATATCGAGTCGTATTATTTAGTTTTTCATATTGAGTTATAAGTAAATAAAAGTGTGATGATCATTATTATTAGGGCACTGTCTCAGTGAGGAAAGGATGATGGAGACAATGATTCCCCTACAAGTCGGGATGAGACTCCAAACGAAACCTAAAAGAAAAAAAGGGAAAGAAAAAAAGAGAGAAAAAGAGAAAGAAAAAAAGAGAAAAAAGAGAAAAATAAAAAATATGAGAGAAAAAAAAGAAGGGACGGTGCTACTACCTCTTTTTCCACACTTGTGCTTCAAAGTAGCACCATGTTTTCATATAGATAGTCTCGTGTTTTGTCACTTTCATATGCTAGTGGGAATTTTTCATTGTAGAACTTGGCTTGTATATTCCGATGACGGGCTTCCTCAAATGCCTGAGGTCTTCACCCACTTAGCTTCATTGAGAGCTTTCATACACTTATAGCTCTAGTGCATCCGTTGCATGGCAATCCCTACTCCTTGCATTGATATCTACTGATGGGCATCTCCATAGCCCATTGATATGCCTAGTTGATGCGAGACTTTCTTCTCCACTTTTTACCCCTTTGATATCTACCACCATATTCTATTCCACCTATATGGTATGTCCATGGTTCATGCTCATGTATTGAGTGAGGAATAAAAAGCTTAAGCGCGTTAAAAAGTATGATCCAATTGCCTGACTTAACACCATGGTACTTGACATTTGTATTTATGTGGTGAAGACGGAGCCATGCCATGCTAATATGATAAAATGAACGGGGGGGGGGGGGGCATTCTTTAAGGATCGTATATGTTGAAAGTTGATGATTGTGCTATTTATGCTTATGGATATTACTATGTTAATATTTATTGATTCATCGTTTCTCAATGATCATACCTGAAATAGATTACATGTTGGGTAACATGTCACATCAAAAATTCTGTTTTTATCATTTACCTACTTGAGGACGGGCAGGAATTAAGCTTGGGGATGCTGTTACGTCTCCAACGTATCTATAATTTTTTATTGTTCCATGCTATAATATTATCATTTTAGGATACTTTTTGGGCATTTATTTGCTGATTCATATTATTTTTGAGCACTAACCTATTAACCCAGTGCCAAGTGCCAGTTGTTGTTTTCTGCATGGTTTTGGCTATTCAGGAATACCATAACAAACGAAGTCCAATTACCCCGAAACTTTTTGACGATTTTTTTCTGGACAAAATAAGGACCTGGAAGCTAAGGAGGGAGACCTGGGGCCACACGAGGTGTCCCCAAGCCAATAGGGCGCGCCTAGGTGGGTGGTCGCGCCCTGATGGCTTGGGACCACCTCCCCAGCCCTCTGGCATTGTTCTTTGGCCTATAAATTCACATTAATCCCAAAAACCATAGAGAGCCTCCTGAAACACTTTTTCCGCCACTGCAAGTCTCCGTTCCGCCGTGTGCCCATTTGTAGCCCTGTTCCGGTGCCCTGCCGGAGGAGGGATCGATCACGGAGGGCCTCTACGTCAATCTTGTTGCTCCCATGGTGATGTGTGAGTAGTTCACCACATACCTACGGGTCCGTAGTTAGTACCTAGATGGCTATCTCTCTCTCTCTCTACGTTCTTTGTTGCCATGATCACCGTGATTCCCGTGGTGATCTATCTTATTAATCACTCTTTGTGGTGCGTTTGTTGGGATCTGATGAATTGTGGGTTTATGTTTAGATTATTCATGAAAAAGATTTGAGTCTTCTCTGGATTCTTATTTGATTCTTTTTTGCATGATTGTTATAGCTTCGTAATTCTTTCTGATATATTGGTTTAGTTTGGCCAACTAGATTGGTTTATCTTCATTGGGAGAGGTACATTGTAGTGGGTTCAATCTTGCGGTGCTCTATATCCCAGTGGCAAAGTAGGGGACAAGACACGTATTTGTATTGCTGCCACTAAGGATAAAATGATGGGGTTTATTCATATTAATTGGATTTACTTTGTCTACATCATGTCATTGTTCTCCAAGCAGTACTCTGCTTGTTATGAACTTAATACCTAGAGAGGCAAGCATAGAAGCGCTCTCGAAGTAGAGTAATAGTAGTAGATGCAGGCAGGTGTCATTATACTTGTTTATGGATGTGATGCCTATATACATGGTCATTGCCGTGAATAAATATTACATAACTATGTGTTTTTCTATCAATTGCCCAACAGTAATTTGTTTACCCACCATATGCCTTCTTTGAGAGAGAAGCCTCTAGCGAACACTATGGCCCCAAGGTCTATTCACATATATATTTACAAACACTCTTATTTGCTTGCTGCTATTATTTACTTTTTATTTATTTTGCAAATTATATTTATTCAACTATCATCTACACTACTCATTTGCTTGCAAGTAACGAGTTCAAGGGGATTGACAACCCTGTTGCCCGCGTTGGGTGCAAGTGTTTGCTTTTTTGTGTGTAGGCGCTAAAGACGGGATTTGTGTGATCCTCCTATTGGTTCGATAACCTCGGTTCTCAGCGAGGAAAATGCTTATCTATATTGTGTTGCATCATCCCTTCCTCTTCGGGGAAAAACCCAACGCAGATCACAAGTATCAGGCCCCCGGGTTCATTCACTTATTATATTTACTAAAACCTTAAAAATATCGTTGGGCAGCTATGGCAGGAATGGAAGAGGAGGAAATATTAGGCGGAGCATGCGGCAAGGATGTAGGCACAACAGGCGGAGTAGGAGGCAAGGATGGCCGCCAAGCACGCAACATGGATGGTGTCCGGCGTGTGATCTGTCATGCTCGGGCTTTGATTTCATTTTGGAATGTCCGGATTGTTGATCTTTGATTTCTTTTGCTTTATCACAAACTATTGAATCGTGATGAATTTGTGTCATACGATCGACATGCATGGATTGCATGGACTTGAGGATGTAGATTTGAGGTGTGTGGCTGCGCGGCATATCAAATGAGGGGCTGATGACCCACAAGTATAGGGGATCAATCGTACTCCTTTTGATAAGTAAGAGTCGAACCCAACGAGGAGCAGAAGGAAATGACAAGTGGTTTTAAGCAAGGTATTCTCTGCAAGTGCTATACGTAACAAAGATATATAGCTTTGTAGCATGATAATTCGTAACAAGTAACAATTAACAATAGTAGCAAAGGTGCAGCAAGGCGGCACAATCCTTTTTATAGCAAAGGACAAGCCTGAAAGTTCTCTTATATAAAGCAAGGTGCTCTCGAGGACACATGGGAATTGTCGTCTAGTCACATTCATCATGTTCAGTTCATTCGCGCTCTTTACTTTGATAATTTGATATGTCGGTGGAATGGTGCTTGGGTGCTGTTCTTACTTGAACAAGCAACCCACTTATGATTACCCCCTCTCGCAAGCATCTGCAACTACGAAAGAAGAACTAAAATAAATCTAACCATAGCATGAAACATGTGGATCCAAATCAGCCCCTTATGGAATAACGCATAAACTAGGGTTTAAGCTTCTGTCACTCTAGAAACCCATCATCTACTTATTATTCCACAATGCCTTCCCTTATGCCCGAATATGGTCAAGTGTCATGTAGTCAACGTTCACATGACACCACTAGAGGAAGCAACAATACGCATATCATCAAAATATCGAACGAATACCAACTTCACATGATTACTTATAACAAGACTTCTCCCATGCCCTCGAGAACAAACGTAACTACTCACAAATCATCACCATGTTCAAGATCAGAGGTATAATGAATATGATTAAGGATCTGAACATATTATCTTCCACCAAGTAAACTAACTAGCATCAACTACAAGATGTAATCAACACTACTAGCAACCCCCAGGTACCAATCTGAGGTTTTGAGACAAAGATTGAATACAAGAGATGAACTAGGGTTTGAGATGAGATGGTGCTGGTGAAGATCTTGATGAATATTGGTCCTCCCATAAAGGAGGAAGCATTGGTGATGATGATGGCTTTGAATTCCCCCTCCCGAAGGGAAGTCTTCCCGGCAGAATTGCTCTGCCGGAGAGCAACAGCGCTCCTGTCCAGGTTTCCACCTCGAGACGGCGGCGCTTCGTCCCGAAAGTATCCTCTTGATTTTTTCTAGGTCAAAACCCTTCATATAGCAGAAGATGGGCACTGGAGGCCGCCTTGTCGGCAACTGGTGGCCCCCTCCAGTAGTTATTTGCTCCAATATTCATTATATATTCCATAAAAATTCTCCGTGAAGTTTCAGGTAATTTGGAGTCCACAAAAATTTCAACCTTTTCCATAGCCTTTCAGGTCTAGAATTCCAGTTTCCGGTGATTTCCCTCTTTGTATAATCCTTGTAAATTAAGAGAGAAAATATATAAGGATTGCATAAAAAGGTGAAATAATTCTTGAAAACATTATAAATATTAATATGAAATCATGATGCAAAATGGATGTATCAACTCCCCAAGCTTAGACCTCGCTTGTCCTCAAGTGAAAGCCGAACTCAATAATAATGACCACATGATTAGAGAGAGAGGTGTCGATAAAACAAAATACGGCCATAACAACATCATGATAATTATCATAACAACAATATAATATCATAAAACTTCTCATGAACAAGTTATAAGTTATTCACACGCTAAAGTATAAACCACAAACCTTATTGAAAACTAACAAGCTATGTTCCTAGTCATTGAGGCAATTGCAATTCCTTATATTTCAGAAAGAGTCTATGTTAGAGCTTTGTTTAGAAAGTTCACATACTCAACTATCATTTAGTCTTCTATGATTGCTGACACTCACGTCATATTTGTGAAACAAAAGCATCAATCAGACACATAGGAAGATAAGGGTTTATAATTTTTAACCACCCAACTGCTTACCTCGACAATAATGACTCATGATCACCTATATCCAGCTTGATATATATGCATGGATCTTTCCCCGCCACATGATGGTTGCCAAGTAGAGAGTAAATAAGGATGGGATAGGGATGAACATTAATGACTATTGCAAAAAAGTAAATACAAGAAAGTAAAAGATAGGCCCTTCGCAGAGGGAAGCAGATGTTGTCATGTGCTTTTTATTTGGATGTGCAAGTTCTTAATGTAAATGAACGTCACTTTATATTGCCCCTTATGATAGCAACCTTTATTATGCAGTCTATCGCTTTTATTTCTTTGCCATCACAAGATCGTACAAAGCTTATTTTCCCTTACATTAAATGATCATACATATTTAGGAGCATTTTTTATTGCTTTTTCACCGATGACAACTTACTGGAAGGATCTTGTTCAATCCATAGGTAGGTATGGTGGACTCTCGTGGCATGAAATTGGGTTTAAGGGTTTATGGATGCACAAGTAGTATCTCTACTTGGTGCAAAGTTTTGGCTAGCAAATGTTATGAGCAAGCACCACATGTTGGAGGATCCATTACAATATAACTTCTATGTGAATATAAGCAAACATAAATAATTACGTTGTCTTCCTTGTCCAATGTCAACAAGTTGATCATGCATAGAATATTTAATGGGTGCTCACAATCATTAAAGATGTCCAAGATAGTATATTTATATGTGAGACCTCTCTTCCGTTATTACTTTTTCATGCAATTGCACCAATGACTAATACTATGTTTGTCAACTCCCAGCAAGTTTTATCAATCATACTCCTTTTATGTGAAGTCACCACTCCTCATGGGATTAGCATATGCTCTTTTTATTTATTCTTTTCATTGCTAAGATTGATGCAAGAAGGTAAAGCAAACAAACTCAAACTACACTTTATTATATAACTCTCAAACTCGATTACATCGATAGATAGATCACTAAGCAAACACTCAAAACTAAATCATACTAAAACTTTATTTTTCTAAATCAAAGGATAGCTAAGGATCGAACTGAAATAGGTAATGATGGTAAAAGTGATGGTGATACGATACCGGGGCACCTCCCCCAAGCTTGGAACAAGCTAAGGGTGGTGCCCATACCCATGTACTCAAGTGTTCTTCTTGGGTGATGACGGTGGTGAAGTAGTGGGCTTGTTCTTCAAAAGCAAATATTCTAGATTATTGATTATCCTTCGAAGGGCCCGGTTCTGCTCTTCTGGCAAAATAACTTCATGGGTAAGTGTTGTCTTCTTAGCACAGATCGATTCCATAGCATTCAATGCATCAATTTCAGGTAAGGAAATATCATCATGAAGAGGTAATAGCATATCTCCCTTGTTTGAATCCTCAAAGAGGTGGTTAGCATAATCTTATTCGAGTTCTTCAACTTCTTCCTTATCTTTTATCATATCATCTTCTGGAGCCTCTGGTTCATCCTCCTCTCCGGAAGACAACTCATAATAGACTTTGTTGTAAGGGTGTTTGCCCGGTGAAGGTCGGACTATGTGATGCTTCAACGAATTAGGGTTCCTGACAAAAAAAATAGCCCGAAACAAGAACAGAGGAGAAACTTGCGATGCGGTGGTCAAAACACATGAGAGTATATATAATGACTTTTTCTATGGTAGAATATGCGTCCTGGAAGAAAATGGAGTCGAGAGGGCACACGAGGGGACCACAAGCCAACCATGCGCGCCCAGGGGGGTAGGGCGCGCCCTGTTGCCTTGTGACCTCCTCGTGGGTCCCCTCGACTGGTTCTTATTTTTGTATTTTTTTTCTAATATTCCAAAATGGACAGAAATATTTTTTATGGAATTTTTAGAGTCGGTTTACTTACCGTATCACATACCTACTCCTTTTCAGGATTCTAGAGTGTTTCGACAAGTCTCTCCTATGTGTTCCTCCGGTGTCACCACTTGGATAATATTAGTTTCAACATTAATGGGTGTACCTGAGATATAATGCTTAATTATTTGTCCATTTACCACTCTTGGATTAGTGCCTTCGGCAATGTTGATCTTAATAGATCTGGAGTGATAAACTTCTTCGACGATATATGGTCCTTCCCACTTAGAGAGAAGCTTTCCTGCAAAGAATCTGAAACGAGAATTGTAGAGAATAACTTGATCTCCTACTTTAAATTCCTGCTTTTGGATTCTTTTTTCATGTCATGTTTTAACTTTTTCTTTAAAAAATTTGGCATTTTCATAAGCTTGGGTCCTCCATTCATCTAGAGAGCTAATATCATATAACCTCTTTTCACCGGCAAGTTTGAAATCATAATTAATTTCTTTAATTACCCAATAAGCTTTATGTTCTAACTCAAGAGGTAAATGACAAGCTTTTCCATAGACCATTTTATAAGGGGACATTCACATGGGATTTTAGTAAGGTGTTCTATAAGCCCATAAGGCATCATCAAGTTTCTTAGACCAATTCTTTCTAGATCTATTAACAGTCTTTTGCAAAATTAACTTTATTTCTCGGTTGCATAATTCAACTTGGCCACTAGACTGTGGATGATAAGGTGATGCAATTCTATGGTTAACATCATATTTAGCTAGAAGTTTACGGAAAGCACCATGAATATAATGAGAACCACCATCGGTCATTAAATATCTAGGGACTCCAAACCTCGAGAAAATAACATCTTTAAGCATTTTAATAGAAGTGTTATGATTAGCACTACTAGTAGGAACAACTTCTACCCACTTAGTAACGTAATCAACAGCAACTAGAATATGTGTGTACCCATTAGAGGAAGGAAAAGGTCCCATATAATCAAATCCCCAAGCATCAATTGGTTCTATAGCAAGTGAATAATTCATAGGCATTTCCTGACGTCTACCAATGTTACCAATTCTTTGACATTCATCACAAGAAAGGACATACTTACGGGAATCTTTAAAAAGAGTAGGCCAATAAAAACTATATTGTAATACTTTGTGTGCAGTTCTATCACCAGCATAATTTCTTTGAGCACTGTCTAGAGTCTTACGAGCATAATGAATAACATTCAATTTCTTGTCTACTCTTTGCCCTAGAACAGCAGCAACAACATAATTACTAGCATCACATATAATTTCAAATGGTAAGTTCCAATCACGTGGTTGAACAATAGGTGCAGAAATTAAGGATTTATTAAGTATTTCAAAGGCTTCTACACAATCATCATAAAAAACAAATGGAACCACTTTTTGAAGAAGATTAGTTAGTGGCCTAGAAATCTTTGAGAAATCTTTAATGAAACGTCTATAGAAACCAACATGACCAACGAAACTTCTTATACCTTTAACATCTTTAGGACATGGCATTTTCTCAATTGCATCAACTTTAGCTTTATCTACCTCAATACCTCGTTTGGAAATTTTATGCCCAAGTACTATACCTTAATTCACCATAAAGTGGCACTCCTACCAATTCTAGACAAGATTAGTCTCTTCACATCTCGGCAAAACTCGATCAAGGTTGCTTAAGCAATCATGAAAACAAGTCCCGTAAACGGAAAAATCGTCCATGAATACCTCAACAATCTTTTCACAAAAATTAGAGAATATAGCAGTCATACATCTTTGAAAGGTAGCAGGTGCATTACATAAACCAAAAGGCATACGTCTATAAAAATAAATTCTAAAAGGACAAGTAAAAGTAGTTTTCTCTTGATCTTATTTTGACAAGGTATATGAGAGAAACCAAAATATCCATCAAGAAAGCAAAAGTTTGTATGCTTAGACAATCTTTCTAACATTTGATCAATAAAAGACAAGGGGTAATGATCTTTTCTAGTAGCTTTGTTTAATTTTCTGAAATCAATTACCATCCTATAACCAGTTACAACTCTTTGTGGGATAAGTTCATTTTTATCATTAGGAACAATGGTTATACCGCCTTTCTTAGGAACACAATGAACATGACTTCCTGATACTTGTGATCTGCGTTGGGTTTTTCGCGAAGAGGAGTGATGTCTACTATGCAACTTTATTCTTGTAGACACGTGTTGGGCCTCCAAGCGCAGAGTTTTGTAGGACAGTAGCAATTTTCCCTCAAGTGGATGACCTAAGGTTTATCAATCCATGGGAGGTGTAGGATGAAGATGGTCTCTCTCAAACAACCCTGCAATCAAATACAAGAAATCTCTTGTGTCCCCAACACACCCAATACAATGGCAAATTGTATAGGTGCACTAGTTCGGCGAAGAGATGGTGATACAAGTGCAATATGGATGACAAATATAGGTTTTTGTAATATGAAAATATAAAAACAGCAAGGTAGCAAGTAACAAAAGTGAGCACAAACGGTATTGCAATGCTTGAAAACAAGGCCTAGGGTCCGTACTTTCGCTAGTGCAATCTCTCAACAATGCTAATATAATTGGATCACATAACCATCCCTCAACGTGCAACGAAGAATCACTCCAAAGTTCTTATCTAGCGTAGAACATAAGAAGAAATTATTTGTAGGGTACGAAACCACCTTAAAGTTATCCTTTCCGATCGATCTATCCAAGAGTTCGTACTAAAATAACACCAAGTTATCCTTTCTGATCGATCTATCTAAGAGTTTGTACTAAAATAACACCATATGATACGCGTCAACCAACTCTAATGTCACCTAGATACTCCAATGTCACCACAAGTATCCATGAGTTAATTATACGATACGCATCAAACAATTTCAGATTCATAATACTCAATCCAACACAAAGAACCTCAAAGAGTGCCCCAAGATTTCTATCGGAGAACATGGTATGAAAACGTGCAATCAACCCCTATGCATAGATCCCCTAGGTCACCGGAATCCGCAAGTTGATGCCTCAACATATATCAAGTGAATCAATAGAATACCCCAATGTCACTACGGTTATCCCATGCAAGACGTACATCAAGTGTTCTCAACCAAAATATTCAATCCAACATAACGACATCTCAAACGAAAAGATTCAATTCATCACAACATGATAGTAAGGGAATAACATCATATGATCTGACTGTATTAACAAAGCCCATGATACATCAAGATTGTGACATCTCAAGAACACGAGAGAGAGATAGAGATTGAACACATAGCTACTAGTACATACCCTCAGCCCCGAGGGTGGACTACTCCCTCCTCGTCATGGCCTTCGCCGGGATGATGAAGATGGCCAGCGGAGATGATCTACCCTCTCCGGCAGGGTACTGGAATGCCTCTAGATTGGTTTTTCATCGATACGGAGAGTTGCGGCGGCGGAACTTCTAATCTAGGGTTATTTCTAGAGGTTTCTGAATATATAGGATTTTGGGCGTCGGTTTCACACGAAGATGCGCCATGAGTGGACCACAAGACACCAGGGCGCGCCGGAGGGGGCTGGCGTGCCCTGGTGGATTGTGCCCACCTCGTGGCTCTTCTGGCCCTCCCACGAAGATTCTAGTGCCTCTTTTATTCCAAAAAAATCGTCAAAAATTTTTGTTGCATTTGGAGAACTTTTATTTCTGCACAAAAAACAACACCACGGTAGTTCTGCTGAAAACAACGTCAGTCCGGGTTAGTTCTAAATAAATCATGTAAAGTGCATCAAAACCATATACAAGTATTGTAAACATAGGTAAATATGGCATGAATACTTCATAAATTATCGATACGTTTGAGACGTATCAAGGAGCGGGTGATGCAGCACAATATAGATAAGTATTTCCCTCGGTGAGAACCAAGGTTATCGAACCAATAGGAGTAGCACGCAACCCCCGTCTTCAGTGACTGCACACAAAGAAGCAAACACTTGCCCCCAACGCGGGCAAGAGGGTTTTCAATCCCCTTGGACTCGTTATTTGCAAGCAAACGAAGTGTGTAGATGATAGTTGATAATTGTAAATTGAAAAATAAATAAAACATAAATAATGGCAGCAAGGTAATCAAAGCTTTTGTAAATATATAAGTGAATAGACCCGGGGGGCATAGTTTTCCCTAGTGGCATCTCTCATGTAGTAGGCATACGGTGGGTAAACAAATTACTGTTGGGCAATTGATAGAAAAGCGCATAGTTATGCAATATCTATTCACGGCAATGATGATGTGTATATAGGCATCACGTCCATAAGCAAATAGGTCAACTCCTGCCTGCACCTATTACTATTACTCCACGTCGAGAGCTCTTCTATGCTTGCCTCTCTAAGTATTGAGTTCATGACAAACAGAGTAATGCTTGGACAATGATGACATGATGTAAACAAAGAAAACTCAATCAATACAAATTAACCCCATCGTTTTATCCTTAGGGGCAACAATACAAAGTCGTGTCTTGTCCCTTTCTGTCACTGGGATATAGAGCACCGCAAGATCGAACCCACTACAATGCACCCCTCTCACTGAAGAAATATCAATCTAGCTGGCCAAACTATTTAAATAGATTACAGAGATTTATGAAGCTATAATAATCATGCAAATAAGAATCATAATAGAATTCAGAGAAGACTTAAATCTTTTTCATGAATAATCTGAACATAAACCCACAATTCATTGGATCCCAACAAATGCATCGCACAAAGTGATTACATCGAATAGATCACCGTGAAGATGCGGTGAACTTTGTATTGAAGATCAAGAGAGAGAGAGAGCCATCTAGGTACTAACTACGAACCCTTAGGTCTGTAGGGAAGTACTCACACATCAGCATGGGAGCAGCAAGGTTCATGTAGAGGCCCTCCATGATCGATCCCCCCTCCGGCAGGACACCGGAACAGGTCTCCAGATGGGCACACGGCGGAACAGAGACTTGCGGCGGTGGAAAAGTGTTTCAGGAGGCTCTCTAGGGTTTTTGGAAAATATTAGAATTTATAGGCCAGAGAGGGGCGTCGGGAGGCGCTAGGGGGAGCTAACACACAATAGGGCGCGACCACCCCCCTGGGCGTGCCCTGATGTGTGTTTTCTCCCTCGCGCAGCCTCTGGTCTCCTCCATAAGATTCCAGGTCTTCTTTTGGTCTAGAAAATATCATAAAAATGTTTCATGGCAATTGGACTTCGTTTGGTACGGCAAACCTGAAAAGTCAAAAACATGCAGAAAACATCAACTGTCAGTGGGCACTAGGTTAATAGGTTAGTGCTCAAAAAATAATATGAATTGGTAAATAAATACCCAAAAAGCATCCTAGAATGATAATATTATAGCATGGAACAATTAAAAATTATAGATACGTTGGGGACGTGTCAGCACCCCCAAGCTTAATTCCTCCTCGTCCTCAAGTAGGTAAATGATAAAAACAGATTTTTTTATGTGACATGCTACCCAACATGTAATCTATTGCAGGTATGATCATTGAGAAACGATGAATTAACAAACATCAACATTGTAATATTTATAAACATAAGTAACATAATCATCAAGTTTCAGAATATACGATCCTTGAAGAATGTTCACCCCCTATTCATTTTTTCATATTAGCATGGCATGGCTCCGTATTCACCACATACATACAAATGTCAAGCACCACAGTATCAAGTTAGGCAATTGGATCGTACTTTTTAAGGCGCTTCAGCTTTTTATTACTCATGCAATATATGAGCATGAACCATGGATATAGCATAAAGGTGGAATAGAATATGGTGGTAGGTTTCAAAGGGGTGAAAGTGGAGAAGAAAGCCTCGCATCAACTAGGCGTATCAACGGGCTATGGAGATGCCCATCAATAGATATCAATGCGAGGAGTAGGGATTTCCATGCAACCGATGCACTAGAGCTATGAGTGTATGAAAGCTAAACTGAAGCTAAGTGGGTGTGCATCCAACTTGCTTGCTCATGAACACCTCGGGCATTTGAGGAAGCCCGTCATCGGAATATACAAGCCAAGTTCTATAATGAAAAATTCCCACTAGCATATGAAAGTGATAAAATAAGAGACTCTCTATATGAAGAACATAGTGCCACTTTGAGGCACAAGTGTGGAAAAAAGAAGTGGTAGCACTGTCCCTTCTCTCTTTTCTCTCATTTATTTATTCTTTTTCATTTTTCTTTCTTTCTTTTTTTTCTTTTTTTTCATCCAGAGTCTCATCCTAACTTGTGGGGGAATCATTGTCTCCATCATCCTTTCCTCATTGAGACAATGCCCTAATAATGATGATCATCACACTTTTATTTACTTACAACTCAATATGAAAAACTATAGTATGACTCTATATGAATGCCTCTGGCAGTGTACCAGGATGTGCAATGATCAAGCGTAACATGTATAAAAAATAATGAACGGTGGCTTTGCCACAAATACTATGTCAGCTTAATTATATGATCATGCAAAGCAATATGACAATGAAAGTACAAGTCGTATGATGTAACGGTGGAAGTTGCATGGCAATATATCTCAGAATGGCTATGGAAATGCCATAATAGGTAGGTATGGTGGCTGTTTTGAGGAATATATAACGAGCCTTATGTGCAACAGAGCGTATCATGTCACGGGGTTTGGATGCACCGGCGAAGGTTGCACCGACCTCGAGGTGAGAATGGGCAATGCACGGTACCGAAGAGGCTAGCAAATATGAGGTGGTGAGAGTGCGTACACCCATGGATTCACATTAGTCGTAAAGAACCCACATACTTATTTCAAGGTTTTATTAGCTCTCTTGAATCAAAGTACTACTCGCATGCCCCTAGGGAGGAGGTTGGGAGGAGTTAACCATCGCGCGCCTCCGACTTAAGCAACACTAGGATTTCAACGAGGAATAAGAATGCTCACACATCATCACCATGCCATAAAAATATTTAGATGAATAGCAATTTAACACCCTCCAATTCATGATATTCTTACTAACCAATGATCATGCACTCATGCCCTTTCACATTACCACATCAATATCATTGACCCACAATTTCTCTTTTATGTGCTACATGTGATTTTGATTATGCACTCATTGAATACCTATTATTTTTGGACTAGTCTTATAACCCATCCAAATTACCGTCACTATTTATTAACTCTCAAACAAATATAAGTGAAGAATGAGAGTGCAATTATTTCTTTAAAATCTATACGCCACCGTGCTCTAAAAGATATAAGTGAAGTACTAGAGCAACTGCTTAGCTCAAAAGATATAAGTGCAGCACAAAGATTATTCTAATAAATCATGGTGATCTTGCTTCTCTCTCAAGATGGTGTGTCCAGAAAACAATGATTGTGGAAAACTAAATCAAAAACAAACTAAAGCAAACGATGCTCCAAGCAAAACTCATATCATGTGATGAATAAAAATATAGCTCCAAGTGACATACCAATGAATTGAGATGAAAGAGGGGATGCCTTCCGGGGCATCCCCAAGCTTAGACGCTTGAGTCTTCCTAGAATATTACCATGGGGTGCCTTGGGCATCCCCAGGCTTATGCTCTTGCTACTCCTTATTCCTACATCCATCCTTATAACACCCAAAACTTGAAAACTTCAGCACACAAAACTCAACAGAAACCTTTGTGAGATCTGTTAGTATAGCAAACATACCAAATACTTAGGTACTGTTATAAATTGATTCTTATTTTATTATTCCATAAGGTACTTTATTCTAACTTCTCATGTCTTATACCCTCCCCCCCCCCCCCCCCCCCGATACAATCCATAGCATCATCAAAACAAGCAAACTATGCAAGCAAAAAAAGAATCTGTCTAAAACAGAATAGTCTGTTATGATATATCGAAAACCTATACTTATGTAACTAAAAAAATTCTGAAAAATTAGGAAAACCTGAGTAATTTGTATATAAATACTGTGTAAAAATTTCAGATCAAAAAGATGTTCCAGTAAAATCAGAGAAATTCTGCACTGAACGCTAAAGTTTCTGTTTTTGCACCGTATAAATTCTACTCATCATGTAAGTCATCCCAAAGGCTTTACTTGGCTCAAACACTAATTTAAACAAAAAAACACAATCATTACAGAGGAAATAATCATGTTATCACACACAAACATAAAGTAAAAAAAAAGATAACTATCGGGTAGCCTCCCAACTAGCGCTATTGTTTTATGCCCCTAGCTAGGCGTATTGCATAGTTTCAAGTGTTGGACCCCTTCATGTCCTTCAAGACTAGCTCTTCGAAAATCTTACTTAACAAATCATCTTTCTCAAATCTAGTTAAAGGGATCAAGTGTTCAAAAGGATTCATAATATCATTACTAACAACACCATCATCATAGGGATCTTCATATAAGACATGAATTTCATCATTGATAGGTTCCCTAATAGTATTTTCATGCCAATCTTCACTAAACCCTTTATTAATTCCTTTAGCAATCCATTCAAATTCATCATAAGTGTGGAGGAACAAGGCTTGCGTTAATTCTTTGGGAGGGATATTCCTCCTCATATTCTCACTAAAACTTTGGCAACTATTAGATTCCAACATACGCAAAGCATCTTTGTTGTGTAAGATCACTTCTATAGGTGGAGTTTCAGATTTTATTCTATAGAAAGAAAATATGTCTCTTGCTTACCGCACTATATAATCAAATTCATGCATAAGGATAATGGTAGCAATTTTCTTAATCTTAGGATTACATATACTCGGGAGTCCCAAAAATATATTTTGAAGCATAGGATGGAGATGCACAAACTTTCTTTCTAGCTTCAATATTAGTATGGTAATAGCATCCACATAACAATTTGTCTCATCAAGTATGATTCCTTTAGTAAAAGGAATAGCTCCCGAGCACTCAAAGAATTCTTGAATAACATGTTTTCCAATAATATTCCCACTACCCACATCATAGATTTTAGATTTTAGAACCATGTGAATATTACTATTAGGAACTTGATTTTTAGGAGGATCATGAGTAGCATCAATAGATTTTGGTCTTTCCTCTTCTGAGTCACTAGCACTATTTTTGCTAGCACTTTTAACAATAACTCTCTCAAATCCAGACATGATAGCAACTTTCAAGCAAGCGAAACAAGTAAACTAGCAAAGATAAATATTTTTGTATTTTTTGATTTTTATGAATCAAACAAAATATAACAGCAAATAAAAAGTAGAACAAGTGAATGATAATTTGTGCGAAGGTACTTGATAGTAGGTTGGTGATACTCCTCGGCAACGGCGCCAGAAATCCTTCCTGATACTTGTGATCTGCGTTGGATTTTCCGCGAAGACGAGCGGGTGATGCAACACAGTATAGATAAGTATTTCCCTCAGTGAGAATCAAGGTTTTCGAACCAATAGGAGTAGCACACAACCCCCTTCTTCAGCGACTGCACACAAAGAAGCAAACACTTGCACCAACACGGGCAAGAGGGTTGTCAATCCCCTTGGACTTGTTATTTGCAAGCAAATGAAGTGTGTAGATGATAGTTCATAATTGTAAATTAAAAAATAAATAAAAGATAAATAATGGCAGCAAGGTAATGAAAGCTTTTGTAAATATATTAGTGAATTGACCTGGGGCCCATAGTTTTCCCTAGTGGCATCTCTCATGTAGTAGGCATACAGTGGGTAAACAAATTACTGTTGGGCAACTGATAGAAAAGCGCATAGTTATGCATTATTTATTCAAAGAAATGATCATGTGTATATAGGCATCACATCCATAAGCAAATAGGTCGACTCCTGCCTACACCTATTACTATTACTCCACGTCAAGAGCGCTTCTATGCTTGCCTCTCTAAGTATTAAGTTCGTGACAAACAGAGTATTGCTTGGAGAACGATAACATGATGTAGACAAAGAAAACTCAATCAATATGAATTAACCCCATCGTTTTATCCTTAGTGGCAACAATACAAAGATGTGTCTTGTCCCTTTTTGTCCAGGGGCGGGCCCACTTCAATTCATGGGTATTCAGTTGAATACCCATTATTTTTGCCAAGAAACTAGGTATACATAGTGTATATATAGGTATGTATAAGGAAAAACAAAAATGACAGAGTGAAACATGCTTGCCTAGCATTCAGCCCCAAAACAGAGGCTAGCCCACCTCCCTATTCTCCCTCACAATCACGAGATGGCCCATAGGCCCATATCGCTTCACGCTGCAGCGTACGCATGCATCGATCGTTTTGTTCGTCAAGAGAAAAACGTATCGATCTACAGGAGATGAACCGGCACCTTCCTTCCAATATCCTTCCCCAAGATCGCAAGCCACCAGGCCGAGGCGGCAGCTGGCCAGGTATGTTTGCCATCGACCATCGCCGGATCGCACGGCGGCACTGGCGGGCGGTGGCGCGACGCATCCATCCAGATTCTAGCGACATCCATTCCTCCGTCCCCCTGGTCCTTATCTCGTCAGTTTGCAACATGCCAGCACACATCGGTCTTCAGTTTCAAGGACACATCCCACAAGTTTAACTACACAAGGCCTAATTGCTAATTAGATGTGTTCATATATCCCTCGTGCCGACTCTTAGTTGATATAATTTCATTTATCGGTGCATCCTGCAGGCTTCGTCTACTTGTCTTCTTCTGGTACTGTTCCGCAGGTTGCCCATTACGCGAGCCACATCGAAGTAAGTAAGTTTGACTAGTCATCTTCCTATTTAATAATTGTGAAATTAGATTTTTGTTTGCGGTTAGTTATGAATTGTTTGGACATGAAAACTTGCAATTTGCCATGTGAATTTGTAATGTTAGAATACATATAAATTGTGAATTTGTTCCAGTGAGCATTATTTATAGAAAATTAGTACTATCAAACTTGAGCAATTTTTATTTTTCATGTCTAAAATATGAAGAGGGAGAATACTCGTAGCTCAATGTTGAGAGATTAGAGTTTCTATATTTTGAACAATTTTAATTCTTGTGACTCCTATATATTATGCTATTTTTGTATGTATTATCCAATTTGTACAAAGTGATGTTTCGATTATACATGCCAAAACAAAGAGCTAGGCTTTCGAAAAATTGCCTTTGAAAATTTTTGAATACACACTCTTCAAATCCTGGGCCCGCCCCTATTTCTGTCACTGGGATATAGAGCACCGCGAGATTGAACCCACTACAACGCACCCCTCTCACTGAAGAAATATCAATCTAGTTGGCCAAACTATTTCAATAGATCGGAGAGATTTACGAAGCTATAATAATCATGCAAATAAGAATCATAATTGAATTCATAGAAGACTCAAATCTTTTTCATGAATAATCTGAACATAAACCCACAATTCATCGGATCCCAACAAACGCACCGCACAAAGTGATTACATCGAATAGATCACCGCGAAGATGCGGTGAACTTTGTATTGAAGGTCAAGAGAGAGAGAGAGAGAGAGAGAGAGCCATCTAGGTACTAACTACGGAACCGTAGGTCTGTAGGGAACTACTCACACATCACCATGGGAGCAACAAAGTTGATGTAGAGGCCCTCCATGATAGATCCCCCCTCGGCAGGGCACCGGAGCAAGGCACCAGATGGGCACACGGCGAAAAATGTTTCGGGAGACTCTCTAGGGTGTTTGGGAAATATTAGAATTTGTAGGCCAGAGAGGGGTGTTGGGAGGTGCTAGCGGGAGCCATCACACAACAGGGCGCGGCCACCCCCTGGGCGCGCCCTGATGTGTGTTGCCTCCCTCGTGCAGCCTCCGGTCTCCTCCCGAAGGTTCCAGCTCTTGTTTTGGTCTAGAAAAATCATAAAAAGGTTTCGTGGCAATTAGACTTCATTTGGTATGGTAAACTCGAAAAGCCAAAAACATGCAGAAAACAGCAATTGGCACCGGGCACTGGGTTAATAGGTTAGTGCTAAAAAATAATATGAATTGCTAAATAAATACCCAAAAAACATCCTAGAATGATAATATTATAGCATGGAACAATAAAAAATTATAGATATGTTGGAGATGTATCACTTACCCATCTACTATCAGCAATAGGATAAACTATATCTGCCTCCAGAACCTTTAATATTGTTGTTCTTACCAGTTCTTTCATTTTAGGATTCAGTCGGCGTTGATGATCAACGATGGGTTTAGCATCCGGTTCCACATTAATCTTATGCTAACATAGAGTGGGACTACAGCCCTTAAGATCATCAAGAGTATATCCAATAGCAGTTGCGTGATTCCCTAGAGTTTTGAGTAATCTATTTTCTTCACGCTCCGAAAGGTTAGCACTAATAATAACAGGATATATTTTCTTTTTATCAAGATAAGCATATTTCAATGTATCAAGTAGTTTCTTTAATTCAAACACGGGATCTCCCTTAGGTGGGGGAGGATCCCCTAGAATGTCAACATGCAAATTATGTTTAAGGATATGTGCTTGTTTAAAGAATATCTCATCTATCTCATTGCTCTCATTTATATGCATATCATTTTCATGGTCTAACAAATATTGTTCTAACGGATTAGTAGGAGGCACAAAAATATAAGCAAGAACAATAATTTCATCTTTACTAGATAATTCTTTCTCATGTGGTTGTCTACCAAACTTAGAGAAATTAAACTCATGAGACACATCACCAAAACTGACTTTAAGCTTTTCTTTAACACAATGAATTTCAGGATTAACTGTATTCAAGAAAGGTCTACCAAATATAATGGGACAAGAATTATCTTGTGGTGAACCAAGTACTAAGAAAGCAGTAGGGTATTTGATTTTTCCACACAATACTTCCACATATCTAACAATCCCAAGTGGTGAAATAGTATCTCTATTTGCAAGTTTAATAGTGACATCAATGTCCTCAATCTCAAAGGGTGTTATATCATTCATAATTTCTTGATATAAAGTAAAAGGTATAGCACTCACACTAGCACCCATATCACACAAGCCATGATAGCAATGATCTCCAATTTTAACAGAAAACAATAGGCATGCCAACCACTGGTTTATTCTTATCTAACTCATCCTGTTTGTTTCTAATAGGTTTTGCGATCCTAGTAGCCTCACTACAGAAATAAATAGCATGCCCATCAATATTGTCAACCAAGAAATCCTTAACAACAACAATATTAGGTTCTACATATATTTGTTCAGTAGGTTTGGGTGTTCTAACATTAATTTTATTAACCACAGTTGTAGATTTAGCATGTTCCTTAATCCTAACAGGAAAAGGTGGTTTCTCAATGTAAGCAGTAGGCACAACTGGATCAACATTATAAATAATCGTTTCATCTTTAACTTTAATAGGTTCCTCTAACGATTCTTCAATAGGTGGATAAATTTATACCACTTCTCCTTAGGGAGATCAACATGAGTAGCAAATGATTCGGAGAAGGAAGCTACTATCTCAGAGTCAAGTCCATATTTAGTGCTAAACTTATGAAAGGCATTGGTTTCCATAAAAGTTTTAACACAATCAAACTCAAGCTTTATACCTGACTCTTTACCTTTGTCGAGTTCCCAATCTCTAGAGTTGCATTTAATTCTTTCCAGAAGATCCCATTTGAATTCAATAGTTTTCTTCATAAAGGAACCAGTAGAAGAAGAATCAAGACTCAATTGATCATCATAAGAATGTCGAGCATAAAAGTTTTGTGTAATTATTTTTCTTCAGAGCTCGTGATTGGGGCATGTGTGCATCATAGAAGTGAGCCTCCCCCAAGGTCGAGCGATACTTTCTCCTTCACGAGGCCAAAAATTATATATATAATTCCGATCACGATGAACTTGATGCATAGGATAAAACTTCTGGTGAAATTCCAGCTTCAATCATCTCTAGTCCCATGTTCCAACATCATCTAATAGCCTATACCAAATCAATGTATTTCCCACCAATGATAAAGGGAATACCTTCTTCTTAACTCCATCTTCGGATAAACCCGCAAGCTTAAATAATCCACAAATTTCATCTATATATATCAAGTGCAAATCAGGATGAGTTGTTCCATCTCCTGCATAAGGATTAGCTAGCAGTTTCTCTAACATACCCGAAGAAATCTCATAGTAAATATCTTCAGTAAGTTCAGTAAGTTGAGGAGTGGCCTTTTCCACTTCTGGTTGGGGTGAAGATACCCCAAACAGGCCCCTCAAACGATTATCTTCTATAGTAACAAGCAACGGTAAATTTTAGCACATACCAAAAATGTTTTCTTACCAAATTCCACTTACCAAAGGTGCTTCACTACCCGATGAAAGCACATTTGCTCCCTTGGTGGTTTTGGTAATTAATAACAACATATATGTTATCGAACTAATGTTTCCACTAAGTATATTTCAGGAAAAGTTCAATGATGGGTTAGCAAAAGGATTGTGGAGAGACCCCTAGATGCAAGGAATTGGATTGGCAAAGCTTCAAGCAAGAGGACTCTACATTTTACTTTGTGAGAAATCACCTTGAGTCCATAGGAAAGCCAATACTATTAAAAGGGGGTAAGGTACTGTTGGTGAACAATATGCTCCACGTGCACAAGTGATAGTCACCAAAAACACCCACAAGCTCTTCCACAAAAGTCTGTCCAAGCCTATCATGAAAATCGGTGCTACCAATATTTCCCACTCGGTCCCACCGATTCCCACCTCAGACAGACTCATGCCAAACCCTAGATCTTCGGTGCAACCGATTCTGCTTCGGTGCCACCGAGTTCAGTTTGCCAACTTTCTGTTACCTCGATTCTTAAAATCGGAATTTCCGAGATTTTGGATCGGCGTCACCGAGTTGTGGAAACTGACCATTGGTCATCTAATCGGTACTGCCGAAATCTTTGTATCGGTCTCACCGAGATTCAAAAGTTGCCACCTTTGGAGCAACTCGGTACCACCGAGTTTTATACTTCGGTGTCACCGAATTGGTCACTTTAGGTGTAACGGTTGGATTTTTGGGGATGCCTATATATACCCCTTCACCACCACCCACTCGCAAGAGAAGCACTCAGAACTATTCCATACTTGCCCCATCCAATTTTCGAAGAGAGAGCCTCCTACTCATGTGTTGAGATCAAGCCATTCCACTCCATCCATATGAATCTTGATCTCTAGACTCCCCAAGTTGCTTTCCACCAAATCAATCTCTTCCACCAAAGCCAAATCTGTGAGAGAATGATTGTGTGTTGAGGAGTCTATCATCTTGAAGCACAAGAGCAAGGAGTTCATCGACATTACCGAGCCTATTACCTTTTGGAGGGTGGTGCCTCCTAGATTGGTTAGGTGTCGCTTGGGAGCCTCCTACTTCGTGTTGTGGAGTTGAACCAAGAAGTTTGTACGGGCAAGGAGATCGCCTACTTCGTGAAGATCTACCCATAATGAGGCTAGTCCTTCGTGGACGGAAGCCGTTATGGAATAGTCAAGGTTGCTACTTCGTGGACCCTTATGGGTGGAGCCCTCCGTGGACTCTCGCGACCGTTACCCTCCGTGGGTTGAAGACTCCATAAACGTGGACGTACGATAGCACCACCTATCGGAACCATGGGAAAAATCTTCGTGTCTTCAAATTGCGTTTGATCTTCCTCCCTATCCTCTACTACATATGCTTGTCTTTACTTTCCGCTGCTATACTCTTAGACATGCATGTGTAGGGTGTACTTGAATTGCTATCATTGCTAAAATCTGCCAACACTTAAAATTGGGAAAAGGTAGAATTTTTCTTTGCTCAAGTAGTCTAATCCCCCCCTCTAGACATACTTTCGATCCTACAAGTGGTATCAGAGCTTTGGTCTCCATTGCATTGGTCTCACAACCTAGGAGAGTATGGCATCTAGCGAGGGAAATTATCACCGTAGAGGTCCGTACTTTGCTGGCACAAATTTTGCTAGTTGGAAGCACAAAATGAAAATGCATATTCTTGGTCATAACCCTGCCGTTTGGGCTGTTGTTCGTGTTGGATTGCAAGGTGAATTCTTTGGTGATGGAAAGGGACCGGATCGTGAAGCGACCGCGGAAGAATTGAAGATGTTGCAATACAACGCTCAAGCATGTGACATTCACTTCAACTGCCTATGCCCCGAAGAATTCAACAAAATCAGTCGTCTTGAGAATGCCAAGAAAATTTGGGATACTTTGGTTGATATGCATGAAGGTACCGAATCCGTGAGAGAATCCAAGCTGGACGTTCTTCAAAGTCAGCTTGACAAGTTCAAGATGAAGGATGGTGAAGGAGTCACAGAGATGTACTCTAGGCTAGCTCTCGTCACCAATGAGATTGCCGGCTTAGGAAGCGAAGAAATGACCAACAAATTCATCATCAAGAAGATACTTAGAGCTTTGGATGAGAGATACGACACCGTGTGCACATTGATCCAAATGATGCCCAACTACAAAGATCTCAAGCCTACGGAAGTCATTGGAAGGATTGTTGCTCATGAGATGACACTCAAAGACAAAGAAGAGTTTCACAACAAGTCTAGCGGTGCTTAAAAACACACAAGTGATGCTCCCGCAACTTCAAGCGACAACCTTGTCACCAATGAAGAGATAAGCCTCATGGTCAAGAAATTCAACAAGTTCTACAAGAATAGAGGCAAAGAACGAAGCTCCAACTCAAGATATGAAGAGAAGCGTTCGTCAAGTCGTGACCGAAACTGCTAGAATTGTGGGAAGCCCGGACACTACTCAAATGAGTGCACGGCTCCCTACAAACAAAGAGAAGAGTCACCTAGAAGACGAAGCTCAAGAGATGAATCACCTCTTAGAGAGAGAAGGAGTAGAGATGACTGTTATGAACGAAGACCCTCAAGGAGAAGTAGGGACTCGGAGAAGAAGGACAAGTACACCAAGAGCTACTCAAGAAGAAGACATCAAGCTCATGTTGGTGAATGGGTTTCCGGCTCCGAATCCGACAACCACTCCGAGATAAGCTATCACTCCAACTCCGACTATAGTCAAGATGAAGGTGTTGCCAGACTTGCACTAGTGACTACCAACTCCTATGATCTATTTGATTCACCAAATGAAGGGAGTGGAAGTTGCTTCATGGCTAAAGGCCCCAAGGTATCACACCCCGAGTATCTTGATTTCAATAGTGATGAAGATGATTTACTTGGAGATGATGACTTGCTCTTTGATAAAGCTAGTGATGTTAGACAAAATGAACTTGATAATTTTCATGTTAGTCAAGATAAGTCGATTGATGATGATAAGATGGAAATAGAACGACTAACTAAAGAATTAAACACTCTTAAGTTAGCCCATGAATCTACTCTAAAAGATTATAGAGAGCTTGTAAGGACTCATGAGAAGCTACGCTTCGAGAAGCTCACCTTGGAGCAAGAACATGAGTTTCTTAAAGCTATCAATGACGATCTCTGAAAGAAGACTTCATCTTATCTAGCCAAACGACTAATCTTGTCTACTTTCATTCCACAAGTTAAGACTAAGAAAACTAGTAACAAAGGCAAGAAAGGTTCTTCAACTAAGAGCAATAAAAATAATAAACCCAATGATATTTCTTCTAGTAGTTCTATTGATCCCACTAACACTTCTCTTAGCCAAGTTACACTTGAGCAAGAAAATGAACTTTTGAAAGGGATTATAGAGAAAGGTGTCACTTGAGCAAGAAAATGAACTTTTGAAAGGGATTATAGAGAAAGGTGTCAACAAGAGTCTTGCTAGGTGTAAGCAATTTGAGGAGATTGTACGCAAGCACGGAGGATACCGGAAGAACCATGGCATTGGTTACTTCAATGTAAATGGAGTTGAATGGGAAGAAGGTCAATACCCCAAGCCCAAGTTCGTTCCTCAAAGGGAGAAGTATGAACATACTCTTCCCAAGTTAACGAAAGCTCAAGATGACCTTCCACCACAAGACCACAAGCTCAAGGGCAAGGACAAGCTTCAAGAGGACATTGACTCATATGAAGATGAATCCCAAGCTTTGGTGAAGTGGGTTCCCAAGGCTACTTCAAGCTCAACTTCTACAAGTGCCACTTCAAAACAAGGATCCCCATCAAGTTGATGTGGGTCCCCAAGAAGAAGAACTAGAGAAGTTCTTGAGGGGTGACTCCGCTAATGAAATTCACTCACATTCATTATTGGCAAGGACTAGTTGCAATCAACGTCAACTTTATGCAATAGTTCAAGGAGTCACACATTCCCTCAAACGTAAGCAAGGGACAAGGTAATCAACAAATCCATGGACATCATCATGTATGCTTTGCACTCCATGTCCATAGATATCCTTGTATTTGTCTCTTGTATTGGGACTAACCCGTGTAGGTGAGAAGAGTAAGAAACAACAAGGATGCTCCCAACTCATGGTGATCTTCATCAACTTTGAGCATTCATCACTACTTCACCTACATGAAGTCTTCATCGACAAAACCCAAGGTTAGTTTATCCCTCTCAAGGGGGGATGTCACATCAAGGGGGAGCTTTACTCTAAGACTTGAGTTAAAGCATCTCATAGCATGTGACAACATTAAATGCTTTATGTAAAAGTGGTAACCCCACTTGTGCTTAAACGATGAGTATGACCTATGATCAAGTATTCTTACTTGGCTCCTAAGTCAATATACTCATATATAGATGACTCCATCATCGCCAAAATGCTTGATAGATGCTAGTATGTATGTGCATGTTTGCCATGATTTCATTTGACATCTTGTTGTGTGAGCATGTTGGTCTGCATTTCTTTATCCATTCGAGGACATCCAATTGTTGCTATTTGGATTTTGATTTTTCTTTTGCCAATTGGATGGACAAGAATGCCTATGACCCCTCTCTAGCTATCTATGCTTTCTCGTCTCATATTCCATTCTTGCTACATCACAAAATTTGAACAAGGACTTTTCGATCTCTCTGTGTGAGGAGCACTCGGAGTTCCGTATCGACAAGGACTGACCATTAAAACCTCCCAAGTGTATCTCGGTGGAACCAACACAAAAATATCTGTCTCACTGATGCCTAGGGTTGATCGGGTTTTCAATCTCGGTAACGCCGATTCCTTATTCTCGGTTACACCGAGTTTCCCTGTCAACTGGCAGTTGAGAAACTCGGTGGCACCGATAATTTCGAACTGGTGTCACCGACAACAAAGGGTATATTACCTGGCGGACCCGACTTTTGAAATTCAATCGCAAAAGTCTGTTTCCTCCAACCCTAAGCTGCCACTCCGGACCCCTTGGTCGTCGCCCTTGCCTCCCCGTGCGCCTTTGCCGTTGGGAATCGTCGCTGCCGACGGAATCTTCACCGCCGTCGTCGCCTTCGTGGATCCTTCACCGAGTTAGGGTATGGATCCGGCCCTCTTTTGCGCTCCCCTTCCGATTCATGCGCATTAGAGTAATTCTTATCGATAATCCACTGATTGCAATCCTCTCAATCCTCTAGAAACCTCATTAGCTTAGCGAACGAAAGACTTTTAGATCTACCTGTCTGCAAAACCGAATCTCGGTGACACCGAGTCAGAAAAATTGGCTCTACCGATTTTTGTTTTGGACTACTGAGGACAGTCTCGGTGAAACAGAGTGGCGATTTTCGGTGCAACCGAAATTGCTGCCAAGTTTCTGTAAAGAGGTATGTGCATCTCGGTGGTACCGAAACTTTTGGCTCAGTAACACCGAAATCCTTTTTGCTGAAAGCTATATCTAAGAATTTCTTTGTTCAACCTTTGAAAAATCTCTGCTTTTTGTGATGACTCAACCCTTCTGCTCTTCTATACTCTTTTCACAGGGTCAGAGATGTCAGGTTCTGATGATAGCCAGAATGATTTCAGAGAGGAGAATGTTGATATGAGCTCAGGCACTAGTCCTGAGGGGAGCTATGATGATGTACCTAGCTCACCAGATCTGCCCAAAGCTACAACCAGGGTAAGAGGAAAGCTTAACTCTGACGAGGAGGATGAAGATGTTGTGCCTGAGGAGCTACCCAAGAAAGATACTACTGCCAAGAGCACTGCTGCTGCCACTTCATCCAAGGAGAAGGCAATAAGGAAGGAGTATGCCAGCTCAGGGACAGTGAGAGCACCAGAGAGTGCTAGGGCAACAATGACTGTTGAGCCCTCAAAGAAATCCATGCCCAAGAAGGCTGGAGAGAAGAAAAGCAGAAAGAGAATCATACATGTTGTTGGTAGACAAACCTCAATGTATGAAGACCCAGCTGAGGCTGAGGCTAAGGAAGAGGAAGAGCCAGCTGCCAAGGCTCTTCCTAAGAAGAAGAAGAAGTTGCTTGCTAATGCTATGACAAGCCAAGCTCCATCCAAGAGCAAGCCAGCCACTTCCAAGAAACCCACTGCTCCAAAACCCAAGAGGTTTTCCAGAGACATCCCAGCTGCTACCAAGAACAAGACTTCTACTTTCAGAGAAGCTGAGGATGAAGAAAGGTCTGTTTTGATGAAGCTGAGACCACACCTTCTAGAGCATAATGCAAGCCATCCAGTTGCTGAAGACATGAAGAAGAGGAAGGACTCGGGACTGAGACAGTGGAGAGCGATTGATCCTTACTCTCAGAGGAGAAGGACAGCTGTAGACTATAGGTTCTACACAAAAGAACAGCAAGACTTCTATGAAACAGTTCTGCTTGACAAGAGCCCTGCAGTAAGTGACATGAGGTATGTGGACTGGAAGCACATCAAGGACAACGAATATTACTTTCCAAGTGTGCAAGATAACTTCCACTGCATTGGTATTGATGAGTTTGTTGGTAAGGAGTTCACTGCTTGGAACGACGAGATGATCATGCAATTCTACTCCACTGCACATTTCTATGGAGATGGTAGGATTATATGGATGACAGAAGGCACCAGGTATGAATCCACAGTTGAGGAGTGGGCTGCCATCTTAGGAGCTCCACAGGTGGAAGACGGTGACCTAGATGTGTACTTTGAGTCTAAGGAAAATCACAATGCCATGAAGAACATGTACAATGAGATCCCTGCTGCAAACTTGCCATCTCACAAGATTGGATCCATTTACTTCCTCCAGGCTGGTCTACACACGATCAACACAATCTTGAGGCATACCTTGATGCCTAAGTATGGAGATGAGAAGATGATAAGAGGCTACTCTATCAACATGCTGCTCCATCTTGATCAACACACCAGATTCAGAGTGATGGACTTGATAGTTGAGATAGTGAAGAGGACTGCTGCAGATCAGAAGAGATCATGTGGATACGCTCCGTATATTCAGATGCTTATGAACTCCAAGCTGGAGAAGCACACGTATGCACTTGATCGACCACATTTGCCACTCTTGCCAGAGCTAGAAGACAATGTTGTAGTGATGGACCCACATCATCCCACCTCAGCTACAACACAGGCATAGGCAGAAGCAGCCAGAGACTCTAGTGCTCAGGTGCCAAAGACTCGGAGTGAGCAGATGGATCTTCTCCTTAGCTCTGTGCTCAGTATGCAGAAGGACATCGGGAACATCTTGAAGAACTAGGAGAGCCTCTCGAGGATTGTTAATACCAAGTTTCATATTCTCAACAACAAGGTGGATGAGCTCACAATGACTGTGAATGATCCCAAGAAGGAAGTTTATGGCGTGCCCAGTCCCCACACTACAAATGATGATGAGGATAGTCCACCTCTCAGGACAGCCACTCAGTTCAGGACTTAGGCCAGATCTGCCACAGTGCCAGTTCCAGAGACTAGACCTTCTTCATCAGCACCTGCCGCAGCTCCTTCAGCTCCTCCAGCACCTCCTGTTGCTACTCCAACTCCGTCCAGGACGTGTGCTGACGTCTTCGCTGATGATGTTCTCTCGACTCCTTCATCAGCTACCGGAGGAGATCAGCCCCAAAAGAGCGCTTAGCTCTATACATTTAAACTTTTTGGTAACTTGTTGCCAAAGGGGAGAAGTTGTATAGATCATTAGGGCTTCGAGAGAGAGAGCGTTGCCTTTTTATCGCTTTTCAAAACATTGATATCTTTTGGTTTGTATGCTTGTGTTAAAATTTGTTGGTGTTTGATCACACACTTGATGTGTGTTGCTACTACTTTTTCCTATCCTTGTGATGCTTATGAGATGATCATTCACCTTTGCTTGATTGTGTTGTGCTATGATATTCATTCTTATTATTCTCGCACACCACCAAGTTGTATGTGACATGAAAAGAGTGCCCCATGTACCTAATCGATTGTGCATTTGCATTCAAACGCAAATTCAAAATAATGCACAAATTTAGGGGGAGCTCTTGCTTATCACATACTTCTCAAAGCGACGATTATATTCATTGATTATATCATATGTTGAAGCTTTGATCTATATGTTGTCATCAATTGCCAAAAAGGGGGAGATTGAAATCACATTTGCTCCCTTGGTGGTTTTGGTAATTAATAACAACATATATGTCATTGAACTAATGTTTCTACTAAGTATATTTCAGGAAAAGTTCAATGATGGGTTAGCAAACGGATTGTGGAGAGACCCCTAGATGCAAGGAATTGGATTGGCAAAGCTTCAAGCAAGAGGACTCTACATTTTACTTTGTGAGAAATCACCTTGAGTCCATAGGAAAGCCAATACTATTAAAAGGGGGTAAGGTACTGTTGGTGAACAATATGCTCCACGTGCACAAGTGATAGTAACCAAAAAGGCCCACAAGCTCTTCCACAAAAGTCTGTCCAAGACTATCATGAAAATCGGTTCTACCAATATTTCCCACTCGGTCCCATCGATTCCCACCTCAGACAGACCCATGCCAAACCCTAGATCTTCGGTGCAACCGATTCTGCTTCGGTGCCACCGAGTTCAGCTTGCCAACTTTCTGTTACCTTGATTCTTAAAATCGGAATTTCCGAGATTTTGGATCGGCGTCACCGAGTTGTGGAAACTGACCGTTGGTCACCTAATTGGTACTGCCGAAATCTTTGTATCGGTCTCACCGAGATTCAAAAGTTGCTACCTTTGGAGCAACTCGGTACCACCGAGTTTTATACTTCGGTGTCACCGAATTGGTCACTTTAGGTGTAACGGTTGGATTTTTGGGGATGCCTATATATACCCCTTCACCACCACCCATTCGCAAGAGAAGCACTCGGAACTATTCCATACTTGCCCCATCCAATTTTCTGAGAGAGAGCCACCTACTCATCTGTTGAGATCAAGCCATTCCACTCCATCCATATGAATCTTGATATCTAGCCTACCCAAGTTGCTTTCCACCAAATTAATCTATTCCACCAAAGCCAAATCTGTGAGAGAGTGATTGTGTGTTGAGGAGTCTATCATCTTGAAGCACAAGAGCAAGGAGTTCATCGACATTACCGAGCCTATTACCTTTTGGAGGGTGGTGCCTCCTAGATTGGTTAGGTGTCACTTGGGAACCTCCTACTTTGTGTTGTGGAGTTGAACCAAGAAGTTTGTACGGGCAAGGAGATCGCCTACTTCGTGAAGATCTACCCATAGTGAGGCTAGTCCTTCATGGACGGAAGCCGTTATGGAATAGTCAAGGTTGCTACTTCGTGGACTCTTATGGGTGGAGCCCTCCGTGGACTCTCGCGGCCGTTACCCTCCGTGGGTTGAAGACTCCATAAACGTGGACGTACGATAGCACCACCTATCGGAACCACGGGAAAAATCTTCGTGTCTTCAAATTACGTTTGATCTTCCTCCCTATCCTCTACTACACATGCTTGTCTTTACTTTCCGCTGCTATACTCTTAGACATGCATGTGTAGGGTGTACTTGAATTGCTATCATTGCTAAAATCTGCCAACACTTAAAATTGGGAAAAGGTAGAATTTTTATTTGCTCAAGTAGTCTAATCACCCCCCCTCTAGACATACTTTCGATCCTACACCCGACAATGGCGCCAGAAGAGAGTATTGATAACCCACAAGTATAGGGGATCAATCGTAGTCCTTTCAATAAGTAAGAGCGTCGAACCCAACGAGAAACAGAAGGAAATGACAAGCGATTTTCAGCAATGTATTCTCTGCAAGTGATGTAAGTAACAATGATAGATAGTTTTGTAGCAAGATAATTCGTAACAAGTAACAAGTAGAAATAGTAGCAAAGGTGCAGAAAGGTGGCCCAATCCTTTTTATTGCAAAGGAAAAGCCTGAAAGTTCTCTTATATAAAGCAAGGTGCTCTCGAGGACACGTGGGAATTGTCGTCTAGTCACGTTCATCATGTTGAGTTGATTCGCGTGCATTACTTTGATAATTTGATATGTGGGTGGACCGGTGCTGGGGTATTGTTCTTACTTGAACAAGAAACCCACTTATGATTACCCCACTCGCAAGCATCCACAACTACGAAAGAAGAATTAAGATAAATCTAACCATAGCATGAAACGTGTGGGTCCAAATAAGCCCCTTACGGAATAACACATAAACTAGGGTTTAAGCTTCTGTCACTCTAGCAACCCATCGTCTACTTATTACTCCATAATGCATTCCCTTAGGCCTAAATATGGTGAAGTGTCATGTGTTCACATGACACCACTAAAGGAAGCAACAACAAATATATCATCAAAATATCGAACGAATAGCAACTTCACATGATTACTTATAACAAGACTTCTCCCATGTCCTCAAGAACAAAAGCAACAACTCACAAATCATCACCATGTTCAAGATCAGAGGTATAATGAATATGATAAAGGATGGGGCTTTCGTCATCTGTGCACAAGTCTGGGTGCTAAAGGACCCATTCTTTAGTACACCGATAGAGCCCGCAACCCAGACTGTGCCGATGGATGTGAGATCGATGATGGATACTGATGTCTACTATACAACTTTATTCTTGTAGACTTGTGTTGGGCCTCCAAGCGCAGAGTTTTGTAGGACAGTAGCAATTTTCCCTCAAGTGGATGACATAAGGTTTATCAATCCGTGGGAGGTGTAGGATGAAGATGGTCTCTCTCAAACAACCCTGCAATCAAATACAAGAAATCTCTTGTGTCCCCAACACACCCAATACAATGGAAAATTGTATAGGTGCACTAGTTCGGCGAAGAGATGGTGATACAAGTGCAATATGCATGGTAGATATAGGTTCTTGTAATCTGAAAATATAAAAACAGCAAGGTAACAAGTAGTAAACAGCGAGCAAAACGGTATATCAATTCTTGGAAATAAGGCCTAGGGTTCATACTTTCACTAGTTCAATCTCCCAACAATGCTAACATAGTTGAATCATATAACCATCCCTCAACGTGCAACAAAGAATTACTCCAAAGTTCCTATCTAGCGGAGAACATAAGATGAAATTGGTGTAGGTAGTAGAACCACCTCAAAGGTATTCTTTCCGATCAATCTTTTGAGCTATTCCTATAAGTGTCACAAACAGCCCTAGAGTTCGTACTAAAATAACACCAATGATACATATCAATTAACTCTAATGTCACCTAGATACTCCAATGTCACCTCAAGTATCCGTGGGTAAATTATGCGACATGCATCGAACAATTTCAGATCTATCATATTCAATCCAACACAAAGAACTTCAAGGAGCGCCCCAAGATTTTTATCGGAGAACGTAGGACAAGAACGTGTATCAACCCCTATGCATAGATTACCCCAATGTCACCTCGGGAATCCGCAAGTTGAGTACCAAAACATACATCAAGTGAATCAATAGAATACCCCATTGTCACCACGGGTATCCACATGCAAGACATATATCAAGTGTTCTCAAATCCAATATTCAATCCAACATAACGAGATCTCAAAGGGAAAGTTTCAGTTCATCACAACAAGATAGCAAGGGAAACACATCATATGATCCAACTATATTAACAAAGCTCGCTATACATCAAGATTGTGCCATCTCAAGAGCACGAGAGAGAGAGATTGAATACATAGCTACTGATACATACCCTCAGCCCCGTGGGTGAACTACTCCCTCCTCGTCAAGGCCTCCACCGGAATGATGAAGATGGGCACCGGATGATGATTTCCCTCTCCGGCAGGGTACTGGAAAGGCTCCAGATTGGTTTTTCATTGATACAGAGAGTTGCGGCAGCGAGGTGGAAGTTCTCTCTTTATTTCTGGGGTTTCTGGGATTTATAGGATTTTTCAGCGTTGGAATCACGCGCAATGAAGCCACGTGGGCCCCACAAGCCAACAAGGCGTGGCCTGGGGGGGCCCTGATGGCTTGTGGCCCACAGTTGGCTCCCCTACGGTGGTTCTTCGCTCCAATATTGCTTATTTCCTCCATAAAAATTCATCAAAAAGTGTCGGGCGATTCCGAGAACTTTCATTTTCTGTACAAAAACAACACCACGGTAATTCTGCTGAAAACAGCGTCAATCCGGGTTAGTTCTAAATAAATCATATAAAGTGCATCAAAACCATATAAAAGTATTGTAAACATAGGCAAATATGGCATGAATACTTCATAAATTATCGATACATTGGAGACATATCAGATACCTCCTGGGAGGAGCCGACGTCCACCACGATGAGGTTGCGACGCCCGCACTGGTTCACCATACGGGACGCCGAAGAGTGCGACTCAGCATTACCAACGTCCACCGCCGTGAGGGCTTAAGCTGACTCCCGCATCCGCTGCCTCGCACGACGGGCACACCGCGCCATGTTTGCATCTGAGGATGCCCATGGTGCATCCTCCTTCTGGGCGCGCCAACGGACGGATTGCGCGTCAGGCATCGCGTTCAGACGCCACACAGACCGCACCGCTGACGAGTCCAAATTATGAGACTATTTTACTGTTGTTTTTTGCCTACTCGGCAGGCTTTGTGGAATTTTATCGCATTCGCGCACTTCTTTTATCGTTTTTCACATAAATTGCTTTGGGAGAGAAAATGTTGTTTTATGGAAGAAAACTCAGAAAAATGGCAGTAGAATCACGAAATTAAAGTGATAATCCCCTACCATAAAAGAGAGAAGCAAATTGGGCAAAGGACCAGCCGCCACAGGACGTCCAGAGTAGAAGACGGTGTTCCATACGACCGCGCGCGCTTGTATGAGCGATCTTATGGAGTGCCATCGCCACCGTCTCGTCAACTATTTTCACCCCGTGAAAACGGATCGGAACAGACACCTAGAGACACCAGAAACTCGCGTGAAGTAGGAACCCTAGCCGTTGGAAAGATCCAGAGGAAGGAACCGACCAAGGGAGGTGTTGCCTCCACCATCTCCACCAAGAGGGCTTCAACATCATCATGTCTGCCATCATCCTCATCGTCACCATCTCAATTTCCCCATTGTTACATCAAGATCCCTAGAGGATCAACTTGGGAAATGCATGTGTGATTCGTTCTATTGGAGATATGCCCTAGAGGCAATCATGTATGATGATATTTCCTATGTGTTTATGAATAAAGATAGTCCTTGGACATTATCAATGATGTGTATTAACAAGTACGTGGCTTGTTTGTGAGACTATGCATTGTATGATGACTGTCCTAAATGGTCCCTAGTCGAAAGGGTTGTGTGGACGCGCAGCCAGTTACACTAGCATATGACACGGTGGATGGTCTGGTCTCACTGACCATGTAGCATTGGATGCTAGCCGGATAATATGGACTCAAAAGATCTGGTCGGATTCGACGTAGTCGGACCCGAGTCAAGATAAGGTCTGAGTTAGACAGATCCAACTATGAGACGTAGCGATATGTCATCTGTGAGTCTCTAATACAACATACGTTCTATGTCCTAAGACCTGAGATGGCGCATGTACTCGGGATGGTGACAGACTTGCTTTGGGCCGACCAAACGCTACTACATGACAGGGTAGTTATAAAGGTAGGTTTCGGGCTTGTCCAGACCCATGCTGCGAGACGTGGTCGAGCAAGATGGGATTTGCCCCTCCGATGAGGAGAGATATACTCTGGGGCCCTCGGGTGATCCGACCTGGATAAGCATGGCCATGCGATGAGGATTATGAGATAATCCAAAGTGTTGGTCAGATTCATCGGAATGAGAAAGAGGTCGTGCTGCAACAAGGATGACCATGTCGCCTTGAGCCCGACAACATATATCGTGTGGCAAAGGGAACAGAAGTGTGATGTACAGGTTCGCCCAACCAGCTTCATCGGACACTTGGAGTTGGCACACTTTGCTAGAGGCCGCTACCGACTAGTCGAGTCGTATGTGATCTGACTCGCGACCAAGTGAATGAGAACCTAAGGGGTCGCGTGCTTAAGGGAAGGAACACGTGGGCTTTAGGATCTGTGCGAGGCCCAAGAGTTGAGCCCGCGCCGGATGCCTATATATAGTGGAGGTCCGGCGCACCCATCTGATTGATCGCTTTGGCGCCATCATTAGGTTTTGCATGTGTTGCAAGTAGCCACCTCCACTCACTGTCGACTGTGTGATCGGACCTAGCAGTCCGCCGCACAGTGTTCCTCCTGCATGCGCGGATACCGTTAGAGGCGGTGCACTTGCACCGCTCCGGCGAACCTGTACGTGGGATCCGGCGACTGGCTGCGCGAGGGAGATCGGATCGGCTATTCGAGGGAGATCGGACGAGGAGGAGACGGACCACGCGAACGCGCTGCCCCAACTCTACTTCCGCTGCACGGCACTGTGCGTCTAGTGGTAACGAGTTGTGATCCATCTCCGTAGCATGTTCTTGGATGTTCTGCGCGTAGAAAAATGTTAACTTGCATGCGATGCACCTACGGTAGAACCCAACAGTGGTATCAGAGCCTCTGTTATAGGATTTTGATTCATATCGAATGCATATATGATATGTGGAGGCGGCAGATGAGATCTGTTGTCATTTATGAGATAGGCTATGTGCACGGTTGATGAGATCAACTGCACATGGGGATCAATATGGCTATGTTTTCTGTCAGTCGGAATCGATGAGGTCGTGACACAACCTGCCCCTACCGGTCGGTTTCCGCCATTGGGGTTAACAGTGAAACGTAAATCCGAATCGGATTTGCGATGATCGATAAGATCGGTCAGATCAGAAAATTCATCGTGATCGGAGTACCGATTCGATCTGTGATTTCCGAAAACGTCGGGCGCTGCCCGCACCCGCGAGGGGTGCTGCCCCTTCGAACCCCACCCGCTAACCGGCTAGCGGGACTGCCGTGTGCGTAGCGCCTTGTATTTCATACATGATCACACAAAATGGTAGAACGCGATTCTATGCACAACTTTGTTTTGTAGGTTTGATGTGAATAGTATGGCTCATGTGTATGTGATGCATATGTGTAACTTAACATCACTTGCGTGTCATGATTGTCAGCCGGCAGGAGCCAGGGTGTTGTCATTATATTGTATAACGACCTGCGCGTCGACTTGTGATTCTCTGTAAATTCATTACTAGTTGTAGTAGTTGGAGGACAGAGATCAAGTTCGAGGCTTTGACGTCCCGGCGTGATGAACAAGATAGAGTTTTGCCCTGGTCATCGGAGTTGGAGCCGCCCTGGAAGGACATTCATGAAGGAGCCATACTATTTCACATATTTATGTTTATATGTGATTGATATTGCTTCTTGTTCTCTATGCATGTTATTATGGTAGAAAGACCCCTCATTAATATCAAGCACATTGCCATTCTGGATGTTGCACCTTCGCATGTCAAGTACGTCTAGTGGTGGGCTCATAAAATTGAGGTGCTACTAGGTGTCCATGAACTGGAGGGTTCGTGTCGGACACGGACATGCACTGCATCAGGTTAAATTGACAAGGCTATCAAAACGGTTTTGGGCCTTGTGGCAAAGAAGGTCGGGAGCCGGGGTATGAGATACCTACCCGACCGACAGGAGTCGTATAGAGATACGATTAGCAAGGAGTTGCTTACCGAATAGGCAAGTTGGCTAGCAGTGATGCTAAAGCTCACTAGTCGCTCGCGCTAGACGGGTCCTGAATCACTGAGAGTTTGCGAAGGGATGCTGACTTCAGTCGGAGTAGTTCTGTTTAAGGCTTGAATTACTCTACATAAACACATTGCTTAGTGATTGCATATTTTCTGTTGTAGATCAATGGCACCACCTGCTCAACCAAATTTTGCATTGAAATCAATTCTGGAAAAGGATAAACTGAATGGAACAAACTTTACCACCTGGTATAGAAATTTGAGAATTGTTCTCAAGCACGATAAAAAGGAACATGTTCTAGAGGATCCACTTACAAAGGAACCTGACGAGAATGCTAGTGCCACAACCAAGAATGTGTAGGACCGAAAGTATGTCTAGAGGGGGGTGATTAGACTACTTGACCAAATAAAAATTCTACCTTTTCCCAATTTTAAGTGTTGGCATAGCAATGATAGCAAGTCAAGTACACCCTACACATGCATGTCTAAGAGTATAGCAGCGGAAAGTAACAACAAGTATGTATAGTAGAGGGTAGGGAGGAAGATCAAACGCAATTTGAAGACACGAAGATTTTTCCCATGGTTCCGATAGGTGGTGCTATCGCACGTCCATGTTTATGGAGTCTTCAACCCACGGAGGGTAACGGTCGCGAGAGTCCACGGAGGGCTCCACCCATAAGGGTCCACGAAGTAGCAACCTTGACTATTCCATAACGGCTTTCGTCCACGAAGGACTAGCCACACTATGGGTAGACCTTCACGAAGTAGGCGATCTCCTTGCCCGTACAAACTTCTTGGTTCAACTCCACAACACGAAGTAGGAGGCTCCCAAGCGACACCTAACCAATCTAGGAGGCACCACCCTCCAAAAGGTAATAGGCTCGGTAATGTCGATGAACTCCTTGCTCTTGTGCTTCAAGATGATAGACTCCTCAACACACAATCACTCTCTCACAGATTTGGCTATGGTGGAAGAGATTGAGTTGGTGGAAAGCAACTTGGGGAGGCTAGAGATCAAGATTCATATGGATGGAGTGGAATGGCTTGATCTCAACACATGAGTAGGTGGCTCTCTCTCAGAAAATTGGATGGGGCAAGTATGGAATAGTTCTGAGTGCTTCTCTTTCGAGTGGGTGGTGGTGAAGGGGTATATATAGGCATCCCCAAAAATCCAACCATTAGACCTAAAGTGACCAACTCGGTGACACTGATGTGTGAATCTCGGTGGTACCGAAGTGACCAAAAGGCAGTAACTTTTGAATCTCGGGTAGACCGATATATAAATCTCGGTGGTACCGATTAGGTGACCAACGATCAGATTGCACAACTCGGTGACGCCGATCTAGAAAACTCGGTGGTACCAATTTTGTGAATCGAGGTAACAGAAAGTTGGCAACCCAAACTCGGTGGCACCGAAGTGGAATTGGTTGCACCAATGTGCTAGGGTTTGGCATGAGTCTGTCTGATTTTGGGAATCGGTGGCACCGAGTGGGAATTGTTGGTTGCACCAATTTTGGATATTTGGCTTTGGACAGACTTTTTGTGGAAGAGCTTGTGGGTGTTTTTGGTGACTATCTCTTGTGCACGTGGAGCATCTTGTTCACCAACAGTACCTTACCCCCTTTTAATAGTATTGGCTTTCCTATGGACTCAAAATGATTTCTCACAAAGTAAAATGTAGAGTCCTCTGGCTTGAAGCTTTGCCAATCCATTTCCTTGCATCTTGGGGTTCTCCACAATCCTTTTGCCATCCCTATCATTGAACTTTTCCTGAAATATGCTTAGTGGAAACATTAGTTCAATGACATATTTGTTGTTATTAATTACCAAAACCACCAAGGGAGCAAATGTGCTTTCAATCTCCCCCTTTTTGGTAATTGATGACAACATATAGATCAAAGCTTCGACATATGATATAATCAAAGAATATAATTGTCCCTTTGAGAAGTATATGATAAGCAAGAGCTCCCCCTAAATTTGTGCATTATTTTGAATTTGCGTTTGAATGCAAATGCACAATCAATTAGGTACATAGGGCACTCTTTCATGTCACATTCCACTTGGTGGTGTGCGAGAATAATAAGAATGAATATCATAGCACAACACAATCAAGCAAAGGTGAATGATCATCTCATAAGCATCATAATGATAGGAAGTAGTAGCAATACACATCATGTGTATGATCAAACACCAATAAAGTTTAACACAAGCAAACCAAAATATCAAATGTTTTGTAAAGCGATAAAAAGCAATAAAAAGCAACGCTCTCTCACTCGAAGCCTAAAGATCTATATACATCTTCTCCCCCTTTGGCAACAAGTTACCAAAAAGTTCAAAGGTATATAGCTAATCGTTCTTCTGGGGCTGATCTCCTCCGGTAGTCGATGAAGGAGTCGAGAGAACTGCATCGGCGAAGAGTTCAGCAGATGTCATGGACGGAGTTGGAGTAGCAACTGGAGGAGCTGATGGAGCTGAAGAGGCTGTAGCAGGTGCTGATGAAGAAGGCCTCAAGTCTGGAGCTGGCACTGTGGCTAATCTGGCCTGAGTAGTGAACTGAGTACCTGGCCTGAGAGGTGAGTTATCCTCATCATTTGTAGTGTGGGGACTGGGCACGCTATCGACTTCCTTCTTGAGCTCGTTCACGGTCTTGGTCAGCCCATCCACCTTGTCATTGAGTGTCTTAATCCTGTTCTCCATGATTCTCACAAGACTATGCTGATTCGCCAAGATGTCCTTGATATCTTTCTGCATGCCCTGAACGGTACTGATCAAGAGATCCATTTGCTCGTTCCTGGATCTAGGGACTTGAGCACTAGTGGCTCTAGCTGCCTCTGCATGTGCCTGTGCTGCAGCTGAGGTGGGATGATCTGGGTTCATCACCACAATGGTGTCTTCTAGATCAGGCTGTAGGGGCAAATGTGGCCTGTCAAGAGCAAAGCTGTGCTTCTGATCAGCAGCAACCCTCTTCACAGTCTCTACTATCAAATCCATCACCCTTATCCTGGTGTGTCTATCAAGATGGATCAGCATGTTGATGGAATAGCCTCTAATCATCTTGTCATCTCCTGACTTAGGCATCAAGTTATGCCTCAACATGGTGTTCATGGTTCGCAGACCTGCCTGGAGGAAGTAAATGGATCCTAACTTGTGAGATTTCAAGTTTACCGCAGGGATCTCATTGTACATGTTCTTCATAGCATCATGGCTCTCCTTGGATTCAGAATAGACATCCAGATCTCCTTCTTCCACCTTTGGGACTCCTAAGATGGTAGCCCATTCCTCAACAGTTGATTGATACCTTGCTCCTTCAGTCATCCATACAATTCTACCATCTCCATAGAAGTGAGCAGTGGAGTAGAATTTCATGATCATCTCATCGTTCCATGCAGTGAATTCTTTGCCAACAAATTCATTCAGACCAATGCAATGAAAGTTGTCTTGAACACTCGGGAAGAAATCTTGATTCTCCTCGATATACTTCCAATCTACATACCTCATGTCACTAACAGCAGGGCTCTTATCAAGAAAGATTGTCTCATAGAAATCTTGTTGCTCCTTGGTATAAAATCTGTAGTCCAGAGATGTTTTCCTTCTCTGAGCATATGGATCAATGGCTCTCCATTCTCTCAAACCAGAGTCCTTTCTCTTCTTCATGTCCTCGGCAAGCAAGTGGCTGGCATTGTGCTCTGGAAGGTGTGGTCTTAGCTTCATCAAAGCTATCATATCATCATCCTCAGCTTCCCTAAAAGTGGAGGTCTTGTTCTTGCTGGAAGATGGTATCTCTCTGGAGAACCTCTTGGGTTTTTCTGCAGCAACCTTCTTAGGTGCAGCCTTGGTGCTCTTGGATGTGGTAGCCTTAGGCATTGCATCTGCCATGAGCTTCTTCTTCTTCCTTGGAGGTGCCTTTGCAACTGGCTCTTCCTCCTGCTCCTCAGCACCTGCCTCTGCTGGGTCCTCATACATAGAGGTTTGTCTACCAACAACATGAATGATCCTCTTCCTGGCTCTCTTCTTCTCTCCTGCCTTCTTAGGCATGGACTTCTTAGAGGGCTCAACAGTCATAGTTGCCCTAGAGCTCTCTGGTGCTCTTGCTGACCCAGAGTTAGCATACTCCTTCCTGATAGCTTTCTTCTTGGAAGTAGTGGCAGCAGTGGTGCTCTTGGCAGCATCATCTTTCTTGGGCAGCTCCTCAGGGATGAAATCCTCATCCTCCTCATCTGAGTTGAGCTTCCTCCTTGCCCTGGTTGCAGCTTTGGGTAGGCAGGAGAGCTAGGAATATCATCATAGCTCCCCTCAGGACTAGTGCCTGAGCTCATGTCAACACTCTGCTCTCTGAAATCATTCTGGCAATCATCTGAACCTGACATCTCTGACCCTGTGAATAGAGTATAGAAGAGTCGAAGGGATGAGTCATCACAGAATGCAGATGTTTTTCAAAGGTTTGAACAGAGAAATCCTTAGACATAGTGGTCAGCAAAAAGGATTTCGGTGTCACCGGGTCATAAGTTTCGGTACCACCGAGACACACAGAGCTCTTTACAGAAACTTGGCAGCAATTTCGGTCGTACCGAGAATTGCCACTCGGTTTCACCGAGACTGTCCTCAGTAGCACAAAAACAAAATCGGTAGAACCAATTTTTCTGACTCGGTGTCATCGAGATTCGGTTTTGTGGACGACTAGACCTAAAGATTTTTGGTTCGCTAAGCTATTTAGATTTCTAGGGGATAGGGAGGTTTGCAATCGGTGGATTATCGATAAGAGTAACTCCAATGCGCGTGAATCGGACGGGGAGCGCAAGGAGGGTCGGATCCATACTCTAATTCGGTGAAGGAGCCGCTAAGGCGACGTCGGCGGTGAAGATTCCGTTGGCGGCAGCGATTCCCAACGGCGAAGACGCTCGGGGAGGCAAGGGCGACGACCAGGGGTCCGGAGCGGCAGCTTAGGGTTGGAGGAAAACGGACTCTTGAGATTGAATTTCAAAAGTCGTGTCCGCCAGGAAATATACCCTTCACTGTCGGTGACACCGGTTCGAAATTATCGGTGCCACCGAGTTTCTCAACTGTCAGCTGATAGGGAAACTCGGTGTAACCGAGAATAAGGAATCGGTGTTACCGAGATGGAAATCCAGATCAACCCTAGGCATTCGGTGAGACCGAGATTTTGGGTTGGTTCCACCGAGATGCACTTGGGAGGTTTTAATGGTCAGTCCTTTGTCGATACGGAACTCCGAGTGCTCCTCACACAGAGGGATCGAAAAGTCCTTGTTCAAATTTTGTGATGCAGCAAGAATAGAATATGAGACAAGAAAGCATAGATAACTAGAGAGTGGTCCTAGACATTCTTGTCCATCCAATTGGCAAAAGAAAAATCAAACACCAAATAGCAACAGTTGGATGTCCTCGAATGGATAAATAAATGCAGACCAACATGCTCACACAATAAGATGTCCAATGAAATCATGGCAAACATGCACATACATACTAGCGTCTAACAAGCATTTTGGCGATGACGGAGTCATCTATATATGAGTATATTGACTTAGGAGCCAAGTAAGAATACTTGATCATAGGTCATACTCATCGTTTAAGCACAAGTGGGGTTACCACTTTTACATAAAGCATTTAATGTTGTCACATTCTAAGAGATGCTTTAACTCAAGTCTTAGAGTAAAGCTCCCCCTTGATGTGACATCCCCCCCATAGGAGGGATAAACTAACCTTGGGTTTTGTCGATGAAGACTTCATGTTGGTGAGGTAGTGGTGGATGCTCAAGGTTGATGAAGATCACCATGAGTTGGGAGCATCCTTGTTGTTTCCTTACTTTTCTCACCTACATGGGTTAGTCCCAACACACAAGAGACAAATACAAGGATATCTATGGACATGGAGTGCAAAGTATACATGATGATGTCCATTGATTCATTTATTACCTTGTCCCTTGCTTACCTTTGAGGGAATGTGTGACTCCTTGAACTATTGCATGATGTTGAAGTTGATTGCAACTAGTTCTTGCCAATAATGAATGTGAGTGAATTTCATTGGCGGAGTCACCCCTCAAGAACTTCTCTAGTTCTTCTTCTTGGGGACCCACATCAATTTGATGGGGATCCTTGGTGTTTAAGTGGCTCTTGTAGAAGTTGAGCTTGAAGTAGCTTTGGGAACCCACTCCACCAAAGCTTGGGATTCATCTTCATATGAGTCAATGTCCTCTTGAAGCTTGTTCTTCCCCTTGAGCTTGTGGTCCTGTGGTGGAAGGTCATCTTGAGTGTTTATTCCCTTGGGAGGAGTATGTTCATACTTCTCCTTTTGAGGAACAAACTTGGGCTTGGGGTATTAACCTTCTTCCCATTCAACTCCATTAGCGTTGAAGTAGCCAATGCCATGGTTCTTCTGGTATCCTCCGTGCTTGCGTACAATTTCCTCAAATTGCTTACACCCGGCAAGACTCTTGTAGATACCTTTCTCTATAATTCCTTTCAATAAAGCGTTTTCTTGCTCAAGTGTAACTTGGCTAAGAGAATCATCATTAGTGGAATCAATAGAACTACTAGAAGCAACATCATTAGATTTGGCATTTTTATTGTTGCTACTAGATGAAGAACCTTTCTTGCCTTTGTTACTAGTTTGTCTAGATTTAACTTGTGGCATGAATGTAGACAAGAGTAATCGTTTGGCTAGATAAGATGAAATCTTCTTTCGGAGATCGTCATTGATAGCTTTAAGAAACTCATGCTCTTGCTCCAAGGTGAGCTTCTCGAAGCGTAGCTTCTCTTGAGTCCTTACAAGCTCTCTATGATCTTCAAGAGTAGATTCATGGGCTAACTTAAGAGTGTTTAGTTCTTTAGTTAGTTGTTCTATTTTCATCTTATCATCATCAACCGACTTATCTTGGCTAGCATGAAAATTATCAAGTTCATTTTGACTAACATCACTAGTTTTATCAAAGAGCAAGTCATCATCACAAAGTAAGTCATCTTCATCACTATTGAAATGAAGATACTCGGGGTGTGATACCTTGGGGCCTTTAGCCATGAAGCAACTTCCACTCCCTACATTTGGTGAATCAAATAGATCATAGGAGTTGGTAGTCACTAGTGCAAGTCCGGCAACACCTTCATCTTGACTATAGTCGGAGTTGGAGTGATAGCTTCTCTCGGAGTTGTTGTCGGAGTCGGAGCCGGAAACCCATTCACCAACATGAGCTTGATGTCTTCTTCTTGTGTAGCTCTTGGTGTACTTGTCCTTCTTCTCCGAGTCCCTACTTCTCCTTGAGGGTCTTCGTTCATAGCGATCATCTCTACTCCTTCTCTCTCTTTGAGGTGATTCATTTCTTGAGCTTCGTCTTCTAGGTGACTCTTCTCTTCGTTTGTAGGGAGCCGTGCACTCATTGGAGTAGTGTCCGGGCTTCCTACAATTGTAGCAATTTCGGTCACGACTTGACGAAAGCTTTTCTTCATATCTTGAGTTGGAGCTTCGTTCTTTGCCTCTATTCTTGTAGAACTTGTTGAATTTCTTGACCATGAGGCTTATCTCTTCATTGGTGACAAGGTTGTCGCTTGAAGTTGCGGGAGCATCACTTGTGGCCTTGTAAGCACCGCTAGACTTGTTGTGAAGCTCTTCTTTGTCTTTGAGTGTCATCTCTTGAGCAAAAATCCTTCCAATGACTTCCGTAGGCTTGAGATCTTTATAGTTGGGCATCATTTGGATCAATGTGCACACGGTGTCGTATCTCTCATCCAAAGCTCGAAGTATCTTCTTGATGATGAATTTGTCGGTCGTTTCTTCGCTTCCTAAGCCGGCAATCTCATTGGTGATGAGAGCAAGCCTAGAGTACATCTCAGCGACTCCTTCGCCATCCTTCATCTTGAACTTGTCAAGCTGACTTTGAAGAACGTCCAACTTGGATTCTCTCACGGATTCGGTACCTTCATGCATATCAACCAAAGTATCCCAAATCTCTTTTGCATTCTCAAGACGGCTGATTTTGTTGAATTCTTCGGGGCATAGGCAGTTGAAGAGAATGTCACATGCTTGAGCGTTGTATTGCAACATCTTCAATTCATCCACGGTCGCTTCACGATCCGGTTCCTTTCCATCACCAAAGAATTCACCTTGCAAGCCAACACGAACAACAGCCCAAACGGCAGGGTTATGACCAAGAATATGCATTTTCATTTTGTGCTTCCAACTAGCAAAATTTGTGCCATCAAAGTACGGACCTCTACGGTGATAATTTCCCTCACTAGACGCCATACTCTCCTAGGTTGTGAGACCAATGCAATGGAGACCAAAGCTCTGATACCACTTGTAGGGCCGAAAGTATGTCTAGAGGGGGGGTGATTAGACTACTTGACCAAATAAAAATTCAACCTTTTCCCAATTTTAAGTGTTGGCATAGCAATGATAGCAAGTCAAGTACACCCTACACATGCATGTCTAAGAGTATAGCAGCGGAAAGTAACAACAAGCATGTATAGTAGAGGGTAGGGAGGAAGATCAAACGCAATTTGTAGACACGAAGATTTTTCCCGTGCTTCCGATAGGTGGTGCTATCGCACGTCTACGTGTATGGAGTCTTCAACCCACGGAGGGTAACGGTCGCGAGAGTCCACGGAGGGCTCCACCCATAAGGGTCCATGAAGTTGCAACCTTGACTATTCCATAACGGCTTTCGTCCACGAAGGACTAGCCTCACTATGGGTAGATCTTCACGAAGTAGGCGATCTCCTTGCCCGTACAAACTTCTTGGTTCAACTCCACAACACGAAGTAGGAGGCTCCCAAGCGACACCTAACCAATCTAGGAGGCACCACCCTCCAAAAGGTAATAGGCTTGGTAATGTCGATGAACTCCTTGCTCTTGTGCTTCAAGATGATAGACTCCTCAACACACAATCACTCTCTCACAGATTTGGCTATGGTGGAAGAGATTGAGTTGGTGGAAAGCAACTTGGGGAGGCTAGAGATCAAGATTCATATGGATGGAGTGGAATGGCTTGATCTCAACACATGAGTAGGTGGCTCTCTCTCAGAAAATTGGATGGGGCAAGTATGGAATAGTTCTGAGTGCTTCTCTTTCGAGTGGGTGGTGGTGAAGGGGTATATATAGGCATCCCCAAAAATCCAACCGTTACACCTAAAGTGACCAACTCGGTGACACTGATGTGTGAATCTTGGTGGTACTGAAGTGACCAAAAGGCAGTAACTTTTGAATCTCGGTGAGACCGATATATAAATCTCGGTGGTACCGATTAGGTGACCAACGGTCAGATTGCACAACTCGGTGACGCCGATCCAGAAAACTCGGTGGTACCGATTTTGTGAATCGAGGTAACAGAAAGTTGGCAACCCAAACTCGGTGGCACCGAAGTGGAATCGGTTGCACCGATGTGCTAGGGTTTGGCATGAGTCTGTCTGATTTTGGGAATCGGTGGCACCGAGTGGGAATTGTTGGTTGCACCGATTTTGGATATTTGGCTTTGGACAGACTTTTTGTGGAAGAGCTTGTGGGTGTTTTTGGTGACTATCTCTTGTGCACGTGGAGCATCTTGTTCACCAACAGTACCTTATCCCCTTTTAATAGTATTGGCTTTCCTATGGACTCAAAGTGATTTCTCACAAAGTAAAATGTAGAGTCCTCTTGCTTGAAGCTTTGCCAATCCATTTCCTTGCATCTTGGGGTTCTCCACATTCCTTTTGCCATCCCTATCATTGAACTTTTCCTGAAATATGCTTAGTGGAAACATTAGTTCAATGACATATATGTTGTTATTAATTACCAAAACCACCAAGGGAGCAAATGTGCTTTCAATCTCCCCCTTTTTGGTAATTGATGACAACATATAGATCAAAGCTTCGACATATGATATAATCAAAGAATATAATCGTCGCTTTGAGAAGTATGTGATAAGCAAGAGCTCCCCCTAAATTTGTGCATTATTTTGAATTTGCGTTTGAATGCAAATGCACAATCGATTAGGTACATAGGGCACTCTTTCATGTCACATACAACTTGGTGGTGTGCGAGAATAATAAGAATGAATATCATAGCACAACACTATCAAGCAAAGGTGAATGATCATCTCATAAGCATCATAATGATAGGAAGTAGTAGCAATACACATCAAGTATATGATCAAACACCACTAAAGTTTAACACAAGCAAACCAAAAGATCAAATGTTTTGTAAAGCGATAAAAAGCAATAAAAAGCAACGCTCTCTCACTCGAAGCCTAAAGATCTATATACATCTTCTCCCCCTTTGGCAACAAGTTAACAAAAAGTTCAAAGGTATATAGCTAATCGTTCTTCTGGGGCTGATCTCCTCCGGTAGTCGATGAAGGAGTCGAGAGAACTGCATCGGCGAAGACTTCAGCAGATGTCATGGACGGAGTTGGGGTAGCAACTGGAGGAACTGGAGGAGCTGATGGAGCTGAAGAGGCTGTAGCAGGTGCTGATGAAGAAGGCCTCAACTCTGGAGCTGGCACTGTGGCTGATCTGGCCTGAGTAGTGAACTGAGTACCTGGCCTGAGAGGTGAGTTATCCTCATCATTTGTAGTGTGGGGACTGGGCACGCTATCGACTTCCTTCTTGAGTTCGTTCACGGTCTTGGTCAGCCCATCCACCTTGTCATTGAGTGTCTTAATCCTGTTCTCCATGATCCTCACAAGACTATGCTGTTTCGGCAAGATGTCCTTGATATCTTTCTCCATGCCCTAAACGGTACCGATCAAGAGATCCATTTGCTCGTTCCTGGATCTAGGGACTTGAGCACTAGTAGCTCTAGCTGCCTCTGCCTGTGCCTGTGCTGCAGCTGAGGTGGGATGATCTGGGTTCATCACCACAATGTTGTCTTCTAGATCAGGCTGTAGGGGCAAATGTGGCCTGTCAAGAGCAAAGATGTGCTTCTCCAGCTTGGAGTTGATAAGCATCTGGATGTAGGGTGCATAGCAGCATGAGCGCTTCTGATCAGCAGCAACCCTCTTCACAGTCTCTACTATCAAATCCATCACCCTTATCCTGGTGTGTCTATCAAGATGGATCAACATGTTGATGGAATAGCCTCTAATCATCTTGTCATCTCCTGACTTAGGCATCAAGGTTCTCCTCAAGATGGTGTTCATGGTTCGCAGACCTGCCTGGAGGAAGTAAATGGATCCTAACTTGTGAGATTTCAAGTTTGCAGCAGGGATCTCATTGTACATGTTCTTCATAGCATCATGGCTCTCCTTGGATTCAGAATAGACATCCAGATCTCCTTCTTACACCTTTGGGACTCCTAAGATGGTAGCCCATTCCTCAACAGTTGATTCATACCTTGCTCCTTCAGTCATCCATACAATTCTACCATCTCCATAGAAGTGAACAGTGGAGTAGAATTGCATGATCATCTCATCGTTCCATGCAGTGAATTCTTTGCCAACAAATTCATCCAGACCAATGCAATGAAAGTTGTCTTGAACACTCGGGAAGAAATCTTGATTCTCCTCGATATACTTCCAATCTACATACCTCATGTCACTAACAGTAGGGCTCTTATCAAGAAAGATTGTCTCATAGAAATCTCGTTGCTCCTTGGTATAAAATATGTAGTCCAGAGATGTTTTCCTTCTCTGAGCATATATATGGATCAATGGCTCTCCATTCTCTCAAACCAGAGTCCTTTCTCTTCTTCATGTCCTCAGCAAGCAAGTGGCTGGCATTGTGCTCTGGAAGGTGTGGTCTTAGCTTCATCAAAGCTATCATATCATCATCCTCAGCTTCCCTAAAAGTGGAGGTCTTGTTCTTGCTGGAAGATGGTATCTCTCTGGAGAACCTCTTGGGTTTTTCTGCAGCAACCTTCTTAGGTGCAGCCTTGGTGCTCTTGGATGTGGTAGCCTTAGGCATTGCATCTGCCATGAGATTCTTCTTCTTCCTTGGAGGTGCCTTTGCAACTGGCTCTTCCTCCTCCTCCTCAGCACCTGCCTCTGCTGGGTCCTCATCCATAGAGGTTTGTCTACCAACAACATGAATGATCCTCTTCCTGTCTCTCTTCTTCTCTCCTGCGTTCTTAGGCATGGACTTCTTAGAGGGCTCAACAGTCATAGTTGCCCTAGAGCTCTCTGGTGCTCTTGCTGACCCAGAGCTAGCATACTCCTTCCTGATAGCTTTCTTCTTGGAAGTAGTGGCAGCAGTGGTGCTCTTGGCAGCATCATCTTTCTTGGGCAGCTCCTCAGGGATGAAATCCTCATCCTCCTGTTCTGAGTTGAGCTTCCTCCTTGCCCTGGTTGCAGCTTTGGGTAGGCAGGAGAGCTAGGAATATCATCATAGCTCCCCTCAAGACTAGTGCCTGAGCTCATGTCAACACTCTACTCTCTGAAATCATTCTGGCTATCATCTGAACCTGACATCTCTGACCCTGTGAATAGAGTATAGAAGAGTCGAAGGGATGAGTCATCACAAAATGCATATGTTTTTCAAAGGTTTGAACAGAGAAATCCTTAGACATAGTGGTCAGCAAAAGGGATTTCGGTGTCACCGGGTCATAAGTTTCGGTACCACCGAGACACACAGAGCTCTTTACAGAAACTTGGCAGCAATTTCGATCGTACCGAGAATTGCCACTCGGTTTCACCGAGACTGTCCTCAGTAGCACAAAAACAAAATCGGTAGAACCAATTTTTCTGACTCGGTGTCACCGAGATTCGGTTTTGCGGACGACTAGACCTAAAGATTTTTGGTTCGCTAAGCTATTTAGATTTCTAGGGGATAGGGAGGTTTGCAATCGGTGGATTATCGATAAGAGTAACTCCAATGCGCGTGAATCGGATGGGGAGCGCAAGGAGGGTCGGATCCATACTCTAATTCGGTGAAGGACCCGCTAAGGCGACGTCGGCGGTGAAGATTCCGTCGGCGGCGGCGATTCCCAATGGCGAAGACGCTCGGGGAGGCAAGGGCGACGACCAGGGGTCCGGAGCGGCAGCTTAGGGTTGGAGGAAAACGGACTCTTGAGATTGAATTTCAAAAGTCGTGTCCGCCAGGAAATATACCCTTCACTGTCGGTGACACCGGTTCGAAATTATCGGTGCCACCGAGTTTCTCAACTGTCAGCTGACAGGGAAACTCGGTGTAACCGAGAATAAGGAATCGGTGTTACCGAGATGGAAATCCAGATCAACCCTAGGCATTCGGTGAGACCGAGATTTTGGGTTGGTTCCACCGAGATGCACTTGGGAGGTTTTAATGGTCAGTCCTTTGTCGATACGGAACTCCGAGTGCTCCTCACACAGAGGGATCGAAAAGTCCTTGTTCAAATTTTGTGATGCAGCAAGAATAGAATATGAGACAAGAAAGCATAGATAACTAGAGAGTGGTCCTAGACATTCTTGTCCATCCAATTGGCAAAAGAAAAATCAAACACCAAATAGCAACAATTGGATGTCCTCGAATGGATAAATAAATGCAGACCAACATGCTCACACAATAAGATGTCAAATGAAATCATGGCAAACATGCACATACATAATAGCATCTAACAAGCATTTTGGCGATGACGGAGTCATCTATATATGAGTATATTGACTTAGGAACCAAGTAAGAATACTTGATCATAGGTCATACTCATCGTTTAAGCACAAGTGGGGTTACCACTTTTACATAAAGCATTTAATGTTGTCACATTCTAAGAGATGCTTTAACTGAAGTCTTAGAGTAAAGCTCCCCCTTGATGTGACATCCCCCCCATAGGAGGGATAAACTAACCTTGGGTTTGTCGATGAAGACTTCATGTTGGTGAGGTAGTGGTGGATGCTCAAGGTTGATGAAGATCACCATGAGTTGGTCGCATCCTTTATGTTTCCTTACTTCTCTCACCTACATGGGTTAGTCCCAACACACAAGAAACAAATACAAGGATATCTATGGACATGGAGTGCAAAGTATACATGATGATGTCCATTGATTCATTTATTACCTTGTCCCTTGCTTACCTTTGAGGGAATGTGTGACTCCTTGAACTATTGCATGATGTTGAAGTTGATTGCAACTAGTTCTTGCCAATAATGAATGTGAGTGAATTTCATTGGGGGAGTCACCCCTCAAGAACTTCTCTAGTTCTTCTTCTTGGGGACCCACATCAACTAGATGGGGATCCTTGGTGTTGAAGTCGCTCTGGTAGAAGTTGAGCTTGAAGTAGCTTTGGGAACCCACTCCACCAAAGCTTGGGATTCATCTTCATATGAGTCAATGTCCTATTGAAGCTTGTTCTTCCCCTTGAGCTTGTGGTCTTGTGGTGGAAGGTCATCCTGAGTGTTTGTTCCCTTGGGAGGAGTACGTTCATACTTCTCCTTTTGAGGAACAAACTTGGGCTTGGGGTATTGACCTTCTTCCCATTCAACTCCATTAGCGTTGAAGTAGCCAATGCCATGGTTCTTCCGGTATCTTCCGTGCTTGCGTACAATTTCCTCAAATTGCTTACACCCGGCAAGACTCTTGTAGATACCTTTCTCTATAATTCCTTTCAATAAAGCGTTTTCTTGCCCAAGTGTAACTTGGCTAAGAGAATCATCATTAGTGGAATCAATAGAACTACTAGAAGCAACATCATTAGATTTGGCATTTTTATTGTTGCTACTAGATGAAGAACCTTTCTTGCCTTTGTTACTAGTTTGTCTAGATTTAACTTGTGGCATGAATGTAGACAAGAGTAATCGTTTGGCTAGATAATATGAAATCTTCTTTCGAAGATCGTCATTGATAGCTTTAAGAAACTCATGCTCTTGCTCCAAGGTGAGCTTCTCGAAGCGTAGCTTCTCATGAGTCCTTACAAGCTCTCTATGATCTTCAAGAGTAGATTCATGGGCTAACTTAAGAGTGTTTAGTTCTTTAGTTAGTTGTTCTATTTTCATCTTATCATCATCAACCGACTTATCTTGGCTAGCATGAAAATTATCAAGTTCATTTTGACTAACATCACTAGTTTTATCAAAGAGCAAGTCATCATCACAAAGTAAGTCATCTTCATCACTATTGAAATCAAGATACTCGGGGTGTGATACCTTGGGGCCTTTAGCCATGAAGCAACTTCCACTCCCTTCATTTGGTGAATCAAATAGATCATAAGAGTTGGTAGTCACTAGTGCAAGTTCGGCAACACCTTCATCTTGACTATAGTCGGAGTTGGAGTGATAGCTTCTCTCGGAGTTGTTGTCGGAGTCGGAGCCGGAAACCCATTCACCAACATGAGCTTGATGTCTTCTTCTTGTGTAGCTCTTGGTGTACTTGTCCTTCTTCTCCGAGTCCCTACTTCTCCTTGAGGGTCTTCGTTCATAGCGATCATCTCTACTCCTTCTCTCTCTTTGAGGTGATTCATTTCTTGAGCTTCGTCTTCTAGGTGACTCTTCTCTTCGTTTGTAGGGAGCCGTGCACTCATTGGAGTAGTGTCCGGGATACCTACAATTGTAGCAATTTCGGTCACGACTTGATGAAAGCTTTTATTCATATCTTGAGTTGGAGCTTCGTTCTTTGCCTCTATTCTTGTAGAACTTGTTGAATTTCTTGACCATGAGGCTTATCTCTTCATTGGTGACAAGGTTGTCGCTTAAAGTTGCGGGAGCATCACTTGTGGCCTTGTAAGCACCGCTAGACTTGTTGTGAAGCTCTTCTTTGTCTTTGAGTGTCATCTCATGAGCAAAAATCCTTCCAATGACTTCCGTAGGCTTGAGATCTTTGTAGTTGGGCATCATTTGGATCAATGTGCACACGGTGTCGTATCTCTCATCCAAAGCTCGAAGTATCTTCTTGATGATGAATTTGTCGGTCATTTCTTCGCTTCCTAAGCCGGCAATCTCATTGGTGATGAGAGCAAGCCTAGAGTACATCTCAGCGACTCCTTCACCATCCTTCATCTTGAACTTGTCAAGCTGACTTTGAAGAACGTCCAACTTGGATTCTCTCACGGATTCGGTACCTTCATGCATATCAACCAAAGTATCCCAAATCTCTTTTGCATTCTCAAGACGGCTGATTTTGTTGAATTCTTCGGGGCATAGGCAGTTGAAGAGAATGTCACATGCTTGAGCGTTGTATTGCAACATCTTCAATTCATCCACGGTCGCTTCACGATCCGGTTCCTTTCCATCACCAAAGAATTCACCTTGCAAGCCAACACGAACAACAGCCCAAACGGCAGGGTTATGACCAAGAATATGCATTTTCATTTTGTGCTTCCAACTAGCAAAATTTGTGCCATCAAAGTACGGACCTCTACGGTGATAATTTCCCTCACTAGACGCCATACTCTCCTAGGTTGTGAGACCAATGCAATGGAGACCAAAGCTCTGATACCACTTGTAGGACCGAAAGTATGTCTAGAGGGGGGGTGATTAGACTACTTGACCAAATAAAAATTCAACCTTTTCCCAATTTTAAGTGTTGGCATAGCAATGATAGCAAGTCAAGTACACCCTACACATGCATGTCTAAGAGTATAGCAGCGGAAAGTAACAACAAGCATGTATAGTAGAGGGTAGGGAGGAAGATCAAACACAATTTGTAGACACGAAGATTTTTCCCGTGGTTCCGATAGGTGGTGCTATCGCACGTCCATGTTTATGGAGTCTTCAACCCACGGAGGGTAACGGTCGCGAGAGTCCACAGAGGGCTCCACCCATAAGGGTCCACGAAGTAGCAACCTTGACTATTCCATAACGGCTTTCGTCCACGAAGGAGTAGCCTCACTATGGGTAGATCTTCACGAAGTAGGCGATCTCCTTGCCCGTACAAATTTCTTGGTTCAACTCCACAACACGAAGTAGGAGGTTCCCAAGCGACACCTAACCAATCTAGGAGGCACCACCATCCAAAAGGTAATAGGCTCGGTAATGTCGATGAACTCCTTGCTCTTGTGCTTCAAGATGATAGACTCCTCAACACACAATCACTCTCTCACAGATTTGGCTATGGTGGAAGAGATTGAGTTGGTGGAAAGCAACTTGGGGAGGCTAGAGATCAAGATTCATATGGATGGAGTGGAATGGCTTGATCTCAACACATGAGTAGGTGGCTCTCTCTCAGAAAATTGGATGGGGCAAGTATGGAATAGTTCTGAGTGCTTCTCTTTCGAGTGGGTGGTGGTGAAGGGGTATATATAGGCATCCCCAAAAATCCAACCGTTACACCTAAAGTGACCAACTCGGTGACACTGATGTGTGAATCTCGGTGGTACCGAAGTGACCAAAAGGCAGTAACTTTTGAATCTCGATAAGACCGATATATAAATCTCGGTGGTACCGATTAGGTGACGAACGGTCAGATTGCACAACTCGGTGACGCCGATCCAGAAAACTCGGTGGTACCGATTTTGTGAATCGAGGTAACAGAAAGTTGGCAACCCAAACTCGGTGGCACCGAAGTGGAATCGGTTGCACCGATGTGCTAGGGTTTGGCATGAGTCTGTCTGATTTTGGGAATCGGTGGCACCGAGTGGGAATTGTTGGTTGCACCGATTTTGGATATTTGGCTTTGGACAGACTTTTTGTGGAAGAGCTTGTGGGTGTTTTTGGTGACTATCTCTTGTGCACGTGGAGCATCTTGTTCACCAACAGTACCTTACCCCCTTTTAATAGTATTGGCTTTCCTATGGACTCAAAGTGATTTCTCACAAAGTAAAATGTAGAGTCCTCTTGCTTGAAGCTTTGCCAATCCATTTCCTTGCATCTTGGGGTTATCCACAATCCTTTTGCCATCCCTGTCATTGAAATTTTCCAGAAATATGCTTAGTGGAAACATTAGATCAATGACATATATGTTGTTATTAATTACCAAAACCACCAAGGGAGCAAATGTGCTTTCAATCTCCCCCTTTTTGGTAGTTGATGACAACATATAGATCAAAACTTCGACATATGATATAATCAAAGAATATAATCGTCGCTTTGAGAAGTATATGATAAGCAAGAGCTCCCCCTAAATTTGTGCATTATTTTGAATTTGCGTTTGAATGCAAATGCACAAGAGATTAGGTACATAGGGCACTCTTTCATGTCACATTCAACTTGGTGGTGTGCGAGAATAATAAGAATGAATATCATAGCACAACACAATCAAGCAAAGGTGAATGATCATCTCATAAGCATCATAATGATAGGAAGTAGTAGCAATACACATCAAGTGTATGATCAAACACCAATAAAGATTAACACAAGCAAACCAAAAGATCAAATGTTTTGTAAAGCGATAAAAAGCAATAAAAAGCAACGCTCTCTCACTCGAAGCCTAAAGATCTATATACATCTTCTCCCCCTTTGGCAACAAGTTACCAAAAACTTCAAAGGTATATAGCTAATCGTTCTTCTGGGGCTGATCTCCTCCGGTAGTCGATGAAGGAGTCGAGAGAACTGCATCGGCGAAGACTTCAGCAGATGTCATGGACGGAGTTGGAGTAGCAACTGGAGGAACTGGAGGAGCTGATGGAGCTGAAGAGGCTGTAGCAGGTGCTGATGAAGAAGGCCTCAACTCTGGAGCTGGCACTGTGGCTAATCTGGCCTGAGTAGTGAACTGAGTACCTGGCCTGAGAGGTGAGTTATCCTCATCATTTGTTGTGTGGGGACTAGGCACGCTATCGACTTCCTTCTTGAGCTCGTTCACGGTCTTGGTCAGCCCATCCACCTTGTCATTGAGTGTCTTAATTCTGTTCTCCTTGATCCTCACAAGACTATGCTGATTCGCCAAGATGTCCTTGATATCTTTCTGCATGCCCTGAACGGTACTGATCAAGAGATCCATTTGCTCGTTCCTGGATCTAGGGACTTGAGCACTAGTGGCTCTAGCTGCCTCTGCATGTGCCTGTGCTGCAGCTGAGGTGGGATGATCTGGGTTCATCACCACAATGGTGTCTTCTAGATCTGGCTGTAAGGGCAAATGTGGCCTGTCAAGAGCAAAGATGTGCTTCTCCAGCTTGGAGTTGATAAGCATCTGGATGTAGGGTGCATAGCAGCATGAGCGCTTCTGATCAGCAGCAACCCTCTTCACAGTCTCTACTATCAAATACATCACCCTTATCCTGGTGTGTCTATCAAGATGGACCAGCATGTTGATGGAATAGCCTCTAATAATCTTGTCATCTCCTGACTTAGGCATCAAGGTATGCCTCAAGATGGTGTTCATGGTTCGCAGACCTGCTTGGAGGAAGTAAATGGATCCTAACTTGTGAGATTTCAAGTTTGCAGCAGGGATCTCATTGTACATGTTCTTCATAGCATCATGGCTCTCCTTGGATTCAGAATAGACATCCAGATCTCCTTCTTCCACCTTTGGGACTCCTAAGATGGTAGCACATTCCTCAACAGTTGATTCATACCTTGCTCCTTCAGTCATCCATACAATTCTACCATCTCCATAGAAGTGAGCAGTGGAGTAGAATTGCATGATCATCTCATCGTTCCATGCAGTGAATTCTTTGCCAACAAATTCATCCAGACCAATGCAATGAAAGTTGTCTTGAACACTCGGGAAGAAATCTTGATTCTCCTCGATATACTTACAATCTACATACCTCATGTCACTAACAGCAGGGCTCTTATCAAGCAAGATTGTCTCATAGAAATCTTGTTGCTCCTTGGTATAAAATCTGTAGTCCAGAGATGTTTTCCTTCTCTGAGCATATGGATCAATGGCTCTCCATTCTGACAAAGGTACACTTGTTACATATGTTATAGACATTTACCTTGCTAACATACCTAGTAGCTCTTGGTTATTTGATACCGGATCGGTTGTTCATATTTGCAACTCGATGTAGGGGCTGATAAGAACTAGGCGTGTGGCACAAGGGGAGATAGACATCAGGGTCGGCAACAAAGCAAGAGTTGCTGCATTGGAGGTCGGCACAATGCAGCTCAAGCTTCCTTCTGGATTTATTTTGGAATTTAATAATTGTTATTACATTCCCGCACTTAGTCGAAACATTATTTCTGCCTCATGCTTGATGAGTCAGGGTTATGAATTCAGTTTAAAGGACAATGGTTGTTCATTTTATTTGAATGGAATGTTCCACGGCTATGCACCCATTGTAGATGGGCTATTTATGTTAAATCTGGAAACGGAACCAGTCTATAACATGAATGTCAAGAGGCATAAGCCTAATGAGATAAATCCGACATACTTCTGGCACTACTGGCTTGGACACATTAGCATGTAACGCATGAAGAAGCTCCATGATGATGGACTCCTAACTTCGTCCGACTTTGGGTCATTCGAGACATTCGAATCATGCTTGCTAGGCAAGATGACTAAGTCTCCTTTTGCAAAGAGTTGTGAAAGGGCGTCCGAGCTGTTGGAGCTTATACACAGTGATGTGTTTTGTCCAATGAGCACAACGGCCAGAGGTGGCTATCAGTACTTCGTGACTTTTACCGACGACTTGAGTAGATATGGATATATCTATTTGATGAGGCACAAGTCGGAAACTTTTGAAAAGTTCAAAGAGTTTCAAAATGAGGTTGAAAATCAGTTCGGCAAGACAATAAAGCTTCTACGATTAGATCGTGGAGGTGAGTACATGAGCCAGGAGTTTGATGATCATCTAAAAATCCGAGGTATAGTACCTCAGCTCACACCTCCAGGAACGCCACAAAGAAACGGCGTGTCAGAACAGAGAAATTGAACCTTGTTGGACATGGTCCGGTCGATGATGAGCAAAATCGGATTTACCCTTGGCATTCTAGGGATACACTCTAGAAACTGCAACTTTCACACTTAATAGGGTACCATCAAAGTCCGTAGATAAGACACCACATGAGATGTGGACTGGGAAGAATCCTAGTTTGTCTTTTCTAAAGATTTGGGGTTGTGAAGAATGTGTCAAACGACTCATGTCGGACAAGCTTACACCCATGTCAGATAAATGCATATTCGTGGGATATTCGAGGGAAACCTTGGGATACAGCTTCTACAACCGAGAAGAGAACAAAGTGTTTGTTGCTCGGAACGGGGTTTTCCTAGAGAAAGAGTTTCTTAGTCGGGAAGCCAGTGGGAGAACGGTGCGACTCGAAGAAATTCGGTAGCCGCTCGGGGACGACTCGGCTGGTGATGAGATCATACCGGAGTTGGCCACGGAACCCGTAGTGGAATCGGCACCAGAGCCACGGAGGTCGGAAAGATTGCGCAGAGTGCGTGATGTGTTGTTGCTAGAAAGCGACGAGCCGGCCACGTATGCGGAAGCGATGGTGAGCCCAGATTCCGAGGCATGGCTGGAGGCCATGAGATCCGAGTTAAAGTCCATGGATGATAATCAAGTCTGGGACTTGGTTGATCCGCCACCTAGCGTAATTATGTAGGATCGCAAGTATGTCTAGAGGGGGAGTGATTAGACTACTTGACCAATTAAAAATACTATTTTACCCAATTTTAGTTGTGGGCAGATTTTAGCAATGATAGCAAGTCAAGCACACCCTACACATGCATGTCTAAGAGTATAGTAGCGGAAAGTAAAGACAAACACATGTAATAGAGGTAAGCGTTAGAAGATCAAACACAATTGTATACACTAAGATTTTTCCCGTGGTTTCGATAGGTGGCTCTGTCGTACATCCACGTTTATGGAGTCTTCAACCCACGGAGGGTAACAGTCACGAGAGTCCACGGAGGGCTCCACCCATAAAGATCCATGAAGTAGCAACCTTGACTATTCCATAACGGCTTCCGTCCACGAAGGACTAGCCTCACTATGGGTAGATCTTCACGAAGTAAGCGATCTCCTTGCCCGTACAAACTTCTTGGTTCAACTGCACAACACGAAGAAGGAGGCTCCCAAGCAACACCTAACCAATCTAGGAGGCACCACCCTCCAAAAGGTAATAGGCTTGATAGTGATGATGAACTCCTTGCTCTTGTGCTTCAAGATGATAGACTCCTCAACACTTAATCACTCTCTCACAGATTTGGCTTTGTGGAAGGGATTGATTGGGTTGAAAGCAACTTGGGGAGTCTAGAAATCAAGATCCATATGGTTGGAGTGGCTGATCTTGATCTCAACACAAGGGTAGGTGGTTCTCTCTCAGAAATTTGGATATGGGAAGTGGGGAACAGTTCTGAGTGCTTCTCTCTCGAGTGAGAGGTTGTGGAGTGGTATATATAGGCATCTCCAAAAATCTAACCGTTACACCATTATTGAGCAACTCGGTGAAACCGAAGTGAAAACTCGTTCGTACCGATTTGTTCAAAATGTGGCAACTTTAGGAATCTCGGTGAGACCGATATATGATTCTCGGTGGTACCGATATGAGTGGCCGAGGGAAGTTTCCAAACTCGGTAAGACCGATTCACAATTCTCAGAAATTCGGATTCTTGTGAAACAGCTAATAGAAGGTTGGTCACTGGAACTCGGTGGCACCGATGCAAAACTTGGTAGTACCGAGAAGGGTTTGTGGCTAGGGTTTCTGTCTAGGGTTTAAACTCGGTGTAGCCGATATGGAAGTTGGTAGCACCGATTTTGAGTGGAAGGGTTTTAGACAGAATGTTTGTGGGAGAGCTTGTGGGTGTTTTTGGTGACTAGCACTTGTGCACGTGGAGCAATTTGTTCACCAACAATACCTTACCCCCTTTTAATAGTATTGGCTTTCCTATGGACTCAAAGTGATTTCTCACATAAAATGTAGAGTCTTCTAGCTTGAAGCTTTGCCAATCCATTCCTTGCATCTTGGGGTATCTCCTCACAATCCTTTGCCAAGCCATCATTGAACTTTTTCCTGAGATATACTTAGTGGAAACATTAGTCCAATGAAGTATATGTTGTTATTAATTACCAAAACCACCTAGGGAGAAGTTGTGCTGTCAATCTCCCCCTTTTTGGTAATTGATGACAACATATATATCAAAGCTTCGATAAGAGATTTAATCAATTAATAGCATCGTCGCTTTGAGAGGTATGTGATAAGCAAGAGCTCCCCCTAAATTTGTGCATTATTTTAAATTTGCGTTTGAATGCAAATGCACAATCGATTAGGATCATGGGTCAATCTTCCATGTCACATACAACTTGGTGGTGCGCCAAAATTAATAAGAATGAAATACATAAGCACATCACACCTCAAGTGCCAAGGACAAGGAACGAGCAGAGGTGGGATGACTGGGGTCCATCACCACAACATTGTCTTCAAACTTTGGCTGAAGGGGCAAATGTAGACGATCAAGTGCATACACATTCTTCTCTAGCTTAGAGTTGATAAGCATTTGAATGTATGGTTCATATCCACAAGATCTCTTCTGGCCAGCAGTTGTCCTCCTTACTGTCTCGACTATCAGATCCATCACCCTAATCCTGGTGTGGGAGTCAACATGTTGCAGCATATTGATGGAGTAGCCTCGGATCATCTTATCATCTCCAGACTTAGGCATCAAGGTATGCCTCAGAATAGTGTTGGTGGTAGGCAATCCTGCTTGTAGATAGTAAACTAATCCAAGCTTATGTGAATGCACATAATCAGCAGGGATTTCCTTGTACGTCTGAGCCATGGAGTTGCGATTTGCTTTGGCCTCGGAGTATACATCCAAATCACCATCTTGGACTGGTGAGGCTCCTAAGATGGTAGCCCACTCATCGACTGTGGATTCATACCTCGTCCCTTCTATCATCCAAACAATCCGGCCATCTGGATAGAAGTGAGTAGTGGAATAGAACTGCATAATCATCTCATCGTTCCAGGCAGAAAACTCTCTTCGAACAAAGTTAGCAATGTCAATGCACTGGAAGTTGTCTTGCACACTTAGGAAGAAATCTTCATTTTTCTTGATGTAGTCCCAGTCTACATATCTCATATCGCTGACAGCTGGGCACTTGTCCAAAAGGACAGTCTCATAGAAATCTTGTTGTTCCTTGGTGTGAAACCTTGGATAACAGCTGTCTTCTTCCTGGAGGCATAGGGGTCATTTGCTCTCCATAATCTCAGTCATGAATCCTTCCTTTTCTTCATGTCCTCGGCAATGGGATAGGCATCATTGTGCAAAGGCATGTGTGGCCTCAGCTTCCTCAAAACTGGCATGTCCTCTTCTTCATCTCTGGAAGTAGAACTCTTGTTCTTTGCTGCTAGAGGAATGTCTCTGGTGGTCTTCTTGGACCTTGGGGCAACCTGCTTCTGTGGGGCAGACTTCTTGCTCTTGGAAGGGGCCTGCTTGGGCATTGCATCTGCAAGAAGCTTTTTCTTCTTGGAGGGAGGAGCTTGGGTAGCTTCTCCCTCCTCCACTCCCTCCTCTACTGCATCCTCTAGATCCTCATACATAGAGGTAGGTCTGCCCATGACATTAACTATCCTCTTCCTGGATCACTTCTTATCACCTGCCTTCTTGGGCATAGAGCTCATAGGGGCATCAATGGTCATGCTTGCCCTGGCACTCTCAGGTGCCCTGGTAGAATCAGCTTTGGCATAGACTTTCTTTACTACCTTCTTCTTGGTTGAGGTAGCAGCATCAGTTGTGCTCTTGGCAGTATTGTCCTTCTTGGGTGGCTCCTCAGGCACAACCTGCATCTTCTTCATCTGAGTTTAACCTCCTCCTTGCCCTGGTGGAAGTCTTGGGCAAGTCAGGTGAGCTGGGCACATCATCATAGGAAGATGAGTTGCCCTCGGGACAAGTGCCTAAGCTCATGTCCAAATTGCCTTCCCTGAAGTTGTTCTGACTGTCATCTGAGCCTGATATGCTGACCCTGTGAATAGAGCATAGAAGAGTAGAAAGGTTGAGCATCACAAAATGCAGAGATTTTTCAAAAGTTGAACAATGAAAAACTTACCTTTAGCATTCTGCAAAATGAATTTCGGTACCACCAAGTCAAATTTTTCGGATCCACCAAGACATATGGTCTGCTTGATAGAAACTTGGCAGTCACTTCTGTGTCACTGAAAATGACCGCTCGGTTTCACCAAGACCATTCTCAGGAATCCTAGAACCAAAATCAGTAGAACCGATTTTTGTGACCCGGTGTCACCGAGATGCGTTTTGCGGATAGCTGAACCTAAATTTTTGTCGTTCGCTATACTAATGGAATTTTTGGTGGGATAGGAAGATTGCAAACTATGGCTTATCGATAAATCTACCCTGATGCGCAAGAATTGGATTGAGGAGCGCACGAGGGGGTCGGATTCTCACCCTAACTCGGTGAAGATCCGCTACGGCGAAGACGGCGGTGAGTCCCAACGGCGGAGGTGCTCGGGGACGCAAAGCTGACGACCAGGGGGTCAGGAGCGGCAGATTAGGGTTGGGGAGGCCGAACGTTTGAAGAAGAAATTTCAAAGGGCGGGCCCGCCAGATTAAATACCCTTCACTGTCAGTGAAACCGATTCTAAGTTATCGGTGTCACCGAGATTCTCAACTGTCGGGTGATAGGGAAACTCGGTGTAACCGAGAAGGTGGAAGCGGTGTTACCGAGGCAAAAAACCTAGATCAACTCAGTGATTCGGTGGAACCGAGTTTTTGGGAATGGTTTCACCGAGATACACAAGAGAGGTTTTGGAATGCAGCCCTTGTAGACACGGTACTCCGAGTGCTCCTCACACAGAGGGTTCAAGAAGTGCTTGTTCAAGTTTTGTGATGTAGCATGAATAGAATATGAGACGAGAAAGCATAGATAGCTAGAGAGGGGTCCTAGGCATTCTTGTCTATCCAATTGGCAAAAAGAAAAAACAAAGTCCAAATAGAAACAATTGGATGTCCTCGAATGATAAAAGATATGCAAACCAGCATGCTCACACAATAAGATGTCCAATGAAATCATGGCACACATGAAAATTCACTCTAGTATCTACCAAGCACTTTGGTGATGACGGAGTCATCTATATATGAGTATATTGACTTAGGAGCCAAGTAAGAATACTTGATCATAGGTCATACTCATCGTTTAAGCACAAGTGGGGCTACCACTTTTACATAAAGCATTTAATGTTGTCACATTCTTAAGAGATGCTTTAACTCAAGTCTTATAGTAAAGCTCCCCCTTGATGTGACATCCCCCCATAAGAGGGATAAACTAACCTTGGGTTTGTCGTAGAAAACTTCATGTGGGTGATGTAGTGGTGGATGCTCAAAGTTGATGAAGATCATCTTGAGTTGGGAGCATCCTTGTTGTTTCCTTACTCTTCTCACCTACATGGGTTAGTCCCAAGCACAAGAGACAAATACAAAGATATCTATGGACATGGAGTGCAAAGCATATAAGATGATGTCCATGGATTCATTAATTACCTTGTCCCTTGCTTACCTTTGAGTGAATGTGTGACTCTTTGAACTATTGCATAATGTTGATGTTGTTTGCACCTAGTTCTTGCCAATAATGAATATGAGTGAATTTCATTGGTGGAGTCACCCCTCAAGAACCTCTCTAGTTCTTCTTCTTGGGGACCCACATCAAGTTGATGGGAATCCTTGGTGTTGAAGTGGCACTTTTAGAAGTTGAGCTTGTAGAAGCCTTGGGAACCCACTTGACCAAAGCTTGGGATTCATCTTCATATGAGGCAATCTCCTCTTGAAGCTTGTCCTTGCCCTTGAGCTTGTGATCTTGTGGTGGAAGGTCATCTTGAGATTTTGTTCCTTTGGGAAGAGTATGTTCATACTTCTCCCTTTGACGAACAAACTTGGGCTTGGGGTATTGACCTTCTTCCCATTCAACTCCATTAGCGTTGAGGTAGCCAATGCCATGGTTCTTTCGGTATCCTTCGTGCTTGCGTACAATCTCCTCAAATTGCTTACATCCGGCAAGACTTTTGTAGATACCTTTCTCTATAATCCCTTTCAATAGATCATTTTCTTGCTCAAGTGTAACATGGGTAAGAGAGTCGTTAGTGGAATCAATAGAACTACTAGGAGCAATATCATTGGATTTATCATTTTTATTGCTACTAGTTGAAGAGCCTTTCTTGCCTTTGTTACTAGATTGCTTAGTCTTAACTTGTGGAATAAACATAGACAAGAGTAGTCGTTTGGATACATAAGAAGAAGTCTTCTTACGGAGATCGTCATTGATTGCTTTAAGAAACTCATGTTCTTGCTCCAAATTGAGCTTCTCGAAGCGTGGCTTCTCATGAGTTCTCACAAGCTCTCTATGATCTTCTAAAGTAGATTCATGGGCTAACTTAAGAGTGTTTAATTCTTTAGTTAGTCATTCTATTTCCTTCTTATCGTCATCACATGACTTATCTTGACTAGCATGATCATTATCTAGCTCATTTGGACTAATATCACTAGTTTTGTCAAATAGCAAGTCATCATCTCCAACTAGGTCATCCTCATCACTATTGAAATGAAGATACTCGAGGTGTGATACCTTGGGGCCTTTAGCCATGAAGCAACTTCCACTCCCTTCATCTGGTGAATCAAATATGTCGTAGGAGTTGGAGGAAATGAGTGCAATTCCGGCAACACCTTCATCTTAACTATAGTCGGAGTCGCAGTGATAGCTTCTCTCGGAGTGGTCATCGGAATCGGAGCCGGAAACCCATTCACCAACATGAGCTTGATGTCTTCTCCTTGAGTAGCTCTTGGTGTACTTGTCCTTCTTCTCTGAATCCCTACTTCTCCTTGAGGGTCTTCGTTCATAACGATCATCTCTACTCCTTCTCTCTCTTCGAGGTGACTCATCTCTTGAGCTTTTTCCTCTAGGTGACTCTTCTCTTCTTTTGTGGGGGGGCGTGCACTCATTGGAGTAGTGTCCGGGCCTTCCACAATTGTAACAATTCCGGTCACGATTAGATGAACGCTTCTCTTCATATCTTGAGTTGGAGCTTCTCTCTTTGCCTCTATTCTTGTAGAACTTGTTGAATTTCTTGACCATGAGGCTTATCGCTTCATTTTTGACAAGGTTGTCACTTGAAGTAGTGGGAGCATCACTAGTGGCTTTGTAAGCACCGCTAGACTTGTTGTGAAGTTCTTCCTTGTCTTTGAGTGACATCTCATGAGAAACGATTCTACCAATGACTTCCGTAGGCTTGAGATCTTTGTAGTATGGCATCATTTGGATCAATGTGCACACGGTGTCATACTTTCCATCCAAAGCTCTAAGTATATTCTTGATGATGAATTTGTCGGTCATTTCTTCGCTTCCTAAGCCGGCAATCTCATTTATGATGAGAGCAAGCCTAGAATACATCCCCGCAACTCCTTCACCATCCTTCATCTTGAACTTGTCAAGTTGACTTTGAAGCACGTCCAACTTAGATTCTCTGACGGAATCGGTACGTTCGTGCATATCAACCAAAGTATCCCAAATTTCCTTTGCATTCTCAAGACGACTGATTTTGTTGAATTCTTCGAGGCATAGGCAGTTGAAAAGAATGTCACATGCTTGAGCATTGTATTGCAACATCTTCAATTCATCCGCGGTCGCTTCACGATCCGGTTCCTTTCCATCACCAAAGAATTCACCTTGCAAGCCAAGCCAACACGAACAACAGCCCAAACGACGGGGTTATGACCAAGAATACGCATTTTCATCTTATGCTTCCAACTAGCAAAATTAGTACCATCAAAGTACGGACCTCTACGGTGGTAACTTCCCTCACTAGACGCCATACTCTCCTAGGTTGTGAAACCAATGCAATGGAGACCAATGCTCTGATTCCACTTGTAGGATCGCAAGTATGTCTGGAGGGGGGTGATTAGACTACTTGACCAATTAAAAATTCTATTTTTACCCAATTTTAGTTGTGGGCAGATTTTAGCAATGATAGCAAGTCAAGCACACCCTACACATGCATGTCTAAGAGTATAGTAGCGGAAAGTAAAGACAAGCACATGTAATAGAGGTACGGGTTAGAAGATCAAACGCAATTGTAGACACGAAGATATTTCCCGTGGTTCCGATAGGTGGCGTTATCGTACATCCATGTTCATGGAGTCTTCAACCCACAGAGGGTAACGATCGCGAGTGTCCATGGAGGGCTCCACCCATAAGGGTCCACGAAGTAGCAACCTTGACTATTCTATAACGGCTTTCGTCCATGAAGGACTAGCCTCACTATGGGTAGATCTTCACGAAGTAGGCGATCTCCTTGCCCGTACAAACTTCTTGGTTCAACTCCACAACACGAAGTAGGAGGCTCCCAAGCAACACCTAACCAATCTAGGAGGCACCACCCTCCAAAAGGTAATAGGCTTGATAGTGATGATGAACTCCTTGCTCTTGTGCTTCAAGATGATAGACTACTCAACACTCAATCACTCTCTCATAGATTTGGCTTGGTGGAAGGGATTAATTGGGTGGAAAGCAACTTGGGGAGGCTAGAAATCAAGACCATATGGTTGGAGTGGATGATCTTGATCTCAACACAAGGGTAGGTGGTTCTCTCTTAGAAATTTGGATATGGGAAGTGGGGAACAGTTCTGAGTGCTTCTCTCTCGAGTGAGAGGTGGTGGAGGGGTATATATAGGCATCTCCAAAAATCCAACTGTTACACCATTATTGAGCAACTCGGTGAAACCGAAGTGAAAACTCGGTCGTACCGATTTGTTCAAAATGTGGCAACTTTAGGAATCTCGGTGAGACCGATATATGGTTCTCGGTGGTACCGATATGAGTGGCCGAGGGCAGTTTCCAAACTCGGTGAGACTGATTCACAATTCTCGGGAATTCCGATTCTTGTGAAACAGCTAACAGAAGGTTGGTCACTGGAACTCGGTGGCACCGATGCAAAACTTGGTAGTACCGAGAAGGGTTTGTGGCTAGGGTTTCTGTCTAGGGTTTAAACTCGGTGTAGCCGATATGGAAGTTGGTAGCACCGATTTTGAGTGGAAGGGTTTTAGACAGTATCTTTGTGGGAGAGCTTGTGGGTGTTTTTGGTGACTAGCACTTGTGCACGTGGAGCAATTTGTTCACCAACAATACCTTACCCCCTTTTAATAGTATTGGCTTTCCTATGGACTCAAAGTGATTTCCCAAAAAGTAAAATGTAGAGTCTTCTAGCTTGAAGCTATGCCAATCCATTCCTTGCATCTTGGGGTATTTCCTCACAATCCTTTGCCAAGCCATCATTGAACTTTTTCCTGAGATATACTTAGTGGAAAACATTAGTCGAATGAAGTATATGTTGTTATTAATTACCAAAACCACCTAGGGAGAAGTTGTGCTTTCAAATTGCCATTGGGTGCAAATGGGTCTTTAAGAAGAAAACCGATGTGGATGAAAATGTTCAGATCCACAAAGCTCGGCTTGTCACTAAAGGTTATGGACAAGTTCAAGGAATTGACTACGACGAGACCTACTTGCCGGTAGCGATGCTAAAGTCGGTGAGGATCATACTAGCTATAGCTGCATATTTCGATTATGAGATATGGCAGATGGATGTCAAAACGGCTTTCCTTCATGGAAATTTAAAGGAGGATGTATACATGATACAGCCTGAAGGTTTTGTCGATCCAAATAATGCTAGTAAAATATGCAAGGTCAAGAGATCCATTTATGGATTGAAGCAAGCAGCTCGGAGTTGGAACATTCGTTTTGATGAAGTCATCGTTGACCTTGGTTTCATCAAGAACGAAGAGGACTATTGTTTATACAAGAAGTCTAGTGGGAGCTCGGTAGTATTTTTGATCCTGTATGTGGATGACATACTACTGATCGGAAATGATGTTTCGATGTTGAACTCAGTCAAGGAATCATTGAATGGCAAGTTTTCGATGAAAAACCTTGGAGAAGCAGTATACATTTTAGGCATCAAGATCTATAGAGATAGATCGAAGAGGCTGCTCGCCTTAAGCTAGAGCACGTACATAGACAAAGTGTTGAAGCGGTTCAACATGAGTGAGGCCAAGAAAGGGTTCTTGCCCATCTCACATGGTATAAGGCTAAGCAAGACTCAGAGTCTTACGGCTTCTGATGAGCGAAACCGGATGAGTAGGATTCTGTAAGCTTCGGCAATAGGATCCATCATGTATGCCATGCTATGTACTCGACCTGATGTTGCCTATGCAATAAGCTTAACAAGCAGATACCAGGCTAACCCAGGTGAGAGTCACTGGGCAGCGGTGAAAACTATCCTGAAGTACCTGAAAAGGACTAAAGAGATGTTCCTAGTTTATGGTGGTGAGGAGGAGTTCTGCGTAAAGGGTTACGCTGATGCTAGTTTCCAAACCGATAGGGCTGATTGTCGATCGCAAACTAGATTCTTGTATGTCATGAATGGAGGGGCAGTGAGCTGGACGAGTTCCAAGCAAGATACGGTGGCCGACTCCACAACAGAGGCCGAATACATTGCGAATTGTGAAGCCGCAAAGGAAGGTGTTTGGATTCAGAAGTTCCTGGAGGATCTTGGTGTGTTCCCGGGCTGGGCAAAACCGTTGGACCTGTATTGCGACAATTCAGGTGCCATCGCACAGGCCAAGGAGCCGAGACAACACCACAAGACCAGGCACATAGACCGAAAGTATCACCTGATACGAAAGCTTGTAAAGAATGGCGATACTAATTTATGCAAGATTCATACGGATGAAAATGTTGCAGATCCGTTGACTAAGCCGCTTCCACAACCCAAGCATGAGGGGCACGTTAGAGCTATGGGCATTCGATATCTATTTGATTGACTCTAGTGCAAGTGGGAGACTGTTGGAGATATGCCCTAGAGGCAATCATGTATGATAATATTTCCTATGTGTTTATGAATAAAGATAGTCCTTGGACATTATCAATGATGTGTATTAACAAGTACGTGACTTGTTTGTGAGACTATGTATTGTATGATGACTGTCCTAAATGGTCCCTAGTCGAAAGAGTTGTGTGGACGTGCAGCCAGTTAGACTAGCATATGACACGGTGGATGGTCTGGTCTCACTGACCATGTAGCATTGGATGCTAGCCGGATAATATGGACTCGGAAAGATCTGGTCGGATTCGACGTAGTCGGATCCGAGTCAAGATAAGGTCTGAGTTAGACAGACCCAACTATGAGACGCAGCGATAGGTCATATGTGATTCTCTAGTACAACATACGTTCTATGTCCTAAGACCTGAGCTGGCGCATGTACTCGGGATGGTGACAGACTTGCTTTGGGCCGACCAAACGCTACTCCGTGACAGGGTAGTTATAAAGGTAGGTTTCAGGCTTGTCCAGACCCATGCTGCAAGACGTGGTCGAGCAAGATGGGATTTGCCCCTCCGATGAGGAGAGATATACTCTGGGGCCCTCGGGTGATCCAACCTGGATAAGCATGGCCATGCGATGAGGATTATGAGATAATCCGAAGTGTTGGTCGGATTCACCGGAACGAGAAAGAGGTCATGCTGCAACAAAGATGACCATGTCGCCTTGAGCACGACAACATATATCGTGTGGCAAAGGTAACAGATGTGTGATGTACAGGTTCGCCCAACCAGCTTCATCGGACACTTGGAGTCGGAACGCTTTGCTAGAGGCCGCTACCGACTAGTCGAGTCATATGTGATCTGACTCGCGACCAAGTGAATGAGAACCTAAGGGGTCGCGCACTTCAGGGAAGGAACATGTGGGCTTTAGGATCTATGCGAGGCCCAAGAGTTGAGCCCGCGCCGGATGCCTATATATAGTGGAGGTGCGGCACACCATATGATTGATCACTTCGGTGCCATCATTAGGTTTTGCATGTGTTGCAAGTAGCCACCTCCACTCGCCGCCGACTGTGTGATCGGACCTAGCAGTCCGCCGCATAGTGTTCCTCCTGCATGTGCGGATACCGTTAGAGGCGGTGCACTTGCGCCGCTCCGGCAAACCTGTACGTGGGATCCGGCGACCGGCTACGCGAGCGAGATTGGATCGGCTGTTCGAGGGAGATCGGACGAGGAGGAGACGGACCACGCGAACGCGCTGCCCCAACTCTACTTCCGCTGCACGGCACTACGCGTCTAGTGGTAACGAGCTATGATCCATCTTCGTAGCATGTTCTTAGATGTTCTGCGCGTAGGAAATTTTTAACTCGCATGCGATGCACCTACGGTAGAACCCAACACGTTCATGTTCCCCATTGTTCGTGAGAAGATGTTTACTGCCTTCATGAGTGAGTAGCCCCCTTTGTTTTCGGGGTATGGATGAACTCTAGTGTGAATTGGTTGTTTGATATTAGGATTTCATATCCTCTTTGCATGTTTATGTTGATAATCTTCTTGAAGTTGGGTGAGGTCGACCATCCAACGTATGCCAAGTTTAGATGGAAGGTTGTTACTGTTGGCTAACTGTGTGGTTGTAGAGTTGGGTGACGTGACAGACCCCATCTCCCTTCGTAGTAGATAGTTGCAACAGGGGATAAAACGGAGACCACTTTGGCTGCTTCCACGGGGACCTTTTTCCCCTTAATCATCGTCTCGTAACCGGAGTGGGGAAGAACGGTGGTTGCGTATGTGATACGGGGTTGTCACGTGTATGCATGTATCTGTACCGGCTCTGCCCACAAAGAAAAAACATGTAAAGTGTCTTAGGAATCTGAAGTAGCCTTGTGTTTAGGCACCGCTATAGATGCACGCTAGAGGGGATTCCGTACCCCCGGGAACATTTTAAATCATTTTTCACAAGTCTTATTGCTTTACCAGTTATTTATTTCTGTTGATTTATCCACCTTTATACTTGCAACTTTATCATTATTATTTTTATCACTATTCTGGATCGCTACAATTTATAGGCATATTATTTGCACCTTGCAAAGGAGAAAAGATTGATTCATGTGCTCCCTGTGGGATCGATACTCTTACTTTGAAAAGGCTACAACTAAACCATGTGCACTTGTAGGCTATCAAGCTTTTTCTGGCGCCGTTGCCGGGGAGCTGAGCGCTTTTGATCTTAGTTTTGAGTTTGGTTTGAATTTTGTGCATTAAGTTGTTTGCAGGTCTGGAACAACCATGGTTGAGTATGGACACAACTATCAGCTCTCAGCCATGCGTGTTATAGGACCACCTATTCGAGAAATGTTCACATTGTTGGGTCTTAATCCCATCGGTGTAGCTTATGAGGTGAACCCAATTGTCCTCAAATTGTTGCATGGTAAACAATTTAAAGGTGAGGAAGGTGAGGATCCTTATCATTATTTGCAATTTTTTGAAGATGTATGTGGGACATTTAAGTTAAATGCTTTAAGCCCAGATAATATGAAGTTGAAATTATTTCCTTACACTTTGGCTAAGAAGACAAGAAATTGGTTAGTGTCCCACCCTGCAGGTACCTTTGATACATGGAGTAAACTAGGAGAGACCTTCTTGTCAGACTTTTATCCAGAAAAGAAATCCTACGAAGCAAGGAGGAGGATCTTGAACTTCCGACAAAGACCTGGAGAAAGTCTGGTAAATGCATATCAAAGATATAAAACTCTACTGAATGATTGCCCTCGCCATAAGCTTCCAGAATGGCTAGTGTTAAATCTTTTTTATGGACGACTACATTATGATTCGAAGGAAGAACTAGGTTTAGCTTCTGCAGGTTCTTTTATTCCTAGCAAGGTTCTAGAAGCACCGGAGTTATTAGAAGGAAAACTTGCTAACCACGAAGCTTGGGGGAGCGATGAAGAAGGAGAGGGTAAAATAGAAGTAGACTTTGATTGCATAAAAGCTTATCTAAACTCATGGAGAGTTGATCAAATAAGTAATGAATTATATCTTGACCCATATGTTGTTTTGAGATTTTTTCAAAGCTATGCAGAACACATGGAGTTCCCAAAGAGTAAATGGGAGAATTATACTGATGAGGATCCCGAGGAAGAGGCCATGGTTGAGACCTTGGAGGTAGAAACATCAGTATCCCCCATGGAAGAAGATTATGAACCTGAACCGATATTGCCATATCCAGTGAGAAAGGCGCAACTTGAATATCTTAGCAGGGAACACTCCAAGATGAAAATGAAAACAAGGGCAAATCTAAGGTTAAGCCTCCAAAAATGAGAAAATAGGAAAACTCCCATTGAAATAATGGAAGAGGAGGTAACTTGCTTCATGAAAGGATGCATTAAAGCTGCAGATACTGGTAAACCGGTGGTACCTTGTTATTTTGGTAGTACTTCTTATTTTGGTCTTTGCGATATTGGATCTTCAATTAATGTTATACCTTACACTCTCTACACTAAGCTTCATGATGAAATATATGCTTGTGACTTGCAGGCAACCGATATGGAAATTAAATTAGCAGATGGTACTCTTAGGAGACCTTATGGGATGGTGCCTGATGTCTATGTCATTTTGGGAACCTTTACTTATAAAGTAGACTTTATTGTAATGGAAATCCCTGAAGATGATTTTTGTCCCATAATATTTGGAAGACCTTTTCTTAACACTGCTGGTGCAAGTATTGATTGTACGAGGGAATTTGTCTCTCTCGAGTGTGGGGAAGAGGTAAGAAAATTTCACTTTTTTAGGTCTAAGAATCATCCCCAACCATGAGAGCATGATAACAATGAAGAAAAGACTATAGCTCAACTAGCAGCCATCTATTCCGAAACCCCAGAGGATGATCCGGAGAGGAGTCTAAATGATTATGAGAAAGATCTAGAAGACCCAACTAAGGAAGAAATAGATCATCACTTGAATGAAACACCGTTCCAAGATCCGGTATCTAGTGAACATTATGAAGTACCTGGGAAGAAGGGAGATGAGGAACCACCATCACCTGGACTAAAACCTCTGCCAAAAGAGTTGACGTATGAGTTTTTAGATGAAACAAATAAATACCAAGTTATTATTAGTGCTAATCTTTTAGGTGAAGAGAAAGAGAGATTAATGAATGCCTTGAGGAAACATAGAAAAGCATTTGGGTATTCAATGGATGATTTAAAGGGCATTAGTCCCTCTATCTGTACTCGTCATATTTTCATGGAAGAAGGAGCTGAACTAGTTCACGAGTACCAAAGAAAGTTGAACCCTGAAATGAAGGAAGTGATGAGAAAATAAATTGTTCGTCTACTTGATGCAGGTATTATATATCCAGTCTTTGAAAGTAAGTGGGTAAGTCTTGTTCATTGTGTACCCAAAAAGGGAGGATTTACAGCAGTACCTAATAGACATAATGAACTAATACCTACTAGAACAATAGTTGGGTATAGAATGTGCATTGATTTCAGGAAGCTGAATAAGGAGACCCGCAAAGATCATTACCCCTTTCCGTTTATTGATCAAATGCTCAAGAGGCTGGCAAAGCATACCCATTTTTGCTACCTAGATGGATATTCAGGGTTCTCACAAATTGTGGTACATCTAGAGGATCAAGACAAACGACAATCACCTGTCCTTTCGGTATGTACTCTTCTCGTCGTATGCCTTTTGGCTTATGTACTGCACCAGCCACATTTCAAAGATGCATGAATGCCATTTTTGCTAATTTTGTTGAAGAAACTATGGAAGTTTTTATGGACGAATTTTATGTCTATGGAACTTCTTTTGATGGTTGTCTTCACAATGTTGATAAAGTTTTGCAGAGGTGTGAAGACACTAATCTTGTGCTGAACTAGGAGAAATGCCACTTTATGGTTAATGAAGGGATTGTTTTAGGGCATAAAATATCTGGTAAAGGAATAGAAATTGATAAAGCAAAGATAGATGTTATAGAGAAACTCCTTTATCCTCGTGATGTAAAGGGGATAAGGAGTTTTCTTGGCCATGCATGTTTCTATAGGCGCTTTATTAAGAATTTCTCTAGTATTTTGAAACCCTTGACTAACCTTTTACAGAAATATGTTCCCTTCACCTTCAATGACGAGTGTAAAAATGCCTTTCAAAAACTCAAGCATGCTCTACTTACTGCACCTGTCATTACGCCTCCAAACTGGGACATCTGTTTCAAAGTCTTATGTGAAACAAATGATAATGCGGTAAGTGCAGTTTTGGGCCAACAAGTAGGTGAGAAGTTTAATGTTATTTACTTTACAAGGCATACTCTTACTGATGCTCAAAGGAATTATGCTAAGAATGATAGAGAACATTATGCAGTAATCTTTTCTTGCGACAAGTTTAGACCTTATATTACGGATACAAAAGTCATATTTTATACTAACTGTCACGCAATCAAAGAGGTGTAGGATGTTAAAGAAACTAAGTCTCGCTAGATGAGGTGGTCTCTTCTTCTGCAGGAATTTGACAGTGAAATTTTAGACCGCGAAAAGATAGGAGAAGTATTGAAGAACATCTCCCTTGTCAAGGAGGAACGTCAATACAACTCAACAGATATATGTATCCCCTATGGGATGGTTGTGGCCTTGGACAGAGCTACCGTTCATACTTTTAGAGATACCAGACCACCATTCATAGGTCTAGAGGTGTCATTCGCGAAATTAAGGGTAAGGGAAGAGAATGGTTTGTTTTATTATAACAACTCTTTGCACCCTAGTAAACTGCAAAGGATGTCACTGCTTCCTCAACTTCCAAGAATGAAGAAGCCTGGAACGAAGATCTTTGCCAAAAACAAAGAGTGGAAAGTACAAGAAAACACAGGGAAGTTCTTTCTTTTTCCCTAAGCTTTCGTTTGATTTGTCTTCGTCATATTTTTCTGAATAAAATTTTATATTTTTCTTAGCCAAACGGGCGCTCATACAACCCCCTACGGTCATTAGAAGCACCGTCTTTGATTCTGTTCATTTAAGTGCGCAGGAAAAAAAAGGAGCAAACCGGTGCTCATGTGATCGCTTGTGATCGTCTGGTTGGCCGTCGTTTGCTCTATTCTCACAGAGAAAAACTTCGTCCTCTTCCCTATTTAATCTCCTAAAAAACAAAACAAAAACAGATTTTATCTCGCAGGAGAAGAGGACCAAACGGGCGACCGAACGAGCGGTCGTGGCCGTTTGAAGGGCCGACATATCCTCTGTTTGCGAAGGACTCAGCGGAACGAGATCAAAAGACCGCTCAAACGATCGGTCGCGGTCATATGGAAGGTCGTCGATCATGCTTTTTTCCGAGTGTTAACAGAATTTTGCCTGATCTTATTTGGTTTGTTTCTGATTCTTTTCAACTTCCTTATATCATCAAAACATGCACCCCTAGCCTCTTATATACAAAACTATTGCCTCCTCCTTTATCAAAACTCACAAACCAATCTAGGTCAAGTCTTTTTGATTTTTGAAGTGCAGGAAGCAATCGCTCATTCATGGGATAGAAGGCAAACCTGCTCGCAAGAACAAGAGGACATGGAGTAGGAAAGCTATTCTCCGGCGAAAATACGGGAGAGGATCCATCACTCACGTGATTGGCCCTCTTCCGAAGAAGACCCGGAGGAACCTCCTTTTGAAGGAGGAGAAAACAAAGATGAAGAGAAGGGAAAGAAACCGACGGCCATCCCCATCAACACCATCAAGGTCGTCATCAACGAGGACAAGATCAACTACGTCAAGGAGACTCCCGCTGTCATGGGGAAGTGTGATTTTACTAATTACACTATCCATGGTACCTTGGGGGAATCCGGTGAGATTGATCAAAGGGTGCGCGGGATTTACACCATCGGCGCCCGCATGCAGGTTGGACCTCCTAGGAAGAGGCGTAGCACCGCCCCAGTGGCACCAACTCCACCCCAGGTAAAAGTCAATAATTTTGGAGTTGAGACTAAGGTTATGACTGACAAAATACGGGTGATGGAAGTGGCCTTGGCTTTCAAGACTCGTGAGGCTCTTGACACAAGCTTAAAGATCATCGCCAACTAGGGTGCAACTCTTTGCATGTACCGTTCTCGCATCACGGACTTGGAGGTTGCTAATAAGCTCATGATCGATGCCCTCACCGGTGTCACGGCTTCATCCCCAGCAGAGAAACCAGTAACAATAAAAAGGAGACTAAATGAATCTAACTGGCTTAGCATGCATTAGTGCAGCCGCGTGCTATACAAACGGTTTTTAACCCCTTTCCGTGACATAGTCTTAAACCGTCGGCTTGCATGTGTGGGCGATAGGGGGGCCTATCCCAAACGATAGGGAAAACCCGTCGGCGATGCGTGCACCCGGTCACACACGATGGGCAAAAATATATCGTTTGCGATTGGAAGGGCCATCACAAACAGACATATTGGGGAAGACGTGTGAGATGAGCTTATCATCCCACACAGGGAATCCCAAGGGTACGTCGCCGTTCATATTGCAGATCACACACAATTTTCTGCATAACATCGTTTGTGATAGGGCTGGTCATCACACACGATAGTTATAATTCTGTCATTTGCGTTATTCAAAACATCACTCACGGTGTCTAGAAGAAACTGTTTGGCATTGGGCTACACATCACACACACTTGCTTTGTGAAAACGTTTGTGATTGGGTGTCCTAACGCACACAGTTGTCGACCAGAATTTGTGTGTGATTGCTCACCGATCCAACATGCCAAATTTCTAGAAACTGTGTGGATTTATTGAGGTCATCGCCCACGGTGTAGTCTTAGAAACCGTCTGCAATAGGAACCCCAATAATCAGCCTGATTGATCTATTATTTATAATCCATTTAGTAATCAAATTAACATTTCATATCAAGCACAGAATATATTTCCTATTCGTAGTACGGCAACCAGGATTTTATAACTGAATTACATCAGGGTACAACATCATATAGGCATATACTGCCTAGCTACCCAATTGCACAACACGACAAAGTTTCAAATGCAACATCTAAAACCTTTGGAAATTAAGTATCATCATAGACGATAAATAGACAGATGAGTCTCATCTAGAAAATTGTTAAAGCGGAAGGCGGATATTGAGCCTTCAATGATGTTGAAGGTCCTCGCAACTTTAGGCCAGTGCATGTGGATGATTGCCCGCCCATCCTTCGTCCTCTTGAGGAAGACTTCAAGATTATACCGTGGGTGCTGTATGAATACCTTCCTCGCCTCTTGATCATACAGGTGGTTTGAGACATAATCATCGATGAACTTCCTTGAGAAGGACTGAAAACAAACATACGCATAAATATCTTTTCTAAAATTTGAAATGGCGCAAAGGGAAAAGGACAAGGTGAAAGATATGGTACCATCCTATAGTTGACTGATATCTTCTTCATTGTGCAGACAAACATCTTGTTGTTTTTCGTAGCTAGTTTCTTTATCTTAACAATCTTTCTGAGTTTTTTGATTTGACTAATATTCAAGGACACCTCATTTCCCCACATGCAAAAAGGGTCGAACAGTGGGTCTAAACCTCTTACAACAGGACCTACATGTGCAAGAACAAATTATTAAAAACATTAATATTACAATGGTTCCTGCAATTGCACAATAATGTGCTATTAGCCAAACGACCATGGATGTGCAAACCTCGATGGTAAACTTCGGTGTCCCCCATTGTTTCCCCCTGCAACATATTTAAGACAAATATTGATCAGGTTATAAGTGATATTTGGCATACTATCAGTGAAATATGTTAATGAAAAATAAACACATTGCGGATCCAACAAATTAATTTGAGCCACATGGAAAAGCCAGTTATCTAAACCAAGCGTGCTAAGAACTAGGAAATAAAGCAATTCTATATGTTTCACATGTATTTAGTACATCTAAATTCGATTTATTCATCACATGCAGAACAATACAAAATTGTACCAACAATCGAACATCACATTGCATAATTGAACTAAATAGTTAAATGATCACCACAACAAATGAACGAAACAGTTAACTAAGGACCACATTGCATAATAGAACATACTAGAAGGTCAGGTTGTAGTAGCATTACATTGGACATTTCACTAGAAATTCTACATGAAAGTCTGTAGCGGCACACGCAACAAGTAAACAAAACATGCTTAACCGGCGTAGCTAGGTGAACATAGGTCCTTAGTGATAAAGCTGAGAAAAACAAGCTATTCCTCATCGTCGAAGATATCGATGATGATGGGCTCCTTCAACTTGGAAGAGGGCCAGGCCTCCACACCTTGGGTGCACCCCTCGCAGTGGTGAGTGGCCTGATCCTGCCTCGGCACCAACAAGCCGCCTCTGGAGTTGAGGTAAGCACGGGCACGCTGAGAAAACACATCGAAGTCTTCCTCGAACGCACCGGCGGTGCCCTCGAGAAAAGACCACGAGCTGTCGTTTATAGCAGCCAACCGCGTGGCTGCGTCGGCGCACGAGGCGTCGACGGTGGCCTTGAAGGCGAGGTGCTCCTCCAAGATCTGGGGGTCGGCATGCATGGAATCCATCGCTGCCTCATCCGTGCATGCAGCTGCGATTTGCTTCTCCGCTGCCAAATGCTCTTTGAGATCCTGGCTATACTGCGTGCACTGAGGCTTTCGGCTGCGATTATTTGGAGGATGGGGCGGTGATTTGGGTGGAAGGTGTCGCGCCGACGGTCGGGCCATGTGGGATGGAGGAGGAGGGGTGAGGGGGTATTGGGGAGGTGTCGATTACCTGACTAGATGGATGAGGCCGAGCAGCAGGAAGGAGCGTCGCCGGCGAGGAGGCGGCGCTGCAAGCAAGCAGTGAAGGTTTGAACTAGGAAAGGTAGAGGAAAAGGGGGAAATGTGGCTTTTGATTGGTACCGGGGGTGAGGGAGGTAGATATTTCCGCGGCAGCCCAAAATTTTCATTCGGTGCAGCGAAAAACTGGCGCAGAAAGCACCATCGGACAAAGTCCCTTATTCAGAACCGTGTGCGATATCAAAACATCACAAACGAAACCTATGTTATACCCCGTGTGTGATGAACTTGAACGTGCAAATTTTTCAGAATAGTTCTCGATATCAACACATCACAAACGAAGCATGTGCTATACCTCGTGTGTGATGAACTTGGACGTCCAATGTTTGTCTCCAAGCTTCGGACGTAAGATTGGGTACTATATATCACACGGTTCATGCCCAAAAATTGTGTGTGATGAACTTCAATTTCATTTTCAATTAGAAGATGGAATGGGGATATGGCGGCAAATTTTTGGTCTAAATTTCCCTTGTTACAGTGGTCATCCACGCCGTCGCATAATTAAACATCAATTGCGAATTTGGGTACTACACAAAAGAGCCTACACCACAGCCCGCACTTACTTAATCAAGCAAATAATCATAGTTGGTTGACCTAAACATTACTCTAACAAAAGACCAGCGCTCTAAACAAAGACTAATGTTTCGCCTGATGCTCGACGATCTCCGCCGCATCCTCCATGATCAGCTCGCGCTCGATGACCTCCAGGGGAAGGGGCTCCATGGCATCCATCGCCACATACTCTGCAAGCATCTCGCAGTCCGCGTCGTCCATCTCTTTGGAAAAGGCCGCCATGAGTCTGGTGTGGGCGGCCGCGGTCCGGGCATTGACGGCCTCCATCTCGGCAAGGGAGGCTGCCGACGAATGGACAGCTGCCCGAGCGCTCTCGGCGATTGCCAACTCTTCGGACGTAGGTTGCCGACCGTTCTCGGAGAAGGCCGCTGCTATTTGTGCGGTGACCGACATGAGCTAGGAGTGGGCAGCCACGGCATAGGCGTGGGCAGCCGCCATCAGGGATACGACGACCGTCGAGGAACGGACAGTTGCTGTGCCGTTCTCTCCATTTGCTATCCCGGTCGCGGATGTTGCTGCCGCCATCTCAGATGCAGCAGCTGCCCTTTCGGTGGCTGCAGCCGCCCTGTCTCATATTGCGGCCGCGGTCAAGGATGTTGCGAGCGCGTTCATGGCTGAAGCAGCCGCGCTCGTGCCTAAGTGGGCCACCGAAGTTGCCCTCACAACACGGATCCACGTCACCATCTTTCACCAGCGACGCTTGAACAGTACAGTGGTCTTGGGGAACAAGTGTGACCGTGTGGTTGACGCGCCAGCGGTGGACTGAAGCTTCCGGCCTAAGCCATATATGAGAATTGTCCTAAGATATTTTGATACCACATCACACACATTTCATGATCAAGAACTGTTTGCGACGTATTTGATTTTCATATTGCTTAGAAACGAAAAATGAAGTTACATCGACAATTGGAGGTGTTTGGATGGCAATAACATTTATCTGCAGTGAACGTGCAACTATAGGAGTGTCTGTTAAATATGGAATTATTCAGGGTTGTTTAGGCCCTTTTAAACATTTAAAGAGTTTTTTAGACATTTCATGTGCATAGTTGAATTTTGAACTGCAGTTAAGCACATACTAGAGTGCACCTGAATGGGTTGAAAATCATCTATGTGTCACTGGATACATGTTTTGGTCCAATGCAAGAAATGGAAATTAAACGAATTCCAAACCTCTCGGTATTTTGGCTTGGCCGTAGACTTTGAGAAGCCGTGTTTTCAAATTCCAGTAAATCCAAATATCATCAAAAAGTCATGAAACTTTGCATGGTGTCATGTCATGGCTCATGTGTGTTGTGGTAAAAAAATGCCTAGTTCGGGACAAGTTTTGGCACAAACCTCTTACAAACCGAAGATTCTCACAAGAAGTCATGTGGTTCCGATCAGGAAAGTTCACATTTTATGTGCGAAACAACATCCAATGTCTCTTCTTGCCTTGAATTTATTTCTAGATTCTCCATAGAGCAACATGAATGTGTCATGCTAAACAATGGAATATTACAGAGTTCGTTTGGCCTTTTTAGTACATTAATTGAGTTTTCTAGGCATGTAATGTGCATAATTCAAATTTGAACTACAATCACACGGTCCAGCGCATGAAAATAGGTCAAAAAATCATACACGTTTCTCTGGCTGCATGTTTAGGTCCCACTCAAGAAATGGGAATGAATTTCAAACATATCATCGTCTTGGCTCGACCGCAAACATTGGGAAACTTAGTTTTTAAATTCATGTAAATGCAAACCTTGACGGAAATTCATGAAATTTGGGCATGGTGTCATAAATTGCCCTGTTGTGTGTGTGTTGTGGTAAAAAATTGCCCTACTTTGGATAGGTTTTGGCACAAAGCCTCTTACAAACCGGAGATTCTCACAAGAAAGTCGTGTGTTCCAATAGGGAAAGTTCACCTTTTATGTGAGAAACAACATCCGCTGTCTCTTCTCGTCTTGAATTTATTTCTAGAGTCACCATAGAGCAACATGACAGTCATGCTAAACTATGGATTTTTTTTCCAGGGTTCGTGAGACCTATTTAATACATTAATTGAGTTTTCTAGCCGTTTAATGTGCATAATTCAAATTTGAACTACAATCACAAGGTCCAGCGCATGAAAAATAGGTTGAAAAAATCATATCCCTTTCCCTGGATGCATGTTTAGGTCCCACGCAAGAAATGGGAATGGATTTCTAACATCTCATTGTCTCTTGGCTTGGCCGTAAACATTGAGATACTTGGTTTTCAAATTCCCGTAAATCCAAAACTCGTTAGAAATTCATGAAACTTGGCATGGTGTCGTGACAAGGGCACACATATGTCGCGGTAGAAAGTTATCCAAATTGGACATGTTCTTGCACAATCCCCTTACAAATCGGAGCTCCTCACAAGAAGCTTTGTGGTTTCGATAGGGAACATTATATATGCATGTAACATATGCGGGCGAAAAGACATCTGATGCCTCTTCTCTCCTTGATTTTTATTATAGAAACAACACAGACATGTACGTGCGAAGTGCAAAATTATGAATAAATTAAGGGATCATCTGGCTTTTAAATACATTAATTGAGTTTTTGGTGCATTATTTAATGTGCATAATTCAAATTTGATCTACAATCACAAGGTCCGGGGCAGCAAAATGGGTTAAAAAATCATATATGTGTCCCTCGATGCATGTGTTAGGTCACATGCAAGAAATGAGAAGGAATTTCAAACATCTCACATTGTTGGCTCGACCACAAACATCGAGAAACTTGGTTTTTAAATTCTCGTAAATCCAAAAGTCCATCAGAAATTCATGAAACTTGGAATGGTGTCATGACAAGGCACACATATGCCGTGGTAAAAAATAATACCAACTTGGACATGTTTTGTCACAAGCCGCTTACAAACCGGAGCTTCTCACACAATGAGCTACGTGGTTCCGATAAGGCACATATGCATGCCACATCTGCGGGTGAAACGGCATCCGATGCCTCTTCTCTCCTTGATATTTTTCTAGAAACAACATAAAGCAATAGGTGTGTGCTGCAAAAATATGAAATTATTAAGGATTTTATGGATTTTTTATACATTAATTGAGTTTTATGTGCATTTAATGTACATAATTCAAATATGAGCTACAGTCACAAGGTCTATGTTGGGCAGGGCCTTGTCATATAAAGCACAAATATGCTGTGGTATTTTTTGGTGTCCACTTTGAGAGAAAGAGCAAGCATTATTAATAGCCAAGAAAGGCATTTTGGAACAAAAATCTGTCACGTTACCATCACAAACGGACGTATTATTTATAATTCGTGGGCGTTCTACAGGCCATTTATGTGCTGCCACGTGTCGCTCTCTGTATTGGTAAGGAGGTAGCGTGCAAACAAATGTTTGAGTAGACGGGTGGCGTGCGAGCAGTGTCCTCCGCACGCTCATTGGGGAGGCGTGTCCTTTGCCAGTCATAAAAGACGTTTCAGACTGAATACTTGTATGCAGACTGAGGGCAATGGTTCCTTCCCTACTAAGCCAAGCGAAAATCTGGCGCGAAGGAATTTTTTCAGTGCGTCATACGTGCCCTGCCCTATGCTACACCTTGTACTGGTGCTAACTGCTAAGGTTTCCATGTATGTAAAAAAATCTGATGTGGGAAGGTAATTAAGAGGAGAGATATGAGTTTGGTGACCACATGAAGAAACAATGCCAAGCGCGTGAACCTTGGCAGAACACTTAAATGAAGGAAACTCACCAATGCATGCAAGAGTTTAGTTGCTAAATCATTAAATGAAGGGACCTTAGCAATAATGCATTATGGACTTGAGTTGCTAAGACATTTAATACACTAAGCACCCCATCTAAGCACCGATCGATGCATTGGCAGCAGCAGTCAGGTAAAATTCGAATCTGTCATATTGGGTACATTTTCATTTGTTAAATTGGAAACACTGACATTTGTCAAATTTTGCAGGAATAAAATAACTATTACGGTGCAATTTTGCAACTGAAATTCAATAAACATCGATTTCATTCATAGATTAAGCATTGGTCTTTGTACAAAATAGTTCAACTCGACAACTGAAACAAACAAACTTTTCCCCATTTGTTGCCAACCACGTACTGAAATAGCTTGTTCAACTATATATACTAACTAATTTAAAGTAGGTGGGACAGTTCAACCATATCTATAGTTAGATGAACTGAACAAAATAGCCCCTAAATACTACTCCAGAGGGGCTTTGTGCTACTGCCAGTAGCATTCTCCTCTGTCGAGCGCATTCAGTAAGAGGCAGAGGAGGAGTAGCCTACCGACGAGCTGGCGGAGTCAAATTCGTCGGCTGCCGCTGCTGCCCTCCATCGCTCCTGACGTGCCTCCTCGAAGCGACGGGACTCGGCATAGATCTCCCCATTCCATGCCACAGCTGCGGCGTCTGCTGCGGCCACGGCGGCAGTGAGCCTCTTTGCATGCTCGACTTGGCGCTCCTCCTCCTCATGTAGGAAGTTGATGTAGCGCGCTAGGCCATTGACGCAAAAGCCGAGTGGCTAGGCTTTGGCGGCGGCCTCCTCCTCCCACCTTCGGGCCGCGGTGGCGGAGCGGGTGATGGCCCCGGCGACTGACCGTGGGGTGGCTGCCAAGGCAGACGCTGGTGTGGTGGCGTTCAAGGAGGCCGCTGGTGGGGTGGCGAAAATGGCGGCCGACGATGGGGTGGGGGCCACGGCGGTTGCCGGCAGCAGCTGCCTTCGGGCAAAGGTGGAGGAGCGTGTTGTGGGTGCCGTGCGCATAGCCAACAAGGACGCCACACGCACTACACGCTTTCGGGTACTGCGCTGCTGACGTGGTGCAGCCTCCCAGCTGGAGCTGCCCTCTGGCGGAGTGGCGAAGCGACGACGACGGACAGGTGGCATTGGCGATTGGGGGAGAAGCAAACTTGGGAAGCTACGGGCGGGGAGGGGATGAATGCGATGTGGAGGCGCCGGCCGTGAGGGTTTATAAAGCAGGCGGCCAAGGTGAGCCGGGCGGGAAGCTTGCGCGCATTCCTGCGCGGTTGCGGGGGAACAGGAAGCCCAAAAGAAACGTTGCCCGCTCCTGAAGCATTGGGTGTTTGGGGGATTTTGGTGAGCCGGGCGGGAAGCTTGCGCGGGAACCTGCGCGCTCCCGAAGCGTGCACTGGAATCCTCGGGCGGCAACGCGGTGAGAAGATGGGACGAAGGTGGGAGAAATGACAAGTACACAAACAGTTAATAATAAAAAACCGTTTGCGCTTTATTACAAAGCAAACGGTCGTTTTGTACACACCGTCGCGAATTAATCTACGCATGAGGCGGTTGATGCGGCTGCAGCGCGCTGTGCTCACGTCCGTGCGTGCCCGCTCTGCCGGCGTCCATGCACAAACAATCACGTACGTTCGGGGCATCATATGCATGCGGTTGCGCCGCTCCCGGCGCCACCATGCAGTTAAGCACTGCAAAAACTGACATGCGGACGTACCGAAATTCCAGGCCGTCCGCGCAATTTATTCCCGCGGCCATTACCTTCGTCTCTTCCACCTTCCGATCGTGCCACACAACACAATAAGCACACCCACGATCTCTTCATCGCTTCAACCTTTCCGTGCGGATCCAATGGCGGCTGCCGGCGTCGAGCGGCAGTTCGCCAAAATTGTCAAAGTGGACACCCACATCAGGAAGACGGACCTCTCGATGGTGTACACCAACGACCCGGTCATGGTGGTGAACTCCATCAACACGTTGGAGCAGCTGCTTGCTGAGGATGACAAGTACAAAGTGGCCGGCTTCGACCTCGAGTACACCGGCGGTCGTGTCGGGCATGATCAGAAGGTTGTCGTCGCCCAGTTGTGCATGCGCCATCACGTGCTCGTCTACCACTACTGCCTAGCCACAAGGCCTTGCGAGCATTTCGCGAGGTTTGTCAACAGCCCCGACTACAGGTTCGCAATGGTGGACACCACCAACGATCTAAAGGTGCTCAAGACTTCGGGCTTGTCCTGCCAGAAGCTTGTCAACATCCAAGGTCAGTACAGGGTCTGGAGCGGCGAGAAAAAGAAGCAGAAGGACTCCCTGGTTGACCTCACCGCGGCCATCATCGACCCCTACTATAGAGACATGAAGGCTAAGTGCCACAAGGACAAGTCTGCCTGGCACAAGGCCTGGGTGAACGAACTGGATGAAGAACACATCAAGTACGCGGCCAAGGACGCTTACACAAGTTATGAGATGTACAAGAGGATCATTGACATGAGGAAGTGCCTCCTTCCTGCAGACGGCGAGGGATAGCCACAAGCAGAGCAGTGTTAGCAACCGTCGTTAGAAGAACAGTATGATTTGGCGATCGTCTACTTCTTGTAAATTTATATTGAGGAATGTACATGTGTTGTGTAGTCACTTATGTAACTGGATGTTCAAGTTGGTTATGCAACAATAATGTTGGTGTTCAGTAGACAGAGCATATAGATGTTGTGCAAACAGAGCAAATCACATCTCATACAATTATTAGCAGCAACCCTCTGCCCACAATACACACGGGTTGTCAGAATAAATCGTTTCGGTTATTATTGGTCTTCCCACACAATTCTGATGAATGAACTATTTGTCGGGTACTCACAACACACACGGTTGTCAGGATGAATCGTTTGGGTTATTATTGGTCTTCCGACACAATTCTGATGAATGAACAGTTTGTCGGGTATCACACACGCCTTCTTAGGCTAACTCGTTTGTGTTCTGCTGGATCAGCGCAAACAGTTTGTCCGAGTGAACTGTATGCCGCACTACGCACACGTATGTAGTTTGTTAACCGTTTCTGTTATATTCCATAATCACAAACAGTTCATAAGAAAAAACTGTATGCGACGCATCACACACGCAACTATTTTTTGAATTTTACTTGATGGTTCCTCCATCGCACACGGTTTTCGTCATTGGCGACGGAGCTTGAACTATACTATTTGTGATTGATGGATCACATACAGTTTGGTCGAAGGGTCTCTGATTGATGTGTCGTCTTTGGACCATCCTACAGTAGTGATGATAAGCTTGGGGAGAGTTTGAGGCCCTTTATTGTTTCCCTTATTAGTCCTCCGTTGAACTTTATTTAAAAGAGTTTTTCTAGTTTGAATAAATAAGGACAATTGTGCCTTCCTAGTAAGAGGGATGAGTTTTATCCATTGAGTCATGGATGGTTTGATGAATGATCTAGTATGATTTTGATGAAATTTGCTTAGTATGATCATGCATCTTTATGTACTAAGTATCTTTGCTTTTAGATGATGAATATGAGTCTTCCACATCTTTAGTATCAATCGAGAATGAGAAGTTGATAACTTGTTGTGATGCATTAAACCTCATTTCAGTTTGTTTTGTGATTACTTGGCAAGGTCTCTTAAACCAATGAACCAAGTATGAAGAATGGACAAGTTTTTGTGCATAAGAACAAAATATTATTGATTCAAGAAATTTTATGCAATTCCCAATAATTGAACTTGAGCACCCAAGCATACCATTCATATCACATCTCAAAAAGAGAGAAAATTCCAGTGATATTGGGAAGGCTTGGTAACCCAAGAAATAAAAGGGAAGTTGAAAATCCAATAAAAAGAAAAATCTATAACACTAGAACGTGTCCAACTGAAGGGACAAAATAAAATATCACTTAGAGTTAGGAAACGTATCCTTAACGATTTATAGTAAGGTGTGGAGGCCTTCATACTCATTTTAGGAACTTAGATATGATGTGCACGATGTAACCGGTCATATTATGAAAATTCCAAATTTGATTATGGACACATTCATTTTTATTATCTGCAACTCATAACCAAAAGGACCTCTTTATTACAAGCTGCGGTATTTGCTCAGGGACGAGCAAATCCTTAAGCTTGGGGGAGTTGATGAGTCCAAACATATGAGATTATTTTACTTTTATTTTTGTGCCTACTAGGTAGGCTTTGTGGAATTTTATCGCGTTCGCGCACTTTTTTTATCGTTTTTCTCAGAAATTGCTTTTGGAGAGCAAATATTAGTCATTGAAAAAATCTCGGAAAATGGGAGTAAATCACGAAATTAAAGTGATAATCCCCTACCATAAAATAGAGAAGCAAATTGGGCAAAGGACCAGCCGCCACATGACGTCCAGAGCAGAAGACGACATTCCATACAATCGCGCGCGCTCGTATGAGGGGTCATATGGAGTGCCATCGCCGCCACCTCGTCAACTATTTTCACCTCGTGAAAACGGATCAGGGAACAAGCGCCCATAGAGAGTAGAAACTCTCTCGAAGCAGGAACCCTAGCCGCCGGAGCGATCCGGAGGAAGGAGCCGACCAAGGGAGGTGTTGCCTCGACCATATCCACCAAGAGGGCTTCAATATAATCATCTCCGTCATCATCCTCATCATCACCATTTCAATTTCCCAATTGTAGTCTCATGATCCCTGAGGATCAACTTGTGAATTGCATGTGTCATCCGTTCATGCTCCCCATCGTTGGTGAGATGATGTTTACTGCCTTCATGAGTGAGTAGTCCCCTTTGTTCTCGGGGTATGGATGAACCCTAGTGTGAATAGGTTGTTTGATATTAGGATTTGATATCCACTTTCCATGTTTATGTTGATAAAGTGAAGTCGACCATCCAACGTATGACAACTTTGGACGAAGGTTGTTACTGTTGGGTAACTGTGTGGTTGTGGAGTTGGGTGACGTGACAGACCTCATCACCCTTCGTAGCGGATAGTTGAAACAGGGGATAAAACGGAGACCACTTTGGCTGCGTCCGCGGGGACTTTTTCCCCTTAATCATCGTCTGGTAACTAGAGTGGGGAAGGACGGTGGTGACGTATGTGATATGGAGCTGCCGCGTGTATGCACATATCTGTACCGGCTCCATCACAAAGAAAAACATGTAAAGTGGCTTAGGAATCTGAAGTAGCATTGTGTTTAGGCACCGCTATAGATGCACACTAGAGGGGATTTCGGACCCTCGAGAACGTTTTAAATCATTTGTCTTAAGTCTTATTGCTTTACCAGTTATTTATTTCAATTGATTTATTCACCCTTTTACTTGCAACTTTATCATTTTTATCACTATTATGGATCACTACAATTTATAGGCATATTATTTGCACGTTGCAAGGGACAAAAGATTGATTCATGTGCTCCACGTGGGATCAATACTCTTATTCGAAAAGGCTACAACTACACAATGTGCACTTGCAGGCTATCAACCGCCTCTGGTGAGGCAGCGATGACGGATCCATGCACCTCTTGTGTGGACGCAATGAATTCCCGACGGAAGGAGTCCGAGCACTGTCGTCGGGCGGCCACCTCCCGGGAGCAACGGGGCGCAAGATGGACGGCCATATCCTCCTCGGGGCCGCGTAGGATGAGCTCGGGGTCGACGGATCTGGAGGTGAAGGACTCGGATCTGCTGCCCACCATGCCGGAGAAGGCCGAAGATCACCGGAAGTGAGCTCGGGTGGCAGAGGGGAGTGGTGGGGGAGTGAAGTGAAATGGCCAGGGTTTGGTCCAGCGAGCGGATGGGAAGGTATATATGTGGAGTCGGGTGGACCAGCGTGGGTCGAGTCCGACGTGGCGGGCGCCCCGGACGCCCCAATATCCGCCCCATATTTAGGTTGGATATGAGGGGTGTCGGTCAGCCCGGGCGTTTGAGGCGTCCGTCTGGGTTGATTTTTTGTGACCGGTCAGTGACCGGACCGTCCGCCCAGGAGTTTGAGGCGGGTTTTTGGGGCGTGAGCTGTAGATGCTCTTAGGGCATCTCCAACGACAACCCGCAAATTTCCTCCCACATCCATCCACGGACAGGGGGAACCAATCCGCGGACACGGGATGCAGGAGGATGACATCTAACGCTAACCGCATACATTTTGACAACAACTCGAACCAACCGGACGAAATTCATGAAAACACGACCGGATTTCGTGCAAACATGACGGATTTGATACAAACATGGCGGATTTCATTACATTTCAAACATCTAGAACAAAAAAAGACCCGCCCCTAAACCTATCCTACGACGGTTGCACCCGGCGTCCAAGCCTGTGTCGTCCTCCATCCGCCGTCTCCATGAGCATGAGCGATAGGTGCGGTCTTCGACGAGGAAGAGTAGAACACGGGAGACAGGCTAGCCCACATGGGACACAAGGCACCGCCACCTCCCCAGCCCTACTCATCCTCAGAGGAGTCTGTACCCTGTCCGTCGCTGGTGGACGTGAGGTCCATGAGGGAAATGGTCGCGCCTTGGTTGTCGTCGTCCCTCCGGGCTGCCTGATGGTTTGTTGGCGGCGCGTAGGAGGCGCAGCGGGCGTTGTTCTCCTCCGCGATGGCCTGCAACAGCGCCTCTGCGGCGGCTGCTTCCTAGCGAGCAACGGCTTGAGTGTGGATGGCATCGTAGATGGCATGCTGCTCCACGACGAAGTTTGGGTTCGTCGTGGCCAGGGCCGCCAGGGCCTCCTGGCTTGCGCGCTCATCGTCGATCTGACCCAACGCGAGCCGGTGTTGCTCCAGCACCCGCTCTAACACCGACGTAGGCACGGCGCGGGCTTCCTCTCCGCCATGGTAGCGTTGTAGTGCGCCTGCGCCTGCGCCATGGTGTAACCGGAGTGCACAAGAGGCGCGGGATTCGGGGCGGTGTCATCGGAGCCCGTCTCCGTTGTGGTGTCATCCTTTTCGTCGTCGAAGACCTCAGGCGAGCTGGCTAGCAAGCCGGCCTTGATCCGCCGAGCACGACGGCTCTGTCAAGTGACGGCAAGGGCGGCCACCTCCTGCTTCATCTCCGGGGAAAGGCTGCCCCACAAAGCTTCGCTACCTGCAGTCATGGCGGATGTGATGCAAGGGAGGAGGATGTGCAGCGAATGTGTCGTGATGTGTTGTGCTGTGGAGATAGCCGGGTGTGACCGCCCTTAAATATCGGACTCTGGTGAGGCTAGGCGTCAATTCGGGACAACGGAGTGGGTTTCTCGGCCGGCGAGTCTACTTAATGGCGGCATACGGACGGGCGGGGCATTGAACGAGCGTGGTAGATATCGGTCCCATCCCGTCCAGTCACGCGTCTCCGGCATTGAATAGGTGCAGACACCGGAGACACGTCACGGGCGGCGCCCTCAGCCAACGAGCCGCTTCAATGCTGACGCTAGTGAGAGGTCGCGTCCGCCCTTCAATGGAAAACAACCGGTCTACAATGGCATGAATGCGGACAATATTTTTTTGAGGGATATGAATACGGACAGCTGGTGCCGGGCAGGAAGCGTGTGGGAGGGGAAAGGGACGATCGAGAGGCATGAATGCGGGCAGCTGGCGTCGGACGGGAAGCGCGCGGAAGGGAGGAGGGGTTTTTGGTGGATGAATCCTATTTAGCGCTGCAGGTGCCGGTTTCTACTGCTTCTGCAAACTGGCGCCTACACGGGATTTGAACCCACGACTCCATTGTAGCGAGCGTTAAGCTCTAACCACCAGGCCACCACCACGCCTGTAGATATTTAATTCGTTTTATTTCGTTCTTTAGTCCGGTTCATTTTAAAAAAAAATCTCATCCTTTTTGGTTTTATTTTAATGTGCGTTCTTTTATAAAGTTCGTGAACCTTTTTTCTTAATTGATGAACTTTTTTTTTCCAAATTCGATGATTTTTTTTCAAATTCGATGAACTTTTTCTCAAAATCGATGAACTTTTTAAAGATTGATGAACCTTTTCCATTTTTGTGAGTTTTTTCTTTTAAATTTTGTCAGCCTTTTTGTAACCCGCGAACTCTTTTTTTGTGAACGATTTTTTTAGTTCCTGATTTTTCAAAAAATATACACATATGTTTTGAACAGTCAACTGGTCAGACCGGTCAATTAGTGAACTTTTTTCTAAAAAACAGTGAACTTGTTTTAATTCAAATAGCACGGCTAGAATAGTTCTTAAAGGGTGCACATTGCATTTAATCACTAGTACCCGAATGGTACAGTGATAGCCATCCTATTGCAAGATTGTTACGGCATGAGTTCGATTCTTGCAGCTCACAAATCTTTTGCTGGTTTTTCTTTTTTTCTTTGAAACTGGAATATTTTATTCATTTAGGTGCATTTTACAGATAGAAGTGTGAAAGGAAGCACGGTAGATACATCAAGAGTGTCTTTGATGAGACACTGATTTCCTGTTGAAGAAGTAAGGCATCTAAAAAGCAACGATCTATTTTGTATCCTCAAAGCAAGCTTTGCCTGATGATGTGCCATGGTGTTGTTGGTATGATAAATCCTGCTCTAGTTGAAGGAGGGAGCAGCTTGGATCTCCGTTAGAAGTGGTCTGTTTTGCCAATGTCCTGGAGCCAAAAAGACGTTTGAGGCCCTTGCTGCAGTGGCAAGGACGTAGTTGTCCGTGTAGAAGATAGCATTATGAACTCTGAAATTATCTGCAATCTTAGTTGCTAGAAGTAGAGCACAAGATTCAGCTTGTAGCGGTGAGGAGACCGGAGGAGAAATTGCTACAACATGGATTTTTCTGCAATGTAAATTATCCTGTAGATGTAAGCTAACTCCAAGTCCAGGAGGTTGTAGGTCACCTCCTTGCTTCTCTTTCCATGCCGCATCACAAAATAAAACGTTTCCTGCTTGAAGGTCAGATTTGAGAATAGAAGGGAGCTGAGCAGCCAACAAACTGTTACTGCCGTTGTTTTGTTGTCTCTGCTCAATCTTCGGCCCAACTTCAAGTTTAGAGACCTGCAAAATAGCATTAGCTGTAACAAAGACATGAGTAGGTTTGCCACCCTTTTTAGCAAAGAGGTTCTCATTTCTAGCTTTCCAGAGACACCATAAAAAAGTATATAGATTTGAAATATTCATAGATGGGTGTCCAGAGGTAAGCAAGAAGGTAATCATGGAAGTTATGGACTGATGATGGGTAGCTAAGTTTTCAGTTCTTATATACCAAGGAAATTGAAACCAAACTGCTTTAGAAAAAGGGCAGATGAAAAGGATATGCATGTCATCTTCTATCATTCCACACCTGGAGCAAGATGACAAAATATGCTTAGAAAATCTGCTTGCTCGTTTACCAGTTGGAAGAGCTCTCCTGAGTAGCCGCCATGCAAAGCTATGCACTCTCGACGTCATCTGATTATCATTCCAAACTTGATTCAACAGGGAGATCACCTGTGTAGAAACGGGTTTCAGTCTTTGTCTAACTGGGAGATTGAGATTATTAAAAGCATGCTTGTAGGCGCTCTTGGGAGAAAAACAACCTGCAAGGGTTAGTTTCCAAATAAGAGTAGCGGTTTCATTAGCATCGAGAATAGGTGTTTGAATAATAGCATTGGATGTTTGAGGTTCAAAGAGGGTATGTATGAGTTGGGTATTCCATGCTTTATGGTTTGACATCCAAAGATCCGTGACAATAGCAGGATAATTGAAGTGAGGTTGTTGAATAATAAGATGGTTGTAAATATTCTCCCAACCTTCAAACCAAGGAGAACTCCAAATAGAACTAGTGCCATCAACCAATTGCAAAAACAGAGGCAGAAATAAGGAGAGGTCTTACCTTCAAGATGGCAGCCCAGAAGGCCGACTTCGGCTTGTTGACTTTGGCCCTCCAGATGGTTGTATCATGGTGGTGCTTGGCCTTCAGCACCTGGCCAGATGGCCTTGGGGATTGTCAGTAATGTGCCATGCTGCTGAAAGTATCATTCCCTGATTGATGGCATGTAGGTTCCCGATTCCCAATCCACCAAGCTCTTTCTCCACACATATGTCTGCCCAAGTTCTAAGACATAAAGTTTTTGTGACTTGCTCCTTCACACACCAGTCCACCAGAAATTCCTGATAATGGATGTAAGTTTAGAAAGAAATTTCCTGAAGAATAGTATGTCCAAACTACATCTGAACCATGCGGTTCCTCTCAGATCTAGGTTTCCATACAGAACCAGAAATGGGGGGAGATTAATTGGAGGGGAGAGATGGGTCAGCTGCCCATCCCCCGGCCGAATGCCGACGCAGCCGCTTTCCCTCGTCGCGCCGTCGTCTTTCTTTTCTCCCAGGCTGGCGCGTCGCGCCGCATCAGCAACACCTGCAACTTAGCTTCGTGGCCGTCCGTCGCTTGAGCGCTGGCAGCGGCGCCGGCTCCCTAATTTGCTCTTGCCGGCCGTCTCGCCGACGACTGCGGCCTCTGCTGCACTTGTTTGCAGTTCCGGAAGAGGGCGGCGAATAAAAAGCAGCACCTTTTCGAGCTGCGTACCGAAATCGACCCCTTTCCGTGTTCATTTCGGACGGAGATCGGCTCCGTCTCTTTCTCGGCAACCCCCCAAGCAGAATTAAGGCGGATTGCCTTCCAATTTCGAGTTTGCTCTCCAATTTCCGACTCCGAAGTTGGAAGCTTAAACCAAGCCAGTATATACGTATATCCCTCCAAGCGGTCAGCGCCGAAGCCGTCAGATCCTCCCTCGCTCCTCCTCTCGGTCATCGGCTGATCTACACCATGGAGGTGAGTCATTTGTCCTTTCTTTTCAGGGAATCCTTCCTGTAGATAATCTTACACATATTCTCGGCAAAAAATTAAAAATAAACTCTTTACACATAACAAGCAGTTTTCATTTGTCAACAATGTAAAAATTGTATCTTCGAGACTAGAGAATTGCATCTTTTAGACTACATCAAAATAGTATCTTTAGGCTAGAAATTTAAAAGTGCACCTTCGAGACTAAGAAATCAACTCTAATATGTTTCCATGCCAAATGCAGGAAGGTAATCGAGAAGACATGCTTAGCAACTTGCCTGACCATATTTTGCTCACCATTCTTGACCGGCTCAATGTTCGCGACGCTGCAAGAACCTGTGTCCTCTCTCGACGGTGGCAGCAGCTCCCTGCTATGCTCTCTCAAATTAAGATAGACGTTTTGGATTTCCTCCCTGAGGGAACAACTGCATGCTACCAACACGAAATTGTTTGAATCAATGGAGCTGCGGTTGAAGCAACAAAGAGCATCCTGTCACGCAGGGATTCCAGCCGAAACACCATCCACCTCCTGTCCATGAAGTTCTTTTTGAGAGACAATGACACCATATCCATTGGACATGCTGTTGGCCAGATCATGGCTACCCACACGGTTGAGATAGCCCAATTTGCAATTTTGACGGAGGCGCATTACTCCCGCCGCGGCGATGATGATCTGGTCTACTATGGGAGAAATTTTATGTTGTTCTTTGAAGCTTGCCCAGGTGCATTTGGTGGTCTCACGCACCTTAAACTGCAGGATTTGAGATTTGGTAAATCAGACATCTGTAATGTTCTCCTCACCTGCAAGCAACTAAAACACCTACGCATGTTCAATTGCGACTCAGGGGTTTGGACCACACTGCAAGTTGAACACCTGCAGCTCAGTGAGCTTGAGATCGTTAATTGTTCATTTAGAAAAGTCGTGCTCATCTCCCTCCCAAAACTCACACATATGGCCTTTCATGGCTGGATCGCTTTCCAAGATCCACTATCAGTTGGTTATGCCCCATTGCTCGAGACTGTAGATCTCACCAATGTTTGTCGGGCCCCATGTTTGTCTTAGTAGCCACAAAATGGTCAAGTTAAGTGAGTTTCTTGGCGGCACCTCTGTGCACAACCTGAGGTTAGGATTTGAGAGCGAAAAGGTAAGTCAACATAGATGTTTTGCTAGTTATGGGTTCACTTCTTTTCCGCTTATATCATCACATGTTTATTTGATGCAGATTTGGGTGCAACCAGAACATCTGACGAGACGGCTGGCATCCGTGTTCTGCCAGCTAACTTTTGTGCATATGGCTGAAATTCCAGAAGGGTATGACCTCTCCTGGTCATTGTTCATTCTTGAAGCTGCGCCCAACTTGAAGGAGCTATATTTGACGGTATGTTCTTAGCTTTTTGCGTCGATTACAAATGGCTGCAAAATTGATAAACCGTTTCCATTTACCGGTGTCGGCCTATGGTATGCAGGTGTGGGATCATTTGTGTACAATGGAAACAGACAGGGAGAAGAGGAGGGCACTCTCATATAGCATAAGAAAGGGTGTAAGGTGGGAATCATCTGCATCTCGTTCCCAGCACCGGAATCTGGAAACGCTAGTGATATTTGGTTTTGAATCTGAAGAATACATGCTGACGCATGTCAGGTGTGTCATGGAAGCGGCGGTTAATCTGGAGAATGTGTTCCTATACCATAGGCTGGCGTGCAAGATGTGCCGTGACAACCCTCCGCCGTCCAGCTTCCCCTTTGCTGAGACTAAGAAGCTTTTAGTGGAGAAGATAATTACGAGTGGGATCGAATCAGCCGCCTCAGTTCATTTCCTGAGCGGCAAAGCAATATGGGCTTCTCATGTTGCAAAGAAGAACTTCCCATAGTGTCTTCAGTTCAAGTTTGTGTTGTACAGTAACTTGTAATGCCCTTTGTGCCAAAGCTGATAACATAATTTGAGTCAACTTTAGTATTCCTTGATTGAATGAAGTGTAACTTCAATCCTGGTAGCATTTTGTTTTATCAGTAAGCCGGGAACATATGCTCCTTTTTGTGGTCAATTAATGTGACCTGGAACTAACTTAACAGTTTAACATGGACAAAATAATACTCCCTTTGATCCATATTAATTGACACTGGTTTAGTACAAACTTAATAGTATTTGTGCTACACTTAACAAGAAACCAGCGCTAGCTGAAGGTTTTCTGTTTAGTTGGCTCGTTTCGGTTTTGGGCAGATGAATTGCAAGCTTCAACAAGAAATTTCCTCTGTTTAGTTGGCACGTTTCGGCTTCGGTTATAGCGCCCTTGTTTGGTTCGAGTGGATTCAAACCTCGAGATGATTGGGTGATCCTTTGTTGCTTACAGTAACACAAAGATCCAAAACTGTTGTTCTCCAAGCTAAAGTTCTGAACTATTAACATAATCAACAAGCAACAATAAGCTACTGTTGCGACAATATCTTAAGTTGTGAATGTCGAATAGACAACAAAAGCATGTGAGAAGTTCTCAGTTCCTTCAAGCTAGAGTCTGGACGTTTTCAGACATACTCCCTCTGTGAACAGATATAAGACATTTTAGGTCACTAGAGGTAGTAGTGTTTAGTATCTCTGCAAGCTTCGCATGGACAAAATCCAGTGGATAAATATGAAATCTTCCTACCGAAAAGTACACAAGCTGCAGCACCTTGACCCTTCTTCTGCCTGCTAGTCCTCATGTATAGAACTGCTAATGCGAAGATGCCACAGTTTTTGGGAAATAGTAACTAGCGAACGTTGGCTGGGGGCACCAATCCCAGTGAACGACTCTCTCCCGTCGGATTCATCTGTATGAATCTTTACGCTGGATCGGAGCCACGTTGGATTCTGAAACTACTTTGCTATACAATTAAAAAAAGCGAACACATGTTGATTCAAAACATTTCAGTTATCTCGGTGGCTAGCGGTGTGGCTCCATCCAGGAGTCGTGGGATCGAATCCCATCCCCCCCCCCCCCCCCCCCCCCGGGGTCCGTCAGTCTCTTTTGTTTTCGTTTTTATAACAGATGGCAATTTTTCTGGAAAAGAATTACATGGTGGTTTTATAAATTCTCTATAACATTAAGCTTCCTAGTTTTAAAGAGCCCATATTCAATTGAGGTCTCCAATTAGAATTGGGTCGCTCTATTTCGACCGGGTCAACAATTTCTCAAAGCTCTCTCATTCAATTTTTTTTAATACTATATACTATGCTTCCTAGTTTTTAAGGCCTCATAATTAATTGAGTTATTAGTTTACAATTGGGTCATCCGGTTTTGACCAGGTCAACTATTTCTCAAGCTCTTCTATTCAATTCTTTTAATTAACTATGTTCCCTACTTCTCCCAAGTGCAGAGAAAAAATATCGACATCCAAATATTAAACAAAAAAAAGTATACAAATTCATTTCATGATGAATCTAAAAATACAGATTTGATATTATGAATTTTGATATACATCTGTACAAATTTGATCAAACTTCAAAGGTTACCTTTTCGTAAAAATAATACACCTTATATTTTCGTTTTTATAACAGATGGCAATTTTTCTGGAAAAGAATTACATGGTGGTTTTATAAATTCTCTATAACATTAAGCTTCCTAGTTTTGAAGATCCCATATTCAATTGAGGTCTCCAATTAGAATTGGGTCGCTCGATTTCGACCGGGTCAACAATTTCTTAAAGCTCTCTCATTCAATTTTTTTATACTATATACTATGCTTCCTAGTTTTTAAGGCCTCATAATTAATTGAGTTATTAGTTTACAATTGGGTCATCCGGTTTTGACCAAGTCAACTATTTCTCAAGCTCTTCTATTCAATTCTTTTAATTAACTATGTTCCCTACTTCTCCCAAGTGCAGAGAAAAAATATCGACATCCAAATATTAAACAAAAAAAGTATACAAATTCATTTCATGATGAATCTAAAAATACAGATTTGATATTGTGAATTTTGATATACATCTCTACAAATTTGATCAAACTTCAAAGGTTACCTTTTCGTAAAAATAATACACCTTATATTTTGAAACGAAGTGATTATCTTTTTAAGAAATGCAACAACACCAACGGCGTAGCAAAGCGCGCCAAACCCTTCTAGTTTTGAACTATGTCACATGGAAATTTAAACATCCCCTCCCCCCCCCCCCCGCCTTCTTTTGTTTTGTTGACGAGATGGCATTTTTTATTTATTAAGAGATGGCATTTTTATATTAAGAGATGCTTTTTTATTATTAATAGATGATTTTTTTTGTTATGAAGAGATGGTAATTTTTTTTATTTTGAGATGGCATTTCATATTAAGAGATGGCATTTTTTGTTTATTAAGAGATGGTGTTTTTATATTAAGAGATGGCAATTTTTATTATTAAAAGATGACATTTTTTATTAAGAGTTGACATTTTTATATTAAGGGATGGCATTTTATTATTAAGGGATGGTATTTTTTATTATTAAGGGATGTCATTTTTGTTTATTAAGGGATATAATTTTTATATTAATAGACGACATTTTTTGTTTATTTAAGAAATGACATTTACTATTTTTATGAGATGGCATTTTTGTATATTAAGAGATGACATTTTTTATTAAGAGATGTCATTTTTTATCATGAAAATTTTCTTCTTCTTTTTGTTTACATGGCAACTCAAATTATAGGCCATGGCAAGTTCAAATACATTTTTTAACATCCATGCTTAATTTATGGTATTAGAGGGCGGCATTTTGACAAATTCAGCATGGCCTTTAAAATTAAGGTATTCCCTGCTTTTTTGTAAGAGAATAATTTGTTTTGGTTCATGGTAATTATATTTTATAAAAAGAACAATTAGCTGGGCCTTTTGGGTCAATTGGGGTCGCCCTGGCCCATGTCCCCAGCGAGCGATCTGAAGGGATCGCTGGAAGCTGCTCCCCCCTGGGGCGATCCATCGCTAGCATGGCAACCATTTTGTCCGATTTCCCAGAATAAGACGATTAGATAAGACGATGAATAGTTAATAGGGCAGTGATTGTAGGGGAACGTTGCATGGGAAATAAAAAATTTCCTACGCACACGCAAAATCTATCCATGGTGATGAGCATCTATGAGAGGGAGAGTGGATCTACGTACCCTTGTAGATCGCTAAGCGGGAAGCGTTAAGAAACGCGGTTGATGTAGTCGAACGTCTTCGCGATCAAAATTGCAAGCCGTCCCGCGATCCAATCACGATCCGTCCCGATCTAACGCCGAACGGACGACACCTCCGCGTTCAGCACACGTACAGCTCGATGACGATCTCCGCCTTCTTGATCCAGCAAGAGGGGGTGTAGAGGTAGATGAGTACTCCAGCAGCACGACGGCGTGGTGACGGTGGTGGTGGTGCTGTCCCGGCAGGGCTTCGCCAAGCGCAACCGAGACGATCTAGTGGAGAACAGATCTAGAGGGAAAGAGAGGCAGCCATAGCTTTTCAGGTGGGGCTGCCCTCAAAATCCCTCAATATATATAGGAGGAAGGGAAGGGGGGAGGCAGCCCTAGCCCCTCCAACAAGGAGGGGTTCGGCCGAACTAGGGGAGGAGTCCACCTCCCACAAGGGAGGTGGACTCCTAGTAGGACTCCTCCCTACTTGGCCCCTCTCCCACCTCCTTGCGCATGGGCCCTTAGGGGCTGGTTGCCCAGCCCACCAGGGGCTGGTGCACCACCTCCTAGGCCCATGTAGCCCCTGGGGTGAGTGGGCCCCTCCCGGTGGACCCCCGGAACCCTCCCGGCACTCCCGGTACACTACCGGAAATACCCGAAACTTTTCCGGTGACCAAAACGGGACTTCCTATATATCAATCTTTACCTCCGGACCATTCCGGAGCTCCTCGTGACGTCCGGGATCTCATCCGGGACTCCGAACAACTTTCGGTCACCAACATACATAACTCCGTACTACCGAAACGTCACCGAACGTTAAGTGTGCAGACCCTGCGGGTTCGAGAACTATGTAGACATGACCGAGACACCTCTACGGTCAATAACCAATAGCGGGACCTAGATGCCCATATTGGTTCCTACATATTCTACGAAGATCTTTATCGGTTGAACCTCTATGTCAAGGATTCAGTTAATCCCGTATGCAGTTCCCTTTGTTCTTCGGTATGTTACTTGCCCGAGATTCGATCGTCGGTATCTCTATACCTAGTTCAATCTCGTTACCGGCAAGTCTCTTTACTCGTTCCATAATACAAGATCCCATGGCTAACTCTTTAGTCACTTTGCTTGCAAGGCTCATTGTGATGTTGTATTACCGAGTGGGCCCCGAGATACCTCTCCGTCACACGGAGTAACAAATCCCAGTCTCGATACATGCCAACTCAACAGACACCCTCGGAGATACCTGTAGAGCACCTTTATAGTCACCCAGTTACGTTGCGACGTTTGATACACACAAGGTACTCCTCCGGTGTCAGTGAGTTGCATGATCTCATGGTCATAGGAACAGATACTTGACATGCAGAAAACAATAGCAATAAACTGACACGATCATATGCTACGTTCATAGTTTGGGTCTTGTCCATCACATCATTCTCCTAATGATGTGATCCCGTTATCAAATGACATCTCATGTCTATGGCTAGGGAACCTTGACCATATTTGATCAACGAGCTAGTCTACTAGAGGCATACTAGGGACACAGTGTTGTCTATGTATCCACACATGTATTTGTGTTTCCAATCAATACAATTATAGAATGGATAATAAACATTTATCATGAACAAGGAAATATAATAATAACCACTTTATTATTGCCTCTAGGGCATATTTCCAACAGTCTCCCACTTGCACTAGAGTCAATAATGTAGCTCACATCACTATGTGATTTACATTGTAATGAATCTAACACCCATACAGTTCTGGTGTTGATCATGTTTAGCCCTTGGAAGAGGTTTAGTCAACGGGTCTGCAACATTCAGATCCGTGTGCACTTTGCAAATATTTATGTCCTCCTACTTGATGTAATCGCGGATGGAATTGTAGCGTCGCTTCATGTGTCTGGTCCTCTTGTGAAACCTTGGTTCCTTGGCCAGAGCAATGGCACCAGTGTTGTCACAGAACAGAGTCATTGGATCCAGTGCACTAGGCACTACTCCAAGATCTGTCATGAACTCCTTCATCCAGACACCTTCCTTCGCCGCCTCCGAGGCAGCGATGTACTCCGCTTCGCATGTAGAATCAGCTACCACGCTCTGCTTGGAACTGCACCAGCTTACCGCTCCCCCATTGAGAATAAATATGTATCCGGTTTGAGACTTAGAGTCATCTGGATCAGTGTCAAAGCTTGCATCGACGTAACCCTTTACGACGAGCTCTTGATCACCTTCATAAACGAGAAACATGTCCTTAGTCCTTTTCAGGTACTTTAGGATATTCTTGACCGCCATCCAGTGTTCCACTCCTGGATCACTTTGAAACCTTCCGGCCATACTTATAGCAAGGCTGACATCGGGCCTTGTGCACAGCATTGCATACATGATAGAGCCTATGGCTGAAGTATAGGGGATGACACTCATCTTTTCTCTATCTTCTGCAGTCACTGGGCATTGAGTCTTACTCAACTTCACACCTTGCAATACAGGCAAGAACCCCTTCTTGGATTGATCCATTTTGAACTTCTTCAAAACTTTGTCAAGGTATGTGCTCTGTGAAAGTCCTATTAAGCATCTCGATCTATCTCTATAGATCTTGATGCCTAATATGAAAGCAGCTTCTCCTAGGTCCTTCATTGAAAAACTCTTGTTCAAATATTCCTTCACGCTTTCCAACATTTCTATATTGTTTCCAATCAGCAATATGTTATCCACATATAATATTAGAAACGCTATAGAGCTCCCACTCACTTTCTTGTGAATACAAGCTTCTCCGTAAACTTGTATAAACCCGAACGCTTTGATCACCTCATCAAAGCGAAGATTCCAACTCCGAGATGCTTGCACCAGTCCATAAATGGATCGCTGGAGTTTGCAAACTTTGTCAGCATTCTCTGGATCGACAAAACCTTCCGGTTGCATCATATACAACTCTTCCTTAAGGAAACCATTAAGGAACATTGTTTTGACATCCATCTGCCAAATTTCATAATCGAAAAATGCAGCTATTGCTAACATGATTCTGACAGACTTAAGCATCGCTACGGGTGAGAATGTCTCATCGTAGTCAACTCCTTGAACTTGTGAAAAAAACCTTTGCCACAAGTCGAGCTTTATAGACGGTGACATTACCGTCCGCGTCCGTCTTCTTCTTAAAAATCCATTTATTCTGAATGGCCTTTAGCCCTTCAGGTAATACTTCCAAAGTCCATACTTTGTTTTCATACATGGATCCCATCTCGGATTTCATGGCCTCTAACCATTTCTCGGAATCCGGGCCCATCATCACTTCACCATAGCTCGTAGGTTCATCGTTGTCAAACAACATGACCTTTAAGACAGGGTTACCGTACCACTCAGGAGTAGTACGTGCCCTTGTCGACCTACGAGGTTCGATAGCAACTTGATCCGAAGCCTCATGATCACCATCATCAGCTTCCTCTTCAACTGATGCAGGCTCTATAGAAACATCTTTCTGCGCTGCGCTACTCTCTGGTTGAAGTAAAGGTTCAACAACCTCATCAAGTTCTATTTTCGTCCCACTCAATTCTTTCGAGAGAAACTCTTTCTCGAGAAATGACCCGTTCTTTGCGACAAACACTTTGCCTTCGGATCTGAGATAGAAGGTACACCCAACCATCTCTTTTGGGTATCCTATGAAGACGCATTTCTCCGCTTTGGGTTCCAGCTTTTCAGGCTGAAGTTTTTTGACATAAGCATCACATCCCCAAACTTTAAGAAACGACAACTTTGGTTTCTTACCAAACCACAGTTCATATGGCGTCGTCTCAACGGATTTCGATGGTGCCCTATTTAAAGTGAATGCAGTTGTCTCTAACGCATAACCCCAAAACGATAGTGGCAAATCGACAAGAGACATCATAGACCGCACCATATCCAATAAGGTTCGATTACGACGTTCGGACACACCATTACGCTGTGGTGTTCCAGGCGGTGTCAATTGTGAAATAATTCCACATTGTCTTAAGTGATTACCAAACTCATAACTCGGATATTCTCCTCCTCGATCAGATCGCAGGAATTTAATCTTCTTGTTACGATGATTCTCAACTTCACTCTGAAATTGCTTGAACTTTTCAAACGTTTCAGACTTATGTTTCATTAAGTAAATATAACCATATCTACTTAAGTCATCGGTGAAGGTGAGAAAATAACGATATCCACCGCGCGCCTCCATGCTCATCGGACCGCATACATCAGTATGTATGATTTCCAACAAATCACTTGCCCGTTCCATTGTTCCAGAGAACGGGGTCTTAGTCATCTTGCCCATGAGGCATGGTTCACATGTGTCAAGTGATTCAAAATCAAGTGACTCCAAAAGTCCATCAGCATGGAGTTTCTTCAAATGGTTTACACCAATATGACCTAAGCGGCAGTGCCACAAGAAAGTGGTGCTATCATTATCAACTCTACATCTTTTGGCATCAATGTTATGAACATGTGTATCATCACTATCGAGATTCAATAAGAATAAACCCCTCACAATGGGTGCATGACCATAAAAGATATTACTCATATAAATAGAACAACCGTTATTCTCTGATTTAAATGAGTAACCGTCTCGCAATAAACAAGATCCAGATATAATGTTCATGCTTAACGCAAGCACTAAATAACAATTATTCAGGTTCATCACTAATCCCGATGGTAATCGAAGAGCGAGCGTGCCGACGGCGATCACATCAACCTTGGAACCATTTCCCACGCGCATCGTCACTTCGTCCTTTGCCAGCCTCCGTCTATTCCGTAGTTCCTGCTTTGAGTTGCAAATGTGAGCAATCGAACCGGTATCAAATATCCAGGCACTACAACGAGAGTTGGTAAGGTACACATCAATAACATGTATATCATATATACCTTGTTTGGTGTTGGCCGCCTTCTTGTCAGCTAGATACTTGGGGCAGTTCCGCTTCCAGTGACCAGTTCCTTTGCAATGAAAGCACTCAGTTTCTGGCTTGGGTCCAGCCTTGGGTTTCTTCACGGGAGGGGCAACTGCTTTGCCACTCTTCTTGGAGTTACCCTTCTTGCCCTTGCCATTCTTCTTGAAACTAGTGGTTTTATTGACCATCAACACTTGATGCTCCTTCTGAATCTCAAACTCAGCAACTTTCAACATCGCAAACAGCTTGGCGACTGACTTATTCATCCCTTGCATGTTATAGTTCAACACGAAGCTTTTGTAGCTAGGTGGTAGTGATTGAAGAACTCTGTCAGTGATCGCCTCTGGCAGGAGAACAATTCCCAACTCCACCAGACGGTTGGAATACCTAGACATTCTGAGTACATGTTCACTGACAGACCCGTTCTCCTCCATCTTGCAAGCATAGAACTTATCGGAGGTCTCATACCTCTCGATCCGGGCATTCTTCTCAAAGATAAACTTCAACTCCTGGAACATCTCATATGCTCCATGACGTTCAAAATGTCTTTGAAGTCCCGGTTCTAAGCCATACAACATTGCACATTGAACTATTGAGTAATCATCAGAACGTGCCTGCCAGGCGTTCGCAGCGTCTACAGACTCTACTGGAGCGGGTGGTTCACCGAGCGGTGCATCAATGACATAAGCCTTTTGGGAAGCCGTGAGGATAATCCTCAGATTATGGGCCCAGTCTACAAAGTTACTTCCATCATCTTTCAACTTAGCTTTCTCTAGGAACGCATTGAAATTCAGGGGTGCTACTGCGTGAGCCATTGATCTACAACATAAATTTTGCAAAGACAACTTAGACTATTGTTCAAGATAAAGAGTTTAGTTAATCATATTACTTCAAAAACTCCCACTCAAATTGACATCCCTCAGGTCATTCGAGTGTCACATGATCCAAATTCACCAACCCAAGTCCGATCATCACGTGAGATGAGGTGGTTTCAATGGTGAACATCTCCATGTTGATCATATCTACTATATGACTCATGCTCGACCTTTCGGTCTCTTGTGTTCCGAGGCCATGTCTGTACATGCTAGGCTCGTCAAGTTTAACCCGAGTGTTCCGCATGTGCAACACTGGCTTGCACCCGTTGTATGCAAACGTAGAGTCTATCACACCCGATCATCACGTGGTGTCTCGAAACGACGAACTTTCGCAACGGTGCACACTCGGGGAGAACACAATTTTATCTTGAAATTTTAGTGAGGGATCACCTTATAATGCTACCGTCGTCCTAAGCATAATAAGATGCATAAAAGGATTAACATCACATGCAAATCATAAGTGACATGATATGGCCATGATCTTGTGCTTTTGATCTCCATCTCCAAAGCACCGGCATGATCTCCATCGTCACCGGCATGACACCATGATCTCCATCATCTTGATCTCCATCAACGTGTCACCATAAGGTTGTCACACCAACTATTGCTTCTACAACTATTACTAACTCATAGCGATAAAGTAAAGCAAAAACGGCGAAAATAAATTAAAGACAACCCTATGGCTCCTGCCGGTTGCCGTACTCATCGACATGCAAGTCGTGATAATCTTTACAAAACATGATCATCTCATACATCACATATATCTCATCATGTTTCTGGCCATATCATATCACATCATACCCTACAAAAACAAGTTAGACGTCCTCTAATTTGTTGTTGCATGTTTTACGTGGCTACTATGGGTATCTAGAAAGAACGATTCTTACCTATGCAAAACCACAACGGTGATATACAAGTTGCTATTTCACCTTCTACAAGGACCGCCTCTGTCGAATCCGATTCAACTAAAGTGGGAGAGACAGACACCCGCCAGCCATCTTATGCAACAAAGTTACATGTCAGTCGATGGAACCGGTCTCTCGTACGTGGACGAGTAAGGTTGGTTCGAGCCGCTTCATCCCACAATACCGCTGAATCAAGAAAATACTAAGGAGGGAAGCAATCTGAATATCAACGCCCAAAAACTCCTTTGTGTTCTACTTGAGATCTCATCTACGCATAGACCTAGCTCATGATGCCACTGTAGGGGAACGTTGCATGGGAAACAAAAAATTTCCTACGCACACGCAAGATCTATCCATGGTGATGAGCATCTACGAGAGGGAGAGTGGATCTACGTACCCTTGTAGATCGCTAAGCGGGAAGCGTTAAGAAACACGGTTGATGTAGTCAAACGTCTTCGCGATCCAAATCGCAAGTTGTCCCGCGATCCAATCACGATCCGTCCCGATCTAGCGCCGAACGGACGACACCTCCGCGTTCAGCACACATACAGCTCGATGACGATCTCCGCCTTCTCGATCCAGCAAGAGGGGGCGGAGAGGTAGATGAGTACTCTGGCAGCACGACAGCGTGGTGACGGTGGTGGTGGTGCTGTCCCGGCAGGGCTTCGCCAAGCGCAACTGAGACGATCTAGTGGAGAACAGATCTAGAGGGAGAGAGAGGTAGCCGTGGCTTTTCAGGTGGCGGGCTGCCCTCAAAATCCCTCAATATATATAGGAGGAAGGGGAGGGGGAGGCAGCCCTAGCCCCTCCAACAAGGAGGGGTTTGGCCGAACTAGGGGAGGAGTCCACCTCCCACAAGGGAGGTGGACTCCTAGTAGGACTCCTCCCTACTTGGCCCCTCTCCCACCTCCTTGCGCATGGGCCCTTAGGGGCTGGTGCACCACCTCCTAGGCCCATGTAGCCCCTGGTGTGAGTGGGCCCCTCTCGGTGGACCCCCGGAACCCTCCCGGCACTCCCGGTACACTACCAGAAATACCCGAAACTTTTCCGGTGACCAAAATGGGACTTCCTATATCAATCTTTACCTCCGGACCATTCCGGAGCTCCTCATGATGTCCGGGATCTCATCCGGGACTCCGAACAACTTTCGGTCACCAACATACATACCTCCATACTACCGAAACGTCACCGAACGTTAAGTGTGCAGACCCTGCGGGTTCGAGAACTATGTAGACATGACCGAGACACCTCTACGGTCAATAACCAATAGCGGGACCTGGATGCCCATATTGATTCCTACATATTCTACGAAGATCTTTATCGGTTGAACCTCTATGTCAAGGATTTAGTTAATCCCGTATGCAGTTCCCTTTGTTCTTCGGTATGTTACTTGCCCGAGATTCGATCGTCAGTATCTCTATACCTAGTTCAATCTCGTTACCGGAAAGTCTCTTTACTCGTTCCATAATACAAGATCCCGTGGCTAACTATTTAGTCACTTTGCTTGCAAGGCTCATTGTGATGCTGTATTACCGAGTGGGCCCCGAGATACCTCTTCGTCACACGGAGTAACAAATCCCAGTCTCGATCCATGCCAACTCAACAGACACCCTTGGAGATACCTGTAGAGCACCTTTATAGTCACCCAGTTACGTTGCAACGTTTGATACACACAAGGTACTCCTCCGGTGTCAGTGAGTTGCATGATCTCATGGTCATAGGAACAGATAGTTGACATGCAGAAAACAATAGCAATAAACTATCACGGTCATATGCTACGTTCATAGTTTGGGTCTTGTCCATCACATCATTATCCTAATGATGTGATCCCGTTATCAAATGACATCTCATGTCTCTGGCTAGGGAACCTTGACCATCTTTGATCAATGAGCTAGTCTACTAGAGGCATACTAGGGACACAGTGTTGTCTATGTATCCACACATGTATTTGTGTTTCCAATCAATACAATTATACCATGGATAATAAACATTTATCATGAACAAGGAAATATAGTAATAACCACTTTATTATTGCCTCTAGGGCATATTTCCAACAGTGATCTGCGTCGGCTGAACGATTGGGCCGGTCACGCCCAGGTCGTCCGATCTAGCGAACCTTGGCCGTGAGATCTGAGCGAGCTCCTGTTCTTCTTCGTCCCTCCCGCGTCTTCCACCTCCTGCCGCCGCCGCACGACCACGAACCACCACCACACGACCATGAACCCTCGCTAACCCGCCGCTCCACCGCCATGGATGAGCTCTCCGCGGGCCTCGAAGCTCGCCTCCGCTCCATTCTCGCTCCATGGTTGCAGCTCCATCGCACCTTGCCGTGTTGCCCCTTGCAGCTCGCCATGTCGTCGGTTGTAGCAAAATGAAATGCCTGTTGTAGCAAAAATCGCGACGTCGTGTGCAATGTAGCAAAATGCGACACCGGTGGTAGCAAAATGCGGTGCCGGTTGTAGCAAATTTCGATGCCGGTTGAAGCATGTAGCAAATTATGCCTTCAGCCATGGACGCAACTTCACCGGCCTTGCCCGTTGCAGCTCCGGTCGCCATGGAGCAGTTGAGAGAGGGGATGCAGCTCGCCATGTCATCGGTTGTAACAAAATGAAACATCGATTGTAGCAAAAATCACGACGCCGTGTGCGATGTAGCAAAATGCGACACCGGTGGTAGCAAATGCGGTGGCGGTTGTAGCAAATTTCGATGCCGTTTGAAGCATGTAGCAAATTACGCCTTCGGCCATGGACGCAACTTCACCGGCCATGGCCGTTGCAGCTCAGGTCGCCATGGAGCAGTTGAGAGAGGGGATGCAGCTCGCCATGTCGTCGATTGTAGCAAAATGAAACATCGGTTGTAGCAAAAATCGCGACGCCGTGTGCGATGTAGCAAAATGCGACACCGGTGGAAGCAAAATGCGGTGGCGGTTGTAGCAAATTTCGATGCCGTTTGAAGCATGTAGCAAATTACGCCTTCGGCCATGGACGCAACTTCGCCGGCCATGGCCGTTGCAGCTGCGGTCGCCATGGAGCAGTTGAGAGAGGGGAAATCGAGGGGAGGACACTGGTCTGGTGGTAGGCTTCAAGGGTGCTCGCCGAAGAAGAAGACGGGGGCTCGCTAAAGGAGATCGCCGGGGTAGGATTTCCCATGGCAGCTGGGAGGCTGAGAAAAAAGGAAGGAGAAGGACGTGGGGATGAGGAAAGAGATAACGTGGTGGGCCCTCCCGGTTTGATTCGCTGTAGCCGTGCGCGAGTGGACGAGACCGGCCGAAGCGTTCAGCCGGCGCACCGAACGCAAGCGTTTACCTAGTTAATATCAGCTTTGGTCCGTGTAAAAGTTCTTCCGGCATGGACACTAATGTGAACAGAAACAAAAACGAACACCGGATACACCAAATCAGAAGAATAGCAAAATGAAACAATGCTGCAAAAATGCTGGACTTATAGCATCACAAAGGTCGCGCATCACATATATACACAATAAAGTTTGAGTTTCATCCTTGAAACGCACTTCTGTAACTGAACAAAGGCACCTATGCTTCGTAGTACCGCATGTGCAGCAGGTTTGTACCCTTGTCTCTATAGCCACCGTAGCGAGTACATAAGTGCATCTGCATTTCAAACGATAGAATTAAGACAGCCCGAATGTCAGAAGAGAAGAATCTGCAGCTCAGTGTGCACACAAGCGATCAACAAACCGCCTCGCTCGAGAAAGGCGGATCGGGAGCGATCCCATTTGCGCCCAACTTCACTGGCCTCCAAGCCACTCCGGCGGGTCCCTGCCTCCTCCGTCTGCCGCTCCGGCGGCGGGAGGGGGTGAGGACCCTGGTGCTTCGATTCAGGTCTGTAGTTAGGGTTGGCCTAGTGTTTTCTTGAGGCATTGTTTTCATGGAGGAGCCAGCGCCGTGTCGGAATAATTTGCCTCTGCTCTTCCTCCATCTCGACGTCGCTATAACCAGTAGTGTCGGGGAGCAGGTGGCCAGGTCGTCTCGCCAATCTCTTGATCTGGCGAGGTTCATGTCTGGTAGTCGGCCGTCGGTGCTCATGCGGGTGTTGGCTGCTGTAGTTGTGTTTACCGTCTTGCAGTTAGGCGTGTGGATGACGGCAGGCGGCGACGTTCCTCTTCTTCGACTACATCAAATGAAGTTGACGGCGTCGAGATCTGGTGACCACGAGGAAGATCCCAGCCTACATGCCACAAAGACTCGGTCTCATCGCTTGCGGCGACCCGTTTTATCGGCTCAAAAAGCATCTTCGTATGTGATGGTGCTCTCCCAGATCATGGTATGGCTGTTGTTCTCATCTTTTTCCGGTGTTGCAATGGTGACGGCGGAGGATGTTTGTGGACTACGTTTCGGCAAGGCACAATTTTCTACAAGGGTGAAATAGTAGTTTTACTTCTTGTGGAATTCTTTGTGCAAAGTTGCTTGACAAGCATTTGTGTCTTGTATGGTGACCATATGTGTAATCTCTATAAACAGATTGTCTAATAAAATATATGGTTGCTTCAAAAAAAACGATCAACAAACCTACGGCCGGAGTCTCATTCCTGGGACCTACAACGAAAACAAGCTCACGGTTGCTCTTCAGTTTCTTTTCGGCACTCTCCATAAACGGGCCATAGTAGGTGTCGGTTCCCTTCACTGTGATGCTGCAGAAAAACCTAATTAGATCATTCATAAATACGTACTAACACTACAGGAATCAGGTACTTTGCCGTCTGCCATGGCGGACGGCAAAGGATAGGCCTGCGGACGGCAAAACCCTTTGCCGTCAGCCAGCAGACGCCCCCCCCCCCCCTCGTCCGGCACAGAAAACTCCGGTAAAGGGGGGCTTTGCCGTCAGCTTTGCAACAGCGAACGACAAAGATATTTGTCGTCCGCCATTCAGGGCCTGCAGACGATAAAGCTAGTGGACGGCACAGGAATCAGGTTAGCCCCGTTAGGTGGCTAACGGCAGCCTTTGCCGTCCGCTGGCAGACGGCAAAGTGAGCAGCTCCTTTACCGTTTGCCAGAGACGGCGAAGTGGCAGGATGGGCCAGCTGGACAGATGGGCTTCTTTGTCGTCTGCCAGCCGACGGCAAAGTGAGAAGCTCCTTTGCCATCTGCCAGCGGACGACAAAGTGACCAAATGGCTCAGACCTGGTGCTCCTAGGTTTCACAGGTTGCTGCCACGTCGCACCTTTGCCGTCTGTGGCAGACGGCAAAGAGGCCTTTGCCGTCGGTGGCAGACGGCAAAGAGGCTGTATTGCCCCTTTTTATTCTGTTTTTTTGTTATATCCAATTATTTTCACAAGCAAATATATGATATATATATATATATATAATTCACAGAAACTATATCCCTGCCATATGGATATGATCATCCAACAAACATACCAAATCAAAAGTGCAAGTTTCATCCATACATGCATAGTTTCATCCATATTACAATAGTTTCATCCATAGGTAGCAAGTTTCACATTGTTCATCGATACAAAATCAAAACAGAAAGTAAACACAAGAATTCCATGAATGCAAGCTTCCGTGAAGTGAATCAAATCTGCAAAATGGGAAATAAGAAAGTTAGAAGAAGAATACTAGAAGAAGAGTAAGAAGAAGAAGAAGATCTAGAAGAAAAAGAAGAGGAAGAAGAAGAAGAAGAAGAAGAAGAAGCGTTTTTCTTCCCTTTCTCTTTCTCCTCTTGTTTTAGAGCTAACTTAGGTAAAATAGGTCATTTTGGAGCTAAGTAAGCTTATTATGTCATTTTGGAGGAATCAAAGCTAAGTATAGGTCATTTTAGAGCTAACTTAGGTAAAATATGTCATTTTGGAGCTAAGTAAGCTTATTATGTCATTTTGGAGGAAACAAAGCTAAGTATAGGTCATTTTAGAGCTAACTTAGGTAAGCTAGGTCATATTGGAGCTAAGTAAGCTTATTATGTCCCTTTGGAGGAAAATAAGCTAAGTATATGACATTTATGAGCTAACCAAGGTTATTATGCCATTTTTGACCTAAGTAAGCTAATTATGTCATAAATGAACTAAATAAGCTAAGTATAGGTCATTATGCATTTGTTAAGAAAAGCACTAGAGAAAACTTACCGTCCTCGTCATCACGGAGGTCAAGCACCGGGGTTGCTCGGGCCGGTTTCACCTGGAGAAGGATGCCCTGGAGAAGGACCGTGCGACGCGGCTCGGGAGTTATGCTGCACCAAAAATCATTTGCAATGTCTCGTTAGCATGATGACACTGAAATGTTAAGACTAGTAACTAATGACCATTCAAATGAAACTCACCGTTCCCGTCGTGGTAATGACTGGCATCGGCTGAGGGGTCTGGCCGGACTTCTCGCACATAGACTTCACATTTGGTTTTGACAAGTCAATCATATTAGTTATTAATGAAACGAACATTACATGCATGATTTGGCTAATATGAAGAAGAAACTTACCACGAGGAGCTCGTAAATGGCCCGGTGAGACGCGTCATTCCGTGCCCTCTCCTCCTCCAACAACCTAGTCGTCCACTCCTCCAACTCCCTCTCCTTCTCCGCCGCCTGCCGGCCCCTATCCTCCAGAAGCGCCTGGGTTGCCTCTCTCTCTTTTTGAAGAGCAGCCTGCAACACAACTCCTCGTTAGCATTGTAATCATCGATGGCGACACACACAATGTAATGGAGGAAAGATATCTGAGTCCGTATGACTAACCTCGATGGCGAGATCGACTGGCCGTGGACGAGGCCTTATTTCAGGACAGGAGCTCGTTTGGTGCGCCTTGATCTCCCGGAGAGTGCTAGAAGACCGTATAAGTCCATCTCCAATGGCTATCGAGCCATGGGGCCTCCCGCCGCCAGCTATCATCACCAGCTCTGGATCAATAGGATGCTGGCTCGGGTTAAAGTCCTCCCCTTTCCTTGCCTTCCCCTCATCTCTGTACCTCACGAGCTTGTGGTGGGAGGAGATGTTGGTGAAGTTCTCGGGATGATCGAGGTCAGACTCCGAGAATGCCTTGGCCTTCTTGTACGAGGCAGTATGGGCCATGGCATAGAGGTCGTACACCCCTGGCACCTCCGTCTTATTGTAGTTCGCCTAAAAGAGAGAGAGAGGAACAAAGTATTAGTAAAGGGCTCAAGCTAGCATCAAGAATGGATTGCATGAATCATGAAGCAAACCACATACCTAGTTCTGCCCGAACTGATATAAGTTGGCGCTGCCTTGATGGTGTGGCACACCAACCATTTTGGCACGCCGGTCCTGGGCATTGTTGTGGACGGCTCGCCATTCGTCTGAGCAACATTTCATAAAAGGCCTTTGCAGATTCCTCCATCTCATCGTCCGAATCCCGAGCATCATCAAAGTCTTGCACCATGTCTTCGATCCCGGTACCATGCTTGTCGGTGCGACGACGAACCACCTCAGTTGTGGCACGTTGGGCAGACTCACCATGAAAAGTCCACACCGTATAATCAGGCATAAAACCCCACTTCTGCAGGTGTTTACCCATTACACCCTCTGTCCTCCTTTTAAAGTTGTCGCACCGAACACAGGGGCACCAGGTTCTTTCCTGGCCATTTGCAAATGCGGCTCTCACAAACCCCTTGGTTTTTGTAAACCATTCATTGATCATGTCTTTCTGACTAGTGTGACCGGTGTACATCCACGCACGATCACTCATCTTGCCTAGCTACTGGACACACAAGAAATATATATAATTCAGCATATATATATTCATCAGTTAATCAAGTTTGTTAGTTTTATTACGTCCATGCAACCTACACGCTAATAGGTAAAGATAGGTCCTAATCCCACCCGAGTATGTGTAGGTTGGGTTCGTTTTCCCATGCACTGCTCCGGATCCGACGCAGAATTTCGGCAGCACCTCCCAGCTGTTCTCCTGATACACGTCTCGGCAATAAACAGAGAGGATGTGTACCCGAAGAACAACAGGGAGGCACTGACGAAATTATGCATCGGATCCGGAGCTGAGCATATGGGAAAACGAACCCAATCTACACATACTCGGGCTATCCATGGATAACGTTGGACAATTCGAAAGGATGGCGGTTATAAATATGCAAAGACATGTGTCGTAGTATTTTCACACGGCAAATGTCCTCGAATAGGACTTAGTCGTGAGGCCATCGCAACTAGGTGGTAGCTTGAACGGGGTTGGTCGGAACCGAGAGACGCGTGTTTTACCCAGGTTCGGCCCCTCGCGGTGGAGGTAAACGCCTACGTCCTGCTTCATTGATATTGATGATGATGATGATCTCGGTTACAAGGGCGGTGTTTCGCTACCTCTATCTCGAGAGCATCTACTTTGATCTTGTCTAAGACGTGTCTGTCTGTCTAGACTTGTAAAACTTGACCCTCTTGGGGTGCCCTACCCCTCCTTATATAAGTTGAAGGGGCGGCTTACATGACTAGTCCTAGTAGGATTAGGACTACTCTATTACAAGTGGAATCCTAGTCCAGATCTTGCTTCTCTTGTAAGGGAAAATTCCTTATGCCTTTCTTCTTAAGCCGGCCCACCGGATACCGTACCCTGAGCAGGTCTCCTCCGTGAGCTGCCCTCCAGGCCTTGGGCCTTGTCATTCGTCTGCCCCGCCAAACGGGTCACTAGTGAGTCGCCAAGTCCCGGTCGGGTCACCGGTGAGTCGCCAAGTCTCGGCCGGGTCTCCAGTGAGTCGCCAAGCCCCGACCGGGTCATACCGCGGGGTATATCCCTGACATTAGCCCCCAGTTTAATTTGGATTTATCCATGTTAAACTTATCCTGCAAAATAAAAACAAGAACAAATTTGACAGGTTGTGCGCCGGGTCGAAGGTTCTTCTGAGCCGGCATCTGTTCATCCTTAAGTCCTTGTCATTTCTCTGTGAAAACACTTGAGCGAGTCAATATTTGCCGGGTTATGATTGATGACGCCGGGTCATGTAATTAATCTTCCTGAGTTCTTAAAGCCAAGTTTTTGCAGGATGTGTCCTTCCAAGCCGGGTCTTCTTAGCCCGGGTCAATCTGAATTTTTCTTTCAATTCCAATATATATATCAACTGTAGCCCCCAAGTTTTAACAGGGGAACGTAGTGATAACTTAAGACTTGCTCCGGTATAAATGTTGCAACTTTTGGAGAAAATCCGAGTTGTCCATCTGAATCTTCAATCATGAATTGAAAACTATGCACTTCACATGTGTAGCCCCCAAGGGCCGGCTCATCATTGTGTGATGGGCCGGGTCTTCAATTTGGACCCTGTGATCTTATTTGAACAACTGGCGGTTGTAGCCCCCAAGTGCCAGGTCGTTTGCTTGCATCGACTTGGGACTTATATGTACTCCTTTTAAAATGAACATCATACGATGTAGCCCCCAAGATTCGGGTCACCATTAAGGCTTATGTACTTTGAATTTCCGACAAGAGCAATTGGTAGCCCCCAAGGGCCGGCTCATCATTGTGTGATGGGCCGGGTCTTCAATGAGACTGGTCGAAATGGCCATGCATTAGCCCCGAAGTGCCATGGTGTATGCCTGCAACGATATGGGACTCTCATACATGAGGTAATCTTGATTTGAATAATGTAGCCCCCAAGTCCCGGGTCGTGTGCCTGCAACGACTCGGGACTATTCCTTTCATTGTAGAATAAATCATATCCACTCTGTGAACTGATGATGCCTTTGAGATGAAAGAAATCCTTGGCCGTGGTTGCAATGGAACCCGGCAAATATGTATGAAGAAATCCATAAGTGTTGTAGTCTTCTACAAAGCACATGTTGAATAACCAGAAACCCGGTCAGTTTAAGTGACCAGGTATTATATGTGAGCCGGCGGGATTCCTAACCCAGGAATTTAGGAGAATTGATATCCCAATCATTTAATACTGGTTATGATAAACCATGATGAAAAATCCAGCCATGTTGGCTATTTGAAATTTGAATAATATAATCCGGTTTGAAAGAACCGGTTCCTGCAATGTAGACCAGGATATCCATGCATATATGATGCATGGTAAGATGATGCAATGATGATGCAATGTATGATGCAATGTATGATGCAATGTATGATGTTCTTGCTTTGAAGGCACAACCAGAAGAGATCAACTCTTGTATATGTTCTTGCTTTTTCTTTTTCGAAAACTCATATGCCGGCTCTCCTGGCATGAACTCGTTGTTTGAACTCTAAATAGTACATGGTCTCTAGTGAGAGTGACCGTCAACTCCTTTGAGCGGCTCAGGGTCTCTAGGCGAGATTAACTAGTAAGAGCACAACGAACCATAGAGAGGCGCAGCAGGGCATGAGTACCCCCCGGGCCCATAAGCTACTTCTCACGTGACATAAATCCGTCGTTTGAACCTTAAACAGTGCAGGGTCTTTAAAAGAGTAATTGTTTAAGAGTACGAACGGGCCACATAGCGGAGAGTATGCAGCAGATGGGTGAGTTTATCCTCGCTTTCCATAAGCCGGCCCTCACGTGACAAGAGCCGCCGGTTTAACCTTGACCAGTACAGGGTCTCTAATCGAGATTAACTGGCAAGAGTTTGGCGGGTCACCTAGCGGAGCAGCAGCAGCATACATGCAGGTTTAACTCGAACTTGCGGTGGCTGAAGAGCCGATCAAGAGGGTGTGTAAGCTAAACCCGGTGGGTTGGAAGCCCCCAAATGACCTTGTTGACGGAGTCAACTTTTGGGTATACAACCCGGCCTTACGGTGGCTGAAGAGCCGATCAAGAGGGTGTGTAAGCTAAACCCGGTGGGTTGGAAGCCCCCAAATGACCTTTGTTGAAATATCCACCTTTGCACCATCTTGTATGAAGAAACGGCAGAAACTCCAAGTGACTTTATGACGATCCAATAAATCAGGGCACCCATGTTTGAACGGTGCATCATGGCGGCTCGTCCTCTTGGGCAACTTTTAATTCTTCCGTCAATAATGTAGTAGCCCCCGGGATCGGGTTAACTTCCTTGCAATGACCCGGGGTTCACGTTGAAAAATGACCAAATGTGTGGAGCCATGTCTGTAGCCCCCGAGTCTTAAGTTGACTCGAAGAGGCAGCTTGAGAGTCTCCACTGAAGGTTGAGGTTGACCGTGGCGGGTTATAGACACTCCCGTATGAATTGTTTCAATAATCCGGTTGATGGTTCGTCCCGGCTGGTTGTTGAAGTTAACCAAACCGCAGTAGCGGCGACTTGTGCGCCTGTCCGTTTGGACGGCTCGTATAGACGAACACTGCACTGATATGCTGATGTAGATCATACTATGGGCGGCGTCTTGCGCACGTCCGTTGGGCCGCTCATTCTGGTGTATGCGGCCCCTGGCGTGTTGATGTAGACACGGTGGTCGACCACGGCGTTGGAAGACAGCGCCGGGCGAGTCAGGCTTCGTCGTTGTAAGCCGGCACGGACGGGAGAGTCGGCCGCGGGGGCGAATGGGTGAGTCGTCCGTAGTGTTGTAAGCCGGCACGGACGAGAGAGTCGGCCGCGGGGGCGGACGGATGAGCCGGCCGCGGGTGCGAGCGAATAAGTCGGCGCGGCATTGTAGGCTGGCGCAGACTGATGAGTCGGCCGTGTGTTGATATAGTCCGGACCGCAGGAGCGGCGGCTTGCGCGCGTCCGTTGAGCAGCTTGTGCAAGAGGGCGCGGTCCCGACAACTTTGATGTAGACCAGACCGCAGGAGCGGCGGCTTGCGCGCGTCCGTTGAGCAGTGAGTAGGTGCGGACGCTGGTGCATGATGATGCTGGCGCACGTTCCATATCCGTGGCATGGCACCACTTTATAATGAATAATTATCCTGCGTAAAAGATATCACAAGCGAGAGTAATTGTTCTCGAAAGAAAAAATGTATCAATAAAAATTGACCGGATGGATTTCACCTGATTCGTCCCGACGACCAGCTGAGTCATATATAGCGTCCGTGGATCATCTCCCGTACTTTCAATAGCGATTGAACCACTCTCTTGAGGCCGCAGTGGAGGTGGCGAGCCGTAGCGGCGAAAAATAGCTCGAGGCGAGACCGCGGATGTTGAGGCAGAAGGCGGCTCGTGGTGGACGTGCGGCGGCTCAGAACAAGGCCGAGCGAGTATGGCTCAGCGTGAGGTCGCAACCGCGACGGCGGAGGCGGCGACTCGGCCACGGCGGCTCGGAGATGGCGCCGGGCCGGGGCGGGTTGGCAGTTACGGCGTCGCGGCAAAGAAGTCCGGCGGGGCGACTTGAGGCGGTGAAGGACCACGGCGTGTTGACGAGGCGGGTCCCCATTGTTTGTACCCGACTCACCACCCTTTTTTTTTAAACCGGCTCACTGCTTATTTTTCTTTTCCGGCCAGAGCTAGCTGCTGGAGTGATGGGGAGCCAACGATTGGGCGCCTCAGGAGGCAGGGCGAGAGCACAGCGGTGGCGAAGAAGGTGGGGCAGAGCTGGTGATTCAGGGCGCGCGCGGCAGATGCGGAGAAGGCGAGGCCCGGCGCGGCTCGGGGTGAAAGGCGAGGCGGGTCAGGACGCTGCGGGCTCGCCGAAACGATGGGTCGACTCGGCGACGGCGACTCGGCGCCGGTGGCTGAAGCGGCTCGGAGACGAGGCCGCGCCATAGCAGCGGAGGCGTGGCCGGCTGCGAGACCGCGGCGGCTGAAGCGACAGGACCGGCCCGAGGCAGCAAGAGAAGCGGACGGGGCTGGCCCGGAGCGGTACAAGGCGGCAGCAGGCCCGGGGCGGCGGAGGCAACGCGGCTTGTAGGCGAGGTCGCTCCGACGAGGGCGGGCCGCAGCAGCTGACGCGCGGGCTGCCCAGGCGGCGCAGGGGAGCCAGATGCGGGTGAGGCCGGCCACGGTGGGGGCGGAGCTCAGGCGCGAGCCATCCGGGCGGCGTTGGGGACCCAGCCGAACGCGAGGCGCAGAGGGGCGATGAAGGCGCGGGCGCGGACGGGTCGCGCGTGGCGGGGCAGCGAGCCGAAACACGGGAGCCGGCCTGGGCCAGCGGGCGCACAGGCATAGAGGGCGGCTTCGAGGAGGGAGACCGGTGACTCGGCGGCGGAGAGGAGCCGGGGCGGCGCGGCCGTTCAGTCGGACGGCGGGTCAGAGGTAGGCGACTTGAGGCACGACCGAGTCGCGGAGGCGGACCCTGGTGGCGTCTTGAGGTCGGAGGTGAGGCGAGGCGGCCCAGCCGGGGCGGCTCGACGGCGCGGGGACCGGCAGAGGCGGCTTGGCGCAACGATGCCGCGGTTGGGGAGCGAGCCTATGGCGGCTCACGAGGACAGGCCATGGCGCGGGCGACGGGGCGGCTCGGAAGCTGTGGCGGCTTGACGGAGGCCGAGTCCAAGGCGGAATTGGAGGTGAGTCGAGGCGGAGACGGACGCGAGGCAGGGCCGGCTTGAGGCGTCGCGGCGCAGGCCAGGGCGGCTCGAAGACGGCGACTCGAGGCCACGGGGACGGCGCCCGCGAGGCAGGGCGGGCCTGAGGTGCAGCAGAGGCCGGCTGCCATGGCGCAGAGGCGGGGTGATTCGAGCGAGGCCCGAGTCCGCGCCCACGTCTCCGTCCTTCTCCGGGTCGTGGTCTCTTCCTGTGTTTTTTTTTCTTTCCTTTGAACTGCTCCGTATTCTTTCCTCCAGCGAGTCCTTTTAGTATCTTGACGTGTAGCCAGGAGGATAACCGCACGTGAGTACTGCTAGTATACGTGCTAGCATCTTTGATCCCTTTGTAGTATTTAATATGATGTTCTGATTGATCTGCTAGTTTGTCGTTGTATGACCACCATCATTAGTATTCTTGGAACTTGAATCTCAATTGCTCCGATCCCAACCTGATGAACATAGTTTCGATCGGAGCACCGCCAAAAATATTCGATCTAGTAGATCCAATTAGCCGAACACACGGGCAGTGGTGATGTAGAGCCCCGTGCACCGTCCTGATAAAGAAATTCTTGCATCCGAGTAGCTGGGCTGCCGCGACGATGAAGACGCTGCCTTGATCAGACGCTTTTGGCCCAACGCTGTGAAGTCGTTGTTGACGAAGTAGAGCCCTTCGATGTAGATCTTTTTGTGACGACTCTTTCTCATCCGGCTGACCACGAACTTCTCGATTCCTGGGAGGGCTCCCTCCAAGATCACAATACCACCGTGCGTGGCCCCACGATGGGCGCCAACTATCGTGGTATTTTCACACGGCAAATGTCCTCGAATAGGACTTAGTCGTGAGGCCATCGCAACTAGGTGGTAGCTTGAACGGGGTTGGTCGAAACCGAGAGACGCGTGTTTTACCCAAGTTCGGCCCCTCGCGGTGGAGGTAAAAGCCTACGTCCTGCTTCATTGATATTGATGATGATGATGATCTCGGTTACAAGGGCGGTGTTTCGCTACCTCTATCTCGAGAGCATCTACTTTGATCTTGTCTAAGACGTGTCTATCTGTCTAGACTTGTAAAACTTGACCCTCTTGGGGTGCCCTACCCCTCCTTATATAAGTTGAAGGGGCGGCTTACATGACTAGTCCTAGTAGGATTTGGACTACTCTATTACAAGTGGAATCCTAGTCCAGATCTTGCTTCTCTTGTAAGGGAAAATTCCTTATGCCTTTCTTCTTAAGCCGGCCCACCGGATACCGTACCCTGAGCAGGTCTCCTCCGTGAGCCGCCCTCCAGGCCTTGGGCCTTGTCATTCGTCTGCCCCGCCAAACGGGTCACCAGTGAGTCGCCAAGTCCCGGCCGGGTCACCGGTGAGTCGCCAAGTCTCGGCCGGGTCTCCAGTGAGTCGCCAAGCCCCGGCCGGGTCATACCGCGGGGTATATCCCTGACAACATGCATATTTATAGATGCCGCCCTTTCAAACGGGAGACGCATACTGGTCACGCATACTGATGATTGATGACACCTATAGCTAGCAAGTTTCATCGGCACGAAGACTGGAACAGAGCAAATTAAGGGGGGAGGAGGAGAAGTCATTTGTGCTCACCCACGAACGCAGGGGCGGAGCTCGTCCAACGCACGGGGAGGTCATCGAACAACTGCACAATGAAATACACCCGATCAACACAAATATGATGTTTTTTATAACAAAATCGGAAAATATGTGACCTAACTCATAATTTACAAAACTATGACCCCGTCGGCCTCTGGAAGGCCGAAGAGCACCTTTTCGGTCAACAGGAGGTAGAAGAGGTGTCGGGGGTCGGGGGTCAGTGGCATCGGGAGTCAGTGGCGTCGGGGGTCGGTGGCGTCGGGGGTCGGGGGTCAGTGGCGTCGGTGGTCAGTGGCGTCGGGGGTCCGTGGCGTCGGGGGTCAGTGGCGTTAGTGGCGTCGGGTCAGTGGCGTCGGGGGTCAGTGGCGTCGGGGGTCAGTGGGGTCAGTGGCGTCGGGGGTCGATGGCGTCGGGGGTCAGTGCCGTCGGGGGTCTTCTCTTCTTCTTCTTCTTCTTCTTCTTCTTCTTCTTCTTCTTCTTCTTCTTCTTCTTCTTTTCCTTTTTCCTCTTCTTCTTCTCCTCCTCTCCTCTTTTTCTTCTTCTTCTTCTTCTTCTTCTTCTTCTTCTTCTTCTTCTTTCTTCTCCTCCTCTTCTTCTTCTTCTTCTCCTTCATCTTTTCCTTCTTCTTTTCCTTCTTCTTCTTCTTCTTATTCTTTTCTTCTTTTCCTTTTTCCTTTTTCCTTTTTTCCCTTCTTCTTTTCTTCTTTTTTTCTTCTAACCTAACTAACTAACCTAATTAACCTAATAAACTAATAAAACTATCCTAATGAACTAATTAATTTAACAGAAATAAAAAACAGAAAAAACAAAAAAAAAGGGGCGGCCGCCGGGGGTACTCACCGGTGGGGGCGGCATGGGCGGCGGGGGACGGGGACGGCGTGGGGACGCCGGGGGCGCCGCGGCGGCGGTTGAGGCCGGGCGGCGGGGGGCAGGGGCGCTGGGGGCGTCGGGGTGGCGGTGGGGGCAGGGGCGCAGGGGCGCCAGGGGCGTCGAGGCGGCGGTGGCGGCCGGGCGGCGGGGGGCAGGGGCGGCGAGGGCGGCGGGGGACAGGGGCGCAGGGGCGTGGGGGCGGCGGTGGCGGCGGTGGGCAGGGGCGCAGGGGTGGCGGTGGTGGGCAGGGGCGGCGGTGGCGGCGGTGGGCAGGGGCGCAGGGGCGTCGGGGCGGCGGTGGCGGCAGGGCGGTGAGGGGCAGCGGCGAGGCAGCGGTGGGGCTGGGCGGCGCAGCTCGGGGGCTCGGGGGTGAGAGGGAGAGAGGGAGAATGAAAGAGAGAGAGAGGGGGGGGTGGGGTGGCCGTTGATGTCATTAGGTATAGAGGCTCTTTGACGTCTGCTAGCAGATGGCAAAGGTTCTTTGCCGTCCGCTAGCAGGCGGCAAAGAGCATAGTAGTTGACGACATGCCTTTGCCTTCAAGCAGGTCTTTGCCGTCTGCTTTTTGTGCTCTTTGCCGTCTGCTGGCAGACGGCAAAGAACTGGCTGATGGCAATGATCTTGTTTACCATCAGTCAGTTCTTTGCCGTCTTTTTTTTGGAAGCTGACGGCAAAGACCTTCTTTGCCGTCAGCTCAGACGACAAAGAGTTGGCTGATGGCAAATACTCTGATTCCAGTAGTGTAAAGAAATTAACTGACAAAGTAGGTCAACTTGAAGACTTACAATGTCGGTGGGCCACCACCAAGGGGTGTGGCCACGACCTAAATGTACTCCACCACATTGGGTTCCGAGGTGGGAGGCGAATTATCCTCCCTAGCAACAATCATGTCCTTAGCCTTTGCCAACTGAGGCAGCAAAGGCTGATTGTCCTAAGCCACTATCAATGGTGGCGGCAGAGGGTGATTGTCCTCAGCCGCTGGCAATGGAGGTGGAATAGGCTCCATCTTCACGATGCTCCTGACAACTCCTACAGCGACTGTTTGCCTCATATCGCGAACAGCAAAATGGCCGAGAGGAGGGTAGTTGGTGAAGGTCTCCACAACCATAGGCTTGATGGGAATCATATTCACAATCCCAGCATCACCCTTTTTAAGAAACTCGGGCTCTTTCTCGACTTCCTTGCTAGATCGCCTATCAATCTTGGTCACCAACTGAGCAAACTTCACAGCGATGTGGGAGGTGTGGTAGTCCAGCACAGGGGTGTACCCGTTCCTGATAACTCCGGTGTTGTTCAGCACTATAATCTGCGAAGTAAAGCTCGTAGCCTCCTTGGCAGGGTCATCTTTGGCATTTGATGCCATGTACCCATGCTTCAGATCCATGGCAGCTACATTCTTGACACTGAAGCCAACACAATCACCAGGAAGGGCCTCCGGGACAGCCTGGCCATGCATCTCAAGGGAGGTTGCCTCGGTGGTCAGGCCAGTGGGACCAAAGGTAATAGCCATGCCAGGCTTCATGGTACCAGTTTGAAGTCGACCAACGGGCACAGTTCCAATACCACTAGTCTTGTAGACGTCTTGAAGCGGAAGACGCAGGGGCTTTGTGATGGGTCTCTTGGGCTCGATGATCTCGTCAAGAGCCTCAAGCAGGGTGGGGCCCTCGTACCAGTCAAGGTTGCTAGACCTCTCAACCATGTTGTCACCCACAAATCCCGAGATTGGAAGAAAGGGTACAATGTCTGGGTTTTATCCAATCTTCTTGAGGTAAGATGACACCTTCTTCACTATTTCATCATACCGTGCCTTAGAGTACTTGGGCATTGTGCGATCCATCTGGAACAGAGATACACAACATTCTCTTTTAGTTAACAGAAATTGCAACAAAGACAAGACAGTAAAAGATAACAACACATCTTACAGGGCCATATGCTCATTTAGAAATCTAAAAAGTCTAATTTAGGATGTATAGATCACTCTAGAACAAAGCAGCAGAGTGTTCCCATTAGTTAGATTAAACTGAAAATTGTAACCCATACAACCAAGAGAGACGGAGACCATTTCCAGGACTACGACATGAAACAAACTTATTAATGGCCGAAGGACATAATTCAAACATAAGTGCACATTAAGCAAGAGTAATGGCATCCATCTGAACAGAGATGCACAACATTCCCTTTAGCTCAACAAAACTTGCGAATTTCAAGGCAATGAAGCACATGTTACATGACCATATTGCTTTTTCAGAAACCTAACTAATCTACTTCAGTATATATTGATCCGTCTTGAACAAAGAAGCAGAAAGTTCACATTAGTTAGATAAAAGTGAAAATTGCAACCATATACAACATGCACTACTGGAATCAGGGACTTTGCCATCTGCCAGCTCTTTGCCGTCTGCTGGCAGATGGCAAAGAGGCTCTTTGCCGTCCGCTTTTATAAAGCAGACGGCAAAGAACTTACTGATGGCAAAGAGGCTCTTTGCCATCTGCACTTCTTTGCCGTTTGCTGGCAGATGGCAAAGAGTTCTTTGCCGTCTGCCAGCAGACGGCAAAGACCAAAGTGGGGCCCACGGGGCACTGCGTTGGCTAGGTCACACGGGCCACTTCTTTGCCGTCTGCAGGCAGACGGCAAAGAACTCTTTGCCGTCTGCCAGCAGACGGCAAAGAGGTGAGGAGGGCCCACAGTGTAACGGCGGGGACGGGCTAACGGCCCCCCTCTTTGCCGTCTGCCAGCAGACGGCAAAGAGGGGGGCTTAATTTTCGCCCCCCGCGCCCAAACCCCCTCTCTCTCTCACATCTCTCTCTCTCTCTCTGCGCGCCGCCGCCGCCCCCTCCCCGCCGACCCCCTCCTCCCCGCCGACCCCCGCCGCCCCCCTCCTCCCCGCCGCCGCCCCCTCCCCTCCTCCACAGCGCCGCCGCCGCCCCCTCCCCTCCTCCACAGTGCCGCCGCCGCCCCCTTCCCTCCTCCACAGCGCCGCCGCCGCCCCCTCCCCGCCGACCCCCTCCTCCCCGCCGACGGCCGCCGCCCCCCTCCTCCCCGCCGACCGCCGCCGCCCCCCTCCTCCCCAGCGCCGCCGCCTCGACCACCCTCCGGTGAGCTCCACCATTCCCCCCCTTTTTTGTTTTTTTCCTGTTTTTTTTTCTGTTTTTATTAGTTCATTTAGTTAGTTTATATTAGTTAGTTATTAGTTCATATTAGTTAGTTTTTATTAGGTAGAAAAAACTTAGATAGAAAAGAAGAAAAGAAAAAACCTAGAAGAAAAAAAAGAAGAAAAGAAGAAGAAAAAAAAGGAAAAAGAAAAAAGAAAAAGAACAAAAAATAATAATAAGAAGAAGAAACAGAAGAAGAGGAGGAGGAGAAGAAAAAAGAAGAAGAAGAAGAAGAAAAAAAGAGGAGAGGAGGAGAAGAAGAAGAGGAAAAAAGGAAAGGAAGAAGAAGAAGAGGAGGAGGAGGAGAAGAAAAAAGAAGAAGAGGAAGAAGAAGAGGAAGAAGAAGAAGAAGAAAAGAGGAGAGGAGGAGAAGAAGAAGAGGAAAAAGGAAAGGAGGAAGAAGAAGAAGAAGAAGGAAAAAAAAAGGAAGAAAAGGAAGAAAAGAAAGAAGAGGAAGAAGAGGAAGAAGAAGAAAAGAAAAAAAGAGGAAAAACCCCGACCCCGACACGGCACCTCGACCCCGACCCCAACCCGACAACGACCCGACACGCCGACCCCGACACCCCGACCTCGATCCCGACCCCGACACGGCACCTCGACCCCGACCCCAACCCGACAACGCCCCGACACGCCGACCCCGACACCCCGACCTCGATCCCGACCCCGACACGGCACCCCGACCCCGACCCGACACCCCGACACCGACACGGCACCCCGACCCCGACACGACACCCCGACCCCGACACCCCTAACACCCCGACACCACGACACCCAGACACGACACCCCCCGACACCCCGACACCGACACGACACCCCGACCCCGACAACCCGACACCCCTGACACCCCGACACCACGACACCCAGACACGACACCCCCCGACACCCCGACCCCGACACGACACCCCGACACCACGACACCCCGACACCACGCCACCCAGACACGACAGCCCTGACCCCCGACACATCTTCGGCCTCCTGTTGACCGAAAAGGTGCTCTTCGGCCTTCCAGAGGCCGACGGGGTCATATATTTGTGAATTATGAGTTAGGAAGTATATTTCCCGATTTTGTTAAGAAAAACATCATATATATTTGTGTTGATCGGGTGGATTTAAATGTGCAGTTCTTTCGGGGCTGCGAGGGTCTGGTGTTCGACGACCTCCCCGTGCGTTCGACGAGCTCCGCCCCTGCGTTCGTGGGTGAGCACAAATGACATCTCCTCCTCCCCCCTTCATTTGCTCTGTTCCGGTCTTCGTGCCGATGAAACTTGCTAGCTATAGGTGTCAATCATCAGTATGCGTGACCACTATGCGTCTCCCGTTCGAAAGGGTTACATCTATAAATATGCATGCATTTGCATATTTATAACCGTGATTCTTTCGAATTGTCCAACGTTATCCATGGACAGCCCGAGTATGTGTAGATTGGGTTCGTTTTCCCATATGCTCTGCTCCGGATCCGATGCAGAATTTCGTCAGTGCCTCCCTGTTGTTCTCCGAGTACACATCCTCTCTGCTTATTGCCGAGACGTGTATCAGGAGAACAGCGGGGAGGTGCTACCGAAATTTTGCGTCGGATCCGGAGCAGAGCATGGGAAAACGAACCCAATCTACACATACTCGGGTGGGATTAGGACCTATCTTTACCTACTAGCGTCTAGGTTGCATGGACGTAATAAAACTGACAAACTCTATTAACTGATGAATATGGTTTGCTGAATTATGTATATATTTCTTGTGTGTCCAGTAGCTAGGCAAGATGAGTGATCGTGCGTGGATGTACACCGGTCACACTAGTCAGAAAGACATGACCCATGAATGGCTAAGAAAAGCCAAGGGGTTTGTGAGAGCCGCATTTGCAAATGGACAGGAAACAAACTGGTGCCCCTGTGTCCGGTGCGACAACCATAAAAAGTGGACACGGGATGAAATGGGTAAACACTTGCAGAAGTGGGGTTTTACGACTGATTATACGGTGTGGAGATTTCATGGTGAGTCTGCCCAACGTGCCAGAGCTGAGGTGGTTCGTCGTCGCACCGACGAGCATGGTACCGGGATCGAAGACATGGTGCAAGACTTTGATGATGCTCGGGATTCGGATGATGAGATGGAGGAATCTGCAAAGGCCTTCTATGAAATGTTGGAGTCTTCAAAACGTCCTCTCCACGAGCACACTGAGCTTTGTCAGCTGGATGCCATCGCGCAAGTAATGGCTCTCAAGGCTCAGTTCAACCTGGGCAGAGAATGCTACGACGCGATGATGACGATATTTGGACGCTTTCTACCCAAAGGCCATGTATTGCCAGCAAACCTGTACCAGTCGGACAAAATCCTACGTGCGCTTAAGATGCCCTATGAGAAGATAGATGCCTGTGAGAATGGATGTGCCTTATTTAGGCTTGAGTATGCGGGCTTCAACTATTGTCCCATTTGCAAGTCTTCCAGGTATGTTGTGGTAGACAACGGTATGGGTGAGAAGAGTCAGACCAAAATCCCAGTTAATGTTCTTCGGTATATGCCAATCATACCAAGACTTCAACGTCTTTTCATGGTCGAAGAGACGGCCAGACAGATGACGTGGCATAAATTGGGCAAAAGAACCGAACTAGATGCAGATGGGAATCCGATGTTGGGACACACTTCAGACGCTTTTGCGTGGAAGCACTTCGATGCTTTACATAAGGACAAAGCGGCAGATCCAAGGCATCCTCGAGTCGCCATCAGCACGGATGGGTTCCAAGTGTTTGGTATGACGACAACCCAATACAGTTGCTGGCCTGTATTTGTCATTCCACTCAATCTCCCCCCCGGAGAGATTATGAAAAGAAAGAACATTTTCTTGACGTTGATAATTCCAGGGCCCAACTATCCGGGGAAGAATATGAATGTGTACATGCAGCCGCTTAAGGATGAATTGCAAGAAGCTTGGGATAATGGGATCAAGACATATGACGCCGCTACAAAACAAAACTTCAAAATGCATGTGTGGTACATGTACTCGACGCATGACTTGCCGGCGTATGCGCTATTCGTTGGCTGGTGTGTGCATGGAAGGTTCCCGTGCCCCACATGCAAGGCAGCTCTTCAGTTCCGTTGGCTGCAGGCGGGTCGCAAGTATTCTTGCTTCGACTTGCATAGACAGTTCCTGGATCCTGGCCATAAGTTCAGAAAAGACAAGAAAAATTTCATGAAAGGTAGAGTTGTCAAAAACTCTGCACCACCTGCATTGACAGGCCAACAGGCCCTGGATCAGTTAAACGCTCTCGAGCCTAATCCAGAGCGTCCAGGATATTTCAAAGGGTATAATTCGGAACACGCCTGGACTCACAAGATATGCTTGTGGGATCTGCCTTACTTTAAAGACCTCATTTGCCCACACAACATCGACGTGATGCACACTGAAAAGAATATCGCCGAGGCCCTTTTTGGTACATTGTTTGGCATAGAGGGGAAGTCAAAGGATAACCCTAAGGCTAGAGTCGATCAAGAGGCTCTATGTGATAGACCGTTACAAAACATGCGACAACCGAAAGAAAAGAAGAACTGGAGGAAGCCAAAGGCATGGTTCAATCTTGGAAGGCCAGCTATGAGGGAAATGATCTTGTGGGTGAAAATGCAGTTGATGTTCCCCGATGGGTATGCAACGAATCTAAAGAGGGGAGCGAGTCTTGACAAATTGAAAATATTTGGTATGAAGAGTCATGATTGGCACATATGGCTTGAGCGGGTAATGCCGGTGATGTTGCGTGGCTTTATCCCTGAGGATGAATGGCTAGTACTGGCAGAGCTAAGCTATTTCTTCCGTGCTCTTTGTGCGAAAGAACTATCGCCTGACGTGCTAGACGAACTGGAAGAGTTGGCGCCGGAGTTGATATGCAAGTTAGAAAAGATCTTTCCACCGGGATTCTTTAATCCAATGCAGCATTTGATTTTGCATCTCCCGACCGAGGCAAGATTGGGGGGGGCCGTGCAAAATTGTTGGTGCTTCGCAACTGAGAGGATGCATAAGACGCTTCGAGCAAAATGTAAAAATAAACGTAGAATTGAAGCATCGATGGCCGAGGCATTCATTACTGAGGAGGCCGCAAACTTCGTGACAGCACACTACAAAGCCAAGAATCGTCATTTGCATAATCCGAAGCCTCGGTACAATGATGGCGACCGTGAAAAAGGTCGATCCAACCTCAGCCTATTCAAAGGGAACCTCGCACCAGCCGGTGCTTCGAAAGCAATACCGTTGGATGTCGAAGAATGGCGGACCATTTCGTTGTATATCTTCAACAACCTAACAGAAGTGCGGCCGTACATCGAGTAAGTTCTCGGTACATTGTTCCGCAACTTCTAATTCCTTTGAAATGCTCTTATTCCCGGATATGTGATACAGTCGATACGTCGCCAAATTCTCGGATGGAGCGGTGATCCAAAAGGATTCCATCGAAGAGTATGAGCTTCTGGCAAAGCATGTAGGAGGCTATCCCGGTTTCATCTCTTGGTTCAAACAAACGGTAATTTCCATTAGACCATTTCATTTCTTCGTCTAGTTTGCGGCTAATGCAACAATCCTTTCGTATTAAACTTGTAGGCTAATGCAGAGTCTATGGACTCCGAATTGAGACAAGTCGCAAATGGTTTTGACTATAAGGTCCGTTCATTTGACAAATACGACATCAACGGGTATCGCTTTCGTACCTATGGCAAAGAGCTATCTATGGCCGACCGAAAGTCTACAAATTGTTGTGTCTCTGCTATCGGCGAAGGAGGTACCGAGTATTATGGAAGAGTTGAAGCAATTTATGAACTTCTATTCTATGGTGCAAACCCACCGAAAGTCGTAGTCTTCAAATGTTATTGGTTCCAGCCGAAGGAGACTAGAAGGACTCATGAACATCTAGGGCTAGTCGAAATCAAACAAAGCACCCATTTGGATGTTCCCGATGTCTATATTATGGCTCAACAGGCCACCCAAGTTTTCTATCTACCGTGGGCCTGCCAAAGTGATCCAAATCTCAAAGGTTGGGATGTCGTTTATGAAGTGCCGCCACATGTTAGACCACCTCCCCCCAATGAAGAGGATTATGAACCTCACATTAACCCAGACACATATGAAGGAGAATTCTTCCAAGAAACACGTCTTTCCAAAAAACGTTTCAAGAACCGCTCTACTTCACCTCAGAACATTGAAGTAGACAGCGGCAGTGAATCCGAGCCTGAACCGGAACAAGAAGAGCCGGAACAAGAAGAGGTTACTGCTGCGGATGACCTGTCAATGCTTGACCGATTACGTACAGGAGGCCTTCCACATGTTGATGCATTTATTGATGATGATGATGAGAACGTCATTACTGATAGTGATGATGATGATGCATTTATTGACCCCGAAGCATATATAGACGATGATGATGCATTTATTAATGATGACGATGAAGATTAATATTATAGTTCATGTCAGGTATTCAATTATTATTATGTACATATATATTATTAATTGGTTCATGTTAGGTATTCAATTTTTTATTATGTTCATGATGATGATACACTTAAATTATATTCATGTCAGGTATTCATTTTTTTAATGTTGTACTAACTTCGTTTACTCTTTGTCATTGCAGGTGTTGACAGATGGTGGGCGCGGGTCGAGAGCGCTCCGAGGCTCCTTCCTCGGCGCGTGGTGGGAGGGGTACTTCCATCCCACCCCACCACCTCCGGAGAGCGCTGGATCTCAGTATGCAGACACCGGCGGGCGCTTCTTCTTCGACCGGGAGAGGTCGGGGGGGAAGAAGGTTGGTAGAGGTGGACGTGGCGGCGGGAGAGGTAGGAAGGCTGCTACTACGCCTTCCTCGCCGCCACCCCCAGCTGATTCACCCGACCACAGGAGTGCTCCGTCTGAGATGGAGCAGCCTGAGGTGCAGCCGTCTCGGACTCCGGTCCACGAGCCTCAGGCCGACGAGCCTACGACAGACGAGGCTACGACAGACACGCCTACGGCCGACGAGCCTGGGGCCGACGAGCGTCGGGCCGCCGAGCCTTCGTCCCACGAGACTGGGGATCACGCTGAGTCGCAGCAGAACCCAGGTGCGGGCTCATCGAGTGGCCGTGCTGAGGGTGGCTATAGTTCTGATAGCTATAGCGAGAGTGAGTGGGTTGAGGGGCGCAAAGTCTACCAGCGTGGTGGTACAAAGCTCCCGCCCACCCCGGCGACCCCCGACCAGAGGTGGTTGATTGCGCCGCAGGGGGAGAAGTAAGTGCATTTACTCTTTTTTAACCTTTTGTCTTCACGTTTCTTCGAATATCTAATGCGTTGGCCTTGTCATACTGCAGGTCTTGGACACATGGGCCTGGTTGCCGCAAGCCCAACAGTGTCCTTGGCGTGATTTGTCGCCAGAGCTTCCCGGGGTGGGTCACGTTGCCCGGTGAGGGCCGGGTTCGAGAGCTAGGAATGACCTGGGAGCACTACTTGGCTGCCCCGGCCCCGCCGGGGCATAGGATCGGCGATGTCGAGTGCCACACGGTCGCCGACATTGTGATCCAGACGTTTTGGGTAATTTCTCCTTTGCCGTCTACGTTGTGTTTTCTTCTTTGATTGGCAACCCTAGTGATTGTACTAATCCGTGTTTTCTTGTTTGATTGCAGACCTTCTACAGGTGTGCTGAGGGACAGGAGGAGGCCGCGGCTCGGGTTATCGGCAACGAGTGCAGGCGCCTACTTCAAAACTTTCGGCACGAGGCTCGGACGCAGGCTATTCGAGACTACTACGCCTCGACTGGTATTCGGAGGAAAAAAGAGAAGTGCCGCCTCAACTATCTGAGTAAGGAGAAGTACATGAAGGTAATTACCTATTCTTAAGGCCTTGTACTTAGTTCCTTGATTTGATTCGTATGCGTAGCGCTCAAATTTCTCTTACTTAACTTAGGTGCCCCCGAGATGGTGTGCGGATAGGATGGACTGTTGGGAGGCGTTGGTGGATGAGTGGTGCACTCCCCAATGGCGCAACGTCCACGACGGTGCAAAGGAGAAGCGTGCCCAAATGAAAGGTGTCCCACACCATCTAGGCAGCGTCAACCTACGTGGGTTCGGGGAAAACTGGGTATGTGGTTTGCTTCATGATTCATGCAAATTCATTCTTCATGCTAGCTTGAGCCCTTAACTAATACTCTGTTCCTCTCTTTTAGGCGCGGCACAACAAGGCTCCAGTGCCAGAGCTGTTCGACCTCTATGCCATGTCCAATACTGCCTCGTACAAGAAGGCCAAGGCATTCTCTGAGTCTCACCTTGATGATCCAGAGAAATTCAGCAACCGCGCCTCCCACAACAAGCTTGTGAGGTACAGAGACGAGGGGAAGGCGAGGAAAGGGCCGGAGTTTAACCCGAGCCAGCAACCTCTTGATCCAGAGCTGGTGATGATATCTGGTGGCGGGAGGCACCATGGCTTGTTAGCCATTGGGGATGGACTGATACGTTGTACTAGCACTCTCCCGCAGATCAAG